>CM068369.1:39855851-41055851 GCA_034769895.1 Magicicada septendecula | reverse complement strand
TCTGTCAGCGCGGAACATCTCGTTCCATACCTTCGCTCTCCCTGAGGAGCGTGAGGTAAAAATTGTGATTCAGGGCATTCCCTGCCATACCCCCTCCGATGCTATCGTGCAGGAATTGACCTCACTTGGATATACGCCAACTGCTGTGTCGGTTTTGCACGCTGGCAAAGGGGACTCTAAGCATCCCGTGAACTCTTTTCTTGTAAAGTTGCTCAAAACCGGAAATTTTGAGGAGGTCTATGGCCTCCAAACACTCCTTCACCTGCGGGTGAATATTAGATCATTTGACCCGCGCCCAGGCCCTGCTCAGTGTTTCAACTGCCAGGGCTTCGGGCACTCATCCCTGTTCTGCCATGCGCCCCCACGTTGCGTGCGGTGCGGCGACCCTCACCGTGGCTGTGATAAGCCTCGTGTGCCGGGTTTTGTCCCGTACTGCTGCAACTGCAAGGGCGCCCATCCGGCTAGTTACCGGGGTTGTATCACGTACATCGAGGCAGAAAGACAGCAGCGATCTGCGCGCCCTGGCGCGCAGCGTCGTGTAGCTGGCCCGGCCCCTAATCGGCGAGAGGTCTTCCCCCCTCTCACCGGTACATCTGTCAAGGCCCCGGCAGCGACTCCTGTCGCTCCCGCGGTCTCAGTCCCGCCTGCAGGCGCCGCTCCGGCGGCGCCTGTGACGGCTCCACTCCCGGCGCCTGCCGGAGCGCCCGGCCCTTCCTATGCAGCTGTCGCTGCTACAACATCATCAAAACCTGTTTCCGCCCGAAAGGGTACCAAAAAGCGCTCGCGTCGCCGGACTCCCGGCCGACGCCATCAGCAGGCTCGACCTGCCCAACCTCAGCGGGATCTTCCCGCCCCTGTCATCTCCCACCCTCCGCGTGAGCAGACCATAGTTCAGTCCGCCAACCCAGCGCCATCTACAGTCCTGGCTGAAGTTCCTCAGGAACGTCCGCGCGGGTCCCGGGAATTTTCTCGGGCTCCAGCGGACCCCCTGACGGCTTGGGCCACTCAACTTGTTGACAGCATCAGGTCTGCTCCTGACACCACGACAGTACTGATGTTAGTTTTCCAATCCCTCTCTGCTCTCTTCCCTCTCCTCCCCCTCAATGGCTAGATCCCTGCGGATCGTCGCTTGGAACGCTGATGGCGTTTCCTCTCGTCGATCTGAGCTGGCGGCTTTCGTCGTGGAGTACGACGTTGATGTCGTGCTTCTCTCCGAAACCCATCTAGCCCCCTACCATAGATTCTCACTTCCTTCTTACACTTGTTATCGTCAGGATCGTCCCCGACAGCCGCGCCAACCCCCGAAAGGGGGTACGGCGATTCTGGTCCACAGGCGGATATCCCAAAGGTCACTACCCCCTCTCACTACTCGACTCATCGAAGGTTGCGCGGTGGCAGTGGACGCAGGCAGCTCGGAGTTGCGCATTGTTTCCGCGTATCTCCGGCCTGGCCTGAGCCCGCCGCCCCCGCCTGAGGAGTGGAACGCTCTCCTCGACCACCCACTCTCGACAATTGCAGCCGGCGACTTCAACGCCAAACATCCTTCCTGGAACAGTAGGACTACCAACGCCTACGGCAGATCACTCCGCCGGTTCGTCCTTGACGACCCGGATACGCACGTCATCGGCCCTGATGATCCTACCCACTTCCACTATGCCGGTCACCGACCGGACGTTCTTGATGTAGTTGTAGTCAGGAACGTGGCCCATAACATCCAGGTCTCGTCAGTGTCAGACCTTTCGTCTGATCACAATCCCCTACTAATAACTGTTCGAGATGTGTCGGCTTCACCCCGACTTCCTGCTGGTCCTGCTAGGAGGGTCAACTGGCGCTCCTATCACGACGAGCTATCTCGAAGGTTACCATCTGTCCCAGCGGACCCGATCGCCACTCGTGACTATCTGGATCTCCGTGCCACTCATCTTCAGGAGTTGGTCCAAGGTGTCATGGATCGACACACATACAACGTAGAGGTGAATCGCAAATCGGCCCTTCAACCGGAAGTTATCCACGCCATCTGGCTTCGGCGCAAGCTCCGCCGCAGATGGCAACGAACCCGAGATCCCGCCGTCAAACGACGGTTTCAGGCCCAGTCTCTTTACGTCCAGCAACTTTTGCGGGACGTAAACTCTGATCAGTGGGACTCATACCTTGAGTCCCTTGAAGTCGACCCAGCCTCCGTCTGGAGAGCAACGAGTCGCCTTACTCGCGAGAAGCGTACTCGCAACCCGCTGAATACCCCGAACGGCATTGTTTCTTCGTCGGAAGGCAAGGCAGAGGTCTTCGCCGACTGCATGGAGACTCAATTCACCGTTCATGGAGGCGTCTCGGACCCTGCCTTCTCGGTTGTGGTTCGAGACTTCCTATCAGGCTATTTTTCCCGCCCTCCACCTGACCCTCCCGCTCTCTTCGACAGGGACGAACTAGTTTCGTCTATCTGTCGACTAAACCGACGTCGCGCCCCTGGTCCTGATCGGATCGGGGCCGCAGCTTTGCAACATCTCCCGGCCTCGGGCGTTGAATTGGTCCTGGATCTGTTCAACTCCAGTCTCCGGCTGCAATACTTCCCCCGCCTGTGGAAAAATGCCAACATCTGTATGATTCCCAAGCCCGGCAAGCCTCGCATGCTTGCAGGCAGCTATCGTCCCATATCATTGTTGCCAGTACTCTCAAAGGTGTTTGAGCGTCTCCTACTCGCCCGCATCTGGCCGCTGCTGGATAACTTTATTCGGAGCGAACAGTTCGGGTTCCGTAGAGAGCACTCGACAACTTTACAACTCGTCCGAGTTGTCACAGCATTATCCGACGCCGCCAACAAGAAAGAGTCTACGGGCGCTGTCTTGTTGGACGTGAGTAAGGCCTTCGACAAAGTCTGGCACGAAGGTCTTCTCTACAAACTCGCTCACTCCCCCATCCCACCGTCCATTGTGCATTTCTTGCGGTCATACCTCTGTGATCGTACCTTCAGGGTTAGCGTCGAAGGGTCCTGTTCGTCAGTCCGACCCGTCGCCGCTGGCGTTCCGCAGGGATCTGTCCTCGGCCCCGTTCTGTACCTAGTGTACACGAACGACTTGCCTGTCATTCCTGGAGTCACGTTATCTCTATTCGCTGACGACGCAATGTATTACTGCAGCTCCCTGTCCCCGCGAATTGCGTGTTCAAAGCTGCAGCGTCAGTTGAATCTGCTTCCGGCCTGGCTACGGAAGTGGCGGGTGCTGATCAACGCGGAGAAATCCGAGGCGATCTGTTTCACCAGCAAGTCCACTTCCCGATGCCAGGCCCTCTCCCTCGAAGGGAGGCCTATCGCCTGGCAAAAGTCGGTGAAGTATTTGGGCGTTCGGCTAGACCAGCGCCTTAGCTTCAACGGCCACGTGACTGCTACCCTCAACAAAGCTCGAGGCGTCCGAGCCAAAATATTTCCCATGCTCTCGTGCCGCAACCGCCTGGCTTTGCGCACTAAAGTTACGATCTATCTTTTGTTTCTCCGGTCAGTATTGACCTATGCTGCTCCCGCATGGTGGTCGCTTGTGTCGACCACTAACAAGTGTAGGCTGGAAGCTTTCCAGGCCCGTACCCTCCGATCCTTGTCGGGGTCTCCATGGTTTGTGAGAAATAATGTCATTCGTGGAGGCCTTCGAGTTCCTACCCTTGCCGATTTTGTCCGGTCGCTTGCCGAAACTCTCTTTGCTTCTGCAGCGACCTCGTCCTTTCCATACCTCCGTTCCATCAGCACGTCTGAACCACCTCCCGCTATACGTGTCAAGCGCCCTCGGGCGATCTTAGATGACCCCCCGTAATTCTAATAAGCTGTGACTTAGGTTCCCGAGCAACTCTATCTCCTTGTTACCTTCCTATACTGTCAGATACCTTCCCCAAGTATGTTGGTTTGCAAACTGCTTGGCGCTGTTACCGATGCCACAGACACGGCGGTTCCCTGCCTCGCGGGGAACGACCGGCGCTACAAGGCGCCTGCATGCCGGGCCGAGCGCGTGCGGCATCTGCCGTTCGCCCCGCGCCCGGCGGCAGTGTTACCATGACCCGGTACCTATATAATACAAAATTGAAAAATTTCCGCCGCCTTCTCAGTTAACTGGTTGGCGTGTCCCTCCCGAAAAAATTTAGGAAACCTTCTTTTGAAAGTCCAGCACTGTTTTCTTCTGACAGCCATCGGGCACGTCCCGGAAGCTGTAATAAGCCACGGGTGCAAAGACGCCCCACTATGCAATGCAATGCAATGCAATAACTCACTGTTGCTTGTTCCCAGTACATTGGGGACGTGTTCGGCGTACATCTATTCGAACAAGTTTTGCTACTGAAGATGGCCACCGGTGGTGCGGCCGAAACGTATAGCGCCAATGCATCAAGCAATCGACCACGGCCTTTCAGCCCGGAAGTTTTATCCAATCATATTGACACCGGCCGTGAAAGCCTACGTACTAAAAGTATTGTTTACAGTTTGCGTAATTAATATTAGTCTAAAATTTAATATTCAGCATATTATCGGGCAATTCCTTACATTGTAGCAAGTACATAAACATCAAAGACTTCCATTTTTAAAAATCACGGCCGTTTGTTCCTTCATTATATTGCTTTAACATTTCAAAGACATTCCATACTTGTCTTGGCGTTTAAAAATTTCTGGCAACACATCTCTATTTATGACTCTTACATTATCAAAATATTTCAACAGTGGAAGTATACATACCATCATACACCTGTACGTATTCCATTTTCTGGCTCTAACATTACAATATGTACAAACAAAAATGGTACATAAAACAAACATTCACTTTTACACGTATAACAATAATTTGTATGTTACTGTAGCCTATTAACTGTGATTGTTTGTAGGGATTTTCAAAAACTGCTCTGCCTGGAGATATTTTGACCTTAATTATTTCTTCTTCAATGGATTTCTCGAAACTAGTATAGTTGTTTGATGTCATTCTTAAAACTAAATAAAATAATGATTATTAAAGAAAGTAATATTTTTATTGCAACTCAATGCACATAGGCGGCGACATAAATTGCCACCATATACATTTATGACGTCACATCTCAAGCAAGCGCGTGCGCGTATGTATATGCCAGATGCACATATATTTATATAGTTGCCACATATTATTGATACATAGGTACCTGAAAAATAAAACACAAAAGGATACCTAAATGAAACTTTATGAAACTGTGGCTGTCCCCACATTCCTGTATGCTAGTGAGACATGGACTCTTGGTAAAATGGACGTGCATAGGATTCAGGCAGACGAAATGAAATTTCTAAGAGGAACGCAGTGTTGTTCTCTCTTGGTTCGGAGAAGGAACGAGGATATTAGACGCGATTTAAACATTTTATTGTTGCACCAGAAGACTGAAGACCACAGAAGGAGGTGGTGTCAACACTTGAATCGAATGCCTGTTGTCCGTCTACCTTTCGCTGCCTTGGCTTATCACCCTACTGGGAAGAGAGATGTCGGTAGTTCGAGGAACAAATGGGTTCCGGAACAGGTTTAAGGCCTAGTCCTTGCAGTGGTGATGATGATAATGCCACCTATTGACAGAGAAACTATGCAATTAGTTTTGTTAAAGATTAGAAATTATAAGTTTCAATATCTTTCAGGTCGATTTGTAGGAGAATTACGGTACCACGTGAAAGCACACACTACGGCTCAATAGATTATAACAAGTAGACTGCGCAATAAGTTGACTCCAACAAGTAGAATACATTAAATAATGATAAAGTTCATAACATAAGTCAAAATGTTGGGGTGGTTAGGGGGGCTGGTGCTGTGCACACAGCCTAGCCGTAACGGTGTCTTGTAAAATGTATTACCTAACTTAACTCTTCGGCCACAGATAATACTTCGATAAGTAATGGTATTATAAAGGTGGTATACATTGGCGTGTTTATAATATACTTACTTTGGCCGTATCTTAGTGACAAAATAATGACCAACTAAAGCAATGAGGAGATGACATCGGAATTCGTAGGTAAAAAAATAAAAATTACTTATGATCACGCTAGAGACATAGAAATAAAGTGACGAATTTCACAAGAATGTGTGGAATTATTTGGAGAACGTTGGGAAATAAATGTAGAAAAGAAACCCAAATAAAATTTTATAAAACAATGGCAACACCTACACTACTGCATGGTTCTGAAACTTGGGTCATAACGAAAAAAGACGAACAGAAGATACAAACAGCAGACATGAAATTTCTGAGATCACTTGAAAGGTGTAATAGACAAGATAACTTTAATTAATAGACAAGAAAATAATTTGTGTAATTTGTGAACTTAATTATTGAACCGAATAGGTGTTAATTACAGTGTTTTCACACTTCCATTATTTGTCACTAGGTTTAGGTTATATTGCATAACTCTTCTTCTTCTTTTATGGCGTTACAGCCTTTGGGCCGTAGCATCGTCAACAATACTCCTCCATTCTTCCCTGTTCTCCGCCCTTCCTTTCCACACTCTGATTCCAATGCTACCAAGATCTTCTATTACGCCATCCATCCATCTCATACTTGGCCTGGCTCTACGTCTAGTAGTATATAATCTTCCCTTCAGCATTCCTTCCTCAGACATTCATTCCACGTGTCCCAGCCAACGGAACCTCTGTGACTTGACGAATTTCACTACACCTTTTCCGTGCATGAAAGCCTATAGTTCATTGTTATTGCATGGTCTCCAACTATTTTTTTTCTTACTGACCTATAAATTTTACGCAACATTTTGCGCTTAAAGGATTTTAAAGCACTTTTGTAATTCCCTGTCAAAGTTATCACCTCAGATCTATATGTAACAACTGGTCGCACAAGAGAATAACATACTTTTGTTTTATACTTTTTGTTACAAGATTGTTTTTAAAAATGTTAATATTTGCAAAGTAGGCTCTTTTTACTGCTTGTATCCTTTCCATTATATTGCATAAATGGTTTTTAATATTTTGTTTTAAATATATTTTTTTGACCTAATCATCTATTCCACCTACTCTCTCACTGTTTGTTACATGCAACATTATAAAGTGATTCTATTTGCAAACAACTCGTTTAACCAAAAAATTTCTCTAGACTACTATTTCAGATTACGTTCCGCATAAGTGAATTGGATTTATCATAACTTATTAAAATGAGAGCTGCTTTTCGTTAGCACTAACAACTGATTGTTTAGTCAACCGTGTACACAAAGCGGACGTTCATTGTTTCCACTGATACAGTGTAAACAATATAATTTGATTACTACAGTTTGTAGACAATCGATTACCAACGAACTATTGTAACCGATTCTTACGGGCACGTTTTTACCGTCTGCGATAAAACAGTCACAAACTGGAAATTTTTAATCGTTTGTGAATACACACCAGACAGGAAAATTGAGAATTCAGAATCTAATTATAGTAATTTCCTTTCTGTTAACATTTGTGAAAACTTCAGATTAAAATGAAAATCAAATACATTGTAACCATAACAAAATCACATACATACAAAACCTCAACAAAATAGAGGCAATGATGTTCAGTGGAAGGTGAATAAATATTTTTTACTTGCTTTAGTACTTTATCGGAGTTTTCGGAATATTACTGGTGAAAAAAGTCTTACTTTTGTCTTTTAATTTTTTTTTTGACTGATGTCCACCTTTCTCTAGCTGGTATCTCATAGCATCTATTGGCTGCCCATATACCTTTTTTCAAGGGATTTCACAAAACGTTAAGACGTTTTTATGACTTTTGTTACAACTTAAATGACTGAGAAGCCACCTTCATTGCCGTATATATCTCTACTGCTCTTTCCATTATAAACTTTATTAATAATATTAATTGACTATCGTTTTTCTCTATACGTAACTCAAAGTTCATCACCATCAACATACTCAAGGTTTAAACCAAGAATGGTTTCTTCCGGTCTCAAATAGGCAAAGATTAGAGCTGGTCACTCCAGCGCTTCCTCGGACGTTCCACACCTCTCCGTCCCCTCGGCTTATAGTTCCATAGTTGTTTGGGGATGCGCCAGTCATCCATTCGGCAAAGATGTTCCCACCAATTCAGCCGATACTGGGCGATCCTGTCGAGTATACTCATAATTTTCAGTTCCTGCCGTATGTCTGTGTTTCTTCTATGATCATGGGGAGTATACCCTGGTACGTGCCTGAAAAATCTCGTTTCAGCCGCTTTAACTCAAAGTTTCTTGCAGCAGTTATATAATATTGTGATATTGTTCAATATAGTTTCTTCTGCAAGCAGTGTATTGCGTTTTTGTCGTTTCAATACCTTACTCACGTTTCATTGTAAACATTTATTTACAAACCGCTGATTTTTTTTTTTTTTTTTTTTGAGTGAAACGTGTGTAAAGTAATGAAACGACAAAAACAAAATACACTACTTGGAGAAGAAACTATACTGAAGAATATCACAATAATTGACTATACTGACTGATTGTTTTTTATACTTACATCCTGTTACTTGTTTAATAGTAAACACGGCATTGTAGAATATTGTATACACATTATTGTTTGCAATTACTGCATTGTGTGTCAATTATTCATGTGAAATTATTTTTACACCAAGGATAACAAAGGTACCAGTAGCTTTATGTATGTATTCAAATGTTAGTAAATTCAAACAATCTTTGTGTACAAAGTTACTAATCCATTACACACTATTTACTGGCAAACATAGAGATATCAATGGTCATTACAATAATTAGCATTTATAGAAAACATTATCTTTGCAATGACTAAAATGCTAACTGAAATATCGCAGCCGTCCCGGATGACTGTAGACCGCTTTTAAGGTATAGAAAAGCGATCGTATAGAAAGTCTAGAAATGTTTGAAAAAATATTAAATCTAAGTATTTAGTGATAACGTTATTACTTGATGAGTCATTAGTCACAGGTTTCTTTAAGCCTGATCATCTGCTGGTTCTTCTTTATCTACAGCTACAGTGAGAGTCCTGTCGGCACACCACATATTACTATGTATCCGCCCGTTAACTGGATCTGTACTTCTCAATGCCTCTCATTGATCCAGGGCCTGCCTCCATTACATATTCAATGTATTAATTACAGATCAATGTGAGTAAAATGCATCTAATTTATTGACAGATCATTAATTACAGACAGACTGTTATCCTCTCCGTGAGTTCCCGCACATTTACTAAAGCTTGTCGTTACAGAACTTCTGCCATAATACATAAAATCTATGCGTAATCTCCCTAACATTTGTCTGCCGGATTGAAGAGGTCACAGCAGGGGCAGCTCAGGGATCAATTCTTGGGCCAGACCTGTGGAACGCTGCATATGATGGTATTCTTCGGACGGACATGCCCGAAAATACATTCTTAGTGGGGTACTCTAATGATATAGCAGCGGTTATCATAGCACGAGATGTGGAACTTAGATGAAACTAAGGCAGGTTATGCGACGAGTCAGTTCCTGGATGACAGACCACGGCTTAAAACTGGCAGCTGGCAAAACAGAAATCGTGTTGATCACAAAGAGGCATCTCCCCAACATCTTGCCAATGCAGGTCGGAGAAGAAACAGTGCACACAAAAGCCGCAATTAAGTATCTGGGTATACTGCTGGACACGAAGCTTACGTTTTGGCTACAAATAAAACGGGTGACTGATAAGGCTGCAATTAAAACCGCGGAACTTAGTAGAATTATGACAAACACAAACACCAGTGGGCCAAAACCTTCGAAGCGACGGTTACTTATGTCGGTTACACATTCAATACTCCTTTATGGTGCGGATATATGAACTGATGCACTGAAGCTCGAGAAATACAGACGACGCATGTCAGCAGTGAAGCGAAGTGGCGCTCTCAAAGTGGCTTGCTCCTACCGCACGGTTTCGGAGACCGTGGTTCTTCTCATCGCGGGAATAATCCCAATCGATCCGCTTGGCACAGGAACGGAAATTGGATTACAAGAGAAGGGGCTAAGTAGATACTGTACAAACTCACAAGAAGGCCAGGGTTCGTACTATGGCTCAGTGGCAGGAAAGATGGACCAGTGACGCGAAGGGAAGAAGGACTGCTAGGCTCATAAAACAGTTAGCTGAGTGGACTGCTCGTAAACATGGCGGGATTAATTATTCCATAACGCAGTTTGTAACTGGCCACGGCCTGTACCAGGCTTACCTATATAAATAGGGGAAAGTAGACAGACCAGACTGCATTTTCTGTAAACAGGAATTAGACGATGTGAATCACACGTTTTTCACCTGTGATAGATGGAAAGAAGATAGGCAAAAACTGGAAAATGTAGTGGGACAGATCTCGCCCGAAAATATCATCGGAATAATGCTGGAGAGTGAACACCATTGGGAGCAAGTAGCAGCTTACATAGAGAAGGTACTAAGACAAAAGAAGGAACCCGAAGATGATCTTGCTAGGGGCGCTGACAGAATAGCAGAAAACAGGTAACGTGGACCCGCTGAAGGTCTAAAACAGATGAACGTCCACAGGAAGAAGTAGAAGTGGCACCACCGTGAAGTATTGCGAAAGTTGAGTCCCAAGGTGGAGCGAAACCGTGGACAACAGGGTTTGTGTTGTTGGTGGGTGCGAGTCCCACACACCGTAGGAGTGCGGACCCTCCTGCGGCAAACATTAATTTTCCACAGTCTCGCTCGTAAAAAAAACATGTTGTGTCTAGCGTTTGTACAATTGCGCTGACATACAGTTTAACATCCCTGTTGACTAAAATTACATCTAAACAATATAGTTTTTAATTATTTTAATTTGAAATAATTTTCATAATTAAAGCTATATTTACGTAACTAGTTTTACCTAATTTCTTGATTATGTTTTACAGGTAAACAATGTATATATAAATATATTGACTTCGCCAAATATAATACAATCAAAGAGTATTCCCCCTCAAAAATCTTTAGACTTATAATAATATTATTAATAAAAAACAAACGTTTCGTTGGTTATTTTTCGTGTATTAGTGTGAAATTTCATCATCAACCTCAAGCATTAGGCTCATCCTAAACCTGTTCCGGGACTCACTTCGCTCTCGGCCGTCCTGTATCTCTCTTTCCCAACTGATTATATTCCGTTGCCAGCACTAGAATCCTGTCTTGGGCCATTCTTCCCAAATATTCACACCACCTTCTTTTGTTCCTCCTTAGCCGTACCAACAATGGATCGACACCCAGTTCCGCCCTTATATCCACGTTCTTCTTACCATCGTGAAAGATACACCCCAGGGTACTCCTCATAAACCTCATCTCAGCTACCTGTCTTTGACTTGTCTCTTTCCTGTCACAACCCTGGCTTCTTCTCCGTACATCAAAACTGATACCGCTACAGTGTTAAAAAAGCTTATCCTTGTTTTCTTCTGTGTCTTATTTGTAAGGTATCTCTGAACTGTCCCACAGATATTCCTAAATTTGTTTAATTTTTTCGTCCAGATCAATTTCTGTTCCACATGTAACGTAATATCTCAAGTAATTTAAACGCTGTTATGTAAATCCCAAGTAATTAAAAACTAAAATAATCTCTCCATGTATAAATAACTGTGAAACTTTTAAAAATAAAATTTTAGAATACAAAGGTGAATGTGTATTAGCACAAGCGACTTTTCTTTCACGCGATCTACTAGTCAAAACACTGATTTGCTGTATACTGTCGTCAACATATAGAAAGCCTTAAAACAGGATTTTTTACTCCGCAAACACCGACAAGAGAGCAATACATTAATACCACGTGGAGAAGTGAAAATACAGTCCTAGCGGTGTGAGTTACAGCTCTGAGAATTCCATAGCGTTCGCTGTTTATTGGCAAACTGCCGCTCTTGTGTTGAGCAAGTGTTCTAACTGTTGCTGTTTGCAATTAAACGGATTGCTGCTTAGAGAATTGTTAAATGTCAGTTAATACAGCGTGTTCTGTACATACATAAATATAAAATACTAGCTCAAGGCTTGCCCAAGGCTTCGCACGCGAATATTTGACTTTTAATAAGTATTTTAATATAATTTTTATTGTCTATGTCTATATGGCGTTCTGTCAGCTTGTATAAATTTTTATACTCATTAGTCAAATTCTCTCCAAAGCCGTTTTCAACACTTGTACTATTTTAACTTGTACTATATTATAAGTTTCTCGTCTGGAACGTGTAAGAAATGACGTAATAAGGGAAAGAACAAATAGAAAAGAAACTGTAATAGAAGATATAAAACGTAAACAGGTTTCCTGGTATGGTGGACACCTAATGAGAATGAGTGAAGAAAGAATACCTGTGAGTGTGTTCAAGTACAGACCTAGCAACAGAAGAAAAAGAGGGAGACCTAGATTAAAATGGATAGAAGGGATCGAAAGGAGTATGGAAGAAAAGAATCTGAATAATGAAGGTACACAGAATAAGTTGATATGGATACGGCATGCTGCGGGATGCGGGATGCAGAATAAGTTGAGCTGCGGGATGCGGCAGTAGCTGTGGGATCCCCGCCAATATATATAGGCCTATTGCAACAGTACACAGGATATGAAAGTCATTTAAGTGGAATACTACTGCTATATAACATTTTCTGATGGCCATAGACATGTTTTAAATTGATTTTGTTCCTTCTTTGTAAAGTAATCATACGTTTTGAACCAAGCTATGTTTAAAATAGCATGTTATGTCAAAATGTTCACAATTTTATTCCCTTTTACGTCACGTAAAATATTTGTGTGTAAGTGCGCGGGTGCGCGTGTGATTTACATTTTATTTAATAACTTCGAGGAAAATTAACATTTCGTTCTGAAACTTGGACAGAGCTTAAGCCTGATTTCAGTTTTATGTGTTCTCATCTGTCACGTTGCTAAGGTTTCAACTAATCAGAGGGTTTAAAAATTATTCAGATTTGTCATCTGTCGAGAGCACTTCGGTCAGTTCCTTCCAAAGACTCGTTATTGAAAGGCGTACTTGCTGCCACGAGTTTTTCGTGACCAGTCAGGTCGTTTCCTGTAAACTTAGAAGTTGGTTCACAGTTCGAGTTCTTTGTAACCATTACCACTTACAGAACTCAATTTAAACAGATCATCATACTCTAGTGCTTTTCGCGTATAGTAGAAGATATCCGCTAGGGACAAAATATCTACCGAGATATTTTGATACTTACGCGAGAACACTTCAAGTATCCGGAGTTTGTGTAAGATCAATACACACGATCTATTTTAGCCAGTTTTAAATCCCTAAGATTAAGGTTATTCCCATTATAAACGAGAACAGTTCGTATCGCAGTGTGCGTGGGTGCAAACGACGTGAATTGTCTGCATTAGTGATCTTCGAACGGTCTACGGGCAGAGTTGTAGCAGTCACCTGTCGAACTACGTGCGCAGATCGTCGGTTGGCAACGGAAACAGTGGATTTCAACAGAACAAGTAACATAATTGTAAAGGAAGCCAATTTTATAGTATAAATTAATAAGACAATAGTAAATATAATGTTTTAAATTAATAAATTTTCCTACCTCCAGATATAGACTTTGTTGTAATAATTTCTATAATGCCTATCTATGCAGTTTTAAAATTGTATCGTTGCCACACACACACACACACACACACACACACACACACACACACACACACACACACACACACACACACACACACACACACACACACACACACACACAATTATAATGTTGCTGCAACATCCTTTGGAGATTTAAAAGTACCCTTTTATGAAGCCTTTGGAGATATTTATAAAGTACCTGTTAAATCATAAACGCTAAATTCTTTATTTTAAGTGTTACTGCGTAAGAAGCATTGTATAACACATTAAATGTTATGTTTTCTTCAACCATGGCTTTTATTTATTTCAGCAGTAAAGTAAAAACCAAAAACCGTTGTCACCTAACTTCACAAATGAAAACAACACTATTTTCACTTTGCATTAAGTATAGGACAATTTAGAAATAGTACACTTCTTGTTTTCCACATCGTAATATATCGATACAATCGCGTATTATATAAAACATCAAAAATATACTGCAGGACTGGATAAATGTACAGTTCCGATGCCGCTAAATTGGTTTTGTTTATTTACTTGTTACTATGATAATTAATTCCAGTCTCCATGGTGTTGTTGACATATTTAGTAGTAGTATTTAATATATTTCATTACTTTTTCATTGCATCATCAGAAATACGTATAAACAAATTTTATAATCGTTTGGGACAGTTATAAAATATATAGATGTATCTGTATACAAAATTAAAAAATAAATCGATACAATCACATATTAAAAACATTAAAAACTGCAGAAACGGGCAAAGGTACAGTTCTGATGCCGCTAAATATTATTTGTTTATTTACTTGTTACTATGGTAATTAATTCTGGTCTCCATGGACTTCTTGACATCTTTATACGCGTCAACATAAAGGCAAATTAAAAGGGCCTAAAACATGCAAACGGGGCAAAATATCACATTCCAAGTTAGACAGTGTTTTTCGCCTTGTCTCAAAGATTACTGTGCAAAATTTGGTGGCAATCGGTGTAACGGTGTGGATTTGTATTCAGTACCCATAAATCCTCAGAGTTTGAGTTTTATACGTATAGATAACTACTATACGTAATGAAAGATAATACCTAATTTTTATATGTGTTTGCAATATTAATAGAAAAATTATAAGTTCTTCCGCTTACGAGAGAATTTGTGTGTAATATAAAAAAAGGTACAAACTAAGTTCAGTTTTATAATGTACAATATGTACTGAGCCAATCGTGTATTTTTCTGCAGGAAAGTATCCTGTTTGTTCTTGACGTCTGTACGCACATCTAATTAAAAACTTACTGGTACATCTTTTACAGAGGTGTGAAAATTATCAGAATAATTGTGATTTTTTTGATTTTTTTGGTTTCTACTTTTAAGTAAAACCAATATTTTATGACATACATCTTTTTAGTTGTTGATATAATTCATTTTTCAACTCTTAAGAATGATTTGGTGCATATATTTTTTAATTTTGAGTGGTTTCAACGTATTTAGAAAACATTTTTTGGAAATATCTCATGTTGCCATTACTGAATAGAGAAATCAGCTGGTTAACAGACGATTCTCAAAGTGAGGTTATGTTGTTATGTTTTGGTGTAGTATCATTATTTCATGTTGTTACAGGTTACCATGAGACTTTTTATGCAGGTTTTACAGTTTTAGCGTAAATTTTCAGAAGTTTTAAGTCGAATACTGTACTGTACAAAACTCTGTGTGTGTTTGTTAGGTATTTTTAGACAATGGGGAAGACAAGTGATCTTTCTCCTAGAAAAGAGGCTCTGGACAAGCGTCTTCTGCAAGAGAAACGATATACACAGGGAGAAATAGCAGACAGGTTAAACATTTCGCAAACATCTGTGTGTAGATTGAAGAAGTCTTTAGACTCTGACTCTGAGTATGCACCCTCTGTACTTTGTTTCGTATATTCTTGTTTAATTTCTAATTGCATGTAATAGATAGATTTTACTTTCCACTCCTTCTTATAGGTACGTTGTAGAATAGCGTAATCTGTACTAGCAATCTATCCGTTATGTAACGTACCATACAATAAACGTGTACACTAAATTTCTTTGAAGATCTTATCATTAAAATTATAGGAAATTTTTACAGTAGATTGTTGTGTACACGCTTTTAAATAAACTTTACAAGAGATTAAACTGTTCATCGTATTAATATAGTTCTAAGCCTTTCACGGTCGGTGTCGGTAGAATTAAAAGTATGTATTGGGCTGTGTGGCCGCGGCCCATGGTAGAGATCAAGGAATCCAAGTCTACCTGAACGCGGGTTGTTAACGTCAGACCCACTGATTATGGCAGCCAGTGGTGCTGTCGAAACGTTTGGTTTGCTTGAAAACCATCGGCCGCGGCCAAACAGCCCAGTACATACTTTAAATACTGTTCATCGTATTATTTGTTTTCTTATTTCAAAATAAATTGCTTTTTGCCTATAACTGTTGCGCTACAAATACTGTAAAGTGGACAAGGTTTCACTCAGTGATACTTAGCCTACGTTTAACTTCATAGAGGGACTCTGCATAGGTTAACATCGTAAAATAGCACATTAATGATTTCGACGGCTACACAAATAATGTTTAATAATTCAAAGATAAGCTATTATTGTCTGTAACTAGTTATTAGAAATTATTCGAGTAATACATAACATTGCTAAACTGCTACAATTTTTGTTCAAACAAACTTTTCGTCATCTCTGACATCATCAGATCTTGAACAACCTTTAAATACTGTTCATGGTTGTTCAAGACCTGATGATGTCAGAGATGACGAAAAGCTTCGTTTGAACAAAAATTGTAGCAGGTTAGCAATTTTATAAAAGAAATAGTAAGGATGGCTGCTAATTTAAATAATATGAAGAATAATACATAACAATTGAATCATAATAAAATAATTAAAATTATTTTCTACTTTGTCACTACATATTGCCACACTGCTAAGTAGTTCGTTCTTGACGAGGCCTTTCGGAGTATCCATCATCTTCAGGTCTCAAAGCGTCGTTTAAGACTTGAAGATGGTAGAGACACCGAAAGGCCTCGTCAAGAACGAAGTATTTTTCTAAAATAAGCTGTATTTTGCCACACTGCTGTGTGGCAATAAGTAGTGACAAAGTTGGTGTTAAGATGGCTGCTAATAAAACCAACCAAACTAAAATTATTTTATAACAACTCATTTACAATAAGTGTAGGATGGACCAAATAGTTACTATTAGCGATGAGAAAACAGAATAAAAGATAGGTAGATAGACAAAGTGTGATATGAAACTCCCGAATATATAAGACACCTCACAGAGGATAAACACGTCTTTGCAAAAACGAAGGACGTTTTTGCTAGAAGGCCGTACATTGCTAGTATAACATTTATAAGAAAGACAAGAACAGAAAATTTTTTCCAAGAGCAGACATGCTTGGAAAACAGTTATTAGACAACGAAATATGCGTAAATATTGACCAACAAACTAAATATTAACTCAAATCAGTTATATCTATAATAGTCAATGCACTGATTTCTGAGAAAACTACAGGTCTTGCAAAGGAACTGTAAGGAAAACTGCCTCTAAATATTAACGGAGATTCCAAACACAAAACCCTATCAACTCCTTCCAAAAGTACATTGTCTAAGCCAGACATTTGACTTATTATACAATTAAATACTTTGTCTTTGTTTTCTTAGTTACAAATACTACTCTGCTATAAAACAGTACGACTTGAGAAAATCGGTCTTATCGGAGAAATACAACATTTATGTCTAGTAACTGTTAGATATTCACCATTTATTTATTAATAATTGAATACATTTTAGCAAAAATACCATAAACAACAATAACTTAAAAGCTTCAATTCATTCAGATACTGCACTCTTTTTGTACAAGGACAGAATATCCATCGGCAGAGAAATTAAAGAAAATGTAATATTCTAAATTGAAGCTTTGGTTAATTTAACACTTTTAAACAGAGAAAATTAAAATAGTACTTTTCCCATTTCTGAGATTTTTACTTTTCATACTTTCGCTCTACCCTGTATCTGAAGAACATACGATTCTTCTTCTTCTTCAGCACTACAGCCCAACGTGTGCCTTGGCTTGCAACACCATTTTTCTCTAAAGTCTCTTGAAGATTGCCATCGCTTTGAAACCACTCACATCCATTCTTCTAAGGTCTTCTGACACATCATCCAACCATCTTATCCTAGGTCGACTCCTCTTTCTGCTTTTATAGACTTGCGCCCTCAAGATTTTCTTTGGCATACGCTGATCATCCATCTGCACTAAGTGACCTACCCATTGTGTTCATTGAGCCTTTGTAAATCTTATAATGTCCTCATGATTCAATGGCTCATGTATCTCCTATTTATTTCTTATTCTCGATTTGACATCATCTTTAACAAGGCCATAAACACGTCTTACGATCTTTCTTTCAAAGCTTCTTATTATTACTTGTTCCTTTTTATCAATGTTCATGTCTCACCTCCATGAGTAACAACTAGTCTGACGAAGAACATGTACAATACTATTAAATTTATGAGTTTTAAGCAATTCATTATTACTGTACTTACTTGTGCTCATAAGGAAACGAATATAGCCTATCACGGACGCATAATCTTCATTTAAAAAATGTTCTTATCCTGTTAATGCTTTATAAAATGACAAAATAAATTTTAATTACACTACAAAATAATTGAAAATGAACTTAAATGAAATACAACAAAAATGAACGTAAGTGGACAAATACGTTGAAATGTAAGTAAGACAATTCACTTTAGATTAAGACACTTTACTTTGTTTACGAAAGGTTTTTTATTATACTGCAGAGACACTATAACGCGTATAGTAAATATCTACCTTTGCTTAAACGCTGGGCATTTGGCACTATATTTCACCACAGGGAGCAATGACCGGACGTATGGTGTAGTTATTGCTGTATTTGAAGTTACGGTCCCAGCTTATCGATTTCACACCCCTTTTATCAACATTTCGCAGTTAACGTATTCTTTGGTTAAATATTACGTGTTCGTAGATTTTAACAAAATGATAATCAACATGTCGGATTTAATGGCACAATTCGTTTGCTTTACAGTTTCACTTATTGCAAAAATACGGGATACATATTTTACTGAAACATTGAAGGATTGTATAAAATAAGTGTAGGATATTGAGAAATGTTTAAAATTTTTATTTTAAACTAACGTCTTTAGTAAATGGCAAATTTTTGTTTGAAGAATATAATTCGCGTACATTATAAACATACTATACATAACTGGTTTTACTCTACAAAAAACCCACTAATTATAACCTTTATATCTACCTATCTATACAAAGCGTTTCTAAACTTTAGTGCCAAACTTTGGAAAATAATTCTAAACGATAATTTAAAACTGTACAAAGTCCACCGCATTGCGTACCACTTTAAAGGCGAAATTCTTCTTGAAAGTTACTGACATCACATTTTTGTCAAAATATAATCGGAATTAGATTCTTGATATTGTTGTTTAAAATACGATTACAGCATAAAACAAAAATTTGATTGAAGATTAAGGAATGTACGTTTATGGAATCAAAATGAATTGATAGGTCCAATATATTTGATTTTTACACTTATGTCGAACGTACAATTTACCCTTTTTAACCTTACATAACTAGGCCAACTCCGTCAGATTTTGATACACTAAGTGGCTCTTTAAATCTATAAGTTGTGATATTGAAATTACCTAAGTACTATTACAAAGTTTAAAATCATCATCATTATTATCCTTAAGGATTAAACTAAGGATGGTTTGTTCCGGTCTCAAATACGCAAAAATTAGAGCTGGTCACTTCAGCACTTCCTCGACGTCCCACACCTCTCCGTCCCCTCGGCTTATAGTTCCATAGTTGTTAGGGGATGCGGCAGTCATCTATTCTACAAAGATGTTGCCACCAATTCAGCCGATACTGGGCGATCCTGTCGAGCATACTCATAATATTCAGTTCCTGCCGTACATCTGTGTTTCTTTTACGACCATGGAGAGTACACCCTGCCACGTGCCTGAGAAACCTCATTTCAGCCGCTTGGATAGGACTGGCTTGGCCTTTCATTAAAATCCAATTCTCAGACCATTCAAAAAGTGTTGGAGGAGCCATGACCTTGTAGAATTTCAGGCGTGTTCCTTTACTTGCTGACTTAAGAATTTCTCCTAATGGTCCCGCACATAAGTTTGAATTTATGCAACTTACGCCTTAAACAGTGTTGCTTGTATTATAAGACACACTGTAGCCCAGGTATTCAAAATTGCAAACTTGTTCCAGGACAGTACCATCTATAAAAAGTTTTGCCCATACGGGATCAGTTCCAAGAAAAGCCGTCACCTTGGTCTTAAGTGTGAATATTTGCAACCCAGAGTCATTGCAGATTCGATTTAACAAATGTATACCCATCTGCAATCTGTTTTCAGAGTCCGACAGAATAGCCTGATTGTCCGCAAACAACAAAGTGTCAATTGTAGAGTGACCAATCATAAAATGGTCTGCAACACGCACCTGCCAGTTTTGTGTGACATCGTCAACAATAAATTAAAAACACAAGGTGATAATTTACAGCCTTGTCGTACTCCACAATTCTAGGAACTGTTCTCGGTTTCCCTGCTTGTATTAAGGTTTTATTCTCTACATAAAGACTCTGTATTGCTCTAATTAGATATTATGGGATCCCTTTCCGTACCATTACTGCCCATATTTTGCTCCGATTCACTCGGTCACGCGTCTTCTCGAATTCGATGAAAGCTATGTATGTGGAAAGCTGGTACTCTCTACGCTTTTAAATGAGTTGGACTATTGTAAGTATAGGATCTAAACATGATCTGCCCTTCTTGAAACCGTTCTGGGTCTCTGAAAGCATGGTCTCTGAAAAGTTTAAATGTTCTTTTAATGTTATCACAGAACAACCAGTATGTATTTCAGTTGCAATAGACAAAGGAGATAGGCAGAGAAGAAATTGTACGCCTGCATGATATCAACATAAAAATGCTTATTACAACTACAGACTTTTTCTTAACCCTACTTTAACTACAGTTGTGTGTTAATGACATACACGAAGAAATAACAACATATCTCATCCTCGTCGCCACCAGCTTTAACGAATAAACTTCAAATTTTAGAATATATCCGAATCCGTGTTACTAACGTTCGTAGTTGCGCAAAAACTAATCACTGTATTGCCGTTTGGGGCGACCGAGACTTTCTCTTCCTCGTGGCTATATGCGAGCGAATCCTATTCTATAGGAGACTGAATAGGGTATGCACGCACATAGAGAATAAAAGACTGCTAGTAATGCCACTGCGTATCATTAACGTCATTAACGCTTTAAATACAAAAAGAAAATGTCTCAGCAGGATAAAACCGTATATGCAGTGAACTGCTTTCAGTGTAGGGGTTGTCTGTTGTCAACACAGTGCTGCAATGGTGAATGCTTGAAATAGCTGTGTGTACCTCATGCATGCACAGTGGCGTCTCTATAATGAATGGATCAGGCGCTAACTGGTTTGAAAGTTTACTGATTAGGACGTTTAATAAATACCATAAAATAATGTAAAGGATTTTGAATAATCTACTTTTTTATTAAAAAAACAACAGGAAATATTTCGAAAAAGGAAATCATATGTTACGACGGGCTCCCTGATCGTCGCATGCTGCAGTGGAAAACAAAATACAAGACACCAGTGACATCACTAATCACCAGCTTTAATTAAACACAAATATAATCAACTTGTACAAAATTTGTCCACACGCAATAATAATGTCAACTAATAGAGTCCCGCACAATTGTAAAGCAATAACGCTTCGTCACGGTACTTCGAACTTGACTTGAATCAATCGCCACTTAAACTGAAACTAAGAGGCAACTGTCGTCGTTTAAATAGACAGCTCAAGTGTTCCAGAATAATCCATAATACGCGTCAACACTACTCGAAAACACTAGATCGTAATTGATTGCGGCCTTGTACACAGTGCGTTCCGGTGAAGTCCAGAACTGTCCCGACCGTTGACGCATGTTAAGTGTCATGTACGCATATTAACATTACAGCTGGGTTCGGACATCATGAGAGCCTAGAAACATGTGAACATTCTGTAATGGCGTAACATTTTTTTTTTTTTTTTTTTTTTTTTTTAATTATAATGCAGTTTTACAATCTACTCATTTCACAGTGTAATAAGTAAAAGTGATGTATAAGTCGCCATTTGAGGTGGGAACCATCCAGCGGTGATTACCACGTTCACCGGGTCAGGTCATCTGGCCACTGTCTCTCCAGCCTTCTTACATCCAGTGATGGATTGAGGAGCTCGTTGATCAGGTTATTGCTGTGTCCTATGTTGCGGTTCCTGTACTTAGCGGCGTGAGTAGAGGGATACTGAGAGTTCTGACCCACAAAGGAATGCCGCCTTTCTTAAAAAACATAAAAAAACGATAAAAAACATGATCTAAGAGATGACGCCGCCACCGCTGGACCCGCAGCATCCCGATGGACCACAGCATCCTCGAATTTCCGCGAATAAATTTTTTTATTTTTTTTTATTTGGTTTTTTTATTTTTTTAATTAAATTGATTTGGTGGGATGACGTTCAATGGACCACAGCATCCGCGAATAAAAATTTTTATTTTTTTAATTAAATTGATTTGGTGGGATGAGGTTCAATGGACCACCAGCATCCGTGAATATAATTTTTTATTTTTTTAAGAAAGCTGATTTGCATATCAGTGGGTGGTGTTGGGTGGGAGGTTGTTTTTTTTTTATTTCATATCAGTGGGTGGGGGTGGTTCCAACTCGATGCATTATAGTGTATATTAAAATATATGATCAGGTGTACCAACCTTTGCATGAGTTCAAATTTGTCGCGTGTTATAATGTATATTAAATCTATATGATCAGATGTACCAACCTCTGTATTATTATTATAGTGTATAGATAATTTATATGAGCAGGTTTGTCAACATTTTCTGTGGCGGGGGGAGGGAAATTCAAATATGTGTTATATTGTGTATGTATAGAGCAGATCTGTCAACATTTTTTCTCTTCTGTGGTGGGAAATTCAAACTATATGATCATAATTGGTACTCTCTCTCGCTCTTTCACACGTTGTGTATGTCTCTCTCTATCTCACTCTCTCTTGTTGTCAAACCGTTCTCCTCTCTCTCGGTGGTCAGTACCGAGCGCATGTATATGAAATTAGAAAGTTTATATTTATTCGACAAATATTAACGTCCTCTCTCTCTCTCTCTCTCTCTCTCTCTCTCTCTCACACTCACTTGTTTCAACTGTGTCAACGTCTTCTCTCTCTCTCTCTCTCTCTCTCTCTCTCTCTCTCTCTCTCTCTCTCTCTCTCTCTCTCTCTCTCTCTCTCTCTCTCTCTCCCTCCCCTTCTCACTCTCTCTCTCTCACTCTCACACGTTTCAACTATGCAATCTCTCTCTCTCTCTTACCGTGTACATTGAGTAGTCGGTGTGTGACGAATAAATAATTTTAGCGCTCTCTTGTTGTCAAAACGTCGTATTCATTTTTCAATGTATTAAATAATTAATTAATAGTTTTATAATGCAGTCAGTGGGATTGATCCTTGTTAGAAATATATATATTTGGCGTCAATGAACTACTTACCTGTTGTATTGTTACAGATGACAAATCCATACGTTAACGGCCTAGCAATCTGGTACAATACTTCTGTTTTAAGGTTGCAGTTTACACACACACATAGGTTCAGTAGTGTATAGCGAAATAAATAAAAATTATACACACACATGAAAACGGTGTCTGAAATTCATACAAATCTTCTGATGTAACAGTTCACAAAAATAAATTAATTGTACACATGTTCAGAGGTGTAGAGTGAAATAAAATAAAGTCATAATTTGTTTAAATGATTAAATATATTGTAACATTCACAATATAAAATTCACAATTAAATAAATATATTATAAATTGATATTTTTCGAAAGTTTATATATAAGTGTGTGTCGTACTTGTAGAAGAAGCAACCTGCAACATAACAATACAACAACATTAAAATCATGTTAAATATCACACACACGCGCGCGCGCGCACACACACACACACAGACGCATACGCACACACATACATACATACAACGTGCATACGTTTGACTTGAATCATGTACATGTAGGTCCAATAAAACAGATAACAGATTTAAATACGCAACGTAATCACACACATACATACATACATACATACAACGTACACACGTTTGGGTTACACCACACGCGCACGCACACACACACACACACAGACGTACACGCACACAGACGCATACGCACACACATACATACATACAACGTGCATACCTTTGACTTGAATCATGTACATGTAGGTCCAATAAAACAGATAACAGATTTAAATACGCAACGTAATCACACACATACATACATACATACATACAACGTACACACGTTTGGGTTACACCACACGCGCACGCACACACACACACAGACGTACACGCACACAGACGCATACGCACACACATACATACATACAACGTGCGTACGATTGACTTGAATCATGTACATGTAGGTCCAATAAAACAGATAACAGATTTAAATATGCTATAGTCATTGTAAGACGTTACAATCCTTGAAGTGTTTTGTCCTTTCATCAAACTTTGTAAATTAGAATCTGCACTACATTCAAACATACACACACACAATGATAAAAAAATTGTTTATTAAAAGTATTTTGTTACCTTAACGAGGTACTATTTCCATATGTACTGTTTGATTCCTCATGCCCCGAAACACGAGATGTAGGTCGCTGGGGCTTATATGACGGAGCTCTTCATCTGTAAAGACGCCAGCATACCTCTTAGGTAGATATACACGATAGCGTAGCTCACCATCTTCCAACGTTACAAGCACAGACTTCCCATATCTTGTGTCCACATGCACCATGTTAACAATCGGATACTGCTTGTTCAATGTTAATTCTGCACACCGTTTGTACTCAATAGCAGAAACTGCATTGAATTTTGTGATAAACGACATTATTTATGAGAAGTGAAGACGTCTGTATCAAACTAGGTGGAACTAAACAATGACTACAAAGAAGACTAGTGAAAGTAATGGTGGTGGTGGTGATGTGGTCATTAGGAAAGTTCACGTTCATCGCCTGAAGCTTTGCATGTACATACACACAGGCAGAATTACCGCTCTTACAAAATATATATATTAGGAAAGACAAGCCCACAGACTACTAGAAATAGTTATCGTCTGAAAAAAAAGAAACCACACATTACGAACTAATATCGTTACAATAATAATAATACATCAACTTACGTTTACGGTCGTCCAAACTGAAGTATGGAGTGGCAATAACTATAGATATCGCAGTAAGAATTTTTGTTGTTGTTTCTAACAGGTGATGTTTTTCATCCTCTGAAGCTTTGCATACAGAATTATGACTGTTACATAATATATATTAGGAAAGTCGACAGAAATAGTTATCGCCTGCAGCAAGAATTTTTGTTGTTGTTGTTTTTAACAGGTGGTGTTTTTCATCCCCTGAAGCTTTGCATGTACATGCATGCAGAATTATGGTTGTTACATAATATATATATTAGGAAAGTCCACAGAAATAGTTATCGCCTGCAGGCATATACAAGTTTACTAACGAAATTAACAATGCTATGAGACACTCACATTAAAAATGTTTGTATAACAGAAAAATCATTAATTATAACCAGATCGGACAATTTCACGTTCTCATGCGGGTAGGAAAGTCGACAGAAATAGTTATCGCCTGCAGCAAGAATTTTTGTTGTTGTTGTTTTTAACAGGTGATTTTTTTCATCCTCTGAAGCTTTGCATACAGAATTATGACTGTTACATAATATATATTAGGAAAGTCGACAGAAATAGTTATCGCCTGCAGCAAGAATTTTTGTTGTTGTTTTTAACAGGTGGTGTTTTTCATCCCCTGAAGCTTTGCATGTACATGCGTGCAGAATTATGGTTGTTACATAATATATATATTAGGAAAGTCCACAGAAATAGTTATCGCCTGCAGGCATATACAAGTTTACTAACGAAATTAACAATGCTATGAGACACTCACATTAAAAATGTTTGTATAACAGAAAAATCATTAATTATAGCCAGATCGGACAATTTCACGTTCTCATGCGGGTATATAGGAACGTAAATTTTAATATGCCCACGACGTTTGATGTTGTAATAGCTGTTCAGACGATTTGTAAAAGAATGTACGTATTCGTCCATATCTGAAGCTCGTTTACTTCTGTACATTCAACCTCAGCGATGATAGCTGCGTGCGTCCCTATAATAATAATAATAATAAAAGTACCTGCTTCATTATCATATACATTATGTGCTATATATAAATATATACATAAGGCTTTCAACACACACACACACACACACACACACACACTTTTTTTTTAAAACAGGACAGCGTATTATCTATATAACGTTCTGTTTCAGATAAGAATAGTTTGAATATAAAATGAAAGGGTACGTTGTATTTTGTTATGAGAAAATGCATTTCTAAATTTCGTTACATTTGTCAAAAGATCTTATTGATCAGACGTATGAGTAATTATATTAATCCTTATGTACAAAATACGCACGCATTCGTAAAATATAGCACTCAGGTATAGGGCAATTAATCCTTTTTTGTATTGAACGTATTTAAGTAGGTCTACTCGTGATATCAGTAAATTCTGTCTAAATGTATAGTACATAAACGTACCCAGTAATCGCTTCTTGAGTTACTCGATTGATGTTCATGTTAAACGATTGATGACTCATGTAATAACACAGATTAACCTCGTATAATAATAATGACAGGACAGCGTATTTAGAACACTTAAAATTGGAAATCTACAAACACATCAAAAATATCTGTCAAACAAAAACACCGTTCTTGACAACAGTAACTGACCTAAGCACATGTGCTTCATTAGGCAACAGACCAAAAAATCAAATAGACGACTATAAGCACAATTTAAATAAAATCTGAATATTCAATAAAATTATGTTTTTCTTACTTAGTAACATATGCAAATCTTTTACTTACCTCTTAAATGTTGTTGTTGTTATACACAATAGCCGATTGTACGATGAGTGTTTCATACAAATGAGAAATAGTGACATGTCGTCTTGTGTGTATATATATATCATACGGCGGTAGCGTACACGTTTGAAAGTTGATGCACATTAAATTGTCTCTCTCACACACATTACAGATATTGATATTAATTGCATGTATGTTCAGAGGTTGGGTGTCTAAATCGATGCATTTTACTTTCACTTTCTAATTTGACACATGGCTTACTTCCATACATAAATAGCTATCGTCTACGAGTGTTGCTAAACGAAATTAAAAAAATGGGCATATTAAAATTTACGTTCCTATATACCCGCATGAGAACGTGAAATTGTCCGATCTGGCTATAATTAATGATTTTTCTGTTATACAAACATTTTTAATGTGAGTGTCTCATAGCATTGTTAATTTCGTTAGTAAACTTGTATATGCCTGCAGGCGATAACTATTTCTGTGGACTTTCCTAATATATATATTATGTAACAACCATAATTCTGCATGCATGTACATGCAAAGCTTCAGGGGATGAAAAACACCACCTGTTAAAAACAACAACAACAAAAATTCTTGCTGCAGGCGATAACTATTTCTGTCGACTTTCCTAATATATATTATGTAACAGTCATAATTCTGTATGCAAAGCTTCAGAGGATGAAAAACATCACCTGTTAAAAACAACAACAAAAATTCTTACTGCGATATCTATAGTTATTGCCACTCCATACTTCAGTTTGGACGACCGTAAACGTAAGTTTATGTATTATTATTATTGTAACGATATTAGTTCGTAATGTGTGGTTTCTTTTTTTTCAGACGATAACTATTTCTAGTAGTCTGTGGGCTTGTCTTTCCTAATATATATATTTTGTAAGAGCGGTAATTCTGCCTGTGTGTATGTACATGCAAAGCTTCAGGCGATGAACGTGAAATTTCCTAATGACCACATCACCACCACCACCATTACTTTCACTAGTCTTCTTTGTAGTCATTGTTTAGTTCCACCTAGTTTGATACAGACGTCTTCACTTCTCATAAATAATGTCGTTTATCACAAAATTCAATGCAGTTTCTGCTATTGAGTACAAACGGTGTGCAGAATTAACATTGAACAAGCAGTATCCGATTGTTAACATGGTGCATGTGGACACAAGATATGGGAAGTCTGTGCTTGTAACGTTGGAAGATGGTGAGCTACGCTATCGTGTATATCTACCTAAGAGGTATGCTGGCGTCTTTACAGATGAAGAGCTCCGTCATATAAGCCCCAGCGACCTACATCTCATGTTTCGGGGCATGAGGAATCAAACAGTACATATGGAAATAGTACCTCGTTAAGGTAACAAAATACTTTTAATAAACAATTTTTTTATCATTGTGTGTGTGTATGTTTGAATGTAGTGCAGATTCTAATTTACAAAGTTTGATGAAAGGACAAAACACTTCAAGGATTGTAACGTCTTACAATGACTATAGCATATTTAAATCTGTTATCTGTTTTATTGGACCTACATGTACATGATTCAAGTCAAACGTATGCACGTTGTATGTATGTATGTGTGTGCGTATGCGTCTGTGTGCGTGTACGTCTGTGTGTGTGTGTGTGTGCGTGCGCGTGTGGTGTAACCCAAACGTGTGTACGTTGTATGTATGTATGTATGTATGTGTGTGATTACGTTGCGTATTTAAATCTGTTATCTGTTTTATTGGACCTACATGTACATGATTCAAGTCAAACGTATGCACGTTGTATGTATGTATGTGTGTGCGTATGCGTCTGTGTGTGTGTGTGTGTGTGTGTGTGTGCGCGCGCGCTCGTGTGTGTGTGATATTTAACATGATTTTAATGTTGTTGTATTGTTATGTTGCAGGTTGCTTCTTCTACAAGTACGACACACACTTATATATAAACTTTCGAAAAATATCAATTTATAATATATTTATTTAATTGTGAATTTTATATTGTGAATGTTACAATATATTTAATCATTTAAACAAATTATGACTTTATTTTATTTCACTCTACACCTCTGAACATGTGTACAATTAATTTATTTTTGTGAACTGTTACATCAGAAGATTTGTATGAATTTCAGACACCGTTTTCATGTGTGTGTATAATTTTTATTTATTTCGCTATACACTACTGAACCTATGTGTGTGTGTAAACTGCAACCTTAAAACAGAAGTATTGTACCAGATTGCTAGGCCGTTAACGTATGGATTTGTCATCTGTAACAATACAACAGGTAAGTAGTTCATTGACGCCAAATATATATATTTCTAACAAGGATCAATCCCACTGACTGCATTATAAAACTATTAATTAATTATTTAATACATTGAAAAATGAATACGACGTTTTGACAACAAGAGAGCGCTAAAATTATTTATTCGTCACACACCGACTACTCAATGTACACGGTAAGAGAGAGAGAGAGATTGCATAGTTGAAACGTGTGAGAGTGAGAGAGAGAGAGAGAGAGAGAGAGAGAGAGAGAGAGAGAGAGAGAGAGAGAGAGAGAGAGAGAGAGGACGTTAATATTTGTCGAATAAATATAAACTTTCTAATTTCATATACATGCGCTCGGTACTGACCACCGAGAGAGAGGAGAACGGTTTGACAACAAGAGAGAGTGAGATAGAGAGAGACATACACAACGTGTGAAAGAGCGAGAGAGAGTACCAATTATGATCATATAGTTTGAATTTCCCACCACAGAAGAGAAAAAATGTTGACAGATCTGCTCTATACATACACAATATAACACATATTTGAATTTCCCTCCCCCCGCCACAGAAAATGTGACAAACCTGCTCATATAAATTATCTATACACTATAATAATACAGAGGTTGGTACATCTGATCATATAGATTTAATATACATTATAACACGCGACAAATTTGAACTCATCCAAAGGTTGGTACACCTGATCATATATTTTAATATACACTATAATGCATGGAGTTGGAACCACCCCCCACCCACTGATATGAAATAAAAAAAAAACAACCTCCCACCCAACACCACCCACTGATATGCAAATCAGCTTTCTTAAAAAAATAAAAAATTATATTCACGGATGCTGGTGGTCCATTGAACCTCATCCCACCAAATCAATTTAATTAAAAAAATAAAAAATGTTATTCACGGATGCTGTGGTCCATTGAACCTCATCCCCCCCCTTGATATGCAAATCAATTTAATTAAAAAAATAAAAAAACCAAATAAAAAAATAAAAAAATTTATTCGCGGAAATTCGCGGATGCTGTGGTCCATCGGGATGCTGCGGGTCCAGCGGTGGCGGCGTCATCTCTTAGATCATGTTTTTTATCGTTTTTTTATGCTTTTTAAGAAAGGCGGCATTCCTTTGTGGGTCAGAACTCTCAATATCCCTCTACTGGCGTGCATCTTGATGGCATCGGAAATGTATGGAATGTTGAGGTCTTTGTGAAGAGTATAATTAGAGATGAACCAGGGAGCATTCGTTATGCAGCGCAAGATTTTTGACTGAACTGTCTGCAGAATCTTTGTGTTGGAAGGTTTAGAGCGACCCCACAATTCTATACCGTAAGTCCAGATTGGTCTGAGCACAGCTTTATATATGATGACTTTGTTTGCGAGAGATAGTTGAGATTTTCTACCTATGAGGCAGTACATTTGCCTAGCTTTTAAGTTGAGTTGTTCTTTCTTAGCCTGAATGTGGGCTTTTCATGTTAATTTGTCGTCCAAATGCAGCCCCAGGTATTTAACTTCTGATTTTATAGGTATGGGGGCATCGTTTATGGTGACTTGTGGACAAGAGCTACGTTTCATGGTGAAGAAAATTTGAGTGGATTTTGCAGAATTAACTCGGATCCTTCACCGCTGGAACCAATCTTGCAGGAGGTAAAGATGGCTTTGCAGTTTCTCAGAGGCTCGTTCCGGGTTGGGATCTACTGCGAGGATAGCGGTATCATCAGCGAAGTTGGCGGTGGTAGTGTAGTCTGTCACAGGTAGGTCAGCAGTACATATAAGATATAAGTATGGCCCCAGAACGCTGCCCTGAGGCACTCCCGACTTTATAGGAGAGATTACTGACACAGTGTCTTCGATTTTGATTTGGAAGTGTCTATCTTGCACATAAAAATATAACTTGTATGGGGGTAGACGTATTACTTTATTGTCGCTCAAATTGATTTTGTACTCTATCAGGTTCGTTAGTCCTAACTTTGGAGTGAGGACGGTGGAAAACTCTTTAATTAGTTTCTGCATTTTCAGTCTATCTTTACTTTCCAGATGAGCTAATTCAGACTCGTGGTGTTCTAGATGTGTAGAAGCTGTTCCAGTACTTTCTTTGTTATTTATATTACTATCAAAACTATATTTTTGTGAACGATCGAATGCAAAATAATACTTCTTATCGTGATTTCAATAGTAAATATAGTTGATCAGGAAGTTGTTTCTTCAGCTTGTACGGAAGGCCCTCATGCCAGACTTTATCAAAAGCCTGCTGAATATCCAGGAAGACAGCTGCGCACATCGGGCGTAACAATATCCTTATAATATTTGGCTCCGTAGTAATAAAAATTACTTGGTTATAACAAACTTCGTATAACTCTATTGAAAGTATCATTAACCTGGCAGTTAGGCCGTGGCCTAAGGATGTTAAGAACATACGTTTCGGCCACGTTATCAGAGACCATCTGCACTGCGAAATTATTTTGGCAGTTGTTCACCAAATAAACGTATTACGCGAACAACTGCCAAAACAATTTCACGGTGCAGATGGGCTCCGGTGGCGAGGCCGAATCGTATGTACTTAACGTCGTCTACGTCCTACGAGAGCCCGGTTAACGACACGTTGGGTGACATTGACGCCGGCCGTGATAACCTAAGGTCACGATTTCGCATAACACTTTTGACAAAATAGATTAAACATGTTAAAAAAGAAGGGTAATAAATTAGTATTAATTAAAAGCCAACTGTTTACATTGGAAGTTTTAAAATTTTCATTGTAAAAAATAGTGCACGATTTACAACTAAACCGAATAGAGAATAAACAGGAGATACTTTAGGAACAGTGTTTTCAGAAGACATATACACGTAATCAATAATTTCGTCACGATAAATTAGTTAAATAACCGGTCAAATATAATGCTTTAGTAGAAAAATAAGAAGTCTTTTTGACACGAAAATAAATATAAATGCTTTTCATTTGTTGTTGCAGGCTGAGGGGCGTTAATGGTTGGAAAGGCGGAAAATGTAGACAGAAATTGTATAATGTGTTTGTTTTGATAATTGGAAGGTTTTTATGGTACTCGCTGAAAGCGTTGATGAAAGAAGGGTCTTAATGACAAAAAGCAGAAGCTTTAGGAGGGATATATTTTATACGATTATGGTAACACGTTTTTTCCGTAAAAGGAGAAATGTTTTATGATAAAAAACGGTATTAGAAAGGGAAATAAACAGATTAAGGTTATTGCTCTGTTTGAGTGAGAAAATTTACAACAGGCGAATGTTTTTATCTCAGTTTTTGAAGTTTCTGTACTGTGTTTAAAACGTTATACATAGCTACAATTACCCTAAACTAATAGTGTTTTTATGTGCGTTTTACGGAATAACATACACAAGCATTTTAAATGTTCAGAATACATAAAGGATTTTTAGTCTATAGAACAAATGAAATGTTAATAAAAGGATGGTAAGTAACATAAACGAACCTATTCTTTTAAAATAAAAATGACTTTCTAACTCGCAATACATTTGCATAGGCAATACGAAAATATTTTAATTATAAGCAGGTGTGATTAACGTGATCCTATAGCGCTCCACGTAGGGTAAAATTTCTATTTTATTTCTGTACGCAAGGGAATGCGCCTGGTTTCGACAGAAAATGGATTGTATCACACTTGTCATCATAATCCTAGTTCGGAAATTATCTATGTCACATTACAAGTGATTCGCCTGTCTCACCCAGTTAAAACTCTGCACTGGGTCTTTTTAACTCGCAAATTAAATAAATGACCTCACCGTCTCCTTACTTACGTGCGCTTGGAAAACATTAACCTTAGTTTGGTCCCAAAATACAAAATAAAACCGCCCACGATGTTCAGAACGTGGTATCCAATTTCTAAAAACAGTATTTAGCAAATATGGTACAGAATTCTGTCTGAGGCTTTCACGGCCGACTTCAATGTTATGAGAACCTGGGCTTGCCGGTCTGTAAGGCCGTGGTTCAAGGTTGTTGGGTGCAAACGTTTTGGCCTTGCCTTCGACGGCCATCTTCAGTGCAGAAGGGTGCAAAACACTGAAAAAGGTTTCGTAATCAGTGACCACTGTACTGTGGTTAAGGCTAGTGACTGTGAGTAGGACACCTATATTCATAAACGTTTGGTGTCCGCACGAAGCTGTTGTCTGACACCACCAGCCAATCAGAAAGAAGGCAAATTCTTATTGGTTCGCCACAACTCGCGTCCAAAGATCACTCAATGAGAGGGACTCACCCTGCCGATTCCTGTATATGGACGGAGTCTACATATGGCAAGCAGAAGTTTTCATGACATGATACAGAATCTTTTCTGTTTATAGTTTACCTTAATTTATCTACTTATCATCATTTGTAAATTTTGCCTACGGAGAGTATAACCACTGTGAGCATAAGCGTCACATATGTTATCGACAGACACACTCCCCCTGTCACGTTAATTACCATACATTTCTGATGATTCATCATGGTTTGCCGTCATTAAAATTATCTTCATTTTTTAAGTGATTTTATCTTACTTATTTTTTCCTCTCCGTAAATTATGGAAGAATTTGGTCTAGAAAAATCTTTTCACAGGTACCTGAAAACATAACTGACTTGGTTAGACGTAACTATTCTACCGTTTCAGTAAGGAATCCGATTGTTTTTCTAACTCAGTTATCTGATCCTGCTTGTGCTGCTGATCCGTTTAGCATTTCTATACAGAAATCTTACGAGATGATTCTTGTTAACACAAGAATTCTTGTCTACTGAAACTTTGAGCGTCAATAAAGCAAGTGTCGTAACAATTTAACCTTCCCCTGTCTGTAATGATTTTTCGATTCTATGTTCTATTCATCTGCATACAATATAAGCATACTCTCCCGCCATTACACACACACACACACACACACACACACACACACACACACACACACACACACACACACACACACACACACACACACACACACACACACACAAGTATATGTACCTTAAATAATCTACATATAGTATATGTGGTAAGTAATCTACTTACCACAATAGTATGGCTCTAGTTCGTAAATCCTTTAAAACAAGTAAAGATTGCACCGTCGATTCGTCATGTCTCTACGTTGTCATGGATATTAGCAGTTTGGAGATTAGTTAATGAGATATGACACGTTAAGTGATGATAATTCGTCGACCAACAGCAAGACAGAATAGGAATTGATAAAAAATAGCAATACAAGTAGAATTTTGGTACTAAGCAATGTTCAGGTTTCCAAATGGTAGATTACATTGAATAGATAATTTAAATATATTATATGAATAAAACTGAAAATTTCTATTTAGGTAATTATGTTGAATGTTCGTCAGAAGTAAATAATTCGTTTAGAAGTTTAACAAGTTGTATAATAGAAAAAATAGAAATACAGTTACTCTATCCATCTTTAAAAGTCTTTATTAAATAAATATATTCTGTAGGTAGTGTGACCATAACGATTCTTTTTCGTCTTCTGATAAAAATAATTATAACGTTTTGTGTAAAGTAGTAATTTGTTAGTTGTTCCGAACAGAAATGTAGGTCAATTGCGGCATATTCGTGTTTCCCTTACGGGTGATTGAGGGGCTGAAATGACCTCCGACGTTGCAGAATGTATAGCACAGTGACTCACAGAATAATTGCAAGACTGGTAGATGCTCCAGTTTTTTCTGTCTCCTAGTTTTTAGGACTGATGAATTATGTTGTCCTCCAAAACAAAGTACAAACAGTAACGCCCGCAGGCTGCCAGTTTGGTCATGGCCGTCTGGATATTTTCGTTACACTTCAGTAGAAGCTGAATACCCATAATTATTTACTTGCATAAACGCGAGGTCGTGTAGGATGAAACGCTACCTTCACTTTGTATAAATTTAAGCACAGAATACTTAAGATTCTATTTTCTATTTAACTAAACTGTGTCATATTATTTCTTCTTCTTCTTCTTCTTCTTCTTCTTCTTCTTCTTCTTCTTCTTCTTCTTCTTCTTCTTCTTCTTCTTCTTCACTTCTAGGATTAGGTTATATAAACCTGTTCCGGCACCCATCTCATCCTCGGACGACACACGTCTCTTCTATGATTAGACTTAGAGTTCAGTGCGGCTTTCGGCAATTGATCCTCTGTCATCATTTGCAGTTGATCCCACCATTGTCTTCTGTAAGCTGAAATAATTTACTTCATGTTCTCTACTTCGAGTTCTGCTCTAATATCCTCATTCCTATTCTATCTTACAGTGTATAGTTTAAAGTACTTCGAAGAAACTGCATTTATTCGAAGAAAGTTTGACGGATAGATAAGATTAAGAATTAAATTGCATAGGACTAATTGAATGTTTTCAAAATAAGGGTGACTGACCGCGCCCAGAAGTGTAAATGAGAAAGGCGGTACAGCGTTAGGTTTCAATGGAATGCACGTGCGCGCGCGCGCACACACACACACACAACACATAAACACAAGGAATGTGCTAGAAAAATATGTAAGTGTCCAGACTGAGGTGACAGGGCTCGGTGGTTGAGAAGGGACATTTGAATTATAGCTTGTTGTGTGATCGGGGGGGTGGAGGCGTGAAGGGTTTCGTTTACATCGCTGGTTAATTCCGACCTGACGATGAGCTGAGAAGCTTCAAAGCGCTAATCGGAATAATTTTTCTATAGTGGTGTGCAACAGTGATCATTCTGTTTGTGAGTATAACCACTAACAAAACTTTCTTCATTAGAAATCTTTATAGTTTCGTTAATTTATAGTACAATTTTACTATGGTGATATATGGTGATAATTTTATTACGGTGATAGCGAAAAAATCGTGTTCGCGATAAGGGCTGATTCTGATTGTACTACCCTCAAAACATGAAGAAAAGTAATTTTTCTACATGGTATGTGTGTGTGTGTGTGTGTGTAGAATTTTTTCTATGGCGAACGATAACTGCCGCAAATTCTAATAGAATCAAATAATGTTTTGCATAAATTTCTGAATCGTAGAGGACTCAAGGTTTACTGATTTTGGTGAAGATCGGTTAAGGCAAAGGGGTAGTTTACCAACAACGTTTTATGTTTTAACAAGGGTAATTTTTTCTATAACGAAAAATAACTTCTGCACATTCAAAGAGAATTAAATAAAAATTTTCCATATGTTCCTGAATTGTAGAGAACTCAAGGCCTCTTGATCGTGGTGAAGATCAGTTAAGGGAAAGTGGTAGTATACCTGCAACGTTTTATGTTTTAACAAGAGTAATTTTTTTATTACGAACGATAACTGCCGTAAATTCAAACAGAATCAAATAATTGTTTACATGTATGCCTGATTTATAGAGGACTCAATGCCTATTAATGTTGGTGAAGATCAGTTAAGGGAAAAGGGTAGTTTACCAGCAACGTTTTATGTTTTAACAAGAATAAATTTCTTAATTTTGATAAATAAATTATCCTGAAGAGAAGGGCATAATAATCGACTGTAGAAACGTAAATGAAATATTTATAAATTGAGAGGCTATTTGAAGGGGTGGGGGTAACTTTCTAGAAATGAAAATGATTGTTGAATGGGAGGGGATAATTTTTATTTATATGTCACGTATACTACGTTATCGGCAACAAAGAAGTAGTTTGTTGTTAAAATTCCTTCCCGGGCTGTTTGGCCGTAGTCCAATGTTTTCTATAAAACCAGACGTTTTGGCAGTGCTATCGTCTGCCATCATCAGTAAAAATCGAGTGCGCTAACGTGAGGTGGTATATGTTAGTGACCACAGTACTGTGGTTAAGGCTGCAGAAAGAAGTAATTTCTATCTAAATATTTCACTTCAAAAATGATTTTAAGTATAAATCTTAGCGTTCTCCATACCGATTTTTTAGCTGAGAGTATAAAATTAAACAGAATTAAAATTTAATGCAAAAATACTAGACAAGTAACAATTTAATTTGCTGTCATGTTAATTTGTGACAACGTTTATATGCGTATGTGATTCTAAACTTTAACGTATTGATAGCAAAGAGCCTTTCATAAATTTAGTTAATTCTATATTTTATAGTATCCTGTTTCAATCACATATTGCGTGTCACGTTCTGAACAACGAACACAGAACAGATTAATTTAAGTACACGTGTTGCGATCTTCCAAGTCTAGACTCAGGCAGGCAATATATTTTGCGTATTCAAGAGAGCTCAGTAAATCAGCAGTACGTACGAACGTATTAACTGTGGGTAACTGCAAATTGCTGACTATACGCTGTACAGCCAAATGAGTTTTGGCGTAAGCACAATTGTATTGCTTTGGCTAAAATGCTACCGTTTTCGAAGTAGCTTCAGCTTTTTCGTCTCTCTCTCTCTCTCTCCCCCGCACTCTCACACTCTCGCTCTCTCTCTCTCTCTCTCTTCACGTTCTCGCTGTTAACATATTTAACATATAAATGTTTTCTAAATATAATTGAATCACTACCGATTCGGAACACAAAGATTTTTTATGGGTAAAAACGTAAAAGTTGTACCTTATATACCTGAACCAGTTTTGGCTTTTAAAAAGCTTCTCACACCAATCAGCACAAATATAATTCCTTCACATAAATTCCACCCACGTACAGTAAACCTCACAAACGTCACAATCACTGAAAACGAACAAACACTCCTTGATAAAGGCCTAAAACGTAACCTACATTACAAACAAAACAACCAAACACTAACAAAACTCATAGGTGACACGGAAACAAATATACAAAACACAGCACCAGAACATCAAGACACACTATGACATAAGGTGAAGAATATAATAGGAGCACATAAGACATCAAACAACAAGAACCAAACCTCAGAAATACACACAGCCATCAAACTGAGAGAAAAGGCACACAAACAAGAATTTGTGTAACAGGGCTTTATCAAGTAGTGTTTGTTCGTTTTTTGTGATAGTGACATTCGTGAGGTTTACTGTTCGTGGGTAGAATTTCTGTGAAGGAATTATATTTGTGGTGATTGGTGTGAGAAGCTTTTTAAAAGAGAAAACTTGTTCAGGCTATAAGGTGAAACTTTTACGTTTTTACCCATAAAAAACTTTGTTTTCCGAGTCGGTAGTGATTCAATTATATTTAGTTAAGTCACGGACACGTCATGGACCACGAAATACAAGAAATGTTTTCTATAAATTTTCTCTTTTACTTTATGTCTTGTCACTGCCTTTCCTTTGTCGTGGATTTCCGTGTAAATTACAATTTTGTTTTCTTTTCTATTTTCCCTGCTAAATGTATGGCATTCGACATTTTTAGTTTTTATTTTATCTTATTTGTCTTTCCAATCAGGTAAATTGATAATTACATATGATACATTAATGGTCTTAATGGTCTTGTTTCAATAAGACTTTACATTATAATAATATAGATTTTATTATTATCTAAAATATCGTTGACTTCATTCTGTAAAATGAACACGATAATCTTGTCTCACCACGTTCTGATTAAGGCATTGTTTGTCACGATACTGGGAAGAACCAAATAACACTTATTTACATGACGTTATTTGTTTGATTCTTCGGATAAGCAAAGATACTTCATTAAGTGCAGTACACACTATCTTCTTCCTAAAAATTGTTCTTAAAAGTTATTTTACTATGAATTGGCGAAAAGGCGGATAATTATTGTAACTACGCCAGTCGAGTTTCGTATTGCGAATAGAAGTAGGCTAAATTTACATTCAACTTTTAGTATTACTTAGAAAAAGTCTTTCATCTTGTTTACAATAGATCAGTGGTTTCCAAACTTTACAGTCCGCGGACCACCACCCAAATAATTTTAAAATTCATGGAACCCGTTGAGTTCTAAAAAAAAAAAGGTAATTATGATACAAAATATTTTAATTAAAATTGTATTAAAATCAAAAATCTCTTAAATTACAAACTTATAATAGACGTTTAATGAATAAATTTGTGTTAGTGGTTGAAATCACAATCAGAATAATCACTGTTGCACACCACTATATAAAAATTATTCCGATTAGCGCTTTCAAGCTTCACAGCTCATCGTCAGATCATAGAAGACAACCATAAGTTTGTTAATCCTTTGGAAGAATACGAAATTGTAAAAGTAGTAAATAACACAGTTGAAAGGAAGCTTAGAGAGGAGTTAGAAATATTGAAAGAAAGAGAAAAAGGGTTAGACAATTTAATTAATATTAAAATTAAATTTGATAAGGAAGAAATATTTTATAACATGATTAAGAAGTAAATGAGAGAGGGCAGATAGATAAGATTAAGAATTATAATGGATAGTACTAATTGACTGTTTTAAAATAAGGGTGTGTGACTGACCCACGTGTGTGGAGAGGAAGAGGGTAGTTTAAAAGGATGCACACACACACACACACACACACACACACACACACACACACACACACACACACACACACACACACACACACACACACACACACACACTGAAACACAAGGAATTTACTAGAAAAATATGTAACTGTACAGATGGTGAGACAGAGTTCAGGGGGTAGGGAAGGGTCATTAATTTTTAGTTTGTTGTGGGTGAGCAGGGTGGGGGAGAGGGGTGAAGGGTTGGGTTTCACATATTTCCTGTCTTTTTACGATCTGACGATGAGCTGTGAAGCTTGAAAGCGCTAATCGGAATAATTTGTATATAGTGGTGTGCAACAGTGATTATTCGGATTGAAACTTATAATATTAATTATATCAAACATAATTGAATATAAAGATTAAGCTGCTTTTTAACCATTACCTCTGCAATATTGGGTTTAATGTCTTATAGTTTCAATATTAAGCCATTCTCGACATCACGATTATTTCTAAACTCTGACGTCAAGTACGTGAGCAGAGAGAATGCGGTTTCACACAAATAAGTAGAGGGAAACAGTCAAACGTTTCAAACCTTTTTTAGCGAATTCAGGATGGTCAGTCAATACATATAACCAGAAGCTAGCTAGCTGTAATTGTGCAAACCATAATTTTAATGAACTGTAAGTTGAAAGCGCTGCCAATGAATCTTATTTTTTTAGTGTAAGAGGGAGTTCTAGTCAGTTCAGCTGATAAACAGATCTGCTACACATGATTTAAAGACATGATTAAAACTATTAGTTTGAAATTACTTTTACAATTATAATTAGTTTGAACCCAAAACAAAAATACTGGAATCTTCTACTAATTGTTTTAAGATTCTGAAATTTAGATTTTAGAGCATAAAAATCGGAGAAAATTACGGTGTATACTAATTTTTCTTAAAAGCGTCTGCGGATACCCTGAAACATTGTCTCGCACCCTCAGGGTTCCGTGGACCCAGCTTTGGAAACCATTACATTAGATTGTTTATTTATACCAATTGCGTAATTTTACAACCGATCACGATACTTTGACATTAATCACAATTACGTAACTGTAGAATTACACTAAAGCAATTCAACTCATTCACCTCGTTGTTTTAAATCATGTCATTGAAAACGTATTTACCTAATACTTTGTTGAACAACGCTTACAAATTTACTAAAGATCTTCCAATTGTAGAACGATGGAGAGTGTCGTTCTAGAATAGCCCAGGGTGCCTCGTCTGTATCAAGGTCGTCCACTTAAGTACTTCCAGATTGTTCAAGAGCACATTTGAAATACGCATTGGCTGGTACACCGCAGTAAGGATTGAACGTTTATTTTGCGCGATCTATAAAAGCCACTGTAGCTGGCTTTGTCAATCAGTTACCGTTGAGCGATTTCCTTAGCGCGCATCGAGTGGCGGTTGAAGATTAGTGAACAGTATTTATTGCGTTATAAGTTGTGCGTAAATCTTAATAGTTGACATTGGTATTGCGTGTGGGACAATTTAACTGGAATCGTTGTACAAAACTACGTTGTTGATTTCAAACTGTTTTTTGTGATTAATTGAAGCTGGTAATTAGTGATTTTATTGGTGTCTATATTTTTTTCCACTGCAGCATTAGACGATTGCAGCGAGACCGTTGTAAAAATAACATCCCAGGACTAGATGATCTGTAATATACTCATTCACTTTAATACATGTGTTCAAAAGTCGATACCGTCGCCAAGAACAAGACGGACAGTGCTCCCAGCGGCAGGCTCTAAAAAGCTTTTTAAAAGCGAAAACTGGTTCAGGCTATAAGGTAAAACTTTTACGTTTTTACCCATAAAAATCTTTGTGTTCCGAGTCGGTAGTGAATTAATTATAATTAGTTAAGTAACGGACAAGTCATGGACAACGAAATCCAAGAACTAAAATATTCCGTTTCCTATTTTATGTTCAAAATTATTGAAATTTAATAACTTCATATAAGTAATTATTTATATTTAATAAATTATTCATTATGTGCATTAATATAATTATATCCGTAAGTATTATCTGTGTAGTGAACATAATACAGTATACTGACTGGTAACTGACAGATGGCATTAGAGGAAGTGCCGGCACTGAGTCGATCGTGGCCGCAGCAGTGATTACAGTTATATCTCAAACTGTCACTTTGATGCCGCATCTGACGCCAACTAATGTGCGGCGTCCTGTTTGAGAAACTTAACAAATGATGTCACTACCAACTGGGTACCCGCACCACACACCACTCCGTTTATTGATATGTACAATACCGTACGTATATGTTTAGATTTCTGTGCGGGTAAACAGACAATTGGCGTTAGGAAGTAAAACATTGTAAATGGTCAGTGTTGGAGAAACGAATAAAAATATCGCTATGGAGAAGAACACATGACTTACATGTTCTAAGATTTATATTTAAAATCATTTTCGAAATGAAATATTTCGATAGAAACTACTTCTTTCTGCAGCCTTAACCACAGTACTATGGTCACTAACGTATACCACCTCACGTTAGCGCACTCGATTTTCACTGATGATGGTAGTCGGCGGCACTGCCAAAACGTCTGGTTTTGCAGGAAACATTGGACTACGGCCAAACAGCCTGGAAGGAATTTTAACAACAAACTACTTCTTTGTTGTCGATAACGTTGTACACATATAAAAAATTATCCCTTCTCCTTCCAATTATGATTTTCATTTATAGAAAATTACCCCCTCCCATTCAACTACCCTTTTCATTTATAGATATTTCATCTACCTTTCTACAGTGGATTATTGTGACCTTCTTTTCAGGATACTTTATTTATTAAAATTAAGTACTTTACTCATGTTAAAACATAAAATGTTGCAGGTAAACTACCCCTTCCCCTTAACCGATGTTCATCAATTTTAACAGGCCTTGATTTCTGTACAACACGGGGATATATGCAAAACAATATTTGATTCTCTTTAAGTTTGCAGCACTTATCGTTTGCCATAGAAAAAGTTCTACTCACAGACACAAACACACTCACACAGTCACTTTTTTGAAAATAACTTTTCTTCTTCTTTTCAGGAGAGAGCAATAAGAATCAGCCCTTATCTCGAACATGATTTTTTTTCGCCATCACCACACTTCCACTTCCTTATGGAACATGGAAGTAAAACCACTACAAACAAAACACTACGTACCTCAAATTAATGTTATAAGAGGATACATTTAAACGGCTATTGCAGTCGTCGTATTAAGTTTTTGTTTGAGGGCACTCGTAACCGGAAAATCGAACAAGAGTTCAATTTTTGTTTATGTCTATAAAAAATCTTTAATATTTTCTGAGTAATTTGAAAGCAAATTTATGTAAATAGGCCTAAGGATAAATTTTGTATGATTTTTAAAATTAATTGACATCGTAGGAAAAGGTCTGTCAAAAGTGTTGAAAATGTTACCAGTTTTTAAAAATTTATAAACTCCTTATAAAAAATCGTAAGAGACATGCTGTTTTTTTGCCATTGGAAGGTGAATCTCAATAAACATGACTACCTGTGTCTGTAATTTCTGTCATACAATCAATATTTGCTGATCTGCGTCATCTTAATTGGATAAAAAAACGTTTTCATGGTAGTACACAGAATGCAAAAAAGTCGCTGAACTATTTGATTTGGAATAGAAAAAAAATATAAATATATATATTTTTGTTGGAGTGGATACTTTGGTTCTGAGTGTACATGATGCTGTGTTGACCTGGAATTAAGGTAATATAAGTAAATGTCAACTCTTAAAAAATTTAAGGTTAAACGAGGATTAAATATGGTTAAGGTAATGAAAAAAATTGACTTGCAACGAATCCTTGAGGCAGAGACAATAGTAGATAAATTGTTGAAAAGTTTAGACAGTCAACAAAAATGTGAAGAGAAAAGAGTACCAAATGGACACACCTGAAGACCCCGAGTATGAACCTGGATTATTTTAAATTAGAAAAAATAAATAAACTATTTTAAAAACTTTAAATGCGTTTTCCTGAAAGTAAAATTTTTACATAAGTCATTATTTCAGAAACAAAGATAACAATCAAACTAAATTTTTTTTCGGCCATTGGGTTAATGGAAATATAACTACACTACTAGAACTACACATGTTTACTGAAAAATAAAATCGTAAAAAAATATTAAGTAAGCTTTTTGTAATGTTTAGAGCAAAACATTAAAAATTATTAAAAAATTGGTAATAGAGACATTTTTATAATTGTGCTATCATTTGTGGCAAATAGTGTGCTTAATTTTGTACTAAATTTTCAACTTTCCATCTTTTACAGGTTCTGAGATAATGGGTCTCAAAGTTGGTGAATTTAACATGGAAAAGCATAGCCGGTTACAAGTGCTTTGAAATAAACTGCAAAATTTTCCATTCAGCGTGTTTATTTAAATATTGCTGATTTAAATATGTTCGATTTTATGCTCAAAAATACATTTTTCTAAATTAACTGTAGGAAATAATATACGCTAGCAAGACAATGTGTAGCGTTATTCTTTTTTTATTTTAATGACTTAATTGCAATATTAGGCCTATATTGTTTGTATCGTTCCTCAGTGACCTATATATCTAAACATATTGTAAAGCAATAATATTTGTCACGTTTTGTAAGAACGTTTTTACATAATTGATTTTTTGAAGTTAGTACTGCTTTTCATGTTCTCTCTGAAACAAATGCTTATTCCTGTTGGTTTATTTCTTGGATGCTTTTTGTAAGACAAGACTCTTTATTACAGCTGTCTGTAGAACTGGCAAGTATTTCTGTCTTCCAGAATACTAACATATTGCTTTCTTGGTTTCTTCAAAAACATCATCTAGTAATGGCATCATAATTATGATTAAGTAATTTTACTTCTACGTTCCGTAAGGAAATGAAAAAAATCGTGTTTGGGACAAGGCTGATTCTGGTTGTACTACCCTGAAAACATGAAGAAAAGTCAGTTTCCGAAAATTGCCTTTGTGTGTCTGTATGTAGAATATTTCCTATGGCCAACAGTAACTGCCGTAAATTCAAACAGAATTAAATATTTTTTTGTTTATATGACCGAGTTGTAGAGTAATCAAGGCCTATTCATTTTGGTGAAGATCGGTTAAGCAGAAAGGGTAGTTTACCTGCAACAGTTTACGTTTTAACAAGATTAAAGTTCTTAATTCTGATAAGTAAAGTATCCTGAAAATTAGGTCATAATAATCCAACAGTAGAAATATCTATAAATATAAAGGGTTGTTGAAGGGAAAGGGGGTAATTTTCTATAAATGAAATAGTTGAAGGGGGAGGGAGTACATTTTTATATGTGTACTACGTTATCGGCAACAAAGAAGTAGTTTCTATGGAAATATTTCATTTCAATTTGTCAAACATAAAACTTGATTTACAAAGAACACGCCTAACTTGTTAGAAATTATCGAACCGAATTCAAGTAAATGATTTTTAAATATAAATCTTAGAACATGAATGTTACGTATGGTTCTTCATGCATGCCAGTATTTTTCTTAAAATATTACCATGACGAAGGAAATTGCCTCCACTTCCAAAACAGTTAAAATGGTTTATTTCTTTCAGTGTACTGTCTTCTTAAACAATCTTATCTGGTATTGCTGGTATTGATTCAGTCGGCGAGAAAAATGTGTGTTTGACGTCCAGCTTATTAAATTTCGTCTATCACTCTTGTTACTGCAAAGGCAATTTAGTAATTTTTTTCAACTTTTCTTCCGGTATGGACAGCGTCAAAAATGTCTTGTATACAAAAGTGGTCATACAACACATTTTTGAGGCGGTCCATACCGGAAAAAGACATCAAAAACGTAATGGATACTGGCCGCGGAAGCCTAAGTTAGAATATATTTTAATAATTTATCTTAACCTTTCAGTAGGAACATGTTTTCATTTTGCACTTAAAGGAACACCCTACCCCACAGGCATATACAATACATACATTATGAGGAACACCCTGCCTCCTAGGCAGGTACTCATATTTTCATAAAAATGCCAAAATAACTACTTTAGAAAATAAAATATACCATTTCTTCTTTTCCAATTTACTTCATTGTAATAATTTCACATACATGATATGTATTTTTTTGCAAACTTGGTATATGTTTGGTACTATACGCCTCCCAGTGGAACATCTGCCTGACCCCCCCCCCCTATAAGAAACATATGCCTAATAAGCATGCAAAACTACGTACGGTTTAGAGAATCATATGCCTGGAAGGCATGAAATCAGACGTACATTTAGAGGAATACATGCCTGACAGGCAGGGTAACTTTTAGAAAGAGGTAACTTACGGTCAAACGGAGGAGAGCTAAGAGATGACGACACTTTCGCTGTCACACACAACAACTGATTGAGGAATTCTAGGAGGGGGACTTGCCCAGCAGCACGCAGGAGGCTTCTAGCAGCAAAAAGGTAAACCATACATGCTGGCAGGCATATGTTCCTACCGAAGGGTTAAATTGTTGCAATGAGTTTCAATATATATGAAATTACTTTTTTTTTAAGTTGGACCTTTTCTATAGTAGGTGTATACGTTATTTCTATCATCTGTGTTACTATTGACTGACGTGAACGGAATTTTATAATTGACGTTTTGTTTAATTAGTCTTTATCGCACTGGGCGTTTTAACATGAAAAACTGATAATCTTTCAAATGTTATAGTAACCATTTTTATTACTGACATATGACGTAAAAGAGATGAAATTTTATATATAATTCTAAATATCTTCTCTCTGTTGACGTATAAGCCTTCTGTATGTATACACTCTTTGAGAGTGGGAAGTGAACGCCGGTCGAAGTTTTACAATTACCTATTTTGTAATTTAAATATCTGTAAGTTGTGTCTGTTCCTCCTTCATTATTTTTCTAATATCTTTGTAGACAGCTTTTTAAAATATCGGTATATAGCCTATATCAGTGGTTCCCAAACTTTCCAGTCCGCGACCACCTCCCCAAGTAATTTTAAAATTGACGGACCCCGTCTGAGTTCTGAAAGAAAACAAACATTAAGTATGATACAAAATATTTAATTAAAATTGTATTAAAATCGAAATTCCCTTAACTTGTAAAATTATAATATTAATTATATCAAACATAATTTAATGTGAACAATTAAGCTGCCTTTGAACAATTAGCTCTGCAATATTGTGTTTCATGTCTTATAATTTCAATATTGATTCACTCTCGGACATCACGTTCATTTCTTAACTCTGACTTCAAGTACGTGAGCAGGGAGAATGCGGTTTCAGACAAATAAGTAGACGGAAACAGTTAAACGCTTTAAAACTTTTTTTGCGAGTTCAGGATGGTCAGTCATTATATATAACCAGAAGTCAGCTAGCAAAAACTGTAATTTTAATGAACTATGAGTTGAAAGCTCTGCCAGTGAATCTTCTTTTTGTAGCGTAAGAGAGAGGTCTAGTCAGTTCGGCTGACAAACAGGTCTGTTACACATGATTTAACGACATGATTAAAGCCATTAGTTTGAAATTACTTTTACAATATTATAACTAGCTTGAACCCAAAACAAAAATACTGGAATCTTCTACTAATTGTTTTAAGATTCGAAAATTTTGATTTTAGAGGATAAAAAATAGGAGAAAATTGCAGTGTATTCTAATTTTTCTTAAAAGTGTCTGCGGAGCACCTGGAACATTGTCTCGGACTCTCTTTGGGAACCACTGGCCTACATAATGTATCATGTGAAAAAGCATATATCTCTGTCTTTATAGCATACACTTTTATTGCCATTTTGATTCCAGAATTTAATCTTGGTTTCTTAAACTTTTGAAATGGCATTTTTTTCTAACACGTTGTAAGTAACTTTACCAAACGTAAGGACCAAATTACGCCTTCACACTACTCAATAAGATATTCTGTTTGGTTTTTTACAGTTTTTTTTTATATTAGTGAGGTGGCAAGATATCTTTCGGCTGTCTTAGATCTTTATCGTAAGAAGAAAATGACATTTTGCTTTCTCGAATGTACAGCGTCGTCCGTATTTTATTACTAATCGACTGGAAACTGATATTCTTACCCTCGACGTATCAGCAATTCTACACATTTGTTTGTCTCTGGACAGTCTTCCTGACGGTTTATCAGCGAGCACAAAAAATCAATACAGGGAACGGTACCTAAAAAAGCCAAATTTCTACCAAACAAGCCTATTCAGGAAAACACTTCTAAATTTTTCTAGAATATTTTCTTGAAAACTACGTTAATCTTGTTCTAGTGTAATATAAACTCTGCTTTCAAGCCTACAAAAAAGGGAGAGGAAAATAAAATTAATACATACGTCCAGTCATGGGCTGCTCTAGTAGAAGGCCGGAATATTAAACGTGGAAACACTGGAACCAGGCGATATTTGAGGCCGACTAGACCATCACGTAATTTATGTATTTCAATAATCAAATCGAGTGATTTTTAATTGACGGTTAACAGCAGTTTTATAATTCTTCACTTTTTGCAAATTAAAAGTTTATTATGTAAAATACTGTTATATTATATAATTAACTCATTCATATGATACGAATTCAATAAGTCAAGAAAAATTAATTCATTAGATCTAATTAATTCATTCACTAATTTCTTCAACTTAAACGTATAGTACTATGTGCGCACAGACCTATAATTTATATTTAGTTATAAACTAAATCAGAATTTATTTTAGTTATAAACATAGTTATAATCAGAATATAACATGACCACTTTAGCTATTAACATTGAAAATGTTTATAAGGACGTGTCGCACATTTGAAAACGACCGCTGGTGCGTGATCGAAAATGGGAACCGGTGAGTTTCCATAGGAAACTACTTCTTTGTTGTCAATAACGTAGTACACATATAAAACTTCGCATATGAATGCGACTACATTTAACTTATAATCTGTGCATTGGTAAATGAAGAATGAATTTATTGATTGGTGAATGAAGAATGAATTCATTAATTGGTGAATGAACTATATATATATATGTATATATATATATATATATATATATTGCAACATTACAACCTTGCAAAAGTTGCATAATATTATATGGTATGTGTACAAATTTTTGTACGTAAATTTAGGCATCTCATGCCTCACGTCCAGGGCGACAAATTTATATAACGATACATATACTTGAATTGATGTGAACGGTCTCACGTTCAAGATTGACAAATTCTTTAAACATATAACATTTAAATAGGGGGTCAGGTGTAACTGCAATAAGAACTCTACGGAACTTGAAACAGTAATTAAAATTTATTTGATACTATAAAAAAATATGTGCACATGGCACTGACTTCGATTTAAAAAACATTAGTTATTATTTGTTATAATGCCGTAAGGTTTAAGATATATACATCCTTACTAACTAAACATTCTATGCTACTAAATAGTATATAAAAGAAAAATCTCATTTTTAGACTACTCAGTCTATTAATATGTTTCAAAATCAAGTTTTAAATCTTTTTTCTATATATGGTACGTACTCAAAATATTAATAGTTATTACTTCTCAGTACTGTTTTCTCAAATACTAATTGTTTTTATTTATATTCTTTGTAATCATTTTATATCATATTAATTTGAGCTCTTGTTATGTTAATCGTATTTCTAAAACATCTATGATTTTTAACTCTACTATACAAGAAATCTTACTCTTATTTTTAAATAAAATATTAATGTCTTTAACTGTCTTTGTATACTGTGTATGATTAAGATATGAATAAGTTGTCTATCACCTTATTGTCGTCAATCATACTCGATCATTTTTGTTCCATCGGTGTTCATCTTTGTCTCGCCTCCAGCGTCGGCTGTCTCTCTTCTCCTCTTGTCCAGCGTCGGCTGTCTCTCACTCTCTCGTCCTCTCCTCTTGTCCAGCGTCGTATCGCTATAGAACTTCTTCTCTTGTCCAGCGTCGTATCGCTATAGAACTTCTTCTCTTGTCCAGCGTCGTATCGCTATGGAACTTCTTCTCTTGTCCAGCGTCTTATCGCTATGGAACTTCTTCAGTAATGCTGTTATTAATTACAATGTTTGTCTTATAGCTTGGTTACGTATTTGTACATAACTGGCAATTTAAACTGTTTATAAAAATATTAATAAATATGCCGTGCTGACGGGCATAAGCTCCCGCTGCATCGTGGATGATTCAAGAAAGAGAACCACTGAAGCTTGCGTGTCCTATTTATACCCATGTCTTGGTCGACACCCTTCAGTGATACAAAATCGACATGTTAGAAACTGTCTTTGGCGTCAGTTCCCCCACTCTTTGTCAAATTCACTATTTTTTATATTTCTGCGAATTGCAGAGTCCTGTAAGTATTTTTTTTATACTTATCTTATAACTAATTTTACAACACATGTTCATTGTAATTTTGGACATTGCAACTTAACCCTTTTGATTTGTACACAGTTATTTCACTATTGCACTTGTACGGCGTGTCACTTTCGCGTGGTTTTCGCACACAGTATTATTTATTAAATTTATTTACATTTTATGGTGCTTTTGTATTTTAATTCTTAATTCTAGTTTATGAATAATTACGGAAAAACCGTCATTGTGCAATTATTCATACTGGGGTGGCAAACTTGCCTGCAGAGACCTGCGTTCACACACACTAGCAGAATACTGGTGTACACACTTTCAGTTACATTTGTGTGTGTGTGCACATTGATTCAGGTCGAAACACCTGTTCATATTTTTGTCTGAGTCAAGCTTGCAATCCATAACATGCTTATTTCTACTATATTATTAATTATTTACAGTTTATTAAGTAAATTTAAATTTTTATATTTCATGCTCAGTACATCACTTATTTGTACTGTCGCAATATATATATATTTTTTTTAGATTTACTGAAGCATTTTCAATGCCGTTCTCTGTGCATTGCATTTGTGCAACGCCTGTAAATTTTTTATTACACTATGCTATAGGCCTCAGACGCAACGTTGCCGCGTATAATATTCCGGCCTTCTACTAGAGCCGCCCATGGTGCAGTTCATTATTCATTTTTCTGGAAATTCATTACATGATTATTGTTGCCGTTTTCCGCTATCAGTCTCCCCCATTCTGCGTCTATCTTCCACCGTATTTGTTCCTTACTTTCATTTAAATTTTTCTCAATTATATTACTGCGTATCACATGTTGATAAAAGAATTTATACCCGGGTTGTTTGGCTGTGGTTGATTGCTTTGTTCTGTCATTGTCTAAAAGTTCTGGCCACCCATCCGATGCCTTCATAAGTACAAAAAGTTTGTAAAGTGTTACACGAAAGTTTGTAAAGTGTTTGTAAAATGCCTCGGTTTACGGGTTTTTACATTGGTTAAGGGTACGTTTGGGTTTCCACCCTTTTTTTGAACGCTATATAAACTTTTGTGTACTGAAGAAGGCCTTTGGTAGTTAGCCGAAACGTTTAGACATCGACCGTGAAAAATAGCTCCGATATAAATTCTTTCCTCAGTGACTACGGTTGTGATAGCCTTGGTAAGTAACGTATCACACATTCTTTCATAAACCATTGCATGCTTCGTCTCAAGAAACTGTTACACTTGATTGTAATTACGCTGACTATACTAAATTTGCCATTCCCTATAAACTAATTTACACAAAGCCCAAATTGTAATATGCATGAATTGCTGTTGAGTAGAAATCCCAGTTCAATCTATTTGAACATGCATGACATCCAGACAGAAGCAAATTAGAAGCAGAACACAATAATCCCAATGCACAGTAGCAATTTTGTTGCATGTGATAGTAGTCGAATAATGGGATTTAAAATTGCGTTTGTTACTGCACTAATCGTGTTTCCTTTTGCTTGAGTTTACGTTCTTTACTCGTGTGATACACATACTCCATCTTTGGGTGCTATATTTTTAAGCTGAATATTACTCCAGACTTGTATTTTGCAAATTATTTAAAAAAAACTTAGACGGAAAAGCCAGAAGAAACAAAATAGAAATAATTACTTTAGAAAGACAGAACTTTGTTCAAAAATTGGAAAAGACACATAGTAAGTTTAACATGAAAATACCATAAAATAAAACATAACTGATACTCAGAGATGACAAGAAGAATCCACATTAACAGAGATATGAAATTAAGGCGTGTAAATGTGTTTAAATTGCTGACTGTCAGTATTTCAAAGATACTACTATATATATATTACTACATAGGTAACTCGACGTTTCTTGCAGTAATTATATAATTTGTGTGTTTCTTCTGGAAGTAGTATAATTTCGTGTATTCTTTTTAACACCTGACGCACGTTTCACTGGAAAATATCAGTATCATCAGAGGTTTGTAAGTAAATTAATAACAATAGAAATAATTCTATTAATATAAAAATTAACGAATAATCGAATTTGTATCGATTTTAATGCAAAATAACTGATAATCGATTTAGGTTGATTATTTATCGATTGTTTTAATGTTTATTTTCTTCAGCAGTTGTTTTCTCGGTTATATTTGAAATATTTGTTGTTTATATTTTATTCATTTTTATTTTTTAGTAAATTTATATTTTTAAATAGATCGTCTTGTTTTGTTTTTATTTGGGTTTGTTCTTTAATTAATATATTGTTGTTATTGTGTTTGTAGATATTAAGATTTTCCCAAATATTCATTTTTTGAATTTTTGTATGTTTTTAATTAATTTTATATTTTCAATGTTTGGAAATTGATGGTTCTTATTTAGATATGTGTGGCTAAATTAGATTTTTAAATATCTGGTTTTAAATATGCATTCCGGTGTTGAAGGAATCTATCTTGTAGTTTTTTTCTTTGTCTGGCCCACGTAAAATGTATTGCAATCTGGACATTCTATTTCATATATTCCATTTTTATTGTGATATTGGATTTAGTTTTAGGTTTTACTTTAATAAAAATTATATTGTCTGTATTATAGGATATTTCTAAATCAGTATCTTTAAATATTTTATTTAGTTTTTGAGTTATATTTCCGTAATAAGTGAAAGTTGTATATTTTATATTATTATTAATAGGTGAATTTTTAAATGTAATGTTCTTGGGAATTTCATTAATGATTTATCTTTAATTCTATTTTCTAATTTATTAATAGTTTTTATTTTCTATCCATTTTTAACTGCTATTTGTTGGATAATATTTCTTTCTTAATTTCTTTCTTTGTTATTTAATGGGATCCTAAGCATTCGGTAAATCATGGAATTAAATACTGCCATTTTATGTTGCGGAGGATGGTTAGAAGTATTTGGTATTACTAAATCAGTTTGAGAAGGTTTCCTGGATGTTGAGTATTTAAAATTTTTTTCATGTTTCTTTATTTTTAAGTCTAAATAATTTAATTTATTATTAGATTCTTCTTCTAACGTGAATTTTATTTTGGAATGTAAATTATTTATTGAGTTGAATATTTGATTTATATTTATACCATTGTTTTGGGAAATGCACGGAGTGTCATCAACGTACCTAAAATAACATCCTAATGGGTCGTTTAATTTTATTATTTATTATGTGTTCATTGAGTTTTTGCAGGAAGATTTCTGATATGATAGCGGAGGTTGGGGCTCCCATAGCAAGGCCATCTGTTCGATAGTATAATTTGTTGTTGTATTGAAAACAACTTTGATTTAAAATTATTTTTAAAGTATTAGTCAACTGTTTAATGTATGTGTTACTTTCGTTATTTGCTTTCAGATTATTTATTATAATATTTATAGTTTCTTGAATGGGAATGTTTGTTTACATGTTTGATATGTCGAATGACAATAATTTTGTATTTCTGTTTTCTTCTACGTTTTTTAGTTGTTCCGTGAGTTCGATACTATTTTTTATATTGTATTTTGCTGGAAGTTCAATTTTATGTTTTAAGATTTGTGTAAGTAATTTTGATATTTTATAATTTGGTGCTGTTTTAGCGTTTATTAAAAGTCTGATAGGTTTATTGATTTTGTGTAATTTTGGTTATTATTTTTATTATATTTGTTATTTGTGTTTGATATTTATTTGTGGGATCTTTATTTAATGTTATGCAATTATTATTAACTATAAATTCTTCTGTTTCATCGTCTAAATCTTTTTGAGAAATTACTATTGTACTATTACTCTTATCAGCTTTGGTTAAAGTGAGGTTATTAGTTGTTATTTTGTGTTTTATGTTTTTAATGGTGTTATTTTGTTTATTTTTATTTTTAATATGACGATTTTGGTTATTACATTTTTTGATAAATTTTATTATTTCCATTGAGGATTCTGATCTTATTTTATCTTGTTTTGCTTGTTCTACATTATTAATTGCGTTTTCAGTTTCGACTATGATATTTTCTATTATATGTTTGTTTACATTTTTAAGATTTGTTTTGTTTGATGTTTCTAGGGTAGCTATTTCGTTTTCTGTGAATTTAATATTAGATCAATTTACGAATTTTGGGTAAAAAGTGTGGTTATTATTTAATGTGTATAAATGTTGGTTATCTTCTTTAGGTTTACTATTTATTAGTAGATTTGTAAGTTTTTATTGATTGTGTTAAATTTATTTGTTTTGTGTTTATTTAGTATTTTAAGCATATTAATATATTTATTATTCCATGTATGATAAGCAAGTGTGTTGGCTAAAAGAAGATGTAAATTAATTAATTGTTTATTAATGTAGTCGATTTTTCTGTAATTATTTGATATTTCGTCTTTAATGCATGTATATTGGGGTTGAGTAATATATTTGTTTAATGTATTGTTATTGTTGTATTTTGGAAAAATATTAAGCTGTATGCATTTTTTGTTAAAATATGTGTTTCCAAAACAATTAATTAATTGTTTTTTACGTTTAATAAATTGGTTATAGGAATGAGTTACATCACCTTGTATGGTGTTTTCATCCATCATTTTCTATATATATCAAATATAACCGAGAAAACAACTGCTGGAAAAAAAAAACATTAAAACAATCGTTAACTAATCGACCTAAAACGATTATCAGTTATTTTACATTTAAATCAATACAAATTCGATTATTCGTTAATTTTTATATTAATAGAATAATTCGATTGTTATTAATTTACTAACAAACCTCTGATGATACTGATATTTTTCAGTGAAACGTGCGTCAGGTGTTAAAAAGAATATACGAAATTATACTACTTGAAGAAGAATCACACAGATTATGTGTGTGTGTGTGTGTGTGTGTGTGTGTGTGTGTGTGTGTGTGTGTGTGTGTGTGTGTGATTTAATATTCATAAATTTTTTTCTTCACCTTTTCGATGTTTTTCCATTATTTAGGGCAAGTTTCAGGAATCCTATTGTTCCCATCCTCAGCCTGCTTGATTTTGTATCTTGTGGAGTATTTGTGTTTTGGTTGGTTGTTGTTATGGTTTCCTGTTGGTTTTTGGTATTTTGTACTGGTATCATTGTGTGTGATTGTGGTGTATATATATAGCGACAGTACAACTGTATACGTACTGTGCATTGCAAAAATAATCAAAACAATTAATAAAAAATAAATAAATCTATGGTTAACAGACATGATTCAGATTGCAAGCTGGATTTTTTAAAATATAGTGAACGCACCGTTGAGGTAGGTACATTGTAATAAAATAAAAAATTAGATGTGTTATTGATGATAATAAGAGATTGTGAAGTATGTGACTCCGATGTAATCAAGCCGCACTGTTTGGGCTAGCCAATTTGTAATACAATAAGTAAATTGTAATGTAATATGTTTAATTGGTGTGTATTTGGTGTGGCTCTCGACGTCTTACTGGCCTGAAACACTTCCTTAAGTTTCCCAGCTGGTCGAGTCCCGATGGTAGCAAGACTGGTCGAGTAGCGTAAAGTTGATGAAGAAATATATATATGTTCAGCTTCACAGAAAGTTTCAAAACAAAAATTATTGTTTTGAAGGAAATTTAAAAAAATTATGTTTATAAAAAAAAATTAAAAAAATTTTTTAATTTTATTAATTAATTAATTAGGATCAATTAATTAATATAGGGCTGTGAAGTTTTAAACAGTGTAATGCTCTTCTGAAAATTTTTATTAAAGTTTTAGTATATTTTAAATAAGCTATCACCACTCATAAGACTGTCTTCAAACCAATCGATACTTGTTTACCTTTTTATTTTTTAGGTTATCTTCACTTACGGGTGGTAAAGTCCTTGTAGATTATCAATTAGAATTATATTATTGGTAATTAGTATTATTGAAGTAATAAAGAACTAATAAGTATTGAAAAGTATTAATGTTTTATTAATTAATAGCAATATTGACTCTTATCGATTAGTATCGATTCTCAGGATATCGAAAAAAGTTACAAATATATGATATAAAAATTAAATAGTGTTCTTTAAACAGCCAGTTATTACCAAAGTCAGAGAAATCGGGCTAATATTTAAAAAGTATAACGTTACAATCAAATTAATAGTTATTAATAAACACAGACATTGAATAATAAATTGTAAATATAATAATTGTTTTCACCAAACAGCTGAGTTGAACTAAGAAGAAGGCACTGGGATCGTCAAAGCAAATGGCCGCCGTCAAGTTGATCAAAATGTTGCTCGTTCCTGCAGTGTTCCAAATAATGTATTTTCTGGCAATATTCCTGTTCTTGTCTCTGCAAATCTCTTGTTAAATGTTGTGTAGTGATTGGTGTACTGTTTCTGAGTTGTATTTAGTGTATCCGTATAATTATTAGTTCAAACACTTTCCCCGATTCCGTCACTAATTTGGGTTAATGTATTATACAGTTTTCTAGTGTTTTGTGGTGTTTTTCGGAGTAGATTTATATTGTTCTGTATTATGGAGTGTTACTTGATTGTTTCTGTTATAATATGATAGTTCAATAACGCACTATACACTCGCTTTGTATGACTATTATAGGTTAGGTTATCCACGTTATCAAACGTATGTCATGTTAACCGTTCAAATACCAATAATTAACTAACTGTTTCCTTCAGTTTCAATTAAACTCTTAGCCCATATAATATTATTCTTAACATTGTTCAAATATTTTTTCACATCCTGTGTACACTTTACATTTTCACTATATGAATGCCTAAACTTTGGTTTATTTGTCAACTTTATTCACTAGATGTGATTTAAATTAATCTTTCATTTCATTCTGGTTATTTTCAGATTAAATAATGCCATTTTATAGTGTTTTCTGTCCAAAAAATAGTAATTTCACTTTCAGTTTGGTATACTCTGAAAAGTCAAAACATCAAAATTTACTTCCTGTCATTATATAAATTCAGCCATTTTATCCGTTATATTTAATAGTAATAATCCTATATTGTATTAAAAGGTTCATATTCCCTTATTTTCTGGTAATTAATTGAATTAGTTGTATTCTGAAACATTATTCAGGAATATATGACTCCCATGTCCAAATTTCTGAGTTTAGTCATTCTCATTTTTATTTATAATTCTGAATATAATTTATTAAAATCTCTCTAAATGGTATGTGCAATTATATGGCATGATCTCAAGTTTATTTTGTCTAAACCCCTTTTGTTTATTTGCTTTTAAATGAGTAATTTCTCTGTTTTGATGAAGTTTGGTTTCCATTCTTTTGGCCTATGATTTTTTAACAATTTTTCTTACAAAATAATTTACAAACAATATATGATGTGTGATACCCTCTCTGACTTTTACAAATAGTATTATAAATTAAACATGTTTTCAAATTACACAAAAACAATTAGTATTGGTTACAATACAAACAATAGTTAAACAAAATAAAGAATATTTTTTTAAATAAATGGTTGTCTTCAAGTCGGACATTTTGCAACAAAATCCCCATTTCCAACATGGAAACATGGTTTATAAAAAAGGTCTTGTACTAACTAACATCTTAATTACTCTCTACTATTTACAAGTGGTAACTATTTTTATAGTTCTGATGTTAGTTGTTTCAGACCCAAACAAATGGCCTTATATCTAAAACATTTTTAAACATTCTTATACTATATACATAAAAACCTTATATTTATATTCTTATTTCTAACTATTATTATAAGTAGGATTCTACAGTTTTTATACCGTCTTTTATACATTGTCTTTGGGGAATTGTACCCTGTCATTAACAAATAAATAGTATGAATTGTTCAAAAAGTATAATGAAATCTGTTTTTCTTTTTTCATGTAAAACAAAATGTTATTTTAAACAGATTCATGTCTTATGAACAACATATTGTCACAGTACACATTTTAAGTCATTGAAAGATGTATATTTCATTGCATCCAATGTTTTGTGATTGCCAAGAATGAAACACAAGGTTCATTTTTTATAATACCCAAAACTATCACTGGTTCACTTTGCACTTATATATTATGTTAATGCTAAATGGTCGTATAGTCTTATCAACATAATAAATTGGTTAGCGTTTTTTCAATGGAGATTTGTTCCATGGGTACTATATTATTGTTTCATCTTAGTTCACAGGTAACTTTTACTTTATACACTTCTCTCTCTTAAATTTGTATACATGTGGTTTTCAATTCGTTATACTTTTATTTTTAAATATTTATTTTGGGGATATAGGGATTTGGGTGTCTTTTATAAGAGCATGACATCTTCTTCAGGATGCTGCCTTCTTCTTCTTTCATCAGTCTTCTTTTCTCCTGCCTTCTGGGACTGGTATCTTCTCCATCTTCTTCTTGTTGCCATCAGGTTTCTTGGGATCTTCTCCATCTTCTTCTTTATTTCAGAAATACACCACCTGTATTGGTTGATCTTGGCTTATTTTAGGGTTTCTATTCTATTTATTCTCCCTCGTTGTGGGTTTGGTCATATTCTGTACTGCTTTATTATTTACTTTTTTACCTTCCTGGGTTATACCTTGAAAACCTTTGGTTATGAGACTGGTCTTGGATGACTCATCACTAGTAACTCCTTTTACTTGAACTTGGATTTTCTTTATAATAATGATTTCTTTCCACAGTTGCTATGAATTAATCTATTTATATTAAACTTAATGCTTTCTTCCAAATTTAAACATTATAACTTCATTATTCTAATGATCAATTGCCATTCAATATTATGCTTATATCTGTCATGTTACAACATGCATATCTGGCCACCTGTCGCTAGCTGTTTGTGCATGTGTATTTTGTTTGTGTGTGTGAAGCCTGTCCGTTCCTGGACAGTAACCACCCCTATTCAAATGATGTTAGATTTTAAGTATAATTTTAATTATAAGAAAAATATGTATGATAATGTAAAACAAAAGACACCAAAGTGTGTATTTTATAAAGATGCACAAAGGGTTAAAAAACCGTTTAAAAGTGACGAAAAGTGAAATTACAATGAATAAAAAGTGAATAACTCTCTGAGTAATTATAATTAAGAAGTGTAAGTTACATATAATAGATATATGAAAATTAGCGATCGAGTGAGTATCGTGTAGTGGAAAACAGACTTCGCAATTCGCGAAGATAAGCGAAATTAGTGAATCGGACGAGAGTGGGAGAAAGGACGCGTCGACAAACTTTGACAAGACAGATATTGTTCAGACAAGAGCTTTTGCACGATGTGGCTATAAATACCAGGTCGCGCTAATAAAGTTTCTTCTTGTATATTCAACCGTTGCCGTAGGAGGATATGTCAGTCAATTACGCGATCGTAAATCTACAGTAAGCGTCACCTGACAAACTGGGAGGCAGTACAGAGGTTTGATGGACACACCTACAACCCATGATGTAAGCAGAGACAACAACAACTAAGAAAGACAATTAGTGGAATCCTGGAAGAGGACCCTAGGACCCAAGGACACGAAGGACTGCAGCAAAGACTGGAAGAGGATCCAAGGACACACTGATAATTTGCCACGTCAAACGAGGTGATAAAAACCCATAATAATTACAGAGAGTTGAAAGACAATAAACTAGAATGAAAGACATTCAAAACTGTTGCTAACTGAATTTAATTTGTACATAGTAATGTAAAGTCTAAATTGTTCATTTAGAATAATGTCAAATGTATAGCAATTAATATTGGAATAACGTAAATGCTATGAGAGAGCAATGTTTGATTTTAAATTGATGTAAGTTAAAATAATTAGTAAAGTCTTTAATCGATAAAAGAGAAATGCATATGCAGTAGAAAAGAATTAAAGCCAAGTAAAATTAAAGAAATTGAAATTAAAGTAAATTCATTGTTGAAATAAATCGATAAGCAATTGCAAATATGGCCACACTAAATGAGTAAGCCGAGAGCAGAAATAGTTATAAATAAGATTAGATAATAAGATTTATGCATAACCTGTTTAGATATAAATTATTCACCAGAAGACACATACATAAGATCGCATAAGCGATGAATAATGAATTTTTGTATTGCCGAAGTAAGTAAAGAGGTTGATAAATAAACAATGTAAAGATTTAGAAAATATATTACGCAATCTTGTTATTACGATTACACCTAACATCATTACTTTGTAGTGTTATATAAATTTGGCGCTCCAAAAGCGTGGGGCTCCTCAAATTAAATTACATTAAAATTTGTTGTCTTATAATATGTATTAGTTTTATGAGTATTTTCGATGTTGAGTGCTTTGGAAATTGTGTCATGTTTTGTACTGATTTGTATTTGTTCAAGTGTTAGTTTGTTTTGTGTTTGTATATTTGTAAATTTTCCAATACGTTAATTATAGTACTTTTGTGTGATATGTGTTTTATTAGTGTTCTAACGTTCAATGGAACGCAAAAATTTAATTTCTGAAGCCTGATTTCTTGATATTTGTCTAGCAGGCATTGCCCAAGTTTCACAGTCATAAGTAAGTGTTGGAACTGCTATGGATTTTTATAATTTTGTTATGAACTCTTCCCTTGTTTTCTGTTTTAGAACACGTCGGAGTGTTCCTGTTATCTGGTTAAATTGTTCAATTTTTCCATTAATACCTTCTTCGAATTTATACGAGAACTTACAGTCTAAATAGTTAAATTCTGAGAGTTGCTCTACAATTTTATCATCCAAAAGAATTTTAGATCTAACTGACAATGTTCATTTAAAAACCATACATTTTGTTTTATTGTCAGATATATATATATATATATATATATATATATATATTACGCTGTACACAGTTTATACTGAACTTTTGAGACCACTTATAGTAGCAATAGGTTATGAATGATATGCAAAAGTTTTACTATTCAGCGGCACAATGAGAAGACATTATAAAAACACTGACCTAAAGCCAATAACCGTTTAATTCCTCGTTTACGAACTGGAAGAAAAGAACACAAAATGAATACAGCCCGCTGCAATGAAATTTTTGATAGTCGTTGAGGAACAGATCGGATAATACAGGCATTCAGGAAAGATATAAAATTTATCACACTGGCTCCTCGGGCGAGATTCTGAGTTGTCTGTACATAATAAACTATAGATATATAAACAAGTGCTTACACCTTTCTGGACGTATGGTGTACAACTCTGTACAATAATGAAGAAAAGTAACAGAAAACGTAACAGATATCGTGGTGTATATATTAGTATTTTGTGTATTTTCTATTTTGAGTGCTTTGAAAATTGTGTCGTACACCACAATCACACACAATAATACCAATTTAAAGCACCAGAGGCCAACAGTAAACCACAAATAGCAAAATTTATCAACAGCAAGAAGGTTTAGCAATGGGATCACCATTATCAAGCATAAAACAGAAATATTCCTACAACACATAGACACCAGAATACAAAATATTATAAAATCATATGATCCAAATGGCATATGGGTAAGATATGTAGATGATGGGTTATATGTATCAAATAACAAAAACACAAATGCAGAGAACATACTGAAACAAATAAATAACATACATCCTAAAATACAATTCACAGAAGAAAAAGAAAAATATAACAAAATCAACTATTTAGACATAACCATCACAAGATACAACAACCACATACAATATGCAATATATAGAAAACCAACTTCCACTAACATCATTATACCTAACCATTCTGACCACCCACCACAACATAAAATGGCAGCATTCTATTCGCTATTTAACAGAATGTACAAAATTCCCCTAAACAAACAAGAAACTGACAAAGAAAGAAACATAATATACCAAATTGGTTATGAAAATGGATACAATAAAAATACTGTAAACAAAATAGAAAATAAAATAAAATATAAAATAAAAACTGAACAATTAAGAATTAATCAAAATGAACAACACATAAATAATAACAACAACAAAAATGGACCATATTCACATACATAAATAATAAAATGACAAAACTAACAAAACTATTTAAAAACACAGATATAAAAATAGCATACAAAACTAACAAAAATAATTTACAAAAACTAAATAGCTCACACAACAACTAACGGTATATACAAAATTGAATGCCAAGATTGCAATAAACAAGATAGGACAAACAAAAAACAGCAGAAAAAACGTTATTTTGAACACCTAAACGCATAGAAAAAACCAGAAATATATAAATCCAATTTAGCCACACATGCAATAAACACAGGACATGAATTCCCAGACATAACCAATATGACACTAATAAAACATATACCACACAAAGGCACCATAATGAACATTTGGGAAAATTTACAAATATACAAACAACAAACTAATACCAGAACAAATACAAATCAATACAAAACATGACACACTATTCAAAGCACTCAACATCGAAAATACACAAAATACAAATACATATACAACAATCACACACAATAATACAACTTTAAAATACCAGAGACCAACAAACAACCATAATAGCGTCCAGCCAACACACAAATACTTCACCAGACGCAAGATCGCGAAGGCTGAAGATGAGAGCACGGGAGCTCTCGAAACATGTTCCTAATAAGGAAAAAAGTATAACTTGAGGTAAATTTATTTATAAATATTAAATGTATTATATACATCGAGAAACGGACTGTAGCAGAAAGTGATTGAATATATGTATATATAAATTGCAGTCGATAGTGTCGTTCTACAAGCTTCTCGACTAACCCAAACGGTGCGTGTTCCTGCCAAGGCCGCGCTGAAGTATCCTCTAGAATTTTCAAGTGCTTAGTAAGGACGCATATTATTGAACCGTACAGACTATAAATACCCAACACTTGCTGCTTGGAAAGCAGTTTACGTCGGGCGATTACACAGTGCGTTCAAGTGAGTTATTAGTGAAAAGTGGTTATTGTGCAAGACACTATTACTTGACATTATTATTGCGTGTGTACAAATTTTACTTGAATTATTGCACGAGTATAATCTTGTTGAACAACTTGTTGGTTTTAAATTGTTAATTGTGATTAATTTAAACTGGTGATTAGTGACTTAATTAGTGTCTTTATTTTGTTTTCCGCTGTACCGTACGCTGATCAGCGAGACCGTCGTAACAACATGAATTTTTGGTTCTTACGAGGCAAAAACCTGAATGATAGGTATTAGGTTCTCAGGTGTTGAATGCCTAACGTTTAGATGGTATTCAATATAACTCAAGTACAACGCGTTTTACTATGTTTGAAGTTGCTAATATATTAAAACGCTGATTCGTTTTGACAAAATAAACGCCGTTGAAACAGTAACGATTGGTTTTACTGTAACTGAAAACAAACATTAAAGTCGTATTGTTTGCTTTTAGGAACTCTATAAACGTGCGAGTGTACTGATACAACAACATTGTCCCTTAGCGGTTTCGTTTAGTGCAATGAGAATTCCGTGCTGTCACAGTTTAGCGGTAAGCGTCAGACGTCTGGCAGCAGATTTGTTTTGTTTCCAACAAAGCAGATTACTACTCACATTGTTAAACCCCCGTCCGTCTGTGCAGCATTGTAGTAGTAAACCTTAGCCATACGAAGAAACGAAATCAGCCTAGCTGTGTCAGCATGACATATAAACGATTCTCACGAAACTACACACTTTGATCTTCTCTAAATCTTTTAGCATTTATTCGGTTTCAAGCAATTTACTGTTTGATAATATATGCACATAAATAAACGTATTATAACTCCGTAAAGAATTCTAAACTTTAAGATAGCCTGCGTTCTTTACATAAAGACCTCGTTCCTATATTGACGGGATTGATTCTATCACCGACAGTGACTTTAATTTCATCACGTTTATCTGAATGTTTTGAATCTGTTACAAATTTTTGTATTATAATCATTATCATCAATACTCCAAGGAATAGGCCTTAGACCTGTTCCGGAACCCATCTCCTCCTCGGTCTACCGACATGTCTCTTCCCAGTAGGGTGATAACCGAAGGGAGCCACAGGTATGCGAAGATGGGCGTCACCTCACCGACATGATTTTCACAATTAAGGTAGACCTTAACATAACTCAAATTGGCGTGTATTAAGCTGTAATTGTGTGTCATTAAACCTACTTGAAGTTTAAAGTTTACTGAGTATCGGTTTTTTAAAAACTCTCTGATTCCCGTGTGTCACCATGTACAATAAACGATTAAACACCATACACTTACACTTGCATTGACGATATCTGCCCTTTTCTTTCAAAAGTGATGAAGAAACTTAGACCCGATGCAAACAAAAAGCGGTGTTGGGTTGCACTAACCGAAATCAATGTTTTGGGATTAATTTTCGATAGACATTGACGTAAACATATTAAAGTTTTGGTTGCGAGTTGGAAATTCGCGTTAAATGTCGTCAGATGCATCTGCCATAATATGGCGTAGGAACCATCAGATAGTGAACAGTGTTATGGGTGTGCGGTGTACTGTTCAGTTAGAAAGTCATGCTTGAAACAGCAAGAGGCAGTTCACAACGGTGGGATGCGCTGTGTTACCTTACACTAGTCCAGCGCAAAGCTAATATTACGAAACAGGAATGACGTCATTACATTTGCGACGTCAATTACTGTTGCTGAGGTATACGAGGTGTGTTTACAAAAAAAAAACCGAACTTTTTGAATACCACACCAACCCGCACAAACAACACGCTACAAATTTGAGCGCGCCTAGAGATACTTTTTGACAACAAACTGCCATTTATTCAGATCCGTTGTCAGCATTAGGTTTGTAGCTATATCAGATAGAGTGGAGACGTGCGCACGCTGGCAGCAGGATTAGTGACAAAGCAATTGAGAAAGATCTCAAAGAATAACGTGTGCGTATTAAATTTTGCTGCAAAACTAGGTTAAAATTTTACGGAGATATTCTGGATTTTAAGAATTTTTAAAGAGAGCAAAAACAATGGTCGGTGCAGATCAAAGCGATGTCGACGATCATGGGAAGAGACCTCGTCATTTGGTAATTGTAAATCATCGTTTAACTGCTGAGAATTTTTGAGAGAATGCACATCCATATAAGATGGTGAAATTAAATTTTGATAGAAATATTTAAATTTATCATATCGCTGAAAAATTCTTACTGCGATTGTTGGCTGACAATCAGAAGGAGACTTGTTTTGAAATCTGTCAACAACTGCGTACCAATCCGTACAAACTCACTGGAAATTGCTCTGTAAAGATTTTACGACGTTAATAGGAAACTTTTCTACACGCACACGTTGTGTCAAGATCTTCATTCTCACTTCGTTATAAGTCCGACGGGCGGTGTGTGCTCTTGCCCACTACAGCGTGTGTAGCTCGAAGCCTGTTGATCATGACGGGACAGAGATAACGGGATTCCGGCGTCAAAACCTGTCGCTAGCGACACTTAATTATGCAGCTCGCTCTATGCGCTAGTTGACGCGCTACACAAGTAGTTCGATCTTTTTTTTAACACACCTCGTATGGCTAACATTTTAGCACTGCAGAGCAACATGAACCACATTTTTTTGCAGACAATAGACTTGCTAGAATATACAGTCGCCGTAGCTGTCTACCCGCCGGCATCCGTGCGCTCGAACTGGGGAGTCGCTACAACATTCAGGCGCCGAAGTTCCAAGCGCGTGCTGCGTGCAAAGTGCCTACCTGGCTGCTTTGCAAACAAAATTTCCGGCTTGTTGTCGCCAGTAAATCAAAAAATTGTGCTACCCAACTGAACTGTAACTCCTTTTTAGATCACTCGTGGAGGGATACGTCGAAGAACATATCACTTTATACACTGATGACTCAAAGACGGGGAGCGCAGTTAGTTGGTAGTGCGTCATCATCAAAGACGCAAGACGATTTCGGTTCATCGTTTACTTTTGTTTGATGTCCACTTCATGTAATGGAAGGTAATGAAGAAGCTGACGCTGCAACGAGACACGCTGCAGAGAGCCCAGAGGTCAATGGAATTGCTATACAAGATGACGACGCAAAAGTAGTAGCCATCATAGCCATTTTTAACGTGTGGCAGCAGACGGTGAATACACGACAGAGCAGACTTTCTGCCGTGATGTAGAGCGTCCGTAAGTAACAGGTGATCGCAGTCGTCGTAAACAAGTTTGCATCACGAGATTGCGCATTGGGCACACGAACTTGGCGTCTTCGTACCACCTATAAGGACAAGAAAGACCCATCTGCACTTGTGGTGGAGTACTTACAATGAAACATGTAAATAAAGACTGTAGTGATCTTGATGAACTCAGAAAAGTATCCAGAGTATAAGGTATCCTGAAAGAAGATGGACATTTAGCGATGTACAACTCCGTTCTTTCTAAAAACAGCAAGACTACTGTATCAACTCTAAAACGATCGTTCTACGTCTTCGCGTATACAACTTTTTAGTTTCGATGAGTAACTGGATATAGATGGGAATCGAGCACAGAGTCGAGCAACACTCCTGGTCGTCTGGCCTAAAGGCCTTAGATGCCGAGCCCTTAAGCAATAAAAAAGTGTAAAATCTTTCCAGATAATAAAATATACGTGGAAGAGTTAAATGAATTACACGTATTGAATGATTGTAGATAGGAATATAATTATAAACCAAGAAATATATTGTAGGATTCCCAAGCTTCAAAACGTCATATAAGTATAAGTACCCCCCCCCCATGTGGTATAAGTAACATGAACCTAACATGAATTGAAGAAAACAAATCGGTGCAGACGTCCTAAACTGAGTTTGTGGCGTCTACATGTTGATCGAAAATAATTGACAGTAGAAACGGACTACTTACGTAGAAGGGCGAGAATACAAAAGGGAATAAAAGTAGCCTACAATGTCAGAAATAAAAATATATAGAAGGAAAGTATGAAATGATTCGAACAGCTGTACTGAATGGGCAAACAGAATATTTGTTAAGAATCGGCCAAAAAAAGGAAAGCGGGAGAGAATAGTCGGACCGTGGTGTGAGGGATGAAATGAGAGCCTTATCAGATTTCGATTTGCACTAAGCAATGTCACACGAGGCGAGAGGCATGGTGACTGTCCTTGAGAATACAAAGACAAGTTGTGATATATAAACATTAATGAATATATTAATGTTCTAAAGTACCTGATTGAATGATTTCGTACTATTTTAATAATCGAGGCAAGAAATGCTTATTTTTTAGAAACTATATATCTATAGTGAAAATGATTTTATTAGGAAGTTACAGATAAAGTATTACCATAAAACCATTTTGCGGTGTTATGTTTTGTAACATTCATACAAAAATTTGTCAATGCATTTATCAATACACAACTTTTTTAACTTCTTCTCTTCAAGGATAAACCTGTTCCGGTACCCACCTCATCCTCGGACGACCCACGTCTCTTCTACCAATGGCTCATAGTTCAGTGCCGCTTTCGGCAATCGATCCTCCGTCATCCTTTGCAGATAACCCCACCATTGTTTTCGGTAAATTGAAATTATTTCATTTATGTCCTTTACTTCGAGCTTGCTCTGATATCTTCATTTCTTATTCTATCTTGCAATGTACAATTTAAAGTATTTTGAAAAAACTGCATCTCAGCACTCTGAATCTTGACGCTTTTCTTTTTTGTCATGACCCACGCCTCACTCGCATTAATCAACGTAGGTATTGCAATTGTCTTACAAAATGTAATCCTTGTGCTGTGTCTTGTTTTATTTTTAAGATTTCCATGAATCGTACCACAAATATCACTCAATGTATTTATCTTCCCTCTTATATCATATTCAAATTCATAGATTCCTGCACAGCCGAGATATTTGAAACGGCTCACTTGTTCTAAAGTGCTGTTGTTTATAACTATCTTAATCCTCACTGGATATTTACCTTTAAAAGGCATGGTTTAGGTCTTTCTTACTGAATTTGTCAGTGAGTACTCTCTTGCCACTTCTTATAATTGAAACATAGCTCTTTGTAAATCATCTCTATTTTCTTGAGTAAGAACTATGTCATCCGCATACAGCAGGGAACCCATACAAATTCAGTAAACATTGCAATTAATAAATATTATAGACTATATGTATACAAAATATTGTGTTCGTGTTATATTTGTTAATAAACACGTTATGCATTATGTAGTTAATATGTGAGTATTATTAATTTATTCAAGTGAGCATTGCTGGTGAATATAGTAATTCCGTGTACGCTGTCTTCAAAAGATAAGAAGCTTTAAACTGGAAACATTTAATTCTCTAAACACCAGCAAGAGAGCAATACATTAGTAAGGTGTGGCGTAGTGAAATTGTCCCCTGACGGTGCGGTGTGTGTGTGTAACTGCGCTGAGAATTCCCGAGCTGTCGCTGTTTACTGGCAAACTGCCGCTCTCGCTTGCTCTTGCTCACCAGACAGACGTAGCCCTACGTATTTCTCCGATGCGAAATTTTACTGCTTTAACTTAATCAGATTATCAGTCACATTATTATCAAACCCTGTGTAACCAAAATAATTCGTGATTGAAAACGGCGTACATGTTCGCAAGACATTGGTGCGCCAGTAACAGAACGTTCTACCTGTTTCTCGGCTATCCCAGCAGAGCCCAGCTGTAATGTTCGTGTGCGCACGTATTGCTACTTTGAGAAGAAAGACAATTACGTGAGACTTCACATGCGTCAACAATCGAGGCTGTGCTAGACTTTACCGGTCACGCACTGTGTTCAAGGTCCCAAAAATTACGCACTAGTGTTTTCGAGCAGTGTTGACGCGTGTTATGGATTATTCTGGAACAGTTAGGCTAGGTGGCCACCAGATGTGAAGTGAAGCGGAGCGGAGCGTAGTTGAGCGCAGTGGAGTTGAGCTGAGTCATTTAGGAGGCGGCAATAGAAAGCGGAGTGTAGTTGAGTTGAGTTTATAACCTGTTGGACGTGCTAAATTTCAAAGTGCCGTGAATTTCACACTCTTTTTGATGATTTGACCGGTGATCAATTTAAAATATTTCAGAATGTCACGCGACCAGTTTATCAATATTATTCATAATTATATAACAGCATGTGATACTAATTACCGGAAGGCGATAGGATCAAAAGAGAAGTTAGCAAATTGTTTAAGGTAATTTTTATTTATATATTAATTACAACAATTTAAATTTACAGAAATCAGTTACTAAGTTACAAAAATTGTTGAAGAAGAATCATTGTGTGGTAGGGGAAGCGGAGTCAGCTTCCAAACGGTCCTCGGCCGAGACAAAGCTGAACGGAGTTGACCCGAGCGACGTCGCTTCACTTCGCTCCACTCAGCTTCGCTTTCGGTGGCCGCCCTTTCATTGAACAACACTGTTTCGATTTTACAAGCTCAGTCCACTCCACTCAACTCTGCCCCGCTCCGCTTCTGGTGCCCGCCCGGCCTTATTCTATCTATTTAAACAACCACATCTGGGGCTTAGAAGTCAGTTTAAGTAGCGATTTATTCAAGTGAGGTTAGAAGCATTGTGGCGAAGTGTTATAATTGTGAGGGACTCTATTAGCTGACATTACTGTTGCGTGTGGACAAATTTTGCTCGGATTATTGTACAAGTTGATTGTAAACTGTATTTGTGATTAATTGAAGCTGGTGATTAGTGACTTCATTGGTGTCTCCTATTTTGTTTTACACTGTACCATATGACGATCAAGGAGACCGTCGTAACAATATCATTTTTTTAAAATATGATTGTGATATACATGGCTTGTTAGTTGTTCTACTTTGAATTCACGTAGACGCTAGACTACGAGGTGATCAGTGGAATCTAAAAACTGCTTTTATTTTCAAACTAGGAACTGAAGATGTTTGTGGACACATTCCTGATCCACGAAAACCTAAGAACATCGGAGGAGCTTGTATATGTTTTTATTGACTTGAAATGTTAGTACAAATTTGCTTAAGAGCACTCGTAACCGGCAAATCACCAAAGAAATCGATTTTTGGTTTTTTATCTTAAATATTTTGCTTATTAAAATATTTTCTGAGTAACTTGTGTACAACATTTGTGTGAATACGCCTAATAATAAATTTTTTATGATTTTGTAGAAAACTGAGATCGTAGGGAAAATACATGACATAAAAGAGATTAAAATTGTGAACATTTTGACATAACATACTTTTTTAAACATAGCTTGGTTCAAAACTTATGACTATTTTACAAAGAAAGAACAAAATCAATTTAAACATGTCTGTGGCCATCAGAAAATGTTATATAGCCTTAGTATTCCACATAAATGAATTTCATATTCTGTGTACTGTTGCAATATATCTCTGTGTGTGTGTGTGTGTGTGTGTGTGTGTGTGTGTGTGTGTGTGTGTGTGTGTGTGTGTGTGTGTGTGTGTGTGTGTGTGTGTCAATAATGTACTTTTCTATTCATTATTATTTATATTTGTTTACTATTTAATTTATTATTTACATTTTTTCAAATATAAAACAACAATTTACAAAGGCTAGAAAAAATTCTAAACCGTAAGGAGCAAAACAAGGAGTATAAACTCATAGTACAATCCAAAACACTTGCTTAAAAGAGGATCCTATTACTATATTTACCATAGCGATAAAAATCGCCCAAAATATATAGGACGAAGTGATTTTAAAACATAAGAACTCTACCAGAAATCAATGAAGTAAAAAAACAAGGCACTAAAGAAGGCAGATAATAATAAGACACACAATAATAATTACTAAAATAGAACTATATTGTACTAATACATACACAGACGGTTTCAAGTAAATATGAGAATAGTTTTAAATGTATACTTTAGTTTTTGTCTGTAGGATTTATGCGTTTTCTTCTTTCAAGGTTAATGATACACCTTTGTGATGATAACAAATTGTAAGAAGACCGAATCAGAGGATTGTTACCAAATATCCCTGTCTGCACTTTAAATGTCTATCGCAGTTCGTTCGACTAAGTTAGTTCGGGTTGTACGCAGATGTGTGAGGGATCCATGTTTTTGGATGCTGATTTGTTGAATACTCCAGCCATCCGTTTCCGCAATAATGTATTAACAAACGCATTACAAATGAATTACTTCCCCAGTAATTTTAACAAAGGTATAGGATTTCATTTTATTGCCAACAATGTAACATTACACTATTATAATGTCCGTCTCTGCAGTCCGGCTATAGGCCTAAATGCACAGGTCACTGATCGATCTACCATCGAAAATGAAACGACACAATTTCACAATGAAACTGTGTTGGCATCGGCATTTGTAACTGCTGCTATGCCCAGTTAAAACGACTGCAATTATTTCCATGTCATCGAAACAAACCGTTATTAATCGTTCATATATGTGCATAATGAAACTGGTCACAAAGCGTTTTAGTTTGCAGTACACTGGATGTACGCCGACGGCTTTTGGTCCTTATTCTGTATTACCATGCCATAATACGTAATTACAGTAATAATACCATTGACTGTGACAGGAGTAATTTGAGATGTTTCATAAAGGCAAAAAGATTGTACAGTGGTGATCTGCTCTGTGTTATTGAAAAGTTTATTTAAATAATAATATTACTACTAATATTCTATATATATATAAAACTCAAAGTCTGAGGATTTATGGGTACTGAATACAAATCCACACCGTTACACCGATTGCCACCAAATTTTGCACAGGTAACTTTTGATACAAGGCGCAAAATAGTGTCTAACTTGAAATTTGATATTTTACCCCGTTCGCACGATATAAGCCTTTTTAATTATGCCTTTTCATTGACGTGTATAAAGATGTCAACAACTCTATGGAGACCAGAGTTAATTACCGTAGTAACAAGTAAATAAACAAATGATATTTGGCGACATCGGAACTGTAGATTTATCCGTTCCTGCAGTTTTTATTGTTTTTAATATGCGATTGTATAGATATATTTTGTAATTTTGTATACAGATATGCCTATATATTTTGTAATTGTCTTAAACGATTATAAAATGTATGTGTATACGTATTTCTGATGATACAATGAATAAGTAATGAAATATATTAAATACAACTACTAAAGATGTCAACAACACCATGGAGACCAGAATTAATTACCATAGTAACAAATAAATAAACAAAAGCTATTTAGTAGCATCGGAACTGTACATTTATCCATTCCTGCAGCACATTTTCGATGTTTTATATAAGTTAATATGCGATTGTATGGATATGTAATAAGTGGAAAGGAAGAAGTGTACTAATTGTAAATTCTCATGATACTTAATGCAAAGCGAAAATACAAGTTTTTTTAATAGAGAAGTTAGGTGACAACGGTTTTTGGTTTTTAGTTTACTGCTGAAATAAATAAAAGCCATATGAGGAAAACATAACGTTTAAAGTGTTGTACAATGGTTCTAACACAGTAACACTTAAAATAAATAATTTAGCGTTTTTGATTTAACAGGTACTTTATAAATATCTCCAAAGGCTTTATAAACGGGAACTTTTAAATCTCCAAAGGCTGTTGCACCAACATAATAATTTAGTACAAGTTAAAATAGTAAAAGTGTTGAAAACAGCTTTGGAGAGAATTTGACTAATGAGTACAAAATTGTTATACGAGCTGACAGAACGCCATATAGACATAGACAAAAAAAAAATTATATTAAAATACTTATTAAAAGTCGAATATTCGCGAGCAAAGCCGCTGGTGACAGCTAGTAAAATAATAATGGAAACTCTTTGGCATTCGCAGATGACTTTGCTATACTTTCTGAACATCTGATATCTGCAGTAACACAAGTTAATTTTTTAAAGGACAGCCAGTAGAAGAGGCTTAAGAATTTCTGCAGAAAAAACAAATTTCTCACAAACATTAAAAATGCGCCAAAATTCCAGCTAATAAATATTTTTCAAATAGAGAGGCTTTAAAAATTTAAGTATCTAGGAAAAAGAATTCAAGAGAATGGTTTAGAAACACCTGCTATAAAAGAAATGATTCATAAAATGGGAAGAGCATATGGTATAACTAAAGATATTTACAATACAAATTGCATATGTAAAAAGGCGAAATAGAGGCATTACAGTACCATATCTAAAAATGCAAAATAGAGGCATTACAGTACAGTAGTTAGGCCAGAATGCCTATATGCAAGTGAATTTCTAGCATTGAATTATAATTTAGACAAACTAGAAATATTGGAAAGACGAATTATTAGGAAAATATTAGCTGGACAAAACACTTCACAAGGTTGCAAAATTAAGAAGTAATGATGAAATATATCAAAGTACAGAAAAAGTAACAGAAACAGTGAGAAAAAGAAGACTAGTATTTTTTGGACATTTATATAGAATAGACGACAATAGATTAACAAAACAGATCTTAAAATATCTGTGAGGAAAGAGGTCAACAACAAGTCGGATTAAAGAAGTCAAAAAGGATTTAAAAAATATAATATAAACGCAGAAGAAGCAATTGAAAGAGAAGATTTTCGGGGAAAAGTGTTAAAAATGGAATGAGTTCAGGGTAGGAGAGAGAAAAACGCTGCCTCAAAATGGACTAAAGAGAGGAAGTAGAGACATACTGAGAAGATAAAAGAATATTAGAGAAAAAGCAGAGAACAAGGAATAAAGAATTGAAATTGGCATTTGCTTCTCAGATGGCCGACGCAAATAAAAAAAAAAAAAGGCTCTTTATGTAGCATCAAAGTAGATTAGAAATCAGCATCGTGCGAGTTATTCGACCTTACTAAAGAATGGCCAGCTCTACCATTATGCATCCATTATTGCTCCAGGATGTTATCTCTAATAATCATTTCCAAAGCCTCTGGGTCAGCCTGGCTGTTGTAAAATGCACTACCATCTTGTGGTCGAACTCGGGGCTCGTTACCTGATTATTTGTACTTTAACCTGACACAAACACAAAATCATCATCATCATCCTCAAAGTTTAAACGAAGAATGGTTTGTTCCGGTCTCAAATAGCCAAATATTACAGCTGGTCGCTTCCTCGGACGTCCCACACCCCAACTTATAGCTTATAGTTCCATAGTTGTTTGGGGATGCGGCAGTCATCCATTCGGGAAAGAAGTTCCCACCAATTCAACCGATACTGGGCGATCCTGTTGAGTGTACTCATAATATTCATTTCCAGCCGTATAACTGTGTTCCTTCTATGATCATGGAGAGTATACCCTGCCACGTGCCTGAGAAATCTCATTTCAGCCGCTTGGGCCCGACTGGCCTGGCCTTTCGTTAAACTCCAATTCTCAGACCCATAAAGAAGTGTGGTAAGAGCCATCACCTTGTAGAATTTTAGGCGTGTTTCTTTACTTGCTGACTTAAGGTTTCGCCTGATGGTCCCGCACATAAGGTTGAACTTATGCACCACGTCGTTGCTTCCATCATAAGACACACTGTAGTTCAGGTATTCAAAACTGCTAACTTGTTCTAGGACAGTGCCATCTGTAACAAGTTTTTCCCGTACGGGATCAGTTCCACAAAAAGCCGTCACCTTGGTTTTAATTGTGAATGTCTGCAATCCAGAGTCTTTGCAGATTCCATTTAACAAATATATACTGTAATATAATCTTTTACAAATTTAAGATGATGATTGTTCTAATCACAAGATTAGTCTCCTTAAAACCCCACTGTTAGGCTAAAATTTGTAATATAATTTTTATTACAAATAGAATAATATATAATTAGTAGATAGATTTTATAATTATTAAGTTGATTTTATAATAACTGAATTCCCACTAGTGATCTCACCAATTGGTAATTATTCCCAATTACAAAGAATAAATTAAATATAAATAATGTATGATAATAAAGTGTGATTTGTTGATAATAGAAATTTTTGTAAGTTATAAAATTGTACTTATATATTTTTTTTGTTTAATTAATTAATTCAATAAATAATTAATTAATTAATTAATTGTGTGTGTGCTTTAATTACTTCCAATTAAATAGGTGTGAATTTGTAGTTCGAAACTATTTGTTTCTATTAATAATTTAATTGTGTAGTTAGAGCTGTTGATTCTCTCTGCTGGCTTTGCTCTTCTTCTTCCTCTCAAATATTTATTTTATCACTGTAAATTATTCTTTTAGAAGCAATAATAGCTAACATTCACTATACAAATAAATACAAACTCTTATAACTGAATAATGATGTTCATTTATTGACATTTAAAATTATGCGCCATTCAGGCTGCGCATGGCCCAGGCATTGGTTGATATCTGCTCCAGTCGGTAGCGAACAAGATTGACAAAATATATTTTTACAAGATTAATTAATTAGGATTCTTTTAGCGAGTCGAAATGGTCAGAGAAGGCAAGGAACAAGATACAATTCTTACAGATATTTTTAAAATAAATTATTATGGCTGAAAAAACAATATTATTTTGTAAATTGTCAATTATGAAAAGTAATATCGAACCATTCGTCGAAATGACGTCACTGACTTCGAGCAGGCTGTGTATTGTGCTGGTTCGGAAATAAAGTATGGCCGCCGTCACCTCGACTTCTCTGCTATGCACTGCTGAAACTGGTTGAGCTTCTCCCACAGAAATAAATGAGTATTTCCTTCTCTGCGAAGATGGATTTGTCCTGGAATGTAGTGTAAAGTGTTCTCTCTTCTCCTGCGATGTCGTTTCGGGATGGTTTACTGGTTAAGTGCCCGGTGTTCAAAGGTGTGTATTCGTGTTCTGCTAATACGGTTTAAAATCTTCTCAAAATGGCCGTTGATTTCTTGTGCTCGTGTTAGATAGTGTTATTACGGTTGTTCTGAATTAGTTAGGTGTTAATTATTATCTGTTAGTGTTATTTTTATTTTAGTTAACCTCTGTTACACTTTTCGAAGCTACACTCACGGTTTTGCACAAAATTATACTTTTTCGGTCTTCTGTTAGTAAATTCTCAACTGGTCATATTAACGATTAACAATAGACTAAACTCTGAACGTCGTCGTTTCAGGGTAATTTGTGATATGTGTTTTTCCTCTTTCCATTGTTTATTTATAAAAGTACATGTCTTAGATTTGGTTCATCATCTAAATATACATAATAAGTTTTCTTATTTATTACTGTATTTCATTTATTTCTTAATTTTACAAAAATCTAATTATTCAGCAATATTGACTAATTAATTTTACATAATTGGATGTATAGCTGGGTTTGTTTCAAGTTTATTTAAGCCTAAAAATTACCATTTTTTTATAATTATTGTAGGCCTCATATTTTGTACAAATTTAGTGTTTAAATGGTTTATAAGTGTTTTTCCTGATAATATTTCCATGGAATAATATTAATAACTCTGTGATTATCTTTGCTGTTCATAATTTTGTTGTTATAACACTTCAATATTGATTAATTTACTGTTTAGTCTGATTTGATTACCATTATAGGCCTAGTATTATTTATTTCCAAAAGAAGTTAATTTTCTTTCCTTTGTCATTCCATTCGTTATTAATTGTATCTATACTAATTACATTTTCAATTTCTGTGCTGTATGGACTGAATTCTATCCCCTATTATGTAGTTTGATTCTCTGATAGATAGTTTTGGTTTACATTACTGGTCTGTTTTTTCTAGAGTGGTGTATTAGCTAATCTGCTTTGTACCTTTCATATGGTTTACAGTTTTAAATAAAATTATAACATTCCTATTTCCTACTTGCCTCTCTGCCTTACAAACTTGAAAATTAGTTAACATGATTTTAAATACAACAAAACATCTTATTATCTACTATTTTTTCTATATCACCTAATTTTAACAAAAACATCTTATGCCTACTATTTTTAACTGTATCATCCAATGATAACAAAATATCTTATTCTTATCATTTTTAATTATCTTATTTAATTATAACAAAAATATCTTATCTGACTTACTCCCTGCACATAATTTAATTAGAAAATAAAAAACTCTTATTACTAGTAATACTGTCAGTCATTAACTGTCTTTTGTATTTATGTCTTTTTTGGTATTAATTCAACTGTGATTAAAAACATCTTATAACTATTATCACCTTGTATCTAACATATTATTTGATTAACAATAGATAACAAACATTTTATTATTGGTTATACCCTCAGTTGTGAACTGTCCTTTGGTATTTATTGTCCTTGTCACAATTTACTTAACTGTAATTAAAAAAAAAACATTTTATGGGTAATATTATTTCTTATATCTAGTTAAAAAAACTCTTTTCACTAACAATGTTGTCAGCCCTTTTAAATAATTTTTATTTCTTACACTATTTTTTATTATAGTGTGTCACTGGTTATTCTCTACACTCACTGTAGTCTCTAACTTTTAATGTATTTTTTATGGTATTTCACCTTATATTTCTTACACTAATGGTAGTCTTTTGTTTTTACACTATGGTAGTTTTTGGTTTGTTTCTACACTATTGGTAGTCTTTTGGTTGTTACTTATAATACTTATATCTAGTTTACAACTCGGTTTTCCTTGGATTGTATCTTGTAACTTGAGTTACGGGGTCTAAATATGTTAGTTTTAAATTTAGTTCAAAGGTATGTATTCCTTTATTAACATTTTTGGAATAGCTCTTCTTATTTCTCGGCTCTTTGTAGGAATCTTGACATTTTTTGTCCTTTCTTCGTTATTATATTAGTAAATTTCTTGTCTTGTGGTTTCTCTGCTTCTTGACCTTATAAATTTCTATTATTAATATTGTTTTCACCTTTTTATCTCCTTTTTCTTTTCTTTCCTTTTTACTGCTTCCCCAATCTACTGGGTATACTGCTGGTTTATTGGGTTTTTACATAGTAAGTTATTTTGACCAATAGTTTTCTTTGTTATTTTTTATTCTTATTAACATTTTATTGACTTAATGTACAGTTTCATTAGTTTAATCTTCAACCAATTCATTCTTCTCACTCACTATGGACCTTTTCTTCTTTATTTATGTTGCATTAAGTTAAAATTTTCATGTGATAATTTTGTTATGCTACAATACCCATCTGCAATCTGTTTTCAGAGACCGACAGAATAGCCTGATCGTCCGCAAACAACAAAGTGTCAATTGTATAACATAACTATATATGTTATATTATAACAAAATGTCAATTTTAACAATCATAAAATGGTCTGGAAGACACATCTACCAGTTTCGTATGACATCGTCAATATATAAAGTAAAAAGGGAAAAAACACAAAATATATTTTTAAATTAAAATGCATTCGAAGAAAAACAATAGTCTCACTTCAGTTTCTAACCTACGTATAAATGTTATGAGATGCTTCTTCTCCTTCTTCTTCTTCAATTCATGTACTAAGCGGCAATCGCCTCTTCAGGTACCCACCTGATTGCTGCTTGCTGCAGCTTCAGCAACCATCCGGCTGGTACTGTATTTTTAAGGGAAATATGTTTATCAGTTTAGATACTCAGTACTGTCTACTTTATATCCTGCACATAGCCACGGTATTCTGACGGTCTTAAACAACTCAATTAGTACGAAATAGATACACGTTTTTATTGTTTTATACCCTTACTTTTCATTGTATATGGTAACATATCAAATGCGTCTTGAATGTCACTATTTCTTAATTTGTCTGTAAATCAGTATCCTGTATAAGGAATCTCATACGATCCTCATTCCGTTTATCTAGCACCTAAAATTCACTCCTCAAAATACAACACTTTTATGTCAGCTATAACCTTAAAAAACTCCGTACTAGAATCACAGTGCGTTTGATATATATATACTATTTATGTAACACTTATATGTACTTATTCCCTTGTAGAGCGTTAGTTCTCTTGTGTTACAATTGCATGATGACGGTGGTGATGTTCCTTCGTAAATCAAAGGAATGTTCGGTTTACTGCTTGACGATCATCACGTTGATATTGCCGATGTCGATTATCTGTCACCAATCAAACCGTGAGCAAGTTATTAGCGCCTGTCTGTCGTTCAAAATTGTCTACAGTAAAACGTACGTGACACATAACACATCACTTAATTTTTTCAATTTAGTGATCACACCTCTATACTCGGAACTGTTAACCGTTGCATCCAACACTATGTAAATAATTTACTTGTCTAGTAAACTTGGCTGTTTATGGCAAAAATTGTACATTAAAAATCAACGTCGAAAAACTATGGTTTCATAAATGGGACTTCACATGAGACAGAATGTAAAAGTGACGTCAAATTACTCATCACAGCATATTCAGCAACTATATATATTTTTCAGCAATCTATTTCTTAATATTAATTAATGACTCGTTGGGCACTTGGTGAAACGTATTAATACAAGGTTTTTAAAAATATATAAACACTTGGAACGTTTCACAGTTTTTATTTAACTCTGATAATTGTTTCGACTTCTTAAGCCATTGTCAACGTCACTCAGATTATATTTAGCTGTTACAGACACTTGACCTTCCCTTAACTCCTGCAACCCCTCCTCTACATATTTACTCCTCACACATGTTCCGATACACTCCCTAAACAACATGTCCAGTATCCTCACATCCTCTGTTTAGTGTTTATTCATCTCATTGCCAATGGGTTAAGAAGTCGAAACAGCTGTCAGAGTTAAATAAAACTGAAACGTAACAAGTGTTTATATACTTTTAAAAACTTTTCTGTTTCTTAATATTTGCAAGCGGAATCTCTCAATTTGAAGTCCGTAGTAACTAAACCAATAACCATGCGCTGTGACTGTTCACTCTTAAATCTCCTTATTCACAAAGATTATTTTTGTTGCACATTACATTACAGATATTAACTAAATTTAATGTCCATTAATTTTCTTCTCTCAATATTAATTAAGTAAAAATATAAAAATAGTAAAAAAAAAACTATTGTACTTTCCAGCAGAGACAACACGAAATAACTGTAGAAGAAGCACAGACTCACGCACGCACGTACACCTGTATGAGCCCATTACTGTTGAAAATATTACCTGCGGCCAGAAAGTGAGGTAATATATTACAGGAGGCGCCATTACGGCTGCGTTGCCGGCCTCCGCCTCACTCTGCCGCCGTTTTCCCATAAGTTATAAGCTTTATCATTATTTATATAATCCACCGTCTGTAGCTTAGGTGCTGAATCATTGTGACTACTTTCTACTATAATATGTGTTGCATGCTTCTATGTATGGTCTGTTGCGCAGGTCTAGGATTACAGAATCGTACACTTCGCCTTCGTCAAATTGTTTTTTAAGCGCTGTCTGAAATTACAAAAAATGAACATAAACGTGTATAGGCCTACACATAAACGAGCCTTGCACAATTTTTAAGTTTCCTTGTCAGGAGTGATCTGTTGGAAAACAGTTTTGCTACTGTTTGTACGCATGTTTGTGAACCTGTTTAATTTATATGTAAATTGGAATTTATTGAAAAATGTATTTTAATTTTATTATATGATTAGATATCTACGTTAGTTCGGGTTGTACGCAGATGTGTGAGGGATCCATGTTTTTGGATGCTGATTTGTTGAATACTCTAGCCATCCGTTTCCTCAATAATGTATTAACAAAAGCATTACAAATGAATTACTTCCCCAGTAATTTTAACAAAGGTGTAGGATTTCATTTTAATTGCCAACAATGTAACATTACACTATTATAATGTCCGTCTCTGCAGTCCGGCTATAGGCCTGCACAGATCTATCTACCATCGAAAATGAAACGACACAATTTCACACTTCAGAATTCTAATATATAAACATAAAACAATTAATATCTACCATAGTATAACTCATCTCATTTTCAAAAAACCCACGCGAGTTCAGATGCTAACAATGCAATTTATGTAATATGACATACTAGAAAGGTATTATTAGTAATCACTGTATAATTAAGGGAATGAATTGAATATCGTAGTAATAGCAATTTGATATGAGTCATATATAGATGTCAGATGAATAGAATATAATACTGCAGCTTGTTAACTGAAGAATACAAAATAATAGTAATAGTAAAGAATCATGATACGTTGAAGCTAGTAGTAAAAGTATATTAAACGTATCAATAATGTTCTGTTAAATATCATAATGTTATGATAAAATGTCAAATGCCTTAGTTGTAAGAAAATGGAATAATATAGTATATTGGTATCTGAACTGAACGAGTTTTTTTTTCTTAATATACCCTGGGATACTCATACTCTGGCGCCCAACCGAATTAATGAATTACATAATAATGAGTAAACGTATTTAGTAACAGATATTAAAAAATTAAATCATAAATAAAATAAATCATTATAATCGACATCAAAAATAAGAGCCCTTAAGAGATTATTATATTTGTCGCCAACAACGTGGTGTAGTTGTTAAATATAAGTTATACAGGATCAAAGAAAGTAGATTAAATTTTGTGTAATAAAAAAACAAAAAGCACTAACCTTGTGAAAATACTGCAGAAGGTTTTTGTGAGTCTAATATGCGTGAACAAGCGGTTTATAAACGTTAAATGTGTTTCCAAGACAGTCGAGAATCAGTTAAAGAAGGTGGTAGTAGAATCAAGACCACGGCGTTGCATTGCATGGAACGTTAAAATTAAAAAAAGGCTAAGCTACTGCAGTATAAAAATAATTGTATTTGCTGTGTTAATAACCTGCACAAAACTATTCGTTGAAAACGTGTTAGGTTAGGTTAGGTTATGGATTTATAGTTAAAATTTATGGATTTTATGAAATTTCTTAACGGCAATATATATCGGCTCACGTATCACTGTCTAAGACGAATAAATCCGAAATGTGAGTGTTTTGTTGTTGACGCAGGAATGAAACAAAAAACGGTAAACCTCATCAAGGTTTCACCAGAAAGTCCGTGTCACAAATTTTTTAGGACTGCCGCATTGTAATAATACATTTTGGCGTTTGTGTCGTATTTATATTTGATTTTTATTGCTTTAAAGAAAACATGCAAATTGAGATAAAAAAGACCTAATTTCTTGAAAAACAGAATGAAAAGAATTTTTGTATACAAGTACAAGTACATTTTTGTACAAGTACATTTGTATGTGAAATATGAGTCTATAAATAATATTATACACTGGCATTACAGAGTATGGTAAATGGCAAATAATCTGTCGCGCTACAGAAAGTATCAAGTAATAAGTGCAAATATTTTTTTTTTAAGATTCATTATTTCCATACAGGTTTTATTATGTGCTTGTACAGACGATTAAGAATAAATTAATCAACTCAATAATAGTTTTAGGAAAAATTTTCGTAGTTTTTAAATCGTTTTATTCTCATCGAATACAACCTCTACTTTTAAATATATGGTTAAAATGGTTACATAGGTTATGTGTGGTAACTTAAGATTAAGACTTTGTGGTATAGCATGTATTTTCCGAGTATCCTTAATTTTAAATACGATAATTTTAATAACTTACTTCTTTTATTGAAGAAAGTTGTGTTAGTGGTTATAATCACAAACAGAATTATTACTGTTGCACACCACTATAGAAAAATTATTCCGATTAGCGCTTTCAAGCATCTCAGCTCATCGTCAGATCGGAATTCATTCGGAATAATTCCGATCTGTCGATGAGCTGAGAAGCTTGAAAGCGCTAATCGGAATAATTTTTCTATAGTGGTGTGCAACAGCAATAATTCTGTTTACTTCTTTTAACTAACTAACTTTAAATAAACAGATAACTCATTTGTATGCTTATAAAGAAAAGAGTATGTCCTAATGAAGACAACTTACTCTTGTTTCCTATTTTTACCTGTAGCTGAATACGATGTTGGTGACATGAATGCTTTGTTTAGAACTATGGCAATAATACGCCTTTTCAAATAAAATATATTCTCTAAAACATTTCAATTTATCTAAGGTAAAAAATTGTTTGTTTATAAGCTACATAAAAATGTCTCAACAAAATCGGGCTTCTTAATCAAAATTTTGACACATTAGTGGTCTAAACGTTCCGCCAAATTTAGACACTGTTACTATTTTATTGTACCGCCAGAATTATAAATATTTAAAAAAATATAAAGGTAACAAATATTATAACTTTAATTAAATTTTATGTACTTTTAATATAAAAATATTTTTTAGATTTTAAACGTATTTAGTAATTTGTTTCACCAAATCGAGATTAAAGTTAGGCTGTGGTTTGTTCAATAGATTTATGAAGGTGAGGGCATTGAGTGGTTTATGATGGAAGAGAATCTAGCAGATAAGTTATGTATTATACAAAATATATTGATTTTTGTTAAATGCCATTCCAACACTATCAAACTCCAGCTTACTGTAGCTGTGCGAGGCCACTGCCCCCCAGCCTGCCTGCCAGCCTGTGTTGCCGTTGCTGTTGCTGTGGCTGTGTGTGGCTGTGCGGCTTACTGTGTGTGTGCGAGGTCACTTATGACCTCATTAGCAGAACATAGAAGACAAAGAACTTAATGTAGTAATTTGCGTTAGACTCAATTTTTTTCTATGTTACAATATTATTTTAGAAAATATTCCAAATTTCAGGTTGACAAGTCTTGGTGAATAATGAGAGTGATAAAAATTAAAAAAGTTCTGCTTTTACTACATTTATGAAATTATTAAAACAGTCTTCTTTGACTGAATTTTATCCAGTTATTTTTTCCACGATCACTAATCATCTTCCCTTAAGCATTCAGTCCGTAACCTGTTGTACCCTCTAACCATGGTGAAGCTCACACTACCTTCAGAGAGAAACCACACGAATTACATGGTGGTGACAGGTGTGGTATAAGTTCACGTAGAGAATTTATATTTACCGTGTCCTTGCTATACGAGGTCAACGTACCTGAGTCAGACTGTTCTTCTAAATTACAAGAACAACGTAAATGTGGTTAGAGTGACTGAGCCTTCAGCCAAACCGTCAACACAGCATAACGAATGAACGCCACGGAAAGCATGCTTTCTTCAACAAAGTTTCGCGTCTATTCCTATAATAAATGTTTATTTTGAATTTCAAACATCTCGAAAACGTCAACATTAACCACAGTTGGAAATACACAAGTGACTACTAATAGCAATAAGATTTTAGAAATATTTTTATAGTGTGTTTGAGTTCCTCTGACGATGTGAAAATCTATTTGAATTTGTCATTTACAATTTTTTTCTGTCGGTATTACCCAGTCCACACGAACATACTGAAACAGTGTAACTATAATCACATTTTCTACGCAGTTTAAAATACTAATTCACACGAACTGATTTTTCTTCACAAGACGTTGTAATGATAAATTATATGTATATCATTGGTGTATCATCTACATTGATTATTTCTAAAGTTACTAGCTACACATGCACAAATTTTAGACAGGCATATACAAAATACACGTGAATGTCTCCCACGTGTTCGTGTGGAGCAGGGATTAGATTCAGGAATGCATTAACGCAAATATATGAATAAAAAATGGCAGAAAAACTATTAAAAAACTTTATGGTTTACGGTAGTTAATAAAATAGTGTATTAAGAATAGTGGAACAGAAGCTGTATTATTTAGCTAAATTTTATTTTTGCTTATTAAAAAAATCAACTGTTTCCTGGGAACAATCCTCAACGCTAATAAGCCGCTCGCGGAAAATCGAAAGTTTACCGTATTTTCTGCTTACATCATTTTCATAAAGTATCACATTACAGTTGGACTGCCCATTTTGTTTTGTTTAGTTCATTTTAATGAGTCATCAGTAATTCATTTTAATGATCCCTGTTACGTTCCGCTGAAATTATTTTAATTTACTACAGTCAGAGGAAAATGATTGAATGATTTTTCGTTGTGTCGTTATTAAACTGCCTGCTGAACCCGTAATTATTTCCGTTAAATGTACCGTCAACGATTTAATGCCGTCACTGAACTCGTTAGACCCTGATCAGTGGCGGACGTGGGGCAACACAACAATTTGTCGAATTACATAGTAATCTTTGGGTAACGTGTTGATTACTGCTACGTGTGTTTTATTCATTGTATAATAGATGTGAGAGACTCGCCTTTAGCGTGATGGGGGAACGTTATTAGTTTTCAGTAAAGATTATGTTATTTTAGAGGAAAAAGTACGGAAGGGAGAGTTCCTCCTGAATGTTGTACCTCTGTAACAGTGCCTGACCTGACCTGACATTCTAACAGTATATACTCTTTAGCATGTTAGCCTCCAGGTGGTCTAGTGGCTAACGCGGGCGATTGATGCGCTCGTGGTCCCGGGTTCAATTCCCGGCGGAGGCTCCATACGGCGTGCACTCACCGTCGTGAGGCAAACTGAGTAGGCGCTGAGATAACAGTGCCGCCTCCTGTCCGTGAATACCGCAACTAGCGGCTGGTGGCGCGTAGTACTAGCCATACACCGTCACACTAACACAAAAGCCGCGCGGTACGCCTTGGTCCTTAACGGACTGTTGAGCGGAGGTTTTTTTTTAGCATGTTAATGACAAGAGACATATATACTTAACAGCAGTGGTTGATTTCTAAAATTAATCGGTGCCGGAACGCATCAATTCAAAAGTTTTACGGACATAAATATACTTATATTTTATATTAGCGTATAAGTTTACGTCAAGTTATTACAAAGAGGTCTACATTTTTAAAGCTTTATATAGTATGTACCATACGCACAAACTTGTATCTAAATGACAAGAGACATATATACTTAACAGCAGTGGTTGATTTCTAAAATTAATCGGTGCCGGAACGCATCAATTCAAAAGTTTTACGGACATAAATATACTTATATTTTATATTAGCGTATAAGTTTACGTCAAGTTATTACAAAGAGGTCTACATTTTTAAAGCTTTATATAGTATGTACCATACGCACAAACTTGTATCTAAATGATAAGAGACATATATACTTAACAGCAGTGGCTGATTTCTAAAATTAATCGGTGCCGGAACGCATCAATTCAAAAGTTTTACGGACATAAATATACTTATATTTTATATTAGCGTATAAGTTTACGTCAAGTTATTACAAAGAGGTCTACATTTTTAAAGCTTTATATAGTATGTACCATACGCACAAACTTGTATCTAAATGACAAGAGACATATATACTTAACAGCAGTGCAGGGCCGTAACTAGGCGGTGGCGAGATGTGCCCCCGCCAAGGGCGCAGGTACAAAGAGGGCGCAAAATTGACCATGAAAAATATCTTTTTTTAGAGTTAGATTGGTACAATTTGTCAAGCAAATAAAAACTCCACGTTATTGGAAAAAATCTTTCAATTTCAGATTGTTAAAAGTTACTGTACGTGAACTGTCTATATTTGTATCCATTATACAATAAACAAAAAGCAGCTACGTAAATTTAGTAACTGCACTGGACCTTGCCCTACTGATGGGCGCGGAGTCAGACCAGGTGCAAAGCAAAAATCCCTTCCCCTCCGCCCCACCCATGATGAGTCAGTCACTGGGTCACTGCACTGCACCTGCGCCTTCTTGGTTTTAGCAACGAATATAGACGTAACTAGAAGAACACGTCTTATGGAGCGAGTGGGGTCAGCTTTCTGGGGTGATAAACCGTAGTTCATCACCCCGGCAACTAGATGGCGCTGGCGTTTCCAAGTAATTTTTTGTATTACACAGCGAAATTTAGTAAATATCAAACATTTTCGTTAATATATAATTGGAAAAACCTACAACTTATCAGATAAAAAGTGGTAGATGAAAAAATGTTTGTAGGGGTTAGACTAGACACAACATCCAAAATTTTTTCACGTTTGTTTGACACACTGGGTACGAAGGAATGAATCAAATAAATGCAGCCTACTCAAAAAATGCACTTTTGATGCATTCTTTATTATGCAGTGCGAAAAAGAATTTTAAAATATACAAGAACATGCGTCTTATTATTACAAACATTTTTTTCATCTACCACTCTTTTATACAAAAAGTAGTAGCATTGTTTCAACTACGCTTTTAATAACCCAGAAGTGTGCTTCTAGTAACGTCTATATTCGTTGGTTTTAGCAAGCTTGTCATAACTTGAATAGTACTAATACTCATACACCTCCCACCGCGCCCTGCCACGGCCACGTCAGTCTATTGCTCTATTCTAGTTTGTTTTCTGTTGGTTTTGTTGAGACTCAGTGTAATTACAGTCGCTGGTATTATTTTCTATTGTAATTTGTGAACTAAATGATTTTCACACTCAGCGATTAGACGACACTTATAGTGTTTGTGTTGTTACTTGTTGATGTTGGCGTTGCTTCTGTTGTACGGGTAAGAATGATTTCAATAAAATGTACCATAGCTTAGTCTACATTAACCCTAGAATTGGCGCATGTTATTCCCCGTGGTGGCGTGGCGGCCAATTTTTTCCCTTTTTTTGTACAGTTTTTGAAAACACTACATATTATTATTATTATTATAACACGGTATTATTGCAAAACAATACATTAATTATACTATTTACTCTTCAACATCACGAAAACGTCAGTGAATCAAACAATCAATGGAGGTTACCGTGCGAAACTTGACTCCAGCTGTCAGAAATAATTTCCCAACATTCGTTCTGTCTTTACTGCCAGACTGACAAAGCCAAATAGGCCTAACTAATATCACTGTGTTCGCCGTTTCATTTTCAAGACCTACAGAAAATAAAAAAAATACCGGAAGAAAGAAGAAGAACGGGCCCGTTCCCCCCTTTGGTATAACTTATATTCCTACTGGTTCATTTTTAGCGGAAGTGGTCGTGGATGAAAATGTCCAATTTCAGCAAGTGTCAGCTGATTTTGTTGCGCAAGTCTGCTGACTAAAATAGTCCCGATTTCAAAATTAGTTTACGTAAATATTTCAATCACAAGTTTCATGAATATGGTATCAATTTTATTTTTATAATTGGATGAGGGATCGCGTACACGGAAAACCCGAAGCACTGTAAATACAAGTGAGCCTCTCGCGGTAAGAAAAAAGAAACGATGTCTGCGACGTTTTAACGCTATCACCGAATTTTCGGTGAACGCAACTGTCGGCACTGAACATAAACACGAATTTCGTAATATTTCGTGTTTATGTTCAGTGCCGACAGTTGCATTCACCGAAAAATTCGGTGATAGCGTTAAAACGTTGCAGACATCGTTTCTTTTTTCTTACCGAGAGGCTCACTTGTATTTACAGTGCTTCGGGTTTTCCGTGTAATCCTATTACTCAGGATTCAAAAAAACGTTTTGGCCGTCTGTGTGTCTGTAACAATGACAATGACAGCGGCAGCGCCGAAACAAATTTACCGATTATGACCAAACTTGGCACACAGGTCCTTGGGCAGTGGGCACAATATCTTGGCAGAGTTCATTAATGTTTGAGATTGGTCGAGTAGTTTTTAAATGGCAGCCATTTACAACTGTAATACAATGTAAATTAAATGGGAATGGTTTGTTTCAGAAATGGGGCCAAAAAAACCTTCTGGAAGTGAATTTAAAAAAATCAAAAAACGAAAAGAAGAAGACAACGAAAAGTTAGCATCGGCGCTTGGAAATTGGTTGCGAAATGAAGAGAAAGAAGTAGATGAAAGTGATAGTGCCAGTAATAGTAATGCACTTCAAGAAGAAGAAGAAAAAGAAGACGACCAAGAAGAAAAGGAAGGAGAAAATGAAAAAGAAGATAGCAAGACTGAGACTGTTTCAGCAGACAACCACAGCCAGATCACTCCAATGGAGTTCGTCACAAACGTCATTGATTTTGAAGAAGGAAGTGATCCTGAGCTAAGTCATTCCACAATGGGCAGGCAATCTACTGATCTTGAAAAACTCAGCACATCTTGCACATCTAGTTATAATGAAAATGATGCATTAAATACTACTGATGTGGGAATAGAAATTATCTACGGGGATCCCAAAAAATGGCCAGCAAATTTTCGATCAGACACAGTTCGTTGTAAACTTGTTGAACGAGGCCCACAAACAATTGACTTAGATAGCTGCAAATTCCCCTGTGCAGATGATGGAAGACACTTTTCTCAGAAATGGGTTTATAAAATTCTACCAAACGGGGAAAAAGTAAAAAGGCAATGGTTGTTGTACAGCCAGTCTAAGGACGCACTGTTTTGTTTCCCTTGCCTTCTCTTTTCAAAAGACGACAAAAAGGACAAATCTGCTTTCTCTAATATTGATGAGCGATTCAATGATTGGAGACACTTGAACCCATTTATTGTCAATCACGAAAGGTCGATACCTCACCGACATTCTTATGTCATTGGAAAGAATTAGAAATTGGACTGAAAACTAGTAGATCTGTTGATGCAGAACATCAAACATTGATACAAGCTGAAGCAGAAAAGTGGTGCAGAAATCCCAAATGTATTGTGGATGTAATTCTCCATTGTGCCAGGAATAACTTACCTTTAAGAGGAGGTTCCGATTCGATCAGTGACAGCAACTGTGGTGTATTTCTGAGTACATTAGAACTTATTAGTCACTACAATCTTCAACTATCTAAGCACATAGAAAATGTTAAAAGTGGAAAACATGTTACAAGCTATTTTTCACCTCTAATTCAAAATGAGGTCATAGACATTTTGGGAAATAAGGTTCGATCTGAAATACTGAAGAATGTAAAAAGTGCCAAGTATTTCTCTATTATGTTTGACTGCACTCCGGACACAGCACATTTAGAACAAATGAGTGAAATAATAAGGTATGTTAACACTAAGGATGGGAAATGCTCAGTTGAAGAAAGTTTTGTGGACTTCATCATAAGTCACCAGAAAAAAGAAAGAGGGTTATCACAAGAAATATTGCAAAAGCTAAACAATGACGGCTTGGATATTCAGAACTGTCGTAGTCAAGGCTTTGACAACGGCTCAAACATGGCAGGAAAATATGAAGGCGTTCAAGCGCACATATCCCAACTAAACGACCTTGCTAAATTTGTGCCTTGTGCAGCACACAGTCTTAACCTCGTTGGCGTGCACGCCGTGGAAGTGTTAATTATGATGACAAGTTTTTTTGGAAAATTGTTGGAGTTTTTCAACTTCTTTAGTAGCTCTACCGTAAGGTGGGAGGCTTTGATTGGTTGTCTCAAAACTACCCTTAAGAGACATTGTGATACAAGATGGTCTTCCAGGCGTCAAGCTTTGACAGCTCTTAAGAAGAACTTATCATCTGTACACAAAGTTTTACAAAACATGGCTGATAGGGACAACGACTGCGACTGGAACACTGACACACTGTCTGGTGCTATGAAACTTCTTAGACAAATTGATTACGAATTTGTGTGCCTTTTAGAGATGTGGTCTGATGTTTTGATAAGTTTGGACTGCACCAACAAGTCACTGCAAGGAAAGGGCACAACTCTTGACGTAGCATCAAGTTTGCTCTAAGGTTTGGCAAAAAAAGTTGAAGACCTACGTAAAGAAGGAATTAAAAAATACACGGAAAAAGCCAAAGCTATTTGTGATTCCATGGCCATCCAAAGCAGTTTTGCTGTTAAGAGGCTGAGAAATGTCAAGAGGATGGCTGGGGAGACGGCTGAAGAAGAAGCACACTTGTTGAGTTCTGATAAATCATTTGAGATAGAATGTTACACTGTATTTGATTGAATTGTAAGTGAAATGGAAAAAAGGGCACACATTTACCACACAGTTTCATCAGACTTCAGTTTTTTGTCAGGAAAGTCCTTAAGTGAATGCTCTGTTTCTTTTCTTGATAAGTGTGCAGCTGATCTTGGTGCGATATATAGCAGTTATAGCTGATCTATAACTCTATATATTGATAGAGTTGAGCTAGTTAACGAAGTAGCTGTTTTCAAGTTTCACGCAAAAGAGCTGGTGAAGAACATTTACAAGGCTTCCCATTTGGATATTCTGAAAGTTATTTCAAACTATGGCTTAAGAGATGCTTATCCAAACATCGAAATAGCATTGAGGATATTTTTGACAATGCCCGTCAGTGTGGCGTCTTGCGAGCGTACTTTCAGCAAGCTGAAGATAATCAAAAACTACTTACGGTCAAGTATGTGTGAAAACAGATTGACAAACTTAGCTATCCTGTCCATAGAATATGAGATTGCTTCAAAACTTGATTTTAGTGAAATAATTAGTGAGTTTGCCTTGCTGAAAGCAAGAAAGGTAAAGTTTTAGTTCCATGGCTTTTCTGCTCTATACTGTATGTAACAATTTGTAAAAGCAATATATTTGTTTACTGAAGAGTTTCAATTTGTTATTTACAGCCCCCAGAGCCAAAAAAAAATGGTACCTGCAGTTACAACAACAGAATGTTGTAAGTGCAAGTCCTGAAGTCCTGTGTAAAAAAAACAAGATAAATTATAGAACTAAAGCACCGACTAAAGTTATGAATTATTTCTCTGGTAGTTTTTGTTATAATCAATACCTCATCAGTTACAGTAGTGTGATATAATCTAACTGTTAACTAAAGAATTCCTACTGTAAATTGATGTAACTATCAATAAAAATATTTTGCATTTTTTTCTCATTTTCTCATATTGCATGTTGCAGAAGCTGCTATAGTTTACTTAAATACTGTTACTAGAAGTTTAGTTTTTATTGTAAAAAAGTTTGTAATTGTATATTACCTAACTTAATGTAGTGTAAATATTAAGTTTTAGTAGGCCTTACCATGTACTGTACTTTGGTAACTACGTTTTTTTGTTTAGTTACTTTTTACATAGTTCAATCACCTGCAAATTAGGTTTTATACCTCCTACAGATTCCACCACTTTTATTTAGTTTTTAAAAATAGTTTTAAGTTCAGTCTTTCTCTTACAATAGTAATGCTTTTATATTCAGATAATATAGAATTTTACAGAAATTCGGCCAAAAGGTTACCTTGAAACCGGCAAAAACTTGGCTCAAAAAGCTTAAAAAACTACCATTTTTGCACTTTAATTATAAAAATTTTCCGGGGGAGGAACCCCGGACCCCCACTACACTGGTGGGTATTCCAGACCCCCCCCAGACCCCCCGGTATTGGTATTGGGGCGCAGCTTTGTCAAAATTGCCAAGGGCGCAGGAGTACCTTGTTACGGCCCTGCAGCAGTGGTTGATTTCTAAAATTAATCGGTGCCGGAACGCATCAATTCAAAAGTTTTACGGACACAAATATACTTATATTTTATATTAGCGTATAAGTTTACGTCAAGTTATTACAAAGAGGTCTACATTTTTAAAGCTTTATATAGTATGTACCATATGCATAAACTTGTATCTAAAAAGGTAATAAAATTTACTGATATTTCTACCACGCTGGTATACGGTGGTATATCACCGTGAGGTTAGCCGCACGACAAAACATGTTACTCGTGAAGGCGTCATCCCGGAGCCTCAATCAAACTCCAAGTGATGGTTTCGGTGGTTCGGACATTTTAAAAAAGTTTCCATAGTTTCATCATTGTGTCGTCATATTGTTTGTTTCTTGACCTTTCCTTACTCTTTGTGTTCAACGCTGTATGATGGCCAGAAATCAGCCCTCTCACATTGACTTGAAGATATTGCTATTGATTCAAGGTACAAAGACCCACGGAAAAAATTCTTGGAAGCTCTCAATCAGTTGCCTTTTATGTAGTTTTAATTTTGAAGCAATTTTTATTTCATTAATTTTATTTTATTTTCTCCATAGCTTATTTCGGCATTTTTTTAAGATAGTAGTTAAGATAAAGATTAGAGCTGGTGTTTGATTTTGACAAATGTTTAGTTTTGTAGTGGGGCTGATAAGGGGCACAATTTAAAAAGTAGTAGTAACTTATTATAATAATTAGGTTTTTCTTTACAAATATTTTTTTCTGTAAATTATTTTTGGATCCAAGAGTTTCCGGAACGCCGTTCCGGCGCGTTCCCCCTAAAATAAAGCAATGCTTAACAGTGAAATGTTAAAGAATTTCTTCTTCTTTACCAGCCCTACAGCCCAACGTGAGCACTAGCATTCAACGCCAATCTTCAACCTCTCCTATTCATTGACATCTCAGTGTGTAACCCTTCACATCAGTTCTTCTGAGACCTTCTGTCACATCATCCAAATATCTTAGTTAGCCTAGGTCGTCCCCTCTTTCTGGTTATATAGTATTGCGCCCTCAGGATTTTCTTTGGCATACGCTGATCATCTAATCGCTCTAGTGAGCTAGCTATTGTATTCGTTCAGCCTTTATGAATCTTACAATGTGGTCATGCTTCAATAGTTCATCTATCTCCTGGATATTCCTTATTCTCTATTTGTCATCTATGACCCGGTCAGAAACACGTCTTACGATCTTTCTTTTAAATTGTTTTATCGTTTCTTGTTCCGTTATTTGTCAATGTCCATGTCTTGCCTCCATAAGTAACAACCTGTCGGATAAGTGTCTGTAACGATACCGGGGGACCCAAGTTCGATTTCCGGTACCGAATCACAATTGCATAGTTATTATTGATTCTGTTCTTATATTTTTGTTAATAATAATGATATTGTTTGTTAATAATTATTATATTGTTTTGTAATAATGATAATTAATATAAAATGTTAAATATAAATAATTATATATGTATAACTGAATGTATGAAAACAGAATTTTGTATGAGTGATGTAATGAAAAAATGGTGGCGTTGCCAAGGAGACTGTTTTTGTGAGAGTGAAGATGAATTGTTAATTTTTGGATCTGTAGAAGAAAAGATGAAATAAAAATTGTTCTTTTGATATCTAAAGTGAAATTGATGGAAATAAAAGTTGGTACAACAAAAAAAGAGAGATATTGATTGTATTATAACATTAAAAAATTGTTCAACTAAGAATAAATAATAAATAGACCTCCGAAGAGAAATAATGAAACGCTGCAAAGTATAAAATTGGTGCTCAGCGGTGTAGATTATAATCTTAAAAGTTGTGCAGAAAATCCAAAAATAACACACAAATTTAAAAAATAACAACGGTTGCTAAGAAAAAAAAAGAAGTCCTGAAGGAAGGTGAACTGGAAGTCGTCGGAGGATTTTTTCGGAACTAAGAAGGAAGAATCCAGGCCGAGACGAGACAGTCCTTGCAGTTCGAGTTGAAGGCAACTTATGTACAAGAAGCTCCTGAAGGCGGATCATCAAGGTGTTTGGGTGAGTCCGGCAGATTTTTTTTGTTTTGTTTCTTGCTGTTGATGTTGTCTGTGTGTTCGTGTGGTATACTGTCTTTTTAGTAAAATATCTCATTAAAATGGCATTTATTCAACGGTACCCAAAAGTTGTTTTGCACGAAGTTGCGATCGATCTAGATCTTGAAATTCGTGAAGGAATGAGTAAGAAGGATTATACTCGTCTAATTCAATCGTATGAAGATTACGATAAAGAATTAATCAAATATCTGTTACAGAAAACAGAAACAGAAATTGTTAGACGTGAAACAGTAGCAGCTGAAGCTGTGAAGGAGGAAAAATGATTAGCAGCTGAAGCTGTGAAAGAAGAAAAAAGATTAGAAAGAGAGTTTGAGTTAGAGAAATTAAGGATTCAACAGACTTCTAATACTGAAGTTGAAGTTAGAAAAATTGTAGAAGAAAAATTGTATAATATAAAAGATGTTGTAGGTATATTTGATGAAAAAGAGGAAGATGTGTCAATTTTCCTTCGAAGATTTGAACGTGCTATGGTACATTCGAAAATACCTCTTGAAGACTGGGTTATTGTTTTAACTAGTGTTGTACCAATGGTAATCAAAGAACTCATTCATCGAGAACCAATAGAGCTAGCAGAAAATTATGATTATGTAAAAGAATTATTTATGAGAAAATATCAGTTAAACCCTGAAAAACTCAGACAAAAATTCTTTAATATTAGACGCTTACCGAACCAGACTTGGGCAGATTTTGTATATCAATTGACCATATATTTTGAAGGATGGACTGAAGGAATGAAGGCAGTTGATGTCAAAAGCTTGAAAAATTTAATGATTTTAAATCAGTTAAAATATCGGGTTCCTACCCAAATAAAAGAACAGCTGAGTCAAGATTGGTTAAATTTAAGTACACCTTTGGAGTTACAGAGACAACTAGAGAAAAATGACGATTTGAGGACTTGTCTCAACCAAAAAACAATTTTGGATTATATTAAGATACAGTCGAATCCGAAAAATGTTCTGAAGGTGCAACCTAAATCTAATGTTCCAGACAAGGAATTTAAAAAAAAGGAATATTCAAAGATAAGTGAATGTAAACCTGAATTTGAAAAACGGAAAGAGATGCGATGTTATTTATGTAATTCATTGGATAATTTGAGGAATAGATGTCCTAAAAGTTTATCTAGTAAAGAACCCTCAAATGTAGCAGTAATAGTTGAAGAAGTCTCTAGTTTTATGAAAGAGACTAAAGAGGATTTGAAAGTTGGAGGCATTTCTCAATCTGATTTAGAAAAGCAAGTAATGCCATTCAAGTGTCAAGGGAAAGTTAACGGTAGACAAGTTCAAATACATCGGGACACAGGTGCTGATATTGATGTGGTGCATCAAAATTATGTATCCATTGAACATTACACGGGCGAACACAGATGGCTTAACACCCCATTATTTCCAGAACCCTTCTGTTGCCAAATAGTAGACGTCACTTTGAAAATTCCTGAAAAGGTAATACTTGCTCAGGCTGCAGTCACAGCTAGTCCAGCTTATGAAGGAATTTATTTGATGGGAAATGAAACGGCGCAGAGTTTACAAAAACACAAATGCACATTTGTTAGAATTTGTGAATGCCGTAAACATAAAGTCTATGTTAGTTAGGCGAGAAATAGAAGTAAAAGAGCAGGCAGAACAAGAAAAAATTCAAAATGATCAGCTATCAACCGTTGAGACTGAAACAAAAGAGGAAGATAGACTCCTTGAAGAAAATGACAGTCATCAACAGGGTGAAATGTTGTCCCTACTGAATACAACACATGAACAATTCATGGCTGCTCAAAATTCTGATTCCGAATTGTTAGAGGTGATCCAAGAAGTACAATCTAGACCCGAAGAAACAAATTATGACTTAGAAAATGGAATATTGTATTATAAAACGAATAAATAGTAAAAAAATTGTTGTGCCTCAAATATTTCGTGAGCAGTTGATGATGCCATGTCACGATACGGCCTCCGCACATTTGGGAGTTACCAAAACTAAAACAACTTATTATCCACTCCCGAATATTGATTCAAATGTTGAAACTGTGGCGAAAGCAAATTTTATAACTGTACTTGACCTTTCAAAGGGATACTGGCAAATTTCCATGACAAAACAAGCCCAAAGATATGCTGCATTTGTTACTCCATTTGGTACGTATCAACCGAAACGTATGCCTTTTGGGCTTAAAAATGCGCCTTTCACATCTTGCAAACTAATTAGAGAACTAACATCAGGAATACACAAATTTGTGGAAACATATTTTGACGATATAGCAGTGTTTTCATCTTTTTGGGAAGATCACCTAATACATTTAAAAAAAGTATTTGAGACTTTAAAAAAAGCCGGACTAACAGTCAAACCCACTAAATGTCAGTTTGCAAAAGCCACCGTTAAATATTTGGGACATTTAGTTGGACAGGGTTATCGGACACCAGCCGAAGCAAAAATAAAGGCTATTATAGACTATCCAATACCAAAAACAAAAACTGAAGTTCGATCATTCCTGGGCCTAATTGGATATTATCAAAAATATCTCAAAGATTTTTCTACTATTCCTGTTCCTCTGAGTGATCTGACGAAAGGAAAAGAAAAAAAATTACCAATTCAATGGAATGTGAAATGTGAGACGGCGTTTAAAATCTTAAAGAAAATGATCGCTTCTGAACCAGTATTAAAGGCGCCTGAGTACGAAAAACCATTTATGCTTCAAGTTGATGCATCCGACGTCGGAATTGGCGTAGTATTGAGTCAGACCGATAAAAACGGATATGAACATCCAGTTATTTTTTTAAGTAGAAAACTGAAAGGGCCAGAAATAAATTATGCGACGACCGAAAAGGAATGCGCTGGCATCGTCTGGGCCGTTCTTAAACTCCGTCAATATTTAGATGGGGGACTGACTTTTACTATTGTAACAGACCACAATCCTCTGATTTATTTAAAAACTATGGGATCTGCAAATGCCCGATTAATGAGATGGGCACTTGCCTTACAACCATTTGATTTTGTCATTACTCATAAGGCCGGGAAATATCACAAAAATGCTGATAGTTTAAGTAGGGCCATGTGCCAAAAAGGTGATGTGGACATACAGAAAACAGCACGGCCTGAATTTACCGGAGTTACCTAAGCAATATTGTCATTCAATTTTCACCCTCCTTGTTGAAAGCCGAAAATTGAATAGACTTAGGCGGGGAGGGATTGTAACGATACCGGGGGACCCAAGTTCGATTCCCGGTACCGAATCACAATTGTATAGTTATTATTGGTTCTGTTCTTATATTTTTGTTAATAATAATGATATTGTTTGTTAATAATTATTATATTGTTTTGTAATAATGATAATTAATATAAAATGTTAAATATAAATAATTATATAAGTATAACTGAATGTATGAAAACAGAATTTTGTATGAGTGATGTAATGGAAAAATGGTGGCGTTGCCAAGGAGACTGTTTTTGTGAGAGTGAAGATGAATTGTTAATTTTTGGATCTGTAGAAGAAAAGATGAAATAAAAATTGTTCTTTTGATATCTAAAGTGAAATTGATGGAAATAAAAATTGGTACAACAAAAACTGAGAGATATTGATTACATTATAACATTAAAAAAATGTTCAACTAAGAATAAATAATAAATAGACCTCCGAAGAGAAATAATGAAACGCTACGTGTCTAATATATTTTTATTTTTGTGTTACGGCTAATGAGTTTGCTTCTCAGCATCTGCTGTTAGCATAAAGTGCCCTATTTCCTATTTGCATCCTGTCAAGTATTATCCCTTTTATGGACAATTCATTTAACTCTATGTTATCCAGGTATCTGAACTTATTAACTACATCAAATTAATCAGTTAATATCATTTAACATCTGTGCATAAATTGTGTAGATTTCTTCACCTTTCCAATGCAGAAATTGGCATGTATTTAATTTTTTTGATATTTACATTGAGTTCCATTCCATCGGATTTTTGATTCAGCTCCTTGTATATCTCTAGGTATGCATTATAGTATACAAGGTATACTATTCTTTTACTGAAGGGTATGTATGTACATGTGTTCGTTCGCATACCTACAAATTCCTACATAACGTACAAAAACTATTATTGTGTATGAATCTGGACTTGAAGTGCAGACACCTGTAGTATTTAAATTGCTTATTTACAAGTGCTCTCAAACAGTCCAGAACGTATTTTTTGCTACGCCTATGGCTACAAAATGTAATCAGTTATGACGTGCGTTATCAGACATCCGATGGAATAATACGTCATACCGACACCCGTTCTGTTAAAGAGTAGAATAGGTGAACGAAATGAAGCATGATTTAATTTCTCTTTTATGTAGGCCTCCGTTCAGTAATATGTAACCAAATAACTGTAGTTTGTGATCGCTGGTATTTTTCAATATCTGCTAAGAGCGATTGTATCACGCTTTAGTTTCTTACAGATTGTATTTATACGATGTAAATATATCTATTTACTTTCTACTTATGTTGCTTAAAATAACGGATAGAAAGGAAAACCAGCCGTTTTCTCAAAAAATAATGTTAGTTATAATAATAAAAGTAATTTTCGGAGGGGGAATGCGTTATGTATTATCAGGGACATACCAACGTCCCCTGGTGTGGGAGACTTACACACGTAAACAACTCTTTTTCACAGATTTATCTCGCATACGCTTCCACGTGACATTATGATGCCCCACCCCTAGTAGACATTACTCCGATTTTGTTCAATTACTATCTACTTTGCGCCATTTTGGCACTTATTAGATTTAGATTTCCTTCCATCTGACCACCTTCTCGACGATGGTTGCGACTTTATCCCAGTATCCCCCTCAAGCTGACTCAAAGTTGATTCTAGCCCTTTGATTTAAGTTATTCATTTTGTGAATAAAAAAAAAACTGAGATGTCCGTTTTGAGGACACTAGAGAACTAGGCGGCGTTTTTATGGTAAATGTAGGCGGTTCGGGCTCTTGACTACGCCTTATTTTGTACAAGTATGCGTGAAAAGAGTTTTCAGGAACTGTGTGAAGTAATAACTGACTACTCGGAAGTCTTGTTTTAGCCGTTTTCACAGATTCTATTGAATTTTCTCTACTTTTGCTCTAGTAACGTTCCTACCAGCGGTACAAAGTGATCTCCTATGTTATTGTTTCTTACAGATTTCTCACTTATGTCCGATTTCAGTTTTGGGGGTTACCAAGCTAAGAGAGGTTAACTTCCAAACGGCGATACTAACGGCTCTGAGGTCGTACGATAGATACGTGCCACCTCAAGAGCCCCCTTTCTTCGAATAAAGAATTTTGATTCACGAATAGTCTGCCCACAGGAGGATGTAGTGTTTATCGGACATTTATTAGCCTGGTTCCCTTCTTCTTCTTCTTCTTCTTCTTCTTCTTCTTCTTCTTCTTCTTCTTCTTCTTCTTCTTCTTCTTCTTCTTCTTCTTCTTCTTCTTCTTCTTCTTCTTCTTCTTCTTCTTCTTCTCCTCCTCCTTCTCCTTCTCCTTCTCCTTCTCCTTCTCCTTCTCCTTCTCCTTCTCCTTCTCCTTCTCCTTCTCCCCCTCCTCCTCCTCCTCCTCCTCCTACTCCTCCTCCTCCTCCTCCTCATTCTTCTTCTTCTTCTTCTTCTTCCGGCACCCATGTCATCCTCGGACGACCCACGTCTCTACTTCAAATGGCTTTATAGTTTAGTGAGTATAAAAAATTTTATATATATCCTTTACTTCGAGTTCTGCTCTGATATCCTCATTCACTATTCTATCTTTAAAGCATTTCCGAGAAACTGCATTTCAGCACTCTGAATCTTGCCGCATTCCTTTTTTGTCATGACCCACGCCTCACTCGCATACGTCAATGTCGGTATTACAATTGTCTTATGAAATTTAATCCTTTTGCTGTGTCTTGTTTTATTTCTAAGATTTCCATGAATCGCACCACAAATATTCCTAAATTTATTTATTATCTCTTTTATATCATATTCAGATTCATAGCTTAGTGCACAACCGAGATATTTGAAGCGGCTCACTTGTCCTAAAGTGCTGTTGTTTATAACTATCTTAGTCATCACTGGTAATTTACCTTAAAAGGCCATGGTTTTGGTCTATCTTTCTGAAATTGTCAAAGAGTAACCTCTTGCCACTTCTTGTAATTGAAACATATGTCTTTGTACATGTCATCCGCGTATAGCAGGGTACCCATAAAAATTGATTTGTTAAGTATTCACTAAATCATTCTGGATTTCTATGCTCTCAACATGTCGTCACTGTCGTTTTCTTCCTTAGTGTATAATAATATCAATAATATAACATTAACAATAGTAATGGATGTCGGTTTTAAACATGAACGCCATTTGCGCTGTACTTCAAATTTTCACAATAACTGAATATGAGTCCTCCTCAAAATCTGGCTTTCGTTAAGAAAATTCTATAGAAACCTTATATGCATAGAGTAATCTCCATGGATTAACAGAATGAGAGCCCTAACACTTATCTTGATTTTTCAGCTAAACCTAATGGTTTTGAAGAAACTGCAATTTCATAGATTTTTTAATTATGAGCTACCTTTTAAATGAGTTACATTTTATGTTAATTTCTTTACCGTATTTTATTGTAAATGTTTGTTAACGTTTTATTTTAGTCTTTGAATGTTTTTAGATCTCTGCACTTATCAGCAGAACTTATAAAAAATTGCTTTCTTCATAGGCTTATATATTTTTTTATCAGCCATCTAAGGACCACATGCCAATTTCAATTCTTTATTTTTGGTTCTTTTCTTTTCCTCCAATATTCTTTCATCTTTTTACTGTGTCTCTTCTTCCGGTCTTCAGTCCATTTTGAACCTGCGTTTATCTCTCTCCTACCCTGGGCTCCTGCCATTTTTAACATTTTTGCGCGAAAAACGTCTCTTTCAATTGCTTCTCCTGCGTTTATATTATTTTTGTTTTCTAAATCCTTTTCGGACTTCTTTCATCCAACTTGATGTTCACTTCTTTCCCCACAGATATTTGAATATCAGCTTTGTTAACCTGCTGTCGTTTATTCTATATAAAAGTTCAAAAAATAATAGTCTTCTTTTTCTCATTGTTTCTGTTATATTTTCTATACTCTGATATATTTCATCATTACTTCTTAATTTCCAACCCTCTAACGTTGTTCGTGGGCTTTATATTTTCCTAATAATTCATCTTTCCCATATTTCCAGTTTGTCTAAATTATAATTCAATGCTAGACATTTATTTGCATATAGGCTTTCTGGGCTCACTACTGTACTGTAATGCATTTTTACATATGCACTTTTTATTGTAAATACCTTTAGTTATACCATATGCTATTATGTTATATGTTAGACCTACATTTATTATAAACAACATTTATAAATTTGCTATTAAGCCAACTTATTACTTGCTTTATGATTTCTATATTGTCAAGAAGATATCACCGATCGACGTATGGTACAGTGCAAAACAAAATAGAAGACACCAATGAGGTCACTAATAACCAGCTTTCATTATCACAAATAACAGTTTATAATCAACTTGTACAATACTCCAAGTTAAAGTTGTTCATAAGCAATAATAATGTCAACTAATAGAGTCCCGCACAATAATGACTTTTCACTAATAGCCACTTGAAACGCACTGAGTAATCGCCCGAAGTGAACTGACCGTCTGTCGCTGGATGCTTATATCCCGCTAAAATGCCAGAATAATCAGTCACTTTTTGGGTGACGTGTCGAGCAAACTGCGCATTACAGGCGCTTTAGAATCCACTGGAAACCGTGCAAACTGTCTGGCCTTGAACACAGTGCGGTCTGGAATAGCCTCGATTGTTGAGCATGATAAGTGTGTCACGTAAGTGTCTTTCATCTCAAAGTAGCAGCAAAATGTACGCACACACACATTACAGCTGGGCTCTGCTATAATTTTACAACGTTCCGTATTACAAAACTGTATAGTTTGTCAAACATATTTTTCCGTACGTTATCAAAATTTTTTATAGTTAGTGGACTGCGTGCTTTAATATATTCGGAAACTACATGAAGTAGTGTTTAAAACAAGTAACATGGTTTAAATGATGTCTACAGTACAGGCCTACGGGATGCAATAGGGGGAGTTAATAAAGGTTTAAAGCGCAAACGAAAATGTAAAATGGGCTATAATACTCTGTGTGGTATTGTCGTTCTAAATTTTAGTCCATACTTTACTTTCATTAGAGCAAGAATTGGTATAGCGAAAGAGGCATTTAATGGGAAGAAAAGACTGTTGTGTGGCAAAATTAATAAGAATTTAAGAAAAAGGTTGGCCAAATGTAATGTGTGGAGTGTTGCTTTATATGGTGCAGACACATGGACACTGAGGAAGGGGGATGAGAAAAGATTAGAAGCATTTGAGATGTGGGTTTGGCGAGGAATGGAAAAAGTGAGGTGGGTTTATAAAGTAAGGAATGATGAAGTTTTAAGAAGAATAGGGGAAGCGAGAAGAATCTTGAAGGTAATATAAAATAGGAAAAGTAATTGGTTAAGTCATTGTTTAAGAAGAGACTGCTTGCTTACAACTGCCACAGAGGGTGTCATAGACGGAGAAAAAAAGGAGAGGGCGTAGAAGAATGAAGTTAATAGATAGCATTAAAATCAGTTGGTGTTGCGAAGAAACGAATAGACTGGCGTGCGATAAGACAGCTTGGAGAGCTTTTACCATTTGACCTGCCCTTTGGCAGGACACCAAATAAAAACATTACTTTCGTCCATTCATTCTTGATTCAAGAAATATAATTTAAATACTGCTACTTGTGAAGTAATTACAGGTTACGGTGCCATGCTGTATGATTATACGATCATGGGGCAACTTAGCTACAAAATGGATAGTTATGTATCTGTAAGTTGTAACGTTTGCTCTCCAAGAGTAAGGGTTATGATCAAAAGCGACACAAACGCAAACCTTATAATTACAAAAGACATGAGTTCATTAAATCCCGCTTAATACAGAAATAAGTGTATGAAATGGCATAATATATTCTTTGAATAAACAACACGATTGAAAAAAGAACATAAGTAACTGGAATTCTGTATTATCAGTCACAATATCAGTGTTTATATTCAAAGCTTCTTGGTCTGTACATAACACTGTAGAAACAAAATAAAACCATTCCACTTAACCACAATGCTGGAAGATTTTAATATCAGTCTGTTTTTCGCGGTTATCAAATTTGTTTTGATATGAAATTATTTCTGAATAGTAAGATTAATACAAAAAAAAAAAATGAAAACAAGATTTGTTATTCGTTAGGTGGTCAATATTATTTGCGTTATTCAATATAATCTAGGAAACTTCACTGGAAGCAAATTTTGTGCGAAACACACACAAAATGGAGACATGTAGCCTATAGCATCCCCAATTACTTCGAGTTGGTTGCTTTTCCAGCGATCTGCACAAAAACCGAGTATTAGTGGAAAACGATTTCTGCCACAAAAAAGGGAATTTTTGCACGGAATTTTCTAAAATGAGTGACGGTATGTCTAAGAGAAACAAGAAATTTAATGACAAAGAAATCCTGAATGTTTTTGGTAAGACATTGTTTACTTTATTAGAATGTTGTATCACTGAACCACACTTTCCATTTAAAATAATTGTTTTTTTTTTATAAACGTGATATAGACTTAATGAGGGGGAAGAGATAAAGAATTAAATGGTCTATTATAAATTTGTGCATTTTTTTATCACCTTATGGACAAATTTATCCATATCTACGCACAAACATTGTATTAAAAAAAATTATTATTTATTATTTAAGTCTAACCAACGGTCTCATCAGAATCCTTTTGTTGTAAAATTAGATTTAATAAATAAAAAAAATGTAGCACTAATTTATACCATATTTTTCTTTGACGTTATATAAAACGTTAAATACGATCTATATACCATATTTTAAGTTAATATAATAAGTTATATTTATTTAAGTGGATATATGTCCGTGTGTGTGTGTGTGTGTGTGTGTGTGTGTGTGTGTGTGTGTGTGTGTGTGTGTGTGTGTGTGTGTGTGTGTGTGTGTGTGTGTGTGTGTGTGTGTGTGTGTGTGCAAGAGCAAAAGAAAAAAGAGAGAGAGAGAGAGTATCAAAGAGATTAACTCAAACATACTTGTCCAATTTAACCTGAAAATAACGTATTCTTTGTCTTTAGCAGCTAATACATTGTATTATGGACAGAGAGTAGCCCATAATACTATAGTGGCTATACAATAAGTGGAGCTTATGTGTTTTGTCTGGCTGTGCGCGCGATACACAGTGAGAGTATAAGGGTCACTATTGACTTCAAATACCGCACTAACAGTTGCCGTTATTGTTCCCTCCGGTACAATCGTCGTCTGCACTCTCAGTCTGTGACTTTAGCACCTACAGATACATACTGTTTATAACTTATGTGTATAATACAATCTTAGCATAATAATCACCAGCAGCATCGTTGCACCTTCTGGAAATCTTGTTAATATAAAATAAAATGCCTGTTATTATTAAATATTCACTTATAAAGCGTCTTCAGGAAATTATTCTGGGCTCAGAATGTTTTACGGGGTATTAATGTAATTCATTTATTTTTATTATAGAAGTTCTTATATACTTTTTAATAGTTTCAAATGCATTACGGCGGTGACAAAAAATATCTGCTAGTACATGTGTGTGTACGTGTGTGCGTGCGCGCGCGCATGTGTGTGTACATCTGAGAGAGATAGAGAGAGAGAGAGAGAGAGATCCAAACACTCTATCTCAAACAAACGTATCCAATTTCACCTGAAAATAACGTTTTCTTTGTGTTTAGCATCTAAAACATTTTATTATGAACAAAGAGAATGGCCCATAATACTATAGTATAAGCTACAATAAGTGGAGTTTTTTCTGGCTGTGAGACAGACTCTGTAGTGGCACAATGAGAGTAAGGGTTACAATCGACTTCAAATACCGCAATAATAGTTGTCATCATTGTTCCCTCCGGTACAATCGTCTGCACTCTCAGTCTATGACTTTAGCATCTACAGACACATACTGTATTGTTACGTATGTTGATTTTGATGAGTTCTTCCTTTATTTATTTTTATTATTATTTATAATTACGATCGTGTATTCGACCTAACTCAAGCCTCAAAAGTTGGTCGTCCCTTTGTATATTATTATTTATTTGATTATAAGTTGTTATTCTTCCTTCTTTGAATTTTTTAATCTAATTTATTATTGTTTATTGTTTAGTTAATTAGTTAAACACCATCACTAATAGAACAATATGTTGCTCGTCGATCACTGGCATGAGTAATTTGATTGCTAATTAATTTTAATGCAGAACTTCATTCGAAGTAATCGTCATCTGATGTTGGTTCTAACTAGGTTACCTTATTGTTGGTTTAACCATGTAAGTCTTATAACTAATTGCTTACTTACTTTGAATGCAGTTTCTTCATTCGTGATAACCTGGTAGAAAATTTATGGTTATTAGTTAACAACAAAAAGTTTGAATACGTTCGCTTTGCCGGTGATGAGTGCTGCCAACGGTTTAACAAGTAATCATAACCTGTACTCTACTAACAAAATCATTATTCTTAAATTCAAATAAATGAATGATCCATTAATGTTTAAAATTGCTATTTACTCAGCGTCTAAATAATTCTGAATCCTATTTAAATACATTCAACTTAATTAAACTTGTTTACAATCACTTATTACGGCTCGGAAACTCACATCTCAGGGTAGTCGTACTGTTACAATAAAATAGTGGTAGACGAGGATCGTCTCAAGTAAAATTCAATAATTAGATTCTTTGAACTGCAAAATACGGACTAAAATACATTAATTACAATAATAAAATCTCAGAATAGGAGAATGGTTACATTTGTTAACCATAACTTCTTAATATTATATTATAAATCTTGTCGGAGTAAGTTCGACATCTTTAGGTTATTAGGTTAGTTTAGGTTAACCATCCTTAACCTTAACTTACATCTAAATTACAATTGAATAATAAAAAAGTGAGTATTTGAATGATATATTAGTGTTTGACTAGTGGTATAGTGGTATTATTTACAAATGTGGAATCAGTTCGAATTGTATTGTTGGATATAACCATAACATTAGTAAGTAACAATAATTGCACTCAACCTCAACCTCACTGAATTGCAAATTATTATACACTATGCATTTCCCTAAACACTGTTAACTTGACTACACTTCTTTACATTATAATTCACAATGCTTTCAATAACTTCGACTTATTAGGTTAGAATCTCTTGTTTACCTTCGTTCGCACTGCATGATGGGTAACTAGCGATAATTTGATCGGGAGAATTCGTCATCTGTACGGCATCGCAGTTCGATCCAAAGTGACTCTAGGACGCCGCTTCACCTCGCTGTTCCAATTTGCAATACCTGTGCGTTTAGTAGGTTTACGCCCCGTGATTGGTGGAATTTGATGACATTCCATCATCGAGTCTTCCCCCCTTCCTTGGCCAAAGAATTAAATTGTTTTAGCGGTTTGGGTTTCTGGGGTAGAAATTAAGAAAACAACGCAACTTTCTTACTAGAACTCATCAAAATAGTTTCTAAGGGACATAAGTCACTTATACCACATGTAAACTTAAATACAACATCACCATTTTCTGGCTTTTGTCCTGATGGACGTTTTAACACCCCTTAAGATATAATTCCGTCCCTTATTAACAAAGATGCTTATTTTTACTTATATATTATTACAATAAATTTTATTAAACTATGTCTTACTATTATTTTATTTACAATTCTCTATGATCACTATTGAACTTAGCTCCTACAATGTCCTTTGTTGTGATGAGCTAACATTCTGAACATTAATTTGGGAATAACTATAAAATGTAATTCTAGGCTTATGGTGCCTATAACATCATGAATTATTTTATCTTGGTACAATATTATCACTCCCTTTAGACAGTTGATAATACCTTCTATTTAATATTGAGTAATCCTACCAACTTGTAGTTAACATCTTTCTGTTAATTACACGATTGTTTCATGTTATTTTGTTATAAAACACATGAGTTTTTGTACTATGAGAATGGCTTTCTTTTATAATTGTTTCTATGTGATACTTATTTTGGTTCACTAAAATCTTATTTTTTTTAATCATTATAGTCTCTATTCAATTATATGACAGTTTGTTTCTGCTTGCCTTTCTTAATTATTGCTTATTTTACCTAACAAATCTTACATCTATGTACAGACAGCTATGTTCATTATAAATACGTTATTAATGGTTTGATAAGTGTTAGGTATTATTTTGTTTACATTACAACGTTGACTTATTTATCACTGATGCTTTTGATAGTATTTATTCTCATTTTGAATAAGTATTTCATTGGGTTTTTATTGTACAAGTTGTGTACCTCACTCTCTATCTTACTTCATCATAGTATATTACATTAATTATAAAAATTACAACATTCTAGTTGACTAATATTTGTATTAGAATGATCCTAGTGTTATCTAATTTCATCTAGATATAATGCACACAAGTTTTATATCCTACTGATTACATTTATTATCATTATAATAAATAAGTGATAATAAATATTATCATTATTATTCATTATAAGTGTAAATTCACATTTTGCTAGGTTAAGTTGTCACACTTTCCCTTTCCTTGACTAAATCTCAATTACATTGTTAGTTTTTAGTGGTTATAGGATTCAACTATAATCATCTAAATATAATATTATTCATTATTTATAATGCTAATTATAATTATCCCAGTTTTCCTTATCATTTTACATACATTTTTATTGAACAATCAGTCTTTTCTGTTATTCAATGATTTACATCACTGGTATGGTTACTATTTAAAATACAGTTTTATTTTCTTATATTATCTCTTATCATCTTAATTACAATTATATTCATTATCTCACTCTCCTAATTTAGTTGAGTTTTTGTCAATTTAAGTCTTAGTTATTTTATAGTCATTTTGTTCAGTATGTCTAGTCGGTCATTGGGGTATCTATTTCCTTCACATTGAACTCCTAGTATTCTCTTTATTAATTCTCTGTCTCACTTAATCTTTCTTCATAGTGATTGCTTTGGTTTTAATACTCCTTTAATTTCATAATATTTTGTTTTTTTAAATTCTTTACCTTATATGATCTACCTTTCATGATTAATTCTTTATAACAAGTTAAATTTGGCTGGTTTTGCTTCTGTATTATGCATAGTTTTCACTGTTAAGAATAGCTCTCAGTTCTGTGTACCTTGATCACGCTAATGTATATATATATATATATATATATATATATATATATATATATATATATTTAGTCACTTTTTGCTACAGTCCGTTTCTTGATATATATAATACATTTAATATTTATAATTAAATTTACCTCAAGATGTTATTTTTATCCTTTATTGGAACATGTTTCGGGCACTATCTTGCACCCATCCTCAGCCTTCCGGTTTTTCTGTCTGGTGAAGTACATATGATTTGCTGGTTGACTACTATTATTGTGGCTTCCTGTTGGCTTCTGGTATTTCAAATTGGTTTTATTGTGTGTGATTGTGGTGTATGTGTTAGTTTGTTGTGTATTTTCTATGGTGAGTGCTTTGAATATTGTGTCATGTTTTGTATTGATTTGTATTTGTTCAGGTATTAGTTTGTTTTCTGTTTTATGTTTGTATGTCTGTAAATTTTCCCAAATGTTCATTATGGTGCCTTTGTGTGGTATATGTTTTATTAGTGTTACATTGGTTATGTCTGGGAATTCATGTCCTGTGTTTATTGCATGTGTGGCTAAATTGGATTTATATATTTCTGGTTTTTTGTATGCATTTAGGTGTTCAAAATAACGTTTTTCCAGCTGTTTTTTTGTTTGTCCTATGTAACATTTATTGCAATCTTGGCATTCAATTTTGTATATGCCGTTAGTTGTTGTATTATCTTTGTTGTGTGAGCTATTTAGTTTTTGTAAATTATTTTTTTTAGTTTTGTATGCTATTTTTATATCTGTGTTTTTAAATAGTTGAACGGTATTCATGATTTTAAATATATATTAATTTTTAATAGTTGGACATGGAAGACGGCCAAGAGAAATGTTTGAGAGTACATTTGTGTTGTGTAGGTGTGTGTTTGGTATGTACGAGCCTGTGTATGACATCGCGGGGGAAGGTGACTGTACCATCTATTAGTACAAAATCTGCAAAATTTTTTCCTACAAAGTCTGCAATACAGTCCGTCGCTGGAAGTGTTGCTTGTCATTACATATTCCGCAGACGGAAATAACCAAGTCGGTGCAGCGTAATGTAGTTAAAAACACAGCGACTTTGTACGTAGCAGAAACACCGGCAGCTACACGACACAACTAGGTTTGTCTCAACCTGTTGTTTTTTGCATTTTTAATACAGTTTTATTAACTATTCTCTCACAAATGTATGTGCAGATTTTTCCCCTGAAGTGTTATGTCCGACTATATTTAACATCTGTACCTATTGTAGAAATGGTGGAACTAGCCATGGCAGAGGGGAAGGTTTGCTTACTCTCAACGCTGCTTTGAACATCAACGGAACACAACTAAAATAAACATTTTTTTCACATTGTACATTTCCTTTTACCTTGTGTGTGTGCAGTTTTAAAGTGTCATTACTGATATTCGTCATAACTGTCAATAAGCATTATAAACTACATACGGGATACCAGATTTATTGTTTTTGAGTTACAAGCGAATTTATCTAAACACTTGGACGTAATGGTAACATATAAACATTACCTAGACGTAAAAAAAAAATATGTGAGTGTGTGTGTGTGTGTGTGTGTGGTGTGTGTGTGTGTGTGGGTTAGTGTAAAAGAATATTATTTATCGACCGTGTTAATTATGGTTTCAAGTGTATATCGAGTTTCCTTCTAATAAAAATGCATGTTTTATGCGACGTTTCGAGATTTATTTTATCTCATATTCATGTCTACAACATAAAATATAAAGTAATGTAATTGTAATGTGAGTTAATTATAATATATAAGTTGTATGGTATTAACAATGGCGCTGTTTTGTATAGATCAACTAACAGTACTTACATATATTTTTGAATCGCAGATACACACATACACAAAACTATACACTACACTACAATACAAAATCATGATAAATATTAATTATATTTTTCCTCACTTTGTATACTGCATAGTGGCAGTGTGTGAATCTATTTCGTGACTGGAAAAAGAGGGGACCCACCAGGTAAACCATTGTCAGGTATTAACGGTACCTATTGAGGAGGTTGGTGGGGTTGTTGCTAGGTATCTATTGTATGTTTGTACATTCCCAGAAAACACACACACACACACACACACACACACACACACACACACACACACACACACACACACACACACACACAAGAATATATATATATTTTTTATTTACAGTGTTTTAACAGTTTTTAATATTGTTATCACCAGAATTATATAAATGATAAAACAAGAATAATGCAAGTAAATAACGAATATATATTGTACTCCTGTAAATTGTTACAGTACATAAACCCGGTTAAATTAATTGAAAATTGTAAAGTTTGTAAAGGGCTAGGTTAGACAGAAAAACAAGTCTTTCAATCATATTGGTTTGCATGAAATGTCAACTTGCAGTTAAATTGAAAAATACGGTAAATGAATTAAACTATAGATATTAATATTGTAGCGTGACAGATAAACACATAAAAAGGAATGGCAATGATCATTAAAATAATATAATATAATAACATTAAATCCGAAGAAAGCATTAGAATATAAAGAATTAATTCAGAGCAACCGTGCAGAACAATCATTGTTATTAAAAGTATAAGTTCGTATAAAAGCAATGTTACTAATGATGAATCATCAAAACCAGTGTAATAACCCAAGGTTTTAAAATATAACCCAGGAAGGTAAGGAGTAAATAAGGAAGCAACCCAGAGTATTACTAAACCCACAACGAGTATGAGGAATAAATAAAAACGAAACCCAGAACAAGGCAAGATCCACCATAAAGGGTGATGTATTTAAAGCAACCAGAAGAGTAGATGAAGAAGTAACCCCAAGAAACCCGATGACACCCAGAAGAAGATGAAGAACATACAATTCAAAGAAGCCAGAAGAAAAGAAGACATCATTGATGAAGGCAGCATCCAGAAGAAGAAGGAATGCTCTTATAAAAAACACCCATATCCCCATATCCCAAAATAAATAAAAACCATAATAATAAAAGTATAACGAAGTATTCATGAAAAGAAACCACATGTACAATAAAATTAAGAATAAAAGTGTATAGAGTAAGAGTTGCCAGTGGACCAAGGTGAAACAATAATATAATACCCAAAGAACAAATCTCTTGATGTTAATAAGACTAAACAACCATTTAGAAATAGCATCAAAGAGTGTAAAGTGAACCAGTGCTAGTTTGTGTATTATAAAAAATAAACCTTATGTTTCAACCTTGGCTTTCACAAACTGTGTAAATAATGAAAAATATAACTTTGAGTGACTTATGATTTGTACAGAGTGGATATAATACATGTAATAATATAGAGCTGTCAATCTGTTAGAAATGACATTTCTTTAAAAATGAACAAAAACAGATGCAGACATAAAGTGACAGGGTACAATTACCCTAAACCATATTAAAAACAGTTTAAAAACTGCACAATTCCATTTAGAATAAGAAATAGAATAAGAATGTAGAAAATAAGGTTTTGTTGATATACAATAAGAATTTAAAAAAATGTATTAGTGATAAGAACATTCAATAAGTTTAGAACCACTGACATCCTAATTGTAAAATATTTATTACTTGTATTGATGTTAATGGTTGAGTAAGAGGTTTAGATGGAAAAAACATTCTTTGTAAATAATATTTCTGTATTAGTATTAAGCTTTGTTTATAAAAAATGTCTAATTAGTTTGAAGACAACCATTATTTAAAATTATTTCTTATCTGTTAATAGTATTAAAACAGATACTAATTGTTATTATGTTTAATAGAGAAAATGTTTAATTTATATTACAATGTTAAAAAGTCAGAGAGGGCATAACTAAATATGTATTGTTTATATAAAAATTTGTATGGAAAAATTGTTAAGAATCTAGCCAAAATGATGAAAACTAAGCCTCATCAAAACTGAGAAACTAAGTACTTAAATACATTTAAACTGAAGGGATTTAGATAACATAAACCAGAAATGAAGCCATATAATTAGAAATATAACTTAGAAAGATTTTGTAAAATTATAGCCAGGATTATAAATAAAAATGGAAATGACAGAATTCAAAAATTTGGAGAGGGGAGTCATATATTCCAACATAATATTTTAAAACTTAACCAATTCAAATAATTGCAAGAAACTAAGGGAATATAAACCTTTTATTACAATATGAGATTAATAATCATAAATATAACTTAAAAATGGCAGAATTTGCATAATGACAGGAAGCTAATTTTGAAAATTTACAAGATACAAAATGAAGGTAAAATTACCAATTTTAGATAAAAAACATAATAAAACGGCATTATTCGATATCAAAATACGCCGAATGAACTGAAGGATAAAACTAAGTAACAACTAGCTAATAAATTTGAATAATAACCAAAGTTTAAGCAGTTATATAATGTAACTTTAATACATGCACAGGATGCAAAGTAAAATTCGAACAATGTAAGGAATAATATTGCTTTGGCTAAGATTTTAGTCGAAAGTGAAGGTAGTAGGGAGTTGATTATTGAACGTTGTACGGGACACTTGACACGAGCAATTAAAACGATTTAACCTAGTGTCTAGTACCGTAATGGCGAGTCAGTGTATGATACGAATTTGAAAATCGCGAGTGGCGACAAAAAACATTTCACAACATCGACACAGTGACATAAACACTTACAAAAGACTAACTAACATTGTATAGCACGAAACGACAGTTAAATAACATTTTAAACACCATAAAACAGTATATAACATAACCATCGAATTGTGCCTGATCGACAAAAAGTGAACTGACTTATAAATACACCACTTTTCAAAATACAACACAGAAACTTGACCAGAGACACTACACCAACATCAGAAGGAAGATTTGCAGACACCAGGACGTGAATTCGGCAAGAAAATATCTTTATTGGAACGCCAAATCTACGAAGGAACGATTGACAACCTCGACGGCGGCCATACTGCTTTTCGTCTCAGCTCAACTGAACACGGCCATCTAGTTTGTCGGCGACACGGTTCGCAAAATATTTCTTTATTTTAATCTTTTCAATTGAATATATGTACTTTAGTATTAAGAATTATTCTTCTAACGTTATACTTTTTTAATCTTTGCCCGATTTCTCTGACTTTTTCAATGAATAGCTGTTAAAAGAACCTTATTGTATTTTATATAAAATCTTGTAACATTCGATACCCTGAGAGTCGATTTTAAAATCGACAAGAGTCTTTATAAACAATTGTCAAATAAATAATTTATACTTTTCATCTTAAAACAGTTCTTTCTTTTCTAAACATAGCAACTTACACATACTATAATTTAAACAATCTACCACAAGAATTTCACCACATTGAAGGAAGATAACCTCCAAAACTGAAAGTAAACAAAGATCGATTGTATCTGGAGACAATATCCTATACGTGGTTGGAGTTTCTTAAAAAATACAGAAAAGCTTATAAAATTTTTTAAACAAGTAAGAGACGTTTTGGAACTTCACGAACATCAATTAATTAATTGTTTCTAATTAATTAATCAATATAAAAAAAAAACTTTAATTAGAAAAATTTTTTAAACAAACAATTTTAATTTCTTTCAAGAACACATAAATATATTTTGTAACACAACACTAAAACTTAAACACGATAACACAGGTTTAATTACAATATTAACCAATGTATGTAAAAATATAGAAATCATTGACCTAAAATTATGTATACAATAGTGCAAATAAGGAATATTTAATTTATCATAATCTATAAAATATTGAAGTAGATTGTGAGAAACGGAAATTTGAAATCCTACATAGCATTATCAAAAGCATTATGTAAATTTAAGTACTATAACAAATTCTATAAATTTTAAACGAGTGTTAAATGTCAGACACATACACACAACTATGTCAGACTTACTATCAAATGATAGAAGAACATAAACCTGTGATTATTTTTAAGTATTAAATGAAGTAAAAAGAGAATATATTTATGACCGAGCACAAAGTAATCTACGAGATATGAAAAATAATTCTTCCATAGAGATGAACGTGTAAATAATTGCTGCCAGACAGAAAGATAAGTTGGAACAATTAATCACAAAGACAATAATAATGGAATTCGTATCCGGTCTGTTTGGCGTGGTTGACTGCTTTGCTCAGTCACTTTTCCAGCCACCCACCGGAAGCCTTATTTAGTAGAAAACAGTTAAAAATGTTTGACAAAGGGTGGGGAGCCGAACGTATTCCTAACTGAGGTAAAGGCAATAATTTTACGGGGAAACGAAGTTACCTGTTATAACATATAAAGAGCCGCACTAGCCTATCGGAAGGACCACTGCGTTACTGGGGTAGAAAGCGACTCAATAACAATAAAGATTTATTCTGATAGGCTCGGTAACACATCATGTCAAATCCTATTTAATGATACGTTTTTGCCTATTCGGTTCACGACGGCCCACTATCAGCTAATCCCGAGCTCTCGCTTGCGAGAGAAATCGCCTCCGGAGACGCTGGCAGCGGACCGTGATCCGACCGACAAGGCAGCGTACAACCGGGCGACCGGTATTTTACGTCGTGACGTTTTGCGTCCTAGGACCTCTTGTGTTCTCCATCTACGTCAACGACGTACCCAGAGAGCCTGGAGTCCAGATCGCCCTGTTTGCCGACGACACGCCGATCGAAACTCAGACAGAGCTATCATACGACTCCAGCGCGCATTCGATGCGTACGCGACCTGGTGGACAGAAAACTGGAAAGTTGCCGTCAACGATACTAAGAGCTCCGCCGTGCCATTCTGCAAGCGCCGGAAGAAACTGCGAGCACGAGACAGACTCGGTCGAACGTATCTGCCGTGGTCGAGAGAAGTTAAGTACCTCGGTATACTCCTTGATCGTCAGCTCACCTTGCGTGCCCATACACAGACGATGAAACTAGAGCGTCCGCTCGTCTGGCGATACTTGTCAACAAAGCTATTACTCTTAAGCTAGGTAAGTTGATCGTCAAAGCGTACCTCTTGCCGACCGTCACCTATGGCATCCCCGTCTGGGGCTGCCTTGTTGTTGTTTATAAAAGAAAGTTGCAAAATGTTCTCGATAGGGGTCTTCAGGTAGCGGCCAAAGCCCCCTATCGGTCCCTTCTCGTCTTTTGAGAAGTCGACTCGGTGTCCGCTCCTTGTATGACACCGTGCGCCAACTTGCACATAAATTTTACTTGGACCAGGCCTCGACAAATGCTGTAATAGAACGGTCTAGTACGAGCATGCTATTGTAACGGCCCTAAATTTAATTAAAAGATTCCGACAGGACCGGACCACTAGGCAGGAGCTCCTTCCGGAACTAGGGACTAGGAAAACATAAGGACGTCTCTTACGCGCTTCCCTACAGCTTTGGAAGGCCATTCGGTTCACATGCTATCAGGGCGACCGGTCAGGCACTGCAGCAGGCGGTACAGGAGCTGCAGTGAGTACCACAATTGGTCATCACCGCGTCGTCTTACCTCCCAAGGCCTACCTCGAGGCTACCGCTGTGGAGATACACGGAGCTCTAGGCGGAGTCCTCTTGGTTGCGGCCTATAAGCCGCCGTGCAAAGAGCTACAGAAGGGTCATCATGGCCGGCGACCTGAATTGTAAGCACCGCGATTGGAACAGTCGCTTGACTGCGCCGATCGGGAAACGCTTACGCATATTCGCTGATGTTCGTCGGGCGACGGTGATCGGGCCCGCCCAACCTACATTCTACTCCTTACGACTCAACGCGGATGCCGATGTCTTAGACATCGCGGTGACGCAGGGATCTGTCTGTCCGGACCATATGTCTGCGCTAACAGAACTCTCGTTCGTTCACCTCCCAATCTTGGTCAATGTCGCTACCCAGCTCGTCAAACGCGGAGACGTCAGGAAGTTGGTAGAGTGGGAACGCTATAGACCGGCGCTCTGTCGTCAATTGCCAGAGGCGGGACGTTCCGCCAAATCATCTCTGCGGTTGACGAGTCTTCCAGGATAAAGCCTGGTCTCACGCCCTAGTATCAGCGGATCCCTGATGAGACGACTGCCCTCGCTCGTTAGAGAACTCCCCTCTGGAGACGCTAGCAGCGGACTCGTGATTCGGCCGACAAGGCAGCGAACAACCGGGCTCGCGCCCAAACTCCTTACTAGGAAAAATGTCTCAGATAAGCTCGCTGAACTCGTACCGAGAAGGGCTCCTGGACCGGACGTTGTTTCCAACACCGCTCTAATTCGACTGCCAGAGTCAGCCATGCTTTTCCTGGTCGCGCTGTCTTAGATCCGCCTATGTTTCCAAGAAATGGGGAAAGGAGACGGCCATAATGATCCCGAAGTAGGGAAAGGCCACTTACCGTGCCGACAACCTACGGTCCATTAGTCTCCTGTCAGCCACGTCAAAGTTCCTCGAACGTCTCGTTCAGCAGCGAGTACAGACCATCTAGGAAATTCCTTTCTTCTATGTGGATCATTTCACTGCTCATCAGCTGATGAGACTGGTGGAATACATCACAGACGCCGGCTGTCGGAAAGAGCAGACTGACGGTTGTTTCCTAAATGTGGAAAAGGCCTTTTCCGAATTACAACGTTTACTGTCGCATTCAAATGGTTCTTAATTTTCAGAAAAAGGTAAACAATTAACATAACATGATTGATAAGTTTTCCGTATTTTGAAACTGCTCCGAACACTCTTATCAATTAAAATTGGAAGCTACATATGACTCTAGTGTCAGCCCAAAAAGTGTATTCAAATCAAATGTTTATTTAAAGGAATTTAGTCAAACCAACAATATGTTAGAATTTTGAGTTTCAATAAAATATTTATATTACAGAATTAAAACGGCGATGGTGGTTGTTTAAAGTAATTAATGTAAATAAACATTTTAATAATTCAACTTAAATTAAAATCGTAACTTATATACAAAAATATAACACTGATATTTCATTGTCATTTGAATGAATATAACCATTATGTAGTAAGTGTAAAGAGACCAAAGAAGCAATTTAAAATAAATTTTAAAAATATGAAACTTTTAATAATAATTCTTGTTACATCATTCTCAGATGACGTTGTGAATAAGTTACATACGTTTAACCTTATTTGCAAGATCATTAGGCGAACTTTTAAGTCGGCAAGTAAAGGAACACGCCTAAAATTCTACAAGTTGATGGCCTTTCCCACATTTCTTTATGGGTCTGAGAATTGGACATTAACGGAAGGCCAGGCCAGTTGTATCCAAGCTGCTGAAATTAGATTTATCAGGCACGCAGCAGGGTATACTCTCCATGATCATACAAGAAACACAGATATACGGCAGGAACTGAATATTATAAATATACTCGACAGGATTGCCCAGTATCGCTGAATTAGTGGCAACATTTTACATCGAAAGATTTGTATCCCCAAACAACTATGGAAATGTAAGCTAAGGGGGCGGAGATGTGTGGGAGGTCCGAGGAAGCGCTGGAGCGACCAGCTCTAACCTTTGCCTGTTTGAGACCGAAACAAACCATCCTTGGTTTAATCCATGCAGATGATGATCGTCATCATCATTCTGAGAGTCTGTGTGAGAAAGCCTGCCTGTAAAAACAAGGGCCTGGACAGCTGCTTCTAATCTGAGAAGATCTCCACTGTGGGCGTAGAAAATACAAAGATTTTATTGGGATGACGCTGGCCACTACCAGAACGGACAGCTCCGACACGGTTGTGAAAGAGTACACAATTCTCAACGCTCCTCCCCGCTGGAAGGAAGCCACATGCGTACACACCAAAGTAACACCGGACTAAACGTTCGCACCGATAACATCAGTAGCGCTCCCTTACTCGGCAACGCCTTCCAATATTAAGGCCCATCAGTCCACTGAGGGAAGCAGTCATTAGAGCCGCCTTATCACACCTCTTCCGTATTGGTCCAAGAAATTGAGCTTACAGTCGGGCGTTACCCACCAGGAACTTGGTAATTATTACTTCCATGTTCAGTAAGGAAATGGAAGTATAGTGATCTCGAAAAAAGTCTGATTCGAGATAAGAGCTGATTCTATTGTACTACCTTCAAAATATGAAGAAAAGTCATTTTCCGTAATGTGTGTGTGTGTGTGTGTGTGCGTAGAATGTTTTCTATGGCAAACGATAACTGCCGCAATTTAAAACAGGATCAAATAATTTTTTGCAGAAGTGCCCGAGTTGTAGAGGACTCAGGGTCTGTTGATTTTTGTGAAGATCGGTTAATGGAGAAGGGTAGTTCACCTACATCGTCTTACGTTTTAACAAGAGTAAATTTATTATTAATTTTGATAACTAAAGTATCCCGAAAAGAACGTCATAATAATCCACTGTCGAAAGGCAGATGAAATATCTATAAATGAAGAGGGTAGTTGAAGCGGACGGGGGTAATTTTATATAAATTAAAATGATAGTTGCAGGGGGAGGGTGTAATTTTTTATATGTGTACTACGTTATCGCCAACAAAGAAGTAGTGTCTATGGAAATATTTCATTTCAATTTGTCAAACTTGTCAAATTTTTCAATTTACATTTGAATGATTTTAAATATAAATCTTTGAACGTGGGAGTCATGTGTGGTTTTCAATACCAATTTTGTTTATTATTGTCGTCATTATTATAATCATCAATATTCATATATCCCAGTGTTAATATCGCGTGCACATGATAATGTATTGGACAGTGAATTTCTCCTCCCTTTGATCCTTATCGAAAGCATACTGCTCCCATATGCGTATCGAGTCCATGCTAAACATTTTTACAGGTGGTACAACATGAAATTATTTGCCTTAATAACAAAAATCAGTGACTGTTTTGACTTCATTGGCGCTGACATTGAATGGAAAGGCTGTAGTTTCCCGAACTAAGCTAACGAAAAAGGGAGATACATTGGGAGAACACACGCATGTCGTTTATACATTATTAGCTAAATCAGTAAGGTATACAAACGTTATTGAGATGGTCCCTTAATTGTTCTTAACGTCACCTCAGTTTTATGAAACGGTAACTGTTTTCTACCGGTAAATTACGTTTGTACACCTTTATCGCTTGTATTCGCCTACGGGAAAGGTGATTTGCTTGTTAGAAATGGAAAAAATCTAGGGTAGGAGAGAGGAAAACGCAGGTTCAAAGTGTAGTGAAGACAGGAAAAAGATACATACTGAAAAGATGAAAGAATACTGGAGAAAAAGAACGAACAAGGAAAAAAAATTGAAATTGTCATGTGCTCCTCAGGTGGCCGAAACAAATAGAAAAAATCAGTGAATTTAACGATGGAGAGGAATATACAAACCGAATTTATTTGTTCTTTTTTCTATACACCCTTCTTAAAATCTTGTCCCCGTTTTTAAAATATACCAGTATTCATTTTAATATTGTTGGCTGTAACCTATAGAGTTCAGCCAATGTTGCACCAAAGTAATTACGTAATATGCAAAGACGGTGACTTTAATGCGTGGGTAGAGAGAAGAGCGCAAATAACAGGGCAACTAATTGTACCTCATTTATATAATCGATCGTCAATATAAACTACTTGACTTTTGCCGTTTAATTATTAAACATAGGCAACTTACTCTACTTAATTACAGATAGTTCCCAATAGATCTATGAGTCTCGGATTACACGGATCTCTTGTAATTAAGTTTTTGCTTTTGGGTTTTTATTTTATTTGTAATGAAGGTATTTTAATCATTTATGTCGAGTTAAGCCATTGTTATAGGGGCTGTTGTCTCTCTTTTGGCTTACCCTTTTTTAAGAACTTGCTGGAGAGCTAATAATGGTTACTGTTAGTAATAACTATACATCAGTGACGTATAGTAAAATTATCACCTATAACCAAGTGATGTCACATGTATAGTAGGTGATTGATTTTTATCAAAGAAATTAATCCTGCTTCCTAAAAAATAACAGTAAAGAATTTTATATAGAATTGTAGGCAAACACTTTGGAGTCGGCACTCGTACTCTTTTTGACGGCACCCGTATGGTATACGAGCGCTAACTTCGTATCAACATCAACACGTCTGCTCGTACGCTATTCGATTGCCATCACCCACTTTGGTTATATATCTAGTTCATTGTGAATCCAATGGTAGCGCCAGCTTATGGATTCGTTTCATCTTAACGATTATATCGATCTTTCTAAACATCACTGCGCTGGTACCAGTCGACCTTGTATTGACCTCCACGTCAGCGCTGTGTACTGTGGTTTACGTTCCGTTTTGGTTATAAAGCATGTGTTCATACTTTCATTACGGATGTTTCACATGATGTTGTAGATAGTTTTATTGAAGATTCGGGCTCTGAAATTGAGACAGATTTTGCTCCCTATATCCTCATGCATATGCATGCGGATAATATATGTTATATATGTTTATGTTATAATATATTTGCGTGTTTTATTGTAAAAAAAAATATTTTTTTTATGTTCTTCCTTCTTTTTTATGTATAAAAATTTATTAAAATATTTAAAAAACAATACATATTTAATTAATATTTTGGTAAATATTTACTAAGCAATGTGAATTTCAAATACATTACTAAAAAGAAGGAGATTTACGTTTTTATTACATACACCATATGTATACATAAGCCTCAAAAGTTTTATCCTTTAGTTTTTTAAAAGTAGGCAAAAATAGCAGTCGCGTGTAATAAAACAAACATGAAAGTGCAGACCCAATGTGTTAAAGAAAATTACTTGTATAATTTATTACCTTTTTAACTCATGTATTAAATGAGTTACGGTCCGTATATTATTAAACAAATAAACTGTATTAAATAAAAGGAAACTTTATGACATCCTTCAACTTTTGAATTCCACACTATACGATGACGATACAAGGGGTAAGTTTACCGAAAGAAATATGGTAGTACTGGTTTAGCACGAATGGTATAGTAAGTAACGTCAACTACTTCAGTTTGCTGGAGTGTAAGCAGGTCTATATAGTGAACTCATGACTAGACTAAATGAATATTGGAGACTGTGATATAACTGTCTGCCCTCAGTATACAGTGATTCAAATATTTTATTTATAAATGTTTTAAAAATTGTAATTATTCTGCGCACTATTATGTCTCTGCGCACTAATTAAGATTATGCAAAATATATAGCCTAGCTACAGAATTTTAAAATATAATTATTATTTAAAAACACATAGGCCTATCTAAATTTAAATAATATCAGTTTATTACAACACATTTCCAAAGGTCCAAAAATGACCTTATGGGAAAATTTAGAAATATTAAACAGAAAACAAGTATTCTAATAAATTAATACCAGAACAAATTCAGATTATTACAAAAAATAAAATATTTTCATAACTACTAATTTAATAAAATAATAAATATTTACATTATATTTTTTACAATTAATTATATTACCTAATTTATATACACATATTAAACCATAAAATTTAGTATAGGTACATATAAAACAGCAGTTTTAAACAACTGATTTAACAATTTTTTTGAATTTATTATTTGATGATGTTAGTTAGATTACTATCGAAACATATATGTAAGTTACAAAATGAAATATTTTCTTGTAAAAAGTTGTATTATTAATAATAATATAAAATAGATGAAAAATAATATAAAAGCTTTAGCTTCTAATAATTTTACTGAAGATACTTGTATCATTTTTTTCCCGTGCGTAGGTGAAAATCACTATAGACACTAGGAGCCCCGTAGTTCCTAGTAGTGTGGGACACTAACCCACTAAAAACATCTCCTGTAAACGCTAGCGTCAATGGTATTAACAAACTAATTCACAATCAAATTATCTATAAAATAAAGTAGTAGACTGTACCCCAGAATTGTACACAGTGACAACGAGTAATCAGTATGGGAACGGATAAGGTTGATCGTGTGAAAAGACGTTAGCCAGTGAATAAACTTTAGTTACGTGTTAAACGCCGGTACATCGACGATTACGTGAGTACGGTGTAAGCGCGCGCGTGGCTGAGTACATGTCTCTGATGAAGTGGCAATTTGAAATACAGTAGTAATCAGCGCTCCCTTGTGTTCGCCCGCCGTCATTGTTACCTCTTGTGTTGTTGAGTACAATAATTATTCTACAATTAAAACAGAGCACATTATTACAGACCTCCAGCGCTAAAAGAATAATAGAATGACAATACATTCGGTCTGGAACATTTTGAAACCTGTGGTGCAAAGAGTTTTATTCAACATTACTTAACATAATTGGCAAAATAGTAGCAAGTAAAGAAATAATAAAAACTACCAAATCAACTAAAACTATAAAATCTACAAAAATCTACAAAAAATCTTGAAATAAAATAATTTGTTGCTAAAATAAATAAAATAAAACAACGTGTTTCAAAATTTGGATCCTCTTCTTATGATTAAACGATGAATTCTTTAGAAAACTTATGGGTCATAGAAAACCGAAGATGGGTACAGGCATAAACCCAAAGAAGAGCTGTACAGGGATCTGGAAGATCTGAAAACGGCTTTCCGAAGGAAAAGACTAAAATTCCTTGGACTGAGATTTCTTGGACACGTGGTTCGGATGGATCGGTCCAGATTAAATAAACAATTTTTCAAATATATTTGGCAACTTTCCAGTCTGAACGGATACACCAAACAACTCAAGGAGGAAATGATGAAACTGGGTATCTCTTTGAACGACTGTGTAGATACATAAACAAAATTCAAAATCTTGAGGTTCTCTGCGGTGAGAAGAAGACGAGAAAGGGTGGACAATGGAAAGTAAGGTGGCGCATAGTGTGCAAATGAGAGCCTTCTGGCAGGAGAAGAAAATGAAATGATTTTCGCGTGGTCCACGGCTGTCCTGTTTGTGTAAAATAATAAAAATAAAACAACTAAAATAAAAGAAGTACTAGGAACAAAATGTACTGATAATATTCTACTAATTTGGATCAACTAAAATATGTTAGCATGGTGATTAAAAAAATATAGAAGAAAAGATTTAATGAGATATAATTTATAAATAACTTAGCAAAGACTTTATTTGCAGTAGATTGTGTGAATACAGTGGTACGATTCATCAAAGAATAGAGTAATAGAATTCACACGTTCGCTAACGGATGAAGGAAAAGTAATAGAAAAAAAATGGTAAATAGGAATATCATTGTTTGAGCATTAGGCCTAAGTCTGCGTGGGTATAATAAAATCTATCATAAAATGAGATGTAGTGCCGAAAAAAAAGGAAACGAATATATACGAGTCAGTTTACATGATGCTTATGCTCTCGTTCGACTGTAAGTCGTAAATGTTAGCGGATACTTAAAACAAAACAATAGAAACATTTGAAATGTTCATGTTGAGGAACATTTACAGAATAACCTAAATCGATAAAACCAGACGGAAAAGAATAAAAAGATTTGTGAAGGTAAGAATGTGCTGTAAAATATTAAGACACATTAAATAAAAATTAGATTTATCTGTGATTTATGTGATAAAATTAGACATAAGACAAATTAGATTTGTGTGTCGGAGAAGACACAACAGATTTAATCTTTGAAAACAAGGAACGTATAAAAAAATGTAACAGCTACAAATACTTAGACATAAACTATAATAAAGAACGAACAAATAATGTTAAATGAAATCAAGAATAAACAAAGCAAAACAAATAATTAGATCATTGAATGGGATTCTATAGAACACAGAAACTAGAAAAGAAAGAAAGAAAGAAATGAGTATACACATAGTGTGAATAAAAGCACGTTGATGTACGGATCCGAAACATGGATAATAACGAAACAGAAAAAAAGAAATTTACAGAAATGGATTCTTTGAGACGAGCTGTTAGAACGTCAAGGCTAGAGCGAATTCGAAATGAAACGATCAAATAAGAAATAGGTGTGCAAAAGATAATCATCGACCGCATTGAGGAAAAACAACTATTCTGTTACGGACACGTACAAAGAATGGGACAAGACCGACTACCAAATAAAACAATGAGATGGATACCTAGAGGGCACAGAAAGGAAGGAAGACCCAAGAAAACATGGGGTAGAGGGCATAAAATGATCAATGAGCGTTAGAGGACTAAACGATGAAAACTGCAACGACAGACAACAATGGTGGTTGGGCATTGGACAACGTCGTAGGACGTTTTGACCCTGAATAAAAAAAAAGAAGATAAAATTATTTAGCAAGAGAAGAAATTATTTTCCAGATTGTAATATGACAACCGTGCTAATTAGAGATAAATTTTATTAGTAATTGTTTTGGTTTTCTTACTTTTCTCTACTTCCAACGACGAAGCTTCGTTGTCAACAGCTACAAAGAAGGTGACGAGGAGAGAAGGAAAATGTTATGTTAGCTCATAAAATTGAGCTGAGCGTGCATGTTTACAGGTCATCTTTGTTTCCATGAGTTAACAGAGTGTGTCCTGCAGATAACGTAACAGCCAATGTGAGGTTATAAATGGGACGACCACAAGAGAGAGACAGCGTGATGCAAGTTGCAAGGCGAGCACAACTCTTAATTAATGGAGGAAAATTTGTCCGTTATGTGAGTGAGCTCGCTCGTGGGTGTGCGTTCGATTTTACGTTTGCTTAAGTGCATCGCCGTAAAACAACTAAAGAATTACATTACGTACTTGACCGTAGATAGGGTATACACAATTATTTGTAAACCCAGTACACAGTAATTTTGCATGTAAGTGTTTTATGATTGAGGTTATGTAATAGCGTAACGTCTTTATAATTAGAACACGTGGTTCACATTATTCATGTCTTTAAGTGCACGAAAATGTATATTTCTGAAAAACAAATTTTATAATTAAAAATGTTTGCTAAAGACGTTTACTCGAAACATGGCAACTAGATGTACACTGCTCTACTGGCCACAAAAATATCGGGTAGCAAAAGTATTTAAAATACATTTACTTAAACAGGGACGTATTCAAAGATTCTATCAAGACAGAATAAACACACAGCTGAAGAGATCACTTACAAGCAATCGTATGGAAAAGGAATGGTGTAATATTCGAACTAGTAATAAACATTGTATTACAATCAGCCAAAGAACCAGTAAGTGGTAAAAAAGAATTATGGGAAGAAGAAGTATGAAAGTATAGACAGCACAAGTGGAAGCAGCAGTACCTGAAAATTAAAAACATGTATTAAATATGTAAAGTCAGATATTACACCAAAACTCCTGGCAAAAGAATTATTAAACGAACACACACGCAATAGTAAAACAGATTTGTCTCAATTATCAAACATGCTGTGCACGGTAGAAACAGCATAGCTTTCTTAAAAATATTGAAAATTTTGAATATAATTTCAAGAAAAGCAGTGTCTTTTGCTCCAAACTCAAGTAGATACTTGGGAATAGCATTACACTCAGTTTTGGTATACTGTCGAAAAAAAAGAGGAAGAAATAAAAGACAATAACTACAAACGACGTGATAGTACAATTTTATAAGAACTACTACAAACACTGGAAGACTCTAAAAATCGCAAATAATCAGGTTTGAATAGAGTGAATACAGAACGTTTCAAGTATGGAAGTTTTCTGTTTCTATGCGCCTGGAGTTGGAGAGTTGGAATTGGAGTTGGAATGAGTTGGAGAGAACACAAAATGCCTACAGAATAGTCAAAAACAAAAATAATGTCATTATTTGAAAACGAATTCGGACAAAGGCAGAACAATTAAAGAGGGATCTTCTTACTGGATACAAGATAATAAGATCTATGCTAGAATAGTGGATGGTAGACTGAAGCCAACAACTATGCATTAATATCAGAAAAACAAAATGGCTTCAGGAAAGGTAGATAATACATTCATGCCATCTTTAGGCATAAATTAATTGTTGATAAAAGACGATAAATAAATCCAGAAACACATCTATTATTCATATATATATATATATATATATATATATATATTGTAGCATGACAGATAATCCACACAAATACATTACTCAATGATCATTAATAAAGCTCTAAGATATGGAATATCCAGATGAGAATTAATTAAAATGCACTGTTTAATAATATATTCACAAGAAAGGTTGAATAAAGAAAATTTCTGCAAACAATATAATATAATACAAATTTAAAAACCCAGAAGACTAAAAATGATAATAACAAAATTACCCAGGTAAGATAGAAGCAGGCAATTAATATACCCCGTCAAAGAAACCAGACCAGAAGAAACGAAGCCATACACGGCGAAAAACTACAGAAGAAGGAAGAATAGTCAAAACTACCACTACAGAAGACAGAAGAAAGAAGAATAATTAAAACTACTATTACTGAAGAAAGAAGAACAATCAAAGATACAGAAGACAGAAGAAAGAAGAATAATTAAAACTACTATTACTGAAGAAAGAAGAACTAATTAAAACTACTATTATTGAAGAAGGAAGAACAATCAAAACTCAAAGAAGAAAGAAGAACAAACTAAATCTAATGAAGAAAGAAGAACTAGTTAAAACTACTACTACTGAAGAATGAAGAAAGAAGAACAATCAAAGATACAGAAGACAGAAGAAAGAAGAATAATTAAAACTACTATTACTGAAGAAGGAAGAACAATCAAAGCTAAAGAAGAAAGAAGAATAATTAAAACTACTATTACTGAAGAAAGAAGAACAATCAAAGATACAGAAGACAGAAGAAAGAAGAATAATTAAAACTACTATTACTGAAGAAAGAAGAACTAATTAAAACTACTATTATTGAAGAAGGAAGAACAATCAAAACTCAAAGAAGAAAGAAGAACAAACTAAATCTAATGAAGAAAGAAGAACTAGTTAAAACTACTACTACTGAAGAATGAAGAAAGAAGAACAATCAAAGATACAGAAGACAGAAGAAAGAAGAATAATTAAAACTACTATTACTGAAGAAGGAAGAACAATCAAAGCTAAAGAAGAAAGAAGAATAATTAAAACTACTATTACTGAAGAAAGAAGAACAATCAAAGATACAGAAGACAGAAGAAAGAAGAATAATTAAAACTACTATTACTGAAGAAAGAAGAACTAATTAAAACTACTATTATTGAAGAAGGAAGAACAATCAAAACTCAAAGAAGAAAGAAGAACAAACTAAATCTAATGAAGAAAGAAGAACTAGTTAAAACTACTACTACTGAAGAATGAAGAAGGAAGAACAATCAAAGATACAGAAGACAGAAGAAAGAAGAATAATTAAAACTACTATTACTGAAGAAAGAAGAACTAATTAAAACTACTATTATTGAAGAAGGAAGAACAATCAAAACTCAAAGAAGAAAGAAGAACAAACTAAATCTAATGAAGAAAGAAGAACTAGTTAAAACTACTACTACTGAAGAATGAAGAAAGAAGAACAATCAAAGATACAGAAGACAGAAGAAAGAAGAATAATTAAAACTACTATTACTGAAGAAGGAAGAACAATCAAAGCTAAAGAAGAAGGAAGAACAATTAAAACTCAAAGAAGAAAGAAGAATAATCAAAACTAATCTACAGAAGAAGGAAGAATAAAGAAGAACCAAACTCAAGAAGAAAGAAGAATAATTAAGACGACCCATATAAAACAAAAACCCCATAGGGAAAGAACCCCCAAAAAACCCCAAAATCAATGAATGCCCAAAAAAGAAAGTATAACACAATAAAAAACCATATCACTGTAAAACTGACAAAAAACTAAAAGTGTTAGCTGTAGTAAATATTAGTGCATTCAAAAAGTTATTGTGTAATGTGCATAAACAAATCTTCACAGTTCCCCCATGGTTGAATATTTCATATTAAAAACTAGAAAAAGACTAGTAAATATAGTAATAATTTACCATGGAAAGGTGCAAGTGATCAAATTATAAATAATAAACTTTAAAAGGGTACATGAGTTGCAGTACATAGTAACAAACTTTAAGTTTTGTGAACAGTGCCTACTTTGATAATGAAGTAGTAATATTACTAAATAAAAGCTACTAAAGCGATATGAACATTCCATAGAATGGAATATAACTTAGATAGCTAGGGGTATACTTTAAGAGGGGGTATAAATTTTATAAATGGGGAACTACAGAACAAACTGTTTATGAAGAAGTTTATAGAAGGTGTTAACAATTATATATGGAACCAGGATGTTAGGTTCCTATTACATATAACATTTAGATAAATAAGGGTTAGTCATAAGAAATATTAGTATTATAATTGTTATTTTATTGTTCATGTTAATTTAGGAATGCATTATCTAAAATTAGATAACATTCCAATGTTGTAGAAATACTTTTTATTATGTTATTAGGTGATATACCAAAACAATGTTATTAAGAACACCAGTTTTATATATCTGGGTGTTATATTTTAATTGTATAATCTATAATTACTGTTATGCCAGATCAGAGAACTAATTTTTAATCAAATATATCAGAGTCAGAAGTCAGAGAAGGAAATAAAATAATTACATTAGTAAAACATTCTGCAAATAGCCACAATTCAAATCTAGGCAATATAATAAAGTTAAAATTCAGAATAATTAATAAACCTAATCTTATAAACCAGTCAAACTGACAATATTTAGGCAAGATACACCCAACATATTAAATACTATGTAAATAAGGCTTTCTAAAGATATGGTCATTCTATGAGTAAAATTATTTATTTGTATAATGAAATACCATTTGAAACTGAAATAGGTTCACTAACTTTATCAGAAGGGGAGTCATATACAACTGAATTATATTAAAAAACCATCATTAGTATACTAAATTGCCATAAAATAAGTGAGAATTGATAATTATACAAATTTCAGATTTCATAGAATAATAATTATATTAGTTAAAATGGCTATTATTTACATAGAAGACAGGGAAGTATAATTTTAGGCCTACCTCCCAGAAAATTATAAGAAATAATTTTCAGATAAAACTTTGTAATACTAACTTAATTACTATCAAAATAAGTAGAATAGAATAGTGAAAACGAATATGTATTTTATATTGCAAACAGTTAAGTAATAACGAATTTACTTTATGAACATAGTGTACTATTTTAAAACGTGTCGGAAGTTATGGCAATTTTTAACAATGTCTGAACTATATTATATAGGCTAAGATTTTCATGAGATGAAGAAAATACAGACAGTTCATTATTATACCTCGAAGAGAGCACTTCTCGTCAATATTTGTTTGAACCAACCTTTAATGGACGTTATGCTACAACGGAGTTCTGAATCATTTTATGTAAATTAAATTTTTAACTATTTTAATGAAAGTGAAGTGGTGAAGTTGACCCACGAACTACATAACACCTATAAACGAAATCACATATAACCAATTACATTGAAATAACACTGAAATCGCATCAAACACCAAGTGAAAATTCGAGGTTAACTGACACATAAACACCAGTTGATATACTTATTTAACAACATTTTTACACCAAGTGAACGTTTCCATCTAACAACAGTGACAATAAACTATACCCCAGAAGATCATATACCGTAGTGAAGAACATTTAACCAAAGAAGGGACATATTATCTCAACAAGTACGTTGTTTACATTAGAAGCTTTCAACGCGCACGCGTCAGGCGGCCATTCTGATCCCATTTCGTCACCTCCATTAGAGACGACTAGGCTGCTTTCTGGTTTGAACAAAATTATATATAAACTTTTATTATTAATAATTACCAGTATATTGTTTAAATTTAAGACCTTTTTTTTTTGAATTGTAAGTGTTATACTTTCATGTCCCTGACCTTCTCTGGCTTTTTATATAAATAACCGTTCAAAGAACCTGTTTAAATAATACAATTGTAAAACTTCTAATATCGACCGACCTGAGCAAGAACTCGATATGGCTTGTAACTTCGATTAATTAATCGACCAACCTTATTATTGTATTTAATAAACGTATTTGTCTGTTTTTTGGTAAATTGGAGTTGATTTCTCTTATAAAAGGACATAATCATTAATTAACCAAGAAAAATAGATAATCTTTAAAGGCAGTATATGCGAAACTACAACATTTCAAGAGTAAGAAGAAGAGAGCCGTTTTCGCCTAACTTGAAGTTAATTGGATTATCTTTTTAACAAATTTACCGAACAGAAATTTATTACCAAATTAAACACCTTACTATTATAATTATAATTACGATCCACAACCTCAATTTATTCCTATTATTAAGCACATAAATACCTCGAAAATATTTGTTCCGAAATTATTTTTTTTTTATAAATATAAATTTTAAATTTATATTTTATTTCAATTTGCTACACAGCAAAATACACTTTATTTAATTGATGGTAATAACATCCCAATTACCAATAACAAAGACCAGGAACTTTACCAAATCGACGATTCCCAGAGCGGAACGTCACTACTGAACATACACACCATAAAAATTATCCTGGATAATATTATACCAGAACACTATACAATTACAATTATAGTAGGGTTGTATTACAAAAGCGAAGGTCAACAGTGGGAGCTTAGAAGACAAGAAGATATTAGCTACGTACTACACATATTATAAATTAAGCTATATTTTGCAATATCGTTTTATTACAAAATCAGCTAGCACAACCAGTGGGACTTACAGGAGAGCACAATCTACATACATCAACCTTTTATTTATTTTTATATTTAATATTTATCGTATTATTACAAAATTGGCGTCCAACTAAAGGGCTGTAATTAGGGGTTGAAATTACTGTAATTACTTACCCAATTCCTAATTCAGCTTGGCAGCGGTTAGTCAGCCAGGGAATCAGGGAAGAAGATGCGTCGTGCCACATCAAAGAAGAGAGCGGCGGAGGCCGAGAAAGAACTCGATATGGAGGATAAGGAGGCGACCCCAGTGGAGGACGTGGAGAAAATATTAGAACGGGTGGAACATAAACAACCAGCACCACCAGAGAAACAACTTGAAGTACCCACTCAAACAGGGGAAGTCCATATCCGGGAGGAACAGTTGGAAAGACCTTCACAAGTGGAAAACACGACAATCCAAGAGATGTTCAGAGTGATGATGGAAGAAATCAAATCCAGTAGCAAGAAGATGGAAGAAAATTTGAAGAATGATAACCAATCTTTAAGGGAAGAATTGAAGAAGGACAACCAAGAAACAAAGGAAGAATTGGGCCGTAAAATTGAAAGGACCAATAAGAGAATTGAGGAAACCAGTAAAAAGGTGGAAAAGAAAATGGAAGAAAATAAGAAGAATTTGGAAGAAAAGATGGAAGAAACCAATAAGAAAATCGAAAGTGATCATCAACAATTAAGGGAAGAGTTAAGAGAAGATAACCAACTGTTACGGGAAGAATTACGGGAAGTGAACCAGGAGAATCTCGACAAATTAGACGAACGAATGGAGCTATTAAGAAAAGAAATGAACAAGGAACTCATGGAAAACAAGAAATCTATGACCAAAAGGCTGGAAGACGAAACCATAACTATAAATCAACAGATAAGAGAAGTTGATGGAAGATGTCGAATGACGGAAGTGGAGGTACAAGAGTTCAAGGAAGTGGTGAACACAAAGGTCACAAATCTTGAAGAGTCTACTCGCAAGAAGGCGGAAGAAAACCGAAGGGAAAGCCAGGAAGAACTCAGCAAGGTACGAACTCGAATTACCGAAAGATGCGACGGAATGGAGGAAGCAATGACTAACATCACTGGTCAAGTGAGACAGAACCAGGAGGACATGGAAGCAATTCGGAGCCGACCAACCAGCTTTACTAATATCCCAATAAACGAGAACAGAGAATGGCTTAACTTTCGCCAGTATAAAAGGAAGCCAATGGAGTTCTTGGCCCGTATCGAAGAATATATGGCCAAACATAAAAGTAATCGATGGTCCAATAATCGTGAACTATTAGACGAATCGTTCCGTGATATGACAGATAATTGGTGGATGGCGAACAGGAGCGAAATAACCGATTATCCACAGTTCAAAAGTTTGTTTAAGTCTAAGTATTGGTCAGAGACCACCCAGAATTTGATAAGGGACAACATCTGCAATGGCCGATATAGAACTCAGTTTGGCAGTACCATGACTGCGTACTTTCTTGGGAAGGTGTGCCTGGCCAAGCACCTGGAACCAGCCATACCAGAGGAATGCCTGGTGAACAAGCTCTCTTATCATTACGACGAGGAGGTCATAAGAGCTCGAAGAGGTAGTCAGATAAAGACCATACAGGCGATGACGGAGCTATTGGAGAACTATGAGAATGAAGAATACTACAGGCAGAGCCGAAGAAGGAACGAGCGGCCGGAAGTTCGAAATAATCCGTCATCAAACAATAATACTCAACCGGTCAACAGTGGGTACCAAGGAAATAGATATAACCCGAACTACCATAATCAACATCCCACGAATGGTAACAACAACAATAATAACCATGGAAATATAAACCCAAATAATAACAGAAATAATAACGGGTTCTCCGGAAATCGAGGTAATTATTACCTGAATAATTATATGAATAGACCAAGAAACAACAATCCTGCAAATCACACCGAGCGATTTGACAATAACAATAGGGGTTACCCTAATCAGAATAACAACAACAATAGGTTCTCCCGACCCCGGGTAAATTTTATACGGGCGGAAGGAAACAACCACCGCCGGTATAACCAGCAACGGTGGAGCAGAGTACGCGAGTACGAAGATCTAAACCGCAGCCGAGAACGGGACCACTCTAGTTATAATCTGCCGAGGCGAAGTACTAGCCTGGATGACCCGGAGCGGCGTACAAATAGAGAACAAACCTACGAACCGAGAACGGAAAGGCTGGAACCAACTCAAGGTTTCCCTACTGATGCCTCTATTGGTCCTTCCAATAACCAAGATGAGGAGAATTTAAACGGGAGGAGGCAGTAATAAACAATAAGGACCTTTTGCTGCTTCTATCGCCTGGGTATGTAAATGAATTGCCGATAGTAAATAATCCCAATAAAATTACAATCATTCGATGTAATTACTTGAAAAATATTAGAAATGAATTACTGGAGGAGGACAACGCCCGCCTCCCTATAATAAATAATGAAATAATATACATTAATGCAGAAGTCGAAGGAACATTCGCACAACTAATGATTGATACCGGTGCGAATGTATCCATAATTAATACAACAGAATTGGAGAGAATCCAAGGAAATTGTGGTAAGTTATTGCCAACCTTACCTATAAATAACATTGCATTAATCGGTGCCACTGGTCGCCAAAACAAGACAATTAGAAAACAAGTATCGTTGAATGTCGTTAGTAAGGGTATAGCTATGAACATGGTCTTCTTAATTGCAGCAGGATTACCTTTCAACATATTAGTGGGATGTGATGTACTGAGAAGGAACTCGGCTATTATTGATTTACGAATGGAGAAGGTATCACTCTTTACCGGAGATATAACCTGGACAGCCGATTTAGTCGGTAGTGAAATAACACTTCCCAGCAGTATCCACCAGCAAATACGTAGTATAAATCATACAAATACTAACACTATTTCCAATAATATAGTATATGAAACTACCGACGAAGATTTATGGTATCAGAAAATACAGGAGATAAGAGATTTCCGAAGCGGAATTAATAGAGAAAAATTACCCAATACTCAAGCGAATCAATTGATACAAATTTATGAGAAGTACCGCTCAGTATTTTCCGATGAGCCAGGCAAGGTTAGAAACTATCAATGTACCCTTCAATTCCGGGATACAGTAGAATTTAATAGGAAGTCCTACCCTATTGCACATTCTCGAAAAGAGGCAGTAAGAGCGGAAATCAATCGTATGATTAATAATGATATAATAGAACATAGCCAATCCCCATACACCAGCCCTATTGTCGCAATTCCCAAGAAAAACGGCGAAGTCCGGCTTTGTTTGGATGCACGGGAAATTAACAAGAAAATCGTTAACGATAGAACCTCGCCCGGTGAGATTGAGGAGATCTTGAAACGCTTCCATGGTACCCAATACTTCAGCACTTGGGATACGGTGTGCGGATACTGGCAGGTAGAGTTGCACCCACGGAGTCGCCAATATCTGGCTTTCATATTCGAAGGGCGCAATTACCAATTCAAAAGATTGCCCTTCGGATTGGTAAACTCAGTTGCCATCTTTGTGACCTGCATGGACCAGATATTGGGACAAGAAGCCCTTCAGTTTACAACAGTGTACGTTGACGACCTCCTTATAACATCTGAAACGTGGGAGGAACACTGTTACCGTGTGGAGCATGTGCTTGAGAAGTTATCTGCCAGTAACGTCACACTGAAGTTGGAAAAATCCAAATTTATCGCCCGAGAAGTGCAATTCCTTGGATTTAACTTAAACGATCAAGGAATCTCACCGTCGGCAGAAAAGGTAGAAGCCATCCAGAAATTCCCGGCACCCAAAAACAGGAAGCAATTGCAGTCATTCCTGGGACTCTGCAATTATTATAGAAAGTTCCAGGAACAATATTCTGAGTTGACCGCGAGGTTCCAACCTCAATTATCATCTAAAAACAAATGGGTATGGTGTAAGGAACAAGAGGGGATTTTCCAACAAATTAAGGACAAATTTCTGGATACGATAATACTTCGCCACCCAAACTTTAAGTTACCGTTCTTCATGAACTGCGATGCCAGCAACATCAGCCTGGGAACAACACTGTATCAGGAGGACGAGAAGGGTCAACCTCAAGTAATTAGCTTCGCAAGCAGATCCTTGAACCACTGCGAAAGGAATTACACGGTAACGGAAAAAGAATTACTGAGTGTGGTATTCGCTTGCGGTAAGTTCCGCACTTACATTTTGGGATACCCTGTGACTGTCCGCACTGACCATAAATCTATTTCATTCTTAAAAAGCTGCAAACTGAACCATGGCAGACTAACGAGGTGGATACTTGCCCTTCAAGAATACCATCTACAATGGGAGTACATCCCTGGTAAGAAAAATATAGTAGCGGACGTATTATCCCGGGTCAATGTGGAGGAACAAACTTTCGAAGGGGAGAAAGAAAGCGTGCTGAAAATATATCATCTTCTTAGCACCAGAGCCGATTTAACAACAATATTAACCAACATGAGTACCCACCAACAAGCGGACCCAAAATTGAGAAACCTCAGACTTCGGCTAGAAGAGGGAGATGAAACCGTTACTATATATTACCAGATGAATAAACAAATACTGTTCATTAAAACATCTTTGAAGGAAGAGATCTGGAAGGTAGTGGTCCCGACACAGATCGAAAAGGAATTGATAGTGAATTACCATATACGTTACGGGCATATGGGCGCCCTCAAGGTAATAAAAGCTCTGGAGGAGAGCTGCTATATAAAAAACATCAATAGAAAGGTCCGAATGTATATAAAGAATTGTAAGATCTGCCAGCTGGTAAAAACTAATAATGAGAAGAAGGAAGGTGTGATGATCCCAATCACTTCCAAAGCGAAATTGGAGAAGGTGTTCCTCGATATCTGCGGACCATTTCCCCGTAGTGGAGGTCGACACCGGTATCGGTACCTAACCATCATAATGGACCACTTCACCAAATACATTAAGCTATACCCTACTAACCGAGCGACTACCAGGAAAATTCTGGGGATACTAACTGAACAATATATCCCACACCTGGGGAAACCATCTTCGATCATTACTGATCATGGAACTCAGTTTAAAGGGGTAATTTGGAGGGATACGTTATTGTCAATGGGCATTCGTACATACAAAACCTCGGTCTACCATCCGAGCAGTAATCCGGCAGAGCGGGTGTTGCGAGAAGTGGGGAGGATCCTCAGGACTTATTGTCACCATCAACAAAAAAGGTGGCAAGACTATTTAGAAGCCACGGAGGAATTCCTCAACTTAGCTTACCATCCAGCTATAGGGATAACCCCATATTCTGCTATGTACGAGAAACCACCCCCACGAGAGATCACAGATATCCTCGAATTCCCCAGTAGCCATGTGTACAGATTTGATAAAGCTAAATTCTTCAACAAGGTGGCAGAAGACCAGTTAAAACGGCAGAATAAATATCAAAAGGCCAGTGGCAAAGTAATAATATATGAGAAGGGAGAAAAAATTTTACTAAGAAATCGTGAACTTCCCAGCACACTGGAAGGAATAACGAAAAAGTTATTACTATTATACACCGGACCATATATAATATCCAATGTGAAAAATAACAATACCTATGAAATAAAGGAGATCGATTCAGACAGGATAAAGGGAGTATATAACCAGGCTTCCATGAAAAAATATTATGAGTAAGGGAAGGTATAGAAGAAGTAAGAAAAAGTAAAAATTCAAAAATGAAGTAATGACTACTTACTACCTATTATTTAGAAAACAATTTATGGACAAGAGAAAATGAATTTTGAATTAAACCACTAAATTCAAAAATGAAGTAATGACTACTTACTGCCTACCATTTAGGAAACAATTTATGAATCAAAGAGAAAATGAATTTTGAATTAAATCATCAAAATTCAAAAACCCAAGTAAAAACAATTTACTACCTTATTTTAAAAACAACTTTTAGAAATGAACAAGGAGAAAAAGAATTTGGATAACACATTACAAACAATTATATATGGGACCAATTCTGAAAAACTTTCCAGAATAAAGAAATGGCAATACAAACCACTGATACCATTTAAATGAATAAACTTATTGTGAAGTGAAATTAATGAGAATTTTATGTCAAATAAACAGAGATATTAAACATATGACATTAATAATAAAGAGTGCATTTGGATAAAAAGCAAGAGCAGAATAAAATTTTAAAAAAGAAAGAAAAAACCATATATAAATAAGTCCATAAGAAAAAGATGATCATATATAAATGTCAGTTATAAGAAAGACAATTAAAAGAGTAATTGAAAAAACATAATACTAGTGGAACGATTCACAAGAATTAATAAAGGAACAAAAATATAATACAAAATATATGCTACCAATGACCAGAAGGAGATTGTGATAACAGTCAAAAAATGACAGAGAATTAAAAACTTTACACTGAATAATAAGTGATGATTATATTATACCAGCTTCCAATCACAAGGAGAAATAAAATGCCAGCAGAGCTAACCATTGAGAAAAATAACTGAGATAGAGATTCACTAAGATAGATATATAAATAGATCTGTTCGTATACGAAGTGAAATATCCAAAGATATTTAATTTTTTTTTTTTTATAGTCATAAGGTGGACTATTCTTATATAATTTTATTAATGACTGTCTGAGATAAGTCCAGCAGTATTATTATGTATTGGTCAGAGATGATTTACCTCTGTAATCAATAAATGACGTAGTATGGCCAGCAGAGTGAGATGCCTACAGAGCCCCTCTGGACACTGCCCCAGCTAACGTGTTAGGGAATTTTAGGGAATAAATATCCCAAGGATAAAGAAACGGGTTAAGAAGAAAATGGAAAAATAAAAAATAACGAACCTCAGATGACTATTACTATCAGTAAGAATCCAGTTAATAATGAAATATAGATAAGCTCAAAAATATAGGAGAAAAAATTTTTAGAAATGTGAAGGAAGTAAAAGAAATATAATTTATAATATAATGTCATAAGCAATTATTTCAGACAAACTAAGTATGATCTGAACTAATCACTTCTGGAAGAGAGCAATCTGTAGCATGACAGATAATCCACACAAATACATTACTCAATGATCATTAATAAAGCTCTAAGATATGGAATATCCAGATGAGAATTAATTAAAATGCACTGTTTAATAATATATTCACAAGAAAGGTTGAATAAAGAAAATTTCTGCAAACAATATAATATAATACAAATTTAAAACCCAGAAGACTAAAAATGATAATAACAAAATTACCCAGGTAAGATAGAAGCAGGCAATTAATATACCCCGTCAAAGAAACCAGACCAGAAGAAACGAAGCCATACACGGCGAAAAACTACAGAAGAAGGAAGAATAGTCAAAACTACCACTACAGAAGACAGAAGAAAGAAGAATAATTAAAACTACTATTACTGAAGAAAGAAGAACAATCAAAGATACAGAAGACAGAAGAAAGAAGAATAATTAAAACTACTATTACTGAAGAAAGAAGAACTAATTAAAACTACTATTATTGAAGAAGGAAGAACAATCAAAACTCAAAGAAGAAAGAAGAACAAACTAAATCTAATGAAGAAAGAAGAACTAGTTAAAACTACTACTACTGAAGAATGAAGAAAGAAGAACAATCAAAGATACAGAAGACAGAAGAAAGAAGAATAATTAAAACTACTATTACTGAAGAAGGAAGAACAATCAAAGCTAAAGAAGAAAGAAGAATAATTAAAACTACTATTACTGAAGAAAGAAGAACAATCAAAGATACAGAAGACAGAAGAAAGAAGAATAATTAAAACTACTATTACTGAAGAAAGAAGAACTAATTAAAACTACTATTATTGAAGAAGGAAGAACAATCAAAACTCAAAGAAGAAAGAAGAACAAACTAAATCTAATGAAGAAAGAAGAACTAGTTAAAACTACTACTACTGAAGAATGAAGAAAGAAGAACAATCAAAGATACAGAAGACAGAAGAAAGAAGAATAATTAAAACTACTATTACTGAAGAAGGAAGAACAATCAAAGCTAAAGAAGAAAGAAGAATAATTAAAACTACTATTACTGAAGAAAGAAGAACAATCAAAGATACAGAAGACAGAAGAAAGAAGAATAATTAAAACTACTATTACTGAAGAAAGAAGAACTAATTAAAACTACTATTATTGAAGAAGGAAGAACAATCAAAACTCAAAGAAGAAAGAAGAACAAACTAAATCTAATGAAGAAAGAAGAACTAGTTAAAACTACTACTACTGAAGAATGAAGAAAGAAGAACAATCAAAGATACAGAAGACAGAAGAAAGAAGAATAATTAAAACTACTATTACTGAAGAAAGAAGAACTAATTAAAACTACTATTATTGAAGAAGGAAGAACAATCAAAACTCAAAGAAGAAAGAAGAACAAACTAAATCTAATGAAGAAAGAAGAACTAGTTAAAACTACTACTACTGAAGAATGAAGAAAGAAGAACAATCAAAGATACAGAAGACAGAAGAAAGAAGAATAATTAAAACTACTATTACTGAAGAAGGAAGAACAATCAAAGCTAAAGAAGAAGGAAGAACAATTAAAACTCAAAGAAGAAAGAAGAATAATCAAAACTAATCTACAGAAGAAGGAAGAATAAAGAAGAACCAAACTCAAGAAGAAAGAAGAATAATTAAGACGACCCATATAAAACAAAAACCCCATAGGGAAAGAACCCCCAAAAAACCCCAAAATCAATGAATGCCCAAAAAAGAAAGTATAACACAATAAAAAACCATATCACTGTAAAACTGACAAAAAACTAAAAGTGTTAGCTGTAGTAAATATTAGTGCATTCAAAAAGTTATTGTGTAATGTGCATAAACAAATCTTCACAGTTCCCCCATGGTTGAATATTTCATATTAAAAACTAGAAAAAGACTAGTAAATATAGTAATAATTTACCATGGAAAGGTGCAAGTGATCAAATTATAAATAATAAACTTTAAAAGGGTACATGAGTTGCAGTACATAGTAACAAACTTTAAGTTTTGTGAACAGTGCCTACTTTGATAATGAAGTAGTAATATTACTAAATAAAAGCTACTAAAGCGATATGAACATTCCATAGAATGGAATATAACTTAGATAGCTAGGGGTATACTTTAAGAGGGGGTATAAATTTTATAAATGGGGAACTACAGAACAAACTGTTTATGAAGAAGTTTATAGAAGGTGTTAACAATTATATATGGAACCAGGATGTTAGGTTCCTATTACATATAACATTTAGATAAATAAGGGTTAGTCATAAGAAATATTAGTATTATAATTGTTATTTTATTGTTCATGTTAATTTAGGAATGCATTATCTAAAATTAGATAACATTCCAATGTTGTAGAAATACTTTTTATTATGTTATTAGGTGATATACCAAAACAATGTTATTAAGAACACCAGTTTTATATATCTGGGTGTTATATTTTAATTGTATAATCTATAATTACTGTTATGCCAGATCAGAGAACTAATTTTTAATCAAATATATCAGAGTCAGAAGTCAGAGAAGGAAATAAAATAATTACATTAGTAAAACATTCTGCAAATAGCCACAATTCAAATCTAGGCAATATAATAAAGTTAAAATTCAGAATAATTAATAAACCTAATCTTATAAACCAGTCAAACTGACAATATTTAGGCAAGATACACCCAACATATTAAATACTATGTAAATAAGGCTTTCTAAAGATATGGTCATTCTATGAGTAAAATTATTTATTTGTATAATGAAATACCATTTGAAACTGAAATAGGTTCACTAACTTTATCAGAAGGGGAGTCATATACAACTGAATTATATTAAAAAACCATCATTAGTATACTAAATTGCCATAAAATAAGTGAGAATTGATAATTATACAAATTTCAGATTTCATAGAATAATAATTATATTAGTTAAAATGGCTATTATTTACATAGAAGACAGGGAAGTATAATTTTAGGCCTACCTCCCAGAAAATTATAAGAAATAATTTTCAGATAAAACTTTGTAATACTAACTTAATTACTATCAAAATAAGTAGAATAGAATAGTGAAAACGAATATGTATTTTATATTGCAAACAGTTAAGTAATAACGAATTTACTTTATGAACATAGTGTACTATTTTAAAACGTGTCGGAAGTTATGGCAATTTTTAACAATGTCTGAACTATATTATATAGGCTAAGATTTTCATGAGATGAAGAAAATACAGACAGTTCATTATTATACCTCGAAGAGAGCACTTCTCGTCAATATTTGTTTGAACCAACCTTTAATGGACGTTATGCTACAACGGAGTTCTGAATCATTTTATGTAAATTAAATTTTTAACTATTTTAATGAAAGTGAAGTGGTGAAGTTGACCCACGAACTACATAACACCTATAAACGAAATCACATATAACCAATTACATTGAAATAACACTGAAATCGCATCAAACACCAAGTGAAAATTCGAGGTTAACTGACACATAAACACCAGTTGATATACTTATTTAACAACATTTTTACACCAAGTGAACGTTTCCATCTAACAACAGTGACAATAAACTATACCCCAGAAGATCATATACCGTAGTGAAGAACATTTAACCAAAGAAGGGACATATTATCTCAACAAGTACGTTGTTTACATTAGAAGCTTTCAACGCGCACGCGTCAGGCGGCCATTCTGATCCCATTTCGTCACCTCCATTAGAGACGACTAGGCTGCTTTCTGGTTTGAACAAAATTATATATAAACTTTTATTATTAATAATTACCAGTATATTGTTTAAATTTAAGACCTTTTTTTTTTGAATTGTAAGTGTTATACTTTCATGTCCCTGACCTTCTCTGGCTTTTTATATAAATAACCGTTCAAAGAACCTGTTTAAATAATACAATTGTAAAACTTCTAATATCGACCGACCTGAGCAAGAACTCGATATGGCTTGTAACTTCGATTAATTAATCGACCAACCTTATTATTGTATTTAATAAACGTATTTGTCTGTTTTTTGGTAAATTGGAGTTGATTTCTCTTATAAAAGGACATAATCATTAATTAACCAAGAAAAATAGATAATCTTTAAAGGCAGTATATGCGAAACTACAACATTTCAAGAGTAAGAAGAAGAGAGCCGTTTTCGCCTAACTTGAAGTTAATTGGATTATCTTTTTAACAAATTTACCGAACAGAAATTTATTACCAAATTAAACACCTTACTATTATAATTATAATTACGATCCACAACCTCAATTTATTCCTATTATTAAGCACATAAATACCTCGAAAATATTTGTTCCGAAATTATTTTTTTTTTATAAATATAAATTTTAAATTTATATTTTATTTCAATTTGCTACACAGCAAAATACACTTTATTTAATTGATGGTAATAACATCCCAATTACCAATAACAAAGACCAGGAACTTTACCAAATCGACGATTCCCAGAGCGGAACGTCACTACTGAACATACACACCATAAAAATTATCCTGGATAATATTATACCAGAACACTATACAATTACAATTATAGTAGGGTTGTATTACAAAAGCGAAGGTCAACAGTGGGAGCTTAGAAGACAAGAAGATATTAGCTACGTACTACACATATTATAAATTAAGCTATATTTTGCAATATCGTTTTATTACAAAATCAGCTAGCACAACCAGTGGGACTTACAGGAGAGCACAATCTACATACATCAACCTTTTATTTATTTTTATATTTAATATTTATCGTATTATTACAATATATATAACATAAGATTTGACAACGTTAAACGTTTGCTACTCCGGAGCATAATGAAATCCAAAAGGTTTCAATACACATATGATTACTTTACTCAAGTTCCTATTTTACAAACCTATTGCCTTAGATTTGACATGTAGACTACTGTAAGACATTCTTGCAGAGAAAGGTGTTAGGCAAAGGTGCCACATTTCACAAACACTTTTCAACATATATATAGATGACGTATTTCGGTTACATAATGCAAAATTATTTGGGCTAGGAATAGCACTACAAAAGTCATTTGAATTATATACTCTAGGCAGCTGATAGTGTAATAATACAAAAGACAGAAGACCAATTATAAAACAGCAATACATACACTTAATAACATCCTATGAGTTGTTTATAGATCTCCGCTCCAAAATCACAGACTATCCAAAAAAAATAACAATCTTAAACGTAAAAATATATTTAGAGCACAATAGTGATATACAATCAAATTTTCAAGTAACGTCATCACTTTAATTATCTAGGCTATCTCAAACAAAAGTGACACTGACTAGGAAGGTAAGTTAGCAAAGTTAAGAGGCATCTGAGGAACTTTGATGCTTTTTAAAATTAAACAAGGAAATATACTTGTACAAACTGTTATAAATTTTACAGAAATCCTAATGTTCCTGTATGCTAATGAAAAATGGCCTAAAGGACCATGTAATAAAAACGGACATGATATAATTGTAGGAAAGATAATTTAAGAGCTACAGTGAAACCTTTATGAAGAAGACAGGTATATTCTCTCCTCGATAAGAAGGGGAATGAAGATATTAAACAAGAACTAAAAACTAAATCTTTGCACAAGAAGGTTAAGACAATAAGAAGAGATGGTGACAACACTTGGACAGCATGACAAATAATCGATTAATATTTGCAGCCTTGGTGGTGTACCAAGGGATGTTGGTAGGCTGCGAAGAAAGGGGTCCCGTACAAGTCAACTAGGACTTAATCCTTGGAGAGAAGAAGAAGAAGAAGTATAACGCCAACAAAAATATCACCTAACCTTGATGGAACAGTTATAGAAATTTATGTTTTAGTACTTTATATTTGTCTACATAATACAAAATATATTTATCTTTTTCTATAATATAAAATAAATGTGCTTTTGCATAATATATGTCATTTATACACACAGAATGCGAACGAGCTCATGAACGTTCAGTTGAACAGATGGAGTTTTGTTCATATTGGAAACGCGTGCAGTGAGAGACAAGGTCAGTACAAGTGAGTAAGCTGCAACCTGCCGTTACGTATTCTGCACTCACTTGAAATCTGTGATACGCAATGTGCAATGTGAACCACAAATTACCACACTTTATATAAATGGCTGCTTTGTATAGGTGGAATATTTGCTCTGATATCGTGGGACGTGTGTATGTGTGTGTAATATGAGGGCCGATCAAATGCTCCAGCACGAGAGAGTTTATTACTCACTAATGTTGGCAACAGTAAGCAGGGGGTAGTAGTGTCAAGACTTGCGTAGCGCTACGGGTTTGATTCTGAAATCGTTTCTTTAATTAATTGTTGCATGAGTAAACAGGAGGCGCATGTGTCCATTGCGCAGAGTCTAATTATTATTTGTTTAGTAAGCGAAAGTCTTAACCTAGTTAAAAATTTCCGCAAATTGCGTGCACATTTCGGCATTGACAAGTTGTGAAATGCTCAAGTTTACAAATCGCGTACCTTATTCACGACGATCAGCAAATAACTGTTCATGTAATACCAGCACCAACTTCAGTAAGTTACGAAAGTGTAGAAGCAATTATCAAAAAGAGTCAAGAAAAATTTCTACAATATCATCTTCACATCACGGAATAGGCAAGCTGTTGCCTGTTGCGCCTTAAAGATCCTCCAGCCATCTCTTCCACGAACTATCCACAGACCTAAGACTTATAGGGTTAGTCGAACTTATTTGGCCAGTCTTGAATCTGACATTCTTTCAAGTATTCTTTCAACCGTTGTTTATAATCTTTAAGTCTTTCATGCAAGTTTACACGGATATATGAATGTGATGTTGTTTGCTGACGACTTACTTGTAATTTAAAATACAGAATCTGCTTTACAAAAATCTGTTTTAAGTTTCATAGGATTTGCAAACTATAATATATGAAAACAGAAACAAAGGTAGTGGCATTTCGAAGCACGGAACTAATAAGAACAAAAGTTATGGTTAATAACCAATTTGTAGAACAGGTGAGCTATTTTAATTATTTGGTAAGTGATATTGGCTATGATAACAATCTTGATGTTCATGTTAAGTTACGTAAGTTCAAGACAATCTCTAGGACAACCAACCGTATTTTTAGAAACAAGATAGGTTGAGATGCAAAATTAAAGTTTTATAAAGTTATGGTGGTCCCTGTACTGTCCTGTGGGCGTGAATTGTGAACAAGAAAGTAACTATGTTGGAAACAAAATACAACCACCAATGAAGTCACTAAATACCAACTTTAATTAATCACAAACAACAATTTGTAGCCAATAAAGATATTTTCAACAATAATTCAAGAGAATTTTGTCCACACGCAATAATAATTTGCAACCATTACAGTAACGCACTAGCTAACACTATACTTTCACTTTCCATTAATTTGCAACAATCACTTGGTCCGCACTAAATAGGTCGCCAAATGTAACTGACTGTATAGATAACGCAGAGGTTTCAAATCCATATTCCTGACGGCGTGCCGACATAATTTACAAGAGCTGGAACAGTCTGGAGGCTACATTTGTGCACGGACGCTACACACGCTGGGCGTCGACAAACTGAAGAATGACGCTCTCGAATTGTTTTAAGCGTTACGTAATTGTCATAGCAATATTTTAAAAGCTATTTTAAATTGTCTCTTTATAGGTACTACAAAATAGCTATATTTTCAGTTAGTTTTGTCACATAGTCAGCTATTTCACTATAGTGACGATACTAAGCAGTAGTAGAACTTTTTTTTGTAAATTGAGATTTTAATTTGCGTTACATTCTAAAATTATTAATTTATTAATGTAATAATGTAAACAAACACAAGCATATTTTTATTGCTTAAACATAAATATGTCATTTAAACAGAAACTCAGACTGATCGTTGATTTCAATAGAATTGGCGTAACAGATGTTCCATTTGGCGTACACATCCAGGACGAATTTATTTAATTTTATGTAACACTGAAATATTTTTATTATTGCCTACACAAAACTCAGATCTAGGGTGTTAACATTAACTTGGGGAAAGTTTATCATTCATATCATATCAAATTTGAATGTTATTGAAAACATAAGAACAATTTAGTGCAAAAGTAAACTTTCTAATATTTACTATTAATTTTATTTAACGTTAATATTACAATTACAATGAAGTTATTCGTGTAACTTATATTTTTCAGTAGTTTTATTTTTTACAGACGCTATGAGTGTTATTTTCGGCACATTTTTAAAAATCCTTTTACTTTCTTATCAGAGTGCCTTCAATGATTTCACAGATTCTGATTTTTTTATTGTATCAACTAATTCATAATATTTTTATTAGTACCAAACCTGTATTACAGGTACCAATGATACTGATATACTGCAGTGGAGTGGCCAGATATAGTGTATCTCCTTGGGATCGTAATAAACATTTTGGTTGGATCCTTGTTAAAGTTGATGATCAATGATAAATATTATATATGTTACGCTTTGATGTCTACGGTTCGTTTTGCAAGGGAGGGAAAATACAGGAAGCCAAATCTGAGAGCTAGAAAGCTATGAACTGAAGCTTGGAGAAAGCAAGAATCTCTGCTTTGATTCGTTAATTTGTTCCCTAAGTTAAAATGTAGTTAAATCTTGAATGGATAAACAAAACCGTACCTGTTACACGTTATAAATTGTTAAAATTAACTCACTGTTTGGCTAGGAAAGAGAAAAAATTGAAACAGGCAAGTGTTGTTAGACCGTTAAGAGTTAACCCCAATTTAAACTTTATATAATGGGCATTATCATCATCACCACTTCAAGGAATAGGCCTTAGACATCTTCCGGAATCCATATCCTCCTCAGTCTACCGACATCTCTCTTCTCAGTAGGGTGATAACACTAGGCAGCTACGGGTAGACGAATATCAGGCACGTGATTCATGAATATCAGGCATACCATCTCCTATCGCGTCTAATATCCTTGTTCCTTCTCCGATCCGAGGGAGAACAACCTCTTAGAAATTTCATTTCGGCTGCCTGAATCCTCTGCGCGTCCCCTTTACCAAGAGTCCATGTCTCACTAGCATACAGGAATGTGGGGACAGCCATAGTTTTATAAAATTTCACGCAGGTATCCTTCCGTGTTGTATTTTTCAGGTACCTATGAATCGTTCCACAGATGGGTCTAAATTTTGTTGGCTTACTATCCCAACTTCAGGGTGTGCATCTAGTGTGGAGGCGGAGGGGCCTACAGTAGGCCAACGGCTGCACACATGGGCTAATTTAGTTAGTTTACTGCAATCGGGCAGATAGAGCTCGCCGGTTGAGGTGAAAGCCACTCTTTAGGGGAAGAGCAGCCGGATATCAAAGTTCCTGGTCCTCCAGGTTGGGGGGTTTTACAGCAAGCCAGTAACCTGCTTAAGGAAGTATAGCCTATATGTGCTTACAGAACTCATACGAGCCTCGGATATCGGATGGGAAATACGGCAAAACAGCTCAAGCTAACGCAAAAGACAAATCGAAATGGTTTATGTAAATGTGTGAGGTCTGTAAATTAAGTAATGAGACTAATCATGTAGCAGTATGGCAACACAGTACGACAATACAGCAATATGACAACACCGTAAGGTTTCGATTAACACATATGGTTAGATAAACAGCTGTTTGATATTGAGTGTTAATATATATTGTCTATTGTGTCTACATAAAACGTAAACAGGCTTTTCGTGAAGTGAGTTTTTGTTGTGCGTTATAAAAATAAGTGACATCAATTACGAGCAACGTTGTGCAATCAAGTTTTGTGTTACGAGCAACTCGGCTGCAATGCTACTGAGATTGTTACAAAATTGACAGAGGTGTATGAAGATGAAGCTTTGTCAACAGCACAGGTTTTCAGATGGTTTAAAGCATTTTCAGATGGCTGGGAATCAATTAAGAATGATCCACGCTCTGGAAGACCGTTAACGTCAAGAACTGACGACAATGTTGATCGAATCAGGGACTTGATTAAAAATCAAGGAAAATCAAAACCATGTTCCTTTGTTTCTTTGATAGTAATGGCGCTATTCATAAGGAGTTTTTTGCCTACAGGACAGACTGTCAATCACCATGTTTACAAAGAAATTCTTGAAAGGCTGCGGAAAAGAGTTGGTCGCGTGAGACCAGCCACCGTGAACACCTGAATGTTGCATCATGACATTGCACCTTGTCACACAGCACTCTCGGTTAATGAGTTTTTGGCAAAGAAAAATATTCCTGTTGTTCCTCAGCCCCCTTATTCACCTGTTTGGGTCCATGTAACTACTTTCTCTTCCCGAGATTGAAAAAATATCTCAAAGGACACCATTTTCAAATGATAGACAATATTTAAAAAAAAACTGTAACCGACCAGTTGAACGATGTTTCAGTTTCTGACTTCCAGCACTGTTATGAAGAGTGGAAAACCCGTCCAAAGCGCTGTGTCGCTTCCCAAGGAAACTATTTTGAAGGCGATACAATCTAGATATAGTTAATTGTAAATAAAAGGTTTTACTGAATTAGTCTCACTACTTAGTTTACAGACCTCATATGTAACTATTTATTGTTTAAATTAGTAATCTACACAATTTTTACTTTAAAATTATAAAGAGGAATAAACCTTCTAAAAATGGAGCCGTCGAAGAGTGCTATTAACCGCAGACTTAAGAGGCAAACGAATGACCTTAAAAATAATGGTTACTTTTACTTTGTTGGTGCTGCTAAGAGTCTTTGATTTTGAGAACGTGAAAAGTGCCAATCGTTGTAACAATAAATTATGGTTAACCACGTGGTAACATTATAATGAATAAGGTTTGTTATGACGAAAACGGGTTACGACGATTAATGAGTAATGTTTATGGACGAGCGCGTTTGAAGTGGCAATTTGCAGTAATCAGCGCTCCTTTGTTCCCCCACCGCCGTTGTCACTTCTAGTCCTGTCGTGTATAATAATTACATATTAAACCGAGAAAATTATTACAGACGTCTGATGTGATCAGTAGCTACAACAAAGCTGCAATTACACTTAATGTACAGTATATGGCACACTACGATTACCAAAATTACATAATAATTTGTTTACTGTTTATTTTATGAATTACAAAGAACAGACTTCCTGTTACCTTGTTTTTAATTTAAATTATTTTGGTTATTTGTAAATTAATTTAGAGGTACTTTCAAAGTTATTACTGAATATCGAGCTGTTAGTCCGTAGTCGGTTGATATGGATTCTTGACATCGTCGGTAACGTTTCGTATCCCCCTCTTCAGGTCGCAAAAAGCGACATAGTGTACAAAAAATAATAGCGGCCGATCTACGCTAAACGATACCAGACTCTTGTTGTTGTTTACCAGAAACAAGTCTCTGATATCGTTCGGCAAAGGTCTGCCGCCACTGTTTTTTGTTCACTCTGTCGCTTTTTGCGGCCTGAAGAAGATCCCCGAGGGGGGATACGAAACGTTTTTGCCGACGATGTCTTCTTCGTATCCATGCTCTGCACTCGTAACAGCGTATTCGTATCTGTAGAGGTCTAAAAAATATTGTTACGACGGTCTCATTGATCGTCGTATGGTACAGTGGAAACAAAATACAGACATCAATGAAATCACTAATTACCAGCTTCAATAATAATTTTGAATCAACAAGGCACTCTCATACAGTAATACAAATTAAATTTTTCCACACGAAGTAATAATGTCAACTATAAAGAGGTCCGCACTAATAATTATAAGACAATAATCACTTTCCACAAAACCACTTGATCCGCACTGAATAAATCGGCCAACGTAACTAACTCACTAAGCGCCTCCTTTTGTTTATATATGTATATATAGGCCTATCTCCAGCTGTTGCAGAATAATTTTCCATCCCAGTTTAATTTGGGTAGTGAACACGCACTAAAAGAGTCAAGAGGATACTTTAGTGTGCGGCCTTGACCGCTGCGCAGTAGCTGTTCGGCTAACCGAGAAATGATCGTACGACACTCAACAGTTCGAGAGGGTTTTGTAATTGTCGCAAAAATATTATACGTATTTAACTTTAGATTTGTTTACCCTAAAACAATGTTTTCTGAGTGTAGCTAAGTGCATTTAAATATTGATATAGATTTTGAATATAGAGTTGAGATAAAAATAACAGAATGAAAACAATTCCAAGAACGTTCGGTGTATACCATCATCAGTGTAAAGTGGATACATCGTTTGTAATCGTTAGCCTAGAACAGATGAGTTACGAAAACTGCTGTCAGGTAAATGAAGCGTGGAACATTTCCGACATTCATTTCAAGTCAATGTTTCTGCCTCGTTATTTACCGTTAAAGAAACACGACACTTTATTTTTACGTGCCATTTCACAGAATATTTGTACAATATTTCCCATATCAATATTTTGCAGTAGTTTCTCCTCCACAGTTAAGGCTACACGTTTTCTTTATAACTATAAGTTCCAATAATGTTAAATTATATTGCTGTGTTATATAAATATAACAGTGACCACCTAAATGCACTTGAATCTACATGAAAATTACAACACATAAATAATCAACATTAATGCCTATAAATCCTTAAATTCGTAGTGACTGTCAATCAATGAAATTTTACGATGAAGGATTTTGAGGACTGGTCAAAAAAGTATAACACAAATTATTTTAAATTATTTGTGTCGACGTGTCGACAATATTTATTGTCATAATCAGTATAATTATGCTGAATTGTTACAAGTGTTGTGTGTTTGGCGTCGTAACAACTCAGCAACAATTGTCCTGATGATGATAATTAATACTGTCGAAACGTCGACACAAATAATTTAAAATTTGTGTTATACTTTTTTGACCGATCCTCGCAAACTCTTCGTCTTTAAATTCATTAATGCCTACCATTTCCTTGTTCAACCTAGCACTCGAATATGTGGTCAGAAATTTTTTAATTTATAGGAATGCAACATTAGGACATAAAATGGTCTAGATCGTATGATAAGCAGACGATATCAGTATTATGCCAAGATCCCAAAGAAGAAAAAGAGATCTTCCAGGAACTCAAATGTGAAGCAGAAGAGATAGGATTACAGGTGAATACAGATAAAACAAAGGTTATGATTACCACTCGAATGAAACCCAGGAAACCTGAACAGTTTAAAATCGAACCACTAGAACTGGATATAGTTAATCGGTTTAAATATTTTGGATGTTGGATTGCAGAAGATAATGAAGTAATAAATGAAATAAGGAAAAGGATACAGGCTGCAAATAGAGCGTATGCTTCGTTGACAACTATATTTAAGACAAGGAATATCCACCATCAGTCCAAGGTCACATTATATAATGTTATGATTAGACCGGTGATAACATGTATCAGCGAGACTTGGACTCTGAATAAACGAGCCGCTATCCTACTCAATACCTTTAAAGGAGAATTATGAGGAGAATATATGGACCAATGCAAGTCGATGGGATATGGAGAATACGTCACAATGAGGAAATGTACAGCTATATAATGACAATGATCAGGCCAACACCATCCGACTGCATAGATTGTAATGCGTAGGTCACATCATTAGGATGGAAGGCAACCGAATACCTACGAAGCTACTGTTTAGTCAGATCGAGGGTAGAAGGCCTGTCGTAAGACCCAAGCATCGCTGGATTGACACAGTGGCAAGGGATGCTGTTACTTTACTTAAAATAAAACGAGAGACATCAATCGCCAAGGGCAGAGAAAAATGTTGACGGATGATTATGGAGGCTAAGGTTCGACTCCGAACTGCGACGCTATAGAAGAAGAAGAAGAAGAAGAAGAAGAAGAAGAATATCAACATTAAAATGACAACACAAAAGTAATCAAAATTAATGCATATCATTTCCCTTATCTTATAATCTTTTCCGTATTAATTTTAATAGTTCTCCAATTTATTTGAAAATCAGATTATAAGCATTTTGTAATATTTTCAACTAAAATTATTTGTCATCTCCGATAGTGCTGGACGCACATAATAATTTAATTGCATAGCCATAAGATACATTATATCAGGAGTTATTAAATAATTATTTTACATTTAATAAGAAAATAATTTTGTTTCAGAAGTGCACAGCCTTTATTATTGTTAAACAAAACCTGTACTAATCATTTATAGGTACTATAGTTTAGAATAGTGGTTCCCAACCTTATTAAGTCCGGTACCCACCTTTACAGTTCTTTACAGTTCGTGGTCCCATAAGGATGGGTGCCGGCAGAATTACTTGTAGGGGAGTACATCTAGTTTATAATCATGTTTGTGCTAACATCGAGTACTTAAAACCTTTTATACGCTTAAACAAATTGTACATATTTAATTCTATTTAATAGTAAATGTAATAGGTTTTTAAGACACAAAAAATAAATTTTCGGGCCCGACATCGCGACCCACCAAACGCCCCCTAGGGACCTAGCAGTGGGTTGCGCCCGATAGGTTGGTTTAGGATATCGGTTAATTTCTTATTTTCATTGTCCTATGAAAAATCGCTACGACTGTGACATACATGAAAGTCATTACCTTATATAATAACATGGGTGCCCCGTAATAAATACCTCATGAGATGACCAATTATTATACCTATGTAAAAACTTAAATACTGATCATAAAATACTTATAGTAAAAACTGACCAGTCTCCACATAAAATAAATTTTGAATTAAGAATTTACTTTTACTATTTATACGTTTCATCAGATTTGCAAACAATACAATATGCAAACAATGCAAATGAAAAAACAAAGGTAATTGTATTTCTAGACAAGCAACTAATAAGAACACAAGTAATGATTAATGATCAACTTGAATATATCTGGGAAATGATATTGGTTGTGCGTAAACTTGTGATATTGATGTTAAGTTAAGTAAACTTCAGACGATCTCAGTGACAGCCAAAGGTATTTTAGAAAGAAGCTGCATCGAGATACAAGTTTTACGAAGTTACGGCAATTACTGTGCTGTCCTATGGGTGTAAATTATGGACAGCCAAGAAAGTAGAAAGTAATATACAAGCCTTGGAAATTGTGTTCTTAAGAGGAGCTTAAGTTGTTCTAAACTTGTCCGTATAAAAAGTAAAGACATAAGAAAAAATTACAAGTTTTTAACTTGAATGAAAGGCGAATAGATTATAAATAAACGGTGGAAAGAACACTTAGAAAGAACGTCACATTCAGACTGTCCAAACAAGACTGGAAATGTAACCCTATAGAACACAGGTGTGTGGGTAGACCCAGGAAGAGACGGCTGGAGGATCTTTGAAGGTGGAGCAGGCAGCACCTTGTCTATGGCGTGTTATGAAAATTATAATTATGAATATACTTTTATACATTATAACTTTATTAAGTAGGAAAGGAATTTAAAAAAAGTATCGGTGCAGTAGTCTGGCGTACAAAATTTATAAAATGCGCTTTTGGTGAAGACAATATATTGCTACCTGAATTTTTTCTTCACTCTCTTCCCATATATGCATACGTCACTCGAACATAAGACTATTACTGTATGTTTTAAATGTAATGCAAATGCTACGTGATAGTTTCGTATTTGTTTACACGTAATTCATCCAGTGTCCTCTTAAAGATTTCAACATTATATTTATTAACTGTAACATACGAGCTTAGTAACGCATAATTACATTATATAGCCACAATGTGCTTTATATAAATCAGTACTCACCGGTTGTGTACCTGCAAAGAGACAGTATTCCATCGTCAACAGTATGAATGGAATCTTGTAGACGTAACGTTGTGTACGTCTAACAAAAATCTTATTACCGTTAATCGTGGCCTCAGTCAGTGATCTTTACGTAATGTCATGTGTTTCCTAGTGTGTGGGCTGCAACTTGTATCATAGACATATTATAAAATGTGTCGGTTTTTTTCATAACGTGTATTTTGCGTCAAGTCACAAGTCATATTTTGGTAATAGTCGGCAGTTATTAAACAACCGCGTTTTTTGTGTTTGTACGTAAACTATAGGTCAAAACTAGTTGCGGACGCAAAAAATGTTCATTTCTTATTTGCAAAATTACAAAAAAATCATTAAAACACAATGCTGCTTGGAGTTGGTTGCTTTTCCAATGATTTGCACAAAAACCGAGTATTAGTGGAAAATGAGTTCTGCCACAGAAAGGCAATAGGCAAGGGGCGCCCATTGGTTCACCCCAACTTACTTCGAGTTGGTTGCTTTTTCTGTGATCTGCACAAATACTGAGTGTTATTAAAAAAACTAGTAGTAGTGGAAGACGTGTTCTGTCACAAAAAAGAGATATATATATATATATATATATATATATATATATATATAGTAACAGGGAAGGCAACGCCTTAATGTAGTAGACTATATAGTACGGTAACGCCTTACGTCGAGTTGGTTTATTTACGTGGCTTTTAAAAGAAACGAGAAAAGTTAGTTGTTAGGTTACTTTGCATGTTAACCTAGCAACGTGAATTTTACCTTATTCACGTCAAAAAAACTTAATTACTTTATGCACCTCAACTACTACTTACGCAGATAAATTTGACGTGTATTCCTAATAGAAATTGAAAAAAACGCATTTTACGTTATTTGGATCCCATAATTGTGTTTCTTGCAATTTGTTTGGGAATTTTTTGCGTCCGCACCTAGTTTTGCCCTGTACTTTATGTACAAACACAAAGACTGCGGTTTTTGCAAGTTTTTGGCTACTGGAGCTCAGGTTGTCACTGCTGACTATTACCCTTCAATTAGCCGGCCTAAGCCGCCTAAATGACATAATCATTATTATAAAAAATAACAAAAAATATTTGTTTTCGCTTGATGCGGTTTATTTATTAATAGAAAAATTTAGACACAAAATAAAAATGTAGTTTAAAAAAATGTTGTATAAACATATGACTACGTCATATCCGACGTTTGTGTTTATTTAAATAATTAGAATTTTCAACAAAAATTCGGGTTATCAACAACGTAATAAAGCATACACTGATAATACTTGGATTATGTATAAAGCCTAATTTAGATTTAGTAGAAGTAATGTTTTGCATGCTTTTCTACATGCTAATCAAAAAGTAATTTGTAAGGCGTTATTACGTCCAGCCAAACAAAACTGTAATTTCTTAAACTGTGTCTACTTATACGTTAACTTCCCCTGAAAATATAATTTCCTGTCAGTTGTGTTTAATTTCTCTGAACCAGAGACGGCTGGTTGAACGTGTTTGTTGTAGACCGTAGGACGTTATTATACGTATACCTTACTTACTAGCCAACGCCCACCCTTGGCTGTTGGGCCATTAGGCGGCGCGCTGACCAGTAGAGACGTGAGAGCCTTGCCGTACCATCTTCGTCTTGGACTTCCGTGTCTGAGATCAAGGCTGGACATGCAATTAGGTGATCCGCATTCATGGAAGCGTATCCACAGAGAACACATTCAGGAGACGACAACACGCCAATGCGGTGCAGGTGGGAGGCCAGGTAGTCATGACCGGTTGTAGTTCTAAAAAGAGCAACACTAGTTGCTCGGGGTAGAGTTCTGTTGATGGGGCCGTCCGTAACCAATGTTGCCCATATTTTTCCCACACAGGCTCTTAATTGTTTTTCTTTTAGCCATAGGCTTATTGAGGAATTTATTCGTGCTTTCGCAGATGCATATGAGCTGGGGGTCTCCGGCTGAGGTAGTGCTGCGCCCATTTTGGCGAGGATGTCGGCTTTTTCATTTCCCATGATGTTGACATGGCTGGGTACCCATTGCAGTTCAATCTGCCAGCCTAATTGTACAAGGTTCTGCAGTTCTCGCCTACACTCAATTGTCAGGGAGCAGTTTGTATCACCATTTGAGGTCACGTTTTGAATCGCTGCAGTCGAATCTATGAGGAAGACGGCTTTGTTAGGTGGTGAGATCTTAGCAAGCTCAATAGATGCTGCCTTTATGGCTGCTACCTCTCCGTCATAGTTGCTTAGCCGGCCTCCTACAGCGAGGTGGCCTTCAAATAGAGAGCTGTAGAACCCAGCCCCTGTTGCCCCTGTAGATGGTATAGAGGATCCGTCTGTGTAGATTCGTATCCACTGCTCAGCGGGAAAATGTTTTTGTACAGTGTGTAAGGCTGCTTGACGAAGCTCGGCTTCATTCGACTCAGTTTTGGTCTTATTATGGTCGAAGAGTTTCAAGTTAGCATTTGGGAGTTGGCTAAAGAATTCACGGTGATGTATAAATGGTGCTGCCTCATTTGGTTCTATGTCATATTTGCGTTGGAGTTCTTCATATATCGCAATCGGGCATTTCTGAGTTTTCAGCCTTTCTGTCGCTGTTTTATAGTTATTCCACCGTTGTTGGTAGGCTCTTTTACATCTCTCCCAGGATATGAGGCACAGCTTTTCCCGTCTTACTTGGATAGGTTCGACTTGCAGTTGTGACTCCATGGCAAGTATAGGAGTTGATTTTGGCGCACCAGTTATCGTTCTAAGGGCTGCATTTTGGACCAAGTGAAGTTTCTGGCATGCTGCATTGGAGGCAGTAATAGTTGCTTCTGCGCCATATTCCAATAGCGGCCGAATGTAGCTCTTATATGCAGTTGTCAGAACATCTTGATTTGCTCCCCATGTAGTCGCAGTGAGTCGTTTAAGTAGCCGGCAGCGCCTGGACGCACTGTTCGCGGACTGTTCTATATGGTGCTTCCACGTCATTCTGGTGTCTATATTAACACCCAGGTATTTAGACATGTTCACCTCTTCGAGTCCCGATCCACAATAGCGCAGATTGACCGTAGGCCGCCTTGTTGATAGAGAGAAAAGTTGGTATGTCGTCTTGGTGGTATTTACCGTCATGGCATTTAGTTTGGCCCACTCTTCTAGTTTAACAAGTGCACTATTAATAGTTGCTTCAAGACCCATGATATGGCTGCTAGTTGCCCAGATGATAAGGTCATCGGCATACAGGAGCGCTTGTACTCCCGGCACACACCGAACAGCCACCAGAATGTCATTGACCATAAGGTTAAATAGGCTGCAGCTGATAACGGCACCTTGGGGTAGCCCTTGGCGTTGAATTCGGTACTCTGAAAGGCAATCATTATAGCGGACACGAATTTGTCTTTGACTCAGGAAGGACGCTATCCAGTTAAAAAGGTTACCTGCGACGCCACTCAAAGCAAGTTTGTGAAGCAACATGGGTCTCCAGACTGTGTCGTACGCGTTTTTTAGGTCAACCATTACTGCCAGGGAGGACATTTTCTTGTGGTACCCATCCTTAACACTTTGTGCAAAGTAGACGACTTGGTCCATGGTGCATCGGTGCGCTCGGAAACCTGCTTGGCATTCATCAATAACCGCATTCATTTCAAAGAACTGGTTCAGACGCCGCACAACCATTCTTTCGGCAACCTTGCAGCAAGCACTTGTTAATGTGATGGGGCGGTAGCCCTCAGGTGTATCACTTGGCTTTCCTTTCTTGGTAATAGGTATAATCTCCCCTTTCCTCCATTGCTGGGGGACGCGTGTTTTCCACGTTAGATCAATGAGATTGAGCAAGGCTAGTTCCGCTGTGTTACCAAGATTTTTTAGGAGTTCTGGGTAGATTGCGTCGGCTCCTACCTTCTTGCCCTTTGTGTTTAGTAGTGCAAATTCAAGTTCGGAGAGGCTAAAATCGCTTAGGCAAATTTTTTGTTCGGTTTTGTTGAGGCACTGCATTAGAGGTTTTTTATTCAGGTGTCTGTGTTCGTTTCTTGTCTTTCGGGTTCGGCTTATATTTGCGTAGTACTTGCAAAATATTATACGTATACCAACGTAGCTAATATCGTTACATAACAATTACAATTGTCACTGCCTTTTAACACACTTGTGAATGTCACATGACTTAAAACGTTTGAATTAAGGTTCTGTAATTTCATTATAAATAACAAATTTACATTTAGCCTAAAACTTCGTGAGTTGCAAAACGTTGGCGTCGAAGCCGGTACGTAATTTACCTGACGTTTCTACGACCCTTCGGTCGTAATAGCAGAATATTACTATTATTAATTATTATTATGAAATATTATTAGTAATTATTATAGTAATAATTATTGTAATTAACTGAGTGCACTCCCGTAATTCTGCCGGCGTCCATCCTTAAGGAACCCATGAAGTGTAATATCCTTCAACGTGAGTCCCGGAATTAATAAGGTTGGGAACCACTTTCGTAAACTATAGGGCCTATAAATGACTAGTACACTTTAGGTTTAACAATAGCAAAGCTTACACACTTTTCGAACGTAATTACTTTCTTATTAATGTAAAATATTATTTAACTAGCTGTTACCCGCGGCTTCGCACGCGAATATTTGACTTTTAATAAGTATTTTAATATAATTTTTATTGTCTATGTCTGTATGGCGTTCTGTCAGCTCATACAGCAATTTTGTACTCATTAGTCAAATTCTCTCCAAAGCTGTTTTCAACACTTGTACTATTTTAAATTGTACCAAAGTTAGAAGCATTGTATAAAACATTAAACGTCATGTTTTCCTCAACAATGGCTTTTATTTATTTCAGCGAAAAACTAAAAACGAAAAAACGATGTCACCTAACTTCACAAATGAAAACAACACGTATTTTTGCTTTGCATTAAGTAACAGACAATTTACAATTAGTACACTTTCCACATCATAATATATCAATACAATCGCATATTATATAAAACATCGAAAATGTACTGCAGGAATGAATAAATGTACAGTTCTGATGCCGCTAAATATCATTTGTTTATTTACTTGTTACTATGGTAATTAATTCTGGTCTCCATGGTATTGTTGACATCTTTATACGCGTTAACGAAAATGCATAATTAAAGGGCCTAAATCGTGCAAACGGGGAAAAATATCAATGGACAGTATTTTTCGCCTTGTGTCAAAAGTTACCTGTGCAAAATTTGGTGGGAATCGGTGTAACGGTGTGGATTTGTATTCAGTACCCATAAATCCTCAGACTTTGAGTTTTATATATATATATATATATATATATATATATATATATATTGTTAAAACACAAATGTGCCAAACCCCGTACCAGGGATAAAAAAGATAATTCTTAATGTAAAAATACTTCATATAAAATAAAATGTTTAAAAATGAATGAAATATAAATATTATGACACGACGAACGACGATATTACCCAACCCAAGTGATTGACCCAACAACAGAAAAACAAAGAAGGGAACCACGAAACATACACAGAGACAAAAAGTGATTGACCAAACAATTAAGAAGATAGGAAACCAGAACTAAAGAAGAATCAAAGGAAGTGAACAAATTCCTACAACTATATAGAAATTAAACCAGATGAGAAGAGGAGAACCGAACCAAGATGAAGACAATTGAAGAAGATGAAGACGAAGAAGAAGAGGAAGAATGAAGAGGAGACAGGTTGAACCCAAGGAGAAACTAACACCACATATAAAGGGGAGAAATAGTAGACTCAAAGATAGAATACTGTAAATAAACCCCAAATAATTATCCGCTAATGAAACAAATAGTATTGTTGTAATTGAAATAACTTATATACCTATTTTAAAACAAAAGACAATTATAAAATAACGTAGTGTAGAAAAGTACACTAACACAATTATTAAGGTTAAATTTAATGAAAGATAACTAACCAAATATTATTAATAATAAGAATTATGTTGTAAAGAAATAGTGAGAAATAATAGGAGAAAAGTATAGGGATTACCCATTAAGTAACACTTAATACAAACAGTGAACCAAAGTAAAGTGCAATAGTGAAAGTGTAAATACCCTAAAAATAGTGAGAGCGTATCAGTGAAAAACCTCTGTTAATTAAAGGTGAAGGTGATACGGTGAAATAGATATTTTAAGCAATAAAGATGTAATAATAAATAAGAAAACACTTTATAAAGCATTGATAAACAGTCAATGATTTGAGTGATCTTGTGAACATTTATATATTAAGAATAATTAACAATAATATTTCAAATAAAGATAAGTAAAACGTGTGATATTATTCAGGGAGAAAGACCAGATAAAAACAGTTTGTATTAACATGGAATGGAGGAGATGGTGGTATAGAAATAAGGTTTTGTTTTAAAATTAAGAATACAATGAATAAAACACCCCATGTTAAAAGGGGAAATAACTTTAATAAGTTTGCAAGAAGTGATGAAGTTTATCACTCAAAGTAGTAACAAAAGAATGAAATTAATGTTAAAACCAACAATAAATAATAACTTATAAAGAATAGTTTGTTTCAATGTTATGAAGAGGATATGGCTGAAGGGAACTTGCAGTCCATAAGCCTAATTGTTATATTTTAAAATATGTATAATGAAAATGTATATTGAATAGTAATTAAAACACAAACAGAATCAACACACAACACAAACAAATATGATAACAAGGTGAAGCCCATCAGGCTGAATTAAAAATGTAATTTAAAAGAAATAAACCAAAAACCATCATGGCTACTCTTGGCTATGAAAACATCTAACTGTCAGACACAGACAAATGTCAATTGTAACCAATTCACAAAGAAATTTATTAATCTAAACCAGTAAATGGCCAATAATTATACGTAAATCATTTTAAAAGAGAAATGTTATTATAAAAGTTTAATTTAAGAGAGACATGTAATTTATCAAATGTCAAATATTTAGACTAAAATTAATGTATAATAGAATATGACCTTATGAGGTATCATTTTAAACTTTGAAAGGAAAGAAATATAATAGTGATATTATTTATTACCCCAAAGGAACGATAAAGGAATAAAACCATTAAGAAAATACATAATAAATTTGAATAAAAATTCAAATCTCTTAACAATGCTTTTGAAAGAGGCCTTAACCAAACAAAGGATTTCTGTTACCATAGTAACGGGCCGTTGAATAAGAATTTTTCGTTAAATTTATGAGACTTGAAGAAATGAAGCGTGGGTAAGCGGCACGCAAAATTGTGATGATTGAAATTTTCAATTAAATAGTTAGAAAGACGTTCGGAAGTTAACCACAGAAACCAAAGACGTATAGAGGCAGTACTACCAAGGTTAAACGATGTCCTGGAACCAAATAACAATAAATTAATTAGCAGAAATCCCAAGACAAGATAGAAAAAGATGTCCGAAGCTTAAAACCAGCCCAAAAGTGCAGAATTTCCACTACCCCAGATGACAACATATCATCACTGTCTGAACTGATAAGTATCAAATAAATTCCTTTCTCCCAGAAACCAAATTACTTTAAATATTTCTCAAACAATCAAATTTCTCACTATTGAACAAATATAATTTTCTTTCGAAGGTTTAATGCATAATTAACTTACGTAAAAACATTTTGTTAATCAAAATATAACCTCACATTAGTGTGCGAACTTTGTAACAAAAATACGACACTACCGAACAATTTGTAAAAACACATTATACTTTCTAAGTACGTATAAGGTATGGTAATGAACTTTTTTAATGTAACCCACTTTTTTGTCTTATTTTATAATCCAAAGGACCCCAGATTTTGAACAGATTAATATACTGTATGTAAACTGTAGCCATCTCGGCAACGAAATAATTGTTTTAAAATCGATTTGCCAACCTTGAAATATTGCCGTCTCATGTTCTAAGCCGGAGCAATTTATAATCCATCATCCATTATAATGGTTATCAAACCATTTATAATCCTTTTGTCATATTAATTAATGACTGAATTTGTATTAAAATCACAGTACAGAGTATTACTATCGTTTTATTTCATAGGACGTTGTAGAATATATGTGTGTTAGCAATTTTTATTCAGTAACCAACTAGCGCTCGTCACGAGTGGACAAGACGGCAACCTGTACAGCGGCGGGAACCATTTGAACGATCCAGCTGTCAACGCTAATAACACTTATCAACTTGCAATTTCACAATTTTAATTGTTTTGATATAAACAATTTGGCGCCACCCGGGATTCGCAACCCCTATGAATTAACAGGTAGGTTGTACTGGTAATTTGAACAACGCTCCAGATTCCAGTAGTGACTACGATTATTGTAACGACCGGTGTGAGGCAAACACATCACATTAACACTAATACACATAATAAACAAGTGTAAACACCATTTTAACAGGTACGCACGAGCCATTTATATTCGTTACAATATATATATATATATATATATATATATATATATATATATATAGGTTAACTTCAGTTATAATGTTAGTACTTATTTAAAGCCCCAAAAATTATAAATATAATTATTTCACTACGACTCGGAACACAAAACTTTTTATGGGTAAAGTTTACCTTAGGTAAGTCTAACCTTACCTTAGGTTGTAAGGTAAAACTTTTACGTTTTTACCCATAAAAAGTTTTGTGTTCCGAGTCGTAGTGAAATAATTATATTTAATTAAGAAACGGACACGTCATGGACAACGAAATGTAAGAATAAACTAATTCGAAAAGTAGCGTACACATTACCGAGCACCGAGAGGAATGTTATGGCAGGAGGGAAGTAAGTCATAATTTGAGAATTATAAAATTTCAATTCAATAAAGCTCCCTTTTTATTTTTACCCCTATGATGTAAAGGAATACAGATCGGTATTGGAGCGACAAAGGTTAATCATGCGGAAAGCTGTTGGCCAACATACTAATGAATAATGTTTGTTACAAGGTAAACGACGTGTGTCGATTATGTTTGTGTGTGTTGCGTTATGTGTGTGAGTGCGCGCGCGTGAGAGCGCGCGCGTTAGACGGATGAGGGTTAATAGATCAGTAATCGGCGCTCCCTTGCGCTCCCCATTGTAACCTCCTCTGCTATCATGTGTAATAATTGCTCAGCAATTAAGCTCTAACACATTATTGAGAATGCCCTGCTATGACTATTCTGTAAAACATATTTAGAATCGTACTAAAATTATACGATGTCAACTGTAAAAGGATTGTTAAGCCAAATCCCACTTTTACGTTATGTTAGTCAGTTAAACCAATACAATTTGTACAAAAATGTATCAATACAATCGCATAGTAAAAACATTAAAAACTGCAGGAACGGATAAAGGTATAGTTCCGATGCCGCTAAATATCATTTGTTTATTTACTTGTTACTATGGTAATTATTAATTCTGGTCTCCATGGTGTTGCAACGGCATCACTTTAACAGCCACTATTTTTACGTCCATCTGGAACCACAGTCTGTCACAAACGTGACACGCGTGTCCAAAATCATTATTAACGAATGTTTTGTGGATGTGCTTTGTAGCTAACTGCCACGTTTTGCTGAATTCGATCGGCTGATACACTTGCGAAGTCGGGGGCTCTTCCTCATCCAACTGGACTTCACTATTTATTTCCTTGTCTTTTAAGCGTTGTCGGTAAATCCACTGACGTTCGGTATTAGTCATTTTATGTTTTTTGAATTCCCCATGATTTTCTCTACTCTCCTGTATGCGTTTACGATACTTTTGAGCAGGTTTAGCATCCATATACCGCGACATTTTATCCGAACACATGATTTTTACAACTTTAATTACGATTATTCAAACCTATTAATAATATCACCGCTATTACGGTACACTATATAGATAGTACTCGACGAGACAATTTTAACGACACCTCACTCAACGTTCTATCACATCGGAAACCGGAGAAATACTAATTTTAGTGCGCGCCGAACGGCGCAAAACATTTCTATTTCTCCCCCTCTCATCACGCGCTGGATGATGCAATAGTCCGCTTATATTGTGGTACTTATCATCTTTGTTCCTTTATCTGTCGAATGATACCTCATATAAGCGTGAATCGTTTGTCGTTTAGATAATATTTCAATTTCAAAAGTGACTCTCGATTTTCTGGTTGGGGGTGCCTATTGCTGGCCTGAAAGGTAAGACGTACTCTACGTCAAATAAATATAAAATAGTTTGAAAACTAAATTTAATATGACTCAAAACACACGCTTTAAAAATGCGAGCTAGATGTATAGAAGCAGAAGCATAAGAATCTAAAATTCATTGCCACAGTATTGTGGTTACTGAAGAAGACTGTGTCAGCTGTGTTAGAAACGTCTGTCCGTTTAGCGTTTAGATGGTCTCCAGAGATGAGGCCGACACGTGTATGAATAACATGTTTCAGAACAATTACCTTAGTAGACCACAACCACTAGCCTGGACTTTATTTTCAACAAGTCTAATATTCATTTAACCTTTATCGACTTGATAATTTTACCTTTGTACAAAGTATACAGAGATGAGGCCGACACGTCTAAGAATAACATATTTCGGAACAATTACCTTAGTAGACCACAACCACTAGCCTGGACTTTATTTTCAACAAGTCTAATATTCATTTAACCTTTATCGACTTGATAATTTTACCTTTGTACAAAGTATACAGAGACGAGGCCGACACGTCTAAGAATAACATCTTTCAGAACAATTACCTTAGTAGACCACAACCACTAGCCTGGACTTTATTTTCAACAAGTCTCATATTCATTTAACCTTTATTGACTTGATAATTTTACCTTTGTACAAAGTATACAGAGACGAGGCCGACACGTCTAAGAATAACATCTTTCAGAACAATTACCTTAGTAGACCACAACCACTAGCCTGGACTTTATTTTCAACAAGTCTAATATTCATTTAACCTTTATTGACTTGATAATTTTACCTTTGTACAAAGTATACAGAGACGAGGCCGACACGTCTAAGAATAACATCTTTCAGAACAATTACCTTAGTAGACCACAACCACTAGCCTGGACTTTATTTTCAACAAGTCTAATATTCATTTAACATTTATCGACTTGATAATTTTACCTTTGTACAAAGTATACAGAGATGAGGCCGACACGTCTAAGAATAACATCTTTCAGAACAATTACCTTAGTAGACCACAACCACTAGCCTGGACTTTATTTTCAACAAGTCTAATATTCATTTAACCTTTATCGACTTGATAATTTTACCTTTGTACAAAGTATACAGAGATGAGGCCGACACGTCTAAGAATAACATCTTTCATTACAATTACTTTAGTAGACCACAACCACTAGCCTGGACTTTATTGTCAACAAGTCTAATATTCATTTAACCTTTATTGACTTGATAATTTTAACTTTGTACAAAGTATACAGTTAAACATTGTTGGTGCTTTGAATATCCATCATGGTGGTAAACATGATATAAAACGTTCTTGAGTGTTACTGGTATCAAGGATTCGTTTTTTAGTGTTTTTTAACACAATTATTACAGTCACTTTAGCTTTGTCAATGCTGTGAGTATAATGTAGAATAGGCCATATGTCGCTTGACTATAGACATTATCATTATTAAATCAATGGTCAATGTAGCAAATGATTAATTAAAATCAATGGTTATACAGTAAATCTATGGTGAATGATTTTTATAAAGTTTAGCCACTACATACACACAATTTTAAAACATTTGTGTCGAAATTTGAACAAAAGCTGTTATCAGTACCTGCAGGTCTACTCGGCCATTGCGGAAATAATTAATAGACCTAAGTAGGCTATGTAATGAGTTGTTTCGTGCTGACTGCGTGTTGTAAATGTTATTTAAAGGATAGTTAAAACTATTACACGTAAATATAGTAATATTTGTATATTATTTATATATAATTAATATATTTCTTGCATTTTAACATTCATTAAATGTATAGCCATTTACATGTACACATGTCTTGATAAAGACAAAATATTTGTCTAAACATCAACACAAGTGTTTGAAAATTGTGTTAGTTCCAACCTGACAAAACTTTAGATCATTAAGAAATAAGATGGCATTTTTTACATCCATGTTCCGTAAGGAAATGGAAGTATGGTTATCGCAAAAAAATCGTGTTCGAGATAAGGGGTGATTCTGATTGTACTACCCTCAAAGGATGAAGAAAACTCATTTTCCGAAAAGTGTCTCTGAGTCTGTCTGTGTGTCTGTGTGTTGAACGTTTTCTATGGCAAACAATAACTGCGGCAAATTCAAATATCTTTTTGCGTATGTGCCCGAGTTGTAGATCACTCAAGACCTATTGATATTGGTGAAGATCGGTTGAGGGGAAGGAACAGTTTACCTTCAACGTTTTACATTTTAACAAGAGTAAAGTACTTAATTTGATAAGTATCTTGAAAAGAAGATCATAATAATCCACCGTAGAAAGGTAGATGAAATATTTATAAATGAAAAGGATAACTGAAGTGGGAGGGGGTAATTTTCTATAAATGAAAATAATAGTTGAAGGAGGAGGGGATAGTTTTTTATATGTACTACGTTATCGGTAAAACAAAGAAGTAGATTCTATGGAAATATAAGGAAGACACCTAACTTGTTAGAAATTATCGAACCGAATTCAAGTAAATGGTTGTAAATATAAATATTAGAAGTTATTTAAATATGGAAGTCATGTATGCATCTCCATACCGATATTTTTAAATCACCTTACAACCCACCTTGTAATAATGGTCATTCGTCATACCTAAATTTCCGTCAGTGTAATTTGAATGAATGTTGGCAATAATCTGCTGAACTGAAAAATATTCAAGTGATTAATATTACAAGTGATGTCTGCTATTTGCAAACATCTTCGTTGTTTAGGCAACAACTGTAAGACACTATAAAACTTAGCGCAGTATTGCTAAACAGTATTTGCTTCCAAAATCTGAGAAATTAATACTTATTCAAGTAATTAAAAACTACATACATTTTTACTGCCAGTGTAAACCGCTTATTATAACCCCAGGATATTATACCAAATACTCATTTTGATTTTATGATTCACCCAAAGGTCGAACACGGGACCTCCAGATACACGGAATACGTATTAGATCCAGTCTGCGAAAACGTTGAATTGTACATCCGAGCTCTACCCCGCATAATAAAAGATACTTTATATGTCGTCGTCAACAAATGGGTAACACACGCCCCGCCCATTCCATACTGTTCACGAAACAATGACGGTTTTATAACATTCGCTACAGGTGTTTGTCATCCTTTAAAATTACGTTAGAATGTCAATACATTATGTTTACTTTCTGCTTTGTAGGCCAGTGGTAAACATACTGTTACGTAATACGGAAAGTTCTACAAGTATTTCGGCTGTTCCAGCAGAGCCTAGCTGTAATGTTTGTGTGCGTACATATTGCTGTTACGTTGAGATGAAAGACAATTACATGACACTTATCATGCGACAACAATCGTAGCTATTGCAGCCGCAACGGTCAGCGCACTGTGTTCAAGGCTAGACACAACACTGTTTCTAGTGGATTCGCGAGCGTATGTAATAGGCACTTGTTTAACACGTCATCCAAAAAGTGACAGATTGTTCTGACATCTCAGCGGCGTATACATATAAGCATCCAGGCGACGGTCAGTTCAGTTCATGTCGGGCGATTTACTTAGTGCGTCTCAAGTGGTATATTAATGAAAAGTGATTACTATGCGGGACTCTCTTAGTTGACATTATTATTGCGTGTGGACAAATTTTACTTGAATTATTGTACGAGTGTAATCTTGTTGAATAACGTTTTGATTACAAACTGTTATTTGTGATTAATTGAAGCTGGTGATTAGTGACCTTTATTGGAGTCTGTATTTTTGTTTTCCACTAGACTGTACGACGATCAGTTAGACCGTCGTAACAATATTATGTGTCAAATAAGTGTGAAGAATTATTATTATTTATCGTGTTATAACTAAATATCAAGGTGTGATATACTAATTCAATAATTGCGCTTAATTTTCTTAAATAATTTATCATAAGTTATATTGTATTGCAAATTAAGGTAAACACCTAATTCAAATTCACTGCACAAAGTAGTGATTTAGAATTTGTTATACGGTTTGAAGAACAGTTGGTGGACGGTATAGTTGGCTTTTCAAGTGTGAACAAAGCAAATGTTACCATACCGTAGTGGACGGTTCTGTATCAGACTGATTCAACTGCGTCAGCACAATGTGTAATGGCAGGTTCCGTTGCCGCTGCCAACCGACTCGTTTCTGGTATCGTTATTCACACGGCACACATAAAATAATGTGGAAAATATTATTTATGTGCAACGTGTTGAAAATGCATTTTCTAACCACCATTGTATGATTGCTTTTAGGTAGGCTACTACGAAGAGCATACAGCGTAACGTATTTTTTTATTACTATCAGCACTGTTGTTAGCAGTTATTGTTGAACCAAACGATACGATTTTTAAATCCCAGTTTTAAAATGTCAGATATCTTAACTGGTGTGATAGCTTTTCGTGGAACTGATTCTGTACAGGCATAAATTGCTAGATGGTTGAGTCCTGGAGCAAATGTATTTTATAATGTAAGCAACGACGTTGTGAATAAGTAGCAGAAGTTTAACCTTATGTGTGGGACCATTATTCAAACCCTTAAGCCAGAAAGTGAAGGAACACCCCCAAATTTCTACAAGGTGATGGCTCTTCCCACACTCCTTTATGGGTTTGAGATTTAGACTTTAAGGAAAGGCCAGGCCAGTCGCATCCTCGACACGATCGCCCAGTATCGGCTGAATTGGTGGGAACATCTTTGCCGAGTGGATGACTGCCACAACCCCAAACAACTATGAAACTATGGAGCCGAGGGGAAGAGGTGTGGTACAACCGAGGGAGCGCTGGAGTGACCAGCTCTAATCCTTGCTTATCTGAAATCGGAACAAACCATCCTTGGTTTAATCATTGAAGGTGATGATAATGATGATGATGATACTGATCTTAAATGGTGACGCCAAAATTTTGTGATGCATTTCTTAACAGCTACAAGAACAATCGTTCTTTGCCCACAATCGTTATAGGTCTCTAGTTTACCCACACGTTTTCTTACTCTAACATCTTTGATTGCCTCACAACACCCTCAGTATAAAAATGCATCCATTTCTGTCGTCCCTTTATCATCTTGCAGTCTTCATTATACAATTCATTGCCTTCTTCAGTATTCATTCATCCTTTCCTAATGGTCAGTCGTAATATTCGTTGGGCTCTGATAACCTGGGAAACCTGTAAGTTAAATTTATTAATTAACCTATTTTGCTCAATTCGATAAAATCTTTCACTTAACTTCTTTCTCTCAAAGTATTTTTTGGTTTTACCGTGTAATGGGATAGGTCATACGTCACAGCCGCAGGCACTACAGGCCAGGGAATTCTTTACATATCTTTGTCTTTCAGTTCCAAGAAATGTGTGTAAGGTTGGCAGTACTAACTAATACGAGTGTTAGTACTTTTGGTGAAGTGAAGTATGTGTTATAGCGAAGAAAGACGCATAGATGGTGGGGATGTTTTTGTTATCCATTAGAGACTGCATAAGACAGCATTGGCTTTGACATGGAAGTAATGAAAATATTTGTGTTAATTGATAAGATTGAATTATTGATGACTGAGAACAATGAAAACAACGACATAACAGACTAACAAACAACTAAATGTCAAAGGCCGCATATTTTCCACGACCTTAAAGAAAAAGGGTTAGCACAGTTCGAGACGTCTCAGAAAAATAGGGCGAGGGAAATGAAATTTATGTACAGTTTTGCTGTCACTTTACATAAATGAGTTTTTTCGGTATCACATGACACTGTTAACAATTTTTAACAAAATTCACTAAAGCTGTTTACCTGGTGAAGCCAAGTGCCAGAAATTTGAATGCAAAGTTTGTAGTGGACGTAGTGTGGAAGACGTTTCTACAGTCTGACAAATTGTATCAACACAAGGAACACTAATGTTGATACTTAAGAAAAGTATACTGTAGCATAATACGTTGCAAAACTAAATAATTCTTATACAGCAATTTTATTAAAAACAGTTCTTTAATTAACCGGTACATATATCTTCTTCTTCTTCTTCCTCCTCCTCCTCCTCCTCCTCCTCCTCCTCCTCCTCCTCCTTCTTCTTCTTCTTCTTCTTCTTCTTCTTCTTCTTCTTCTTCTTCTTCTTCTTCTTCTTCCTCCTCCTCCTCCTCCTCCTCTTCTTCTTCTTCTTCTTCTTCTTCTTCTTCTTCTTCTTCTTCTTCTTCACCTCACGGAGTAGGCACTTTGCCTGTTCCGTCTTCAAATAGTATCTCTCCATCTCACTCTTAGTCTTCCTACATCTCTTGTACCAAAGGGTTGTAAAGTAATAAAAATTGTTATAAAATAAATACCGGAATATTACCTACCTGTGCGATCTGTCTTACGCACTTACCTTATTATCTACTAGAAGATTTCAGGGCCGCCAATATATTTTGGCGTGAAATATATAAACTTTAACATTCTTCCAATTAAAAGACACTAGAATAATTTTGATAACTACTTAATTACTCAACTCAGAAGTTTTCCCAGGCTCGATTATGCGAGTTTTTTTTCAGCACAGAACAATAAGGAATGGTTATGGGGAAATAATGCAACTAGCACATGGTTATGTTCTTAAAACAAACTCTTTATTTTTACTCAATTAAACTTTCTTTTTTACTCTTACTTTTTATATATTCTTTTGACTAATCTCTTTTTGGGACACACTCTCTCTCTCTCTCTTTTTACTTCTATATATTTCTCATCCCCCTTTTTCTCTTTAATTTTTATCTTTTACTTTAGAAACTTTGGGTCAACATATTTATTCAACACTGTACTTAACTTCCCTCGTTATCCAAATCCTTCCGCCATCATTTGCTGTTCACTTTCACTTTCGTCACCACTAACACTGTTCTAATTCTTCACTCTTACGTATTCTTCATTGTATTCTTCTTTTACATTACAATGCGTTTCGGTAGGTTTCGGCTACTGTAGTCGCTTCGACCTACCGAAATTTCCGAGGCTACAGTTATAACGTCTGTTATCGCTGATGGATTGTGTTGAACTGCTCTGTACTATTCGATGAGTTGTGCCATATGGTGGCTCGCAACCGTATACTATACAAAGCTTTGGGCGTCGACCACGTAGCCGTCAAACGGATGTCGACTTCATACCTCGTTCTATCATTGGCTGTCGAACGTTCCAGAATATTTCCCGAGATCTCGCGAGAGCCGGAAAGCAGTTCGCATTGCCAACACGTGGTTGATTTTACGCAGCACAGCGCCGCACCTTTATGATGACTCACTCATCCTTTGTGACAATTCCCAATGCGTACCTGGTACGGACTGATACCCAATATTAGACAGACGGGTTTTTGTTAAAAATGATTAAAAAATGGTTTTACACCTTTTGCCCTGTTACAGGGTCTATGATGAAACGCAATCTTAGGTAGTCGTCCATCCTCTGTTCTGACCAGATAATGTAACCATTCTCTGCAATATGTCTGGATCTTATGAAAAATACCTGCAGCATTTCTTTAATATTCTCATTGCACAAACCATCCTGTCTCGTGCAACCTTTTATTCTTTTCAGAAACTTCATTTTCGAAGTTTGAATCTGGTTTTTAATCTTCTTTTTTTAGATGTTTCAGATCTGTTTCATCAAAGTACCGGAGAGAATGAGTATCGCTATATGGTTTTATTTCCTGATGAAGGGAAATATCCATCCGCACCTCCAAGGGGTGGGGGATGGGGAACGCCTACGGGCGGCTCTGGAGACCGAGTGATAGCCGGTATAAGCTGTCCCTCCTCCACTTGTCACTGCAGGTAGAGGTTAGGGCACTCTCTTGCCCTTGGGGTAAGAAATTGTCCCTAAAGGCGGATGGCTCATCATTTGCGCAACGGCATAGGATGCATGAGAGAAGGAGAAACTTTCGCATTAAAGATCCGTATGGATATCTCATCTTCAATTTCCAGGGATGGTATGGAGGCTCGTGCCCCGGGGTAACAAGGGTGAAGACTCTAACGGTCAGATATGGAGGGATGGAGCAACCACTAATGTGGGAATAGTACGCATGATGGCTAGACTTAAGCCATAAGACAGCAGTCCTATCACTTGACCCTCTGCGAAGGCCTGGTAACTGTTCCACAGTAATTAATTACTAAAATTCTTCAACGAGATTTTACGGACAACGAGCAAGCCATGCTAAAGATAAAAGATTAGTTATTATGGATAGGTTAAAAGTTGCAACCTGGAATGTCGAGGACTTGGAGAAAAAGAAGTGGAATTACAAAAATTGCTTGAAGAGAGGCAAATACATGTTGCTGTAGTAACGGAAACTAAGAAGTATGTATTTTAAACTAGTTAATTTCAGTGTTCATATAAAAAGGATAGCAGTAAATACACTAAGTTAGAAACAAATAGTAACTTTGAAGTTGAAACACAAAGTAACGGAGAACGCTGCAATGGCAATGAGAAATTCCAAGCTGACATTTTGATTGGTTTTGTTGGTAACACAGTTGAACGGTTGACTGCAGCAATGCCAGCTGTCCACAACACAGCCTACGCGACAACAGCTGATTAAACGTCCGTCTCTGCCTCGAGTTATTTATTTTTTAATTTATCAACTGACAACTTATCAAGAGACACTAATTTTTGTCCCAAGTTTTGTATAGAATTTCCAGTAATTTTAAGAATTTGTAATGTTTATTTCAAGGTTTTTACTTTATTCCAGTTTATTTTTGCATAGAATCGTTAATAGGATCAGACCGAACATATGAGCATTATGTTACTTCCTAGATTATTGACGTCTATTTGTAAAAGGTATTGTTACGACGGTCTACAGATCGTCGTATGGTACAGTGGACAACAAAATACAGGCACTAGTGAAGTCACTAATCACCGGCTTTAATTAACCACAAATACAGTTTATTATCAGCTTGTGCAATAATCCTAGCAAAATTTGTCCACACGCAATATCAATGTTGACTAATAGAGTCCCGCACAATTATAACACAATAACACTTAGCCACAATACTTTGAACCTCACTTGAATAAATCTCCACTTAAACTGAACTGAACTGACCGTCGCTGGATGCTTATACTTACACAAAGCAGAGATTGCAGAATAATCTGTCACTTTTTCGATGACGTATTAAACAGGCTGACTAGAAACAGTCTCACTGTCTGGTCTTCAACACAGCGCCCGACCGTTGCGGTCTGGAATAGGCTCGATTGTTGGCGCATGATCAGTGCTACGTAATTGTCTTTCATCACAATGCAGCAAAATGTACGCACAGAAACATTACAGCTGGAATCTGCTGAGATTGCCGAGTAAAGAGTAGAACAACGTTCTCCAATTGTACCAGAACGTTCCGTATTACGTAACACTATGATTAACTTCATGTGATGTAAATTTAACAAATCTTTTTCGTACTCCAGAAACTGTATGCTATATTGTAGTGGGTTGATAAAACGTTGGTTACTAAGAATTAAAAATTATACTTAACAGCAAATAATGGTACTAGCTACTAGGAAATCATTTGCGTTCAAAGGAAATGAAACTTAAATGCAAGATCACCCCAAAAATATCCTGTGCCTTAAGCACAAACGATTAAAACAAAACAAAACCTGAACCCTCCCGCTTATTATATTTTATAGCTTTATTTTATTTCTGCAATCTGTTAAAGACCACTTGCTAACAATAAGAAAAACTTGTGAGTGAAAGAAAGAAATTACATGTTTAGAGAAAGGTGTTCCAACGATTACTTATTCCTTACTCTGATCTGAAAAGTGCAAAAATCTGTTCAGTATAGCCCTTTGTCTATCAAGAATTTAATCGCCTTTTATCATTCAGCACCTTTATTGCTAGCACGTTAGGTTTAGGTTTAGGATGCGCTGTTAGTCTGCGTGTGTACCTTGGGTAATAATCTGCATGCCTTTCGTCTCGAACAATAGGCAACAATGAGGCCCTTTTGAATAGCGATTTGAAGTTTAAAACGAGACATTAACCAGTGTTTAGTCGTGAATGCAAATATGCTACTCACATAATATTTTTCTCAATATTTCTTATTTATTATCAAATTTATAATGACTACAGACGTCACCTGTTTATCGCGGACTCTCATTGGCTTGTGACGTTTGTATGATTTGCCGTTATACCTCGCCTTCATTACCTCTGTGTTCTCATCACTTTAGTTACATTATAGATCTTTTCCTGTAAGTACTTGCTACTGGCACACAGCAGAACACGTCGGGCTGCGTCATCTAGTCTTCCAACGAGGTCCTTGTTCGTCCTACGTTGCTCAAGGGTTTCACGCATAGCCAAGAAATGTCCAGCTGTGTTCAATCTCCACCTGGTTGTGAACAACAAACCTCCAACCTTGGAATATAGTGATAACACAGTTAATTTCAGCGCCTCCTGAAATTTATTACCTCAGGTCACCTATTCTCGCCAGGTCAGGTCATCACCTGTTCTAGCCACAGGTAATATTTTCACCAGTAATGGGCACATACAAGTGTACGTGCGTTGCGTGTGTCTGTGCTTCTTCTACAGTTATTTTTGTTGTGTCGGCTCCACAATAGAATAAAGACATTACTAGTTTTACATTTAATTTCAACGCGAAAGAAATGTTTCATGAATAAAATTTTTAAATGTTAGATACAACTGATACTACCTTAAATGAACTGTGGGGAATATGTCAATATCTAATGAAGTGTTGACTTTACTATGCCAACTTTACAGTCCTCTAATTTAATAACTACTGTATAAACTAATATGCAGAGTATATTTTAGTTTTACACTTTGAATAAAGTATGTACTATATAGTTTATAATAATCAATTGCCAGAAGCGCAATTGTCAAATTTAAGTACCAAAAGCTCTTAGACGGTCTACAACGCTGACATAGCAGTTAGTAAATTAAAAAAGTATACACTTTAAAAAGTTTGTCTTTCAGTTCCAAAAATGTGTGTCAGGTTGGGAAATACAAGTATTAGTATTTTTGCTGAAGTGAAGTATGTGTGATGGAGAAGAAAGACGCATAGAATGTTGGGATGCTTTTGTGATTAGGTTTTGGGATGTTTTTGACATTATTATTGCGTGTGGACAAAGTTAGTTTGAGTTACTGTACGAGTATAATCTTGTCGAATGACTTGTTGATTGCAAACTGTTAATTGTGATAATTAAAGCTGGTTTTTAGTGACTTCAATAGTGTCTTGTACAGTATTTTGTTTTCCACAGTACCATACGACGATCAGTTAGACCGTCGTAAGAATATAAATATCATTTGGGTATTTATAATCGATGAAATTCAGTATAACTACTCTATAATGAAAATAATGTAATTGTAAACTAACATGTAACAAATATCAATTAGTCAATGTGTTAAAACAGAAAATATATTAGGAAAGTACATTAGATTATATTAGGTTTTCTATATTAGGTTAGTATATTATATTAGGTTTTCTGTACCGGAGCAGAAAAATATATAAGAAAATAAATTTATTTGTATAATTAATTAAATGTGAGCAAGAAATAATGTTAACTAATTTGCTGATAAAGTTTATTCGGCCTGCAGCCCGCATCACAAGCTTTGTTCTCATCTAGAATTGTTAATGACGATGCGGGCAGATTGACCACATTGTGCAAAGCATAGACTAAATTTAGGATAGGCTACTGTAGCTGTCTTAATAGTTATTGTTTTTGTTTAGTATTTTTTTCAACTTTGTGAATTCGGCAACTAAGTCCTTTATCCCAACAATGTCTACCAGGAGTTTTCTACTGAGTGTTTTCTTTTCACCGACACTCTAGTCGACTCAACAAAAGTGAAAAGTCGTACAAACTAAGATGCAACACGACTTTTTCATAGCCTACATTTTTCTACAGTAATCTTGCTGATTTTAGGAAGGATCGAGTTCTGTCGATTGCTAACTGTTCGTTTCCTAGGGCTTCTTTCAGGTTACCTTGTACTCTGTCCCTGCCTCAGTTCTGCAAGAGTGGTACAGTCTTCGATGATGTGTTTCACTGTAAGTGCTCCGCCACAAGTGCAGACGGGTCGTTCTTATTCTTGTAGGAGTTACGAAGACGTCACGTTCGTGTGGCCAATGCTCAGTCTGGTTATGTAGACTTGTTCACGAAGACTGCGATCACCTGCTACTTGTCATTTACAGACGCTCTGCTTCACAGCAGACAGTGTGCTCTGCCGTGGGGTCCACATCTGCTGCCACACATTAATAGCGGTGCTTGTTGTAGCTAGTATTGCGTCGTCAAATCGTATGACCATCGCATCGACTCGCGAGCTCTCTGCAGCGTTTTTTGATCCACTGTGCTCGGAGTGTCCAAGGCAGTTAGAAAACTTGGTGAATCCGTACAGACACAAAAAATTCCTTTCATCTTGGTGTTAACAGAAACGAAGAGTCTACCACACCGCATATAGTTCGGCGGTGTATACACTTGCCCGTTTGAGCAGTGTCCAGGAGTGAGAGGCGTCCTCCATGAAAAACGCACTATCCACTCCGCTTTTCGTGTTCGACCCATCAGTGCACATAATGTAATGTTAATCGACGTATTCTTCTAGTACTAATCTAAACAGTATTTTCAGTTCAGTCGGGTTAGGTACGATTTCTTACTTATACTAGTGATATCCAGCCGGAAATTTCATTTGGAAAGCAGCCGGAGCACATCGCACGGAACGTACGCTTAGACCATTGGCGCCTGGATGTTGTAGCGCGGGGTTATTTCGAGCTCATAAGCGCATTTTGATGCTGCTTGTTCCGATGAACGTAGAACGCCAGTCGTACACTCTAGCGACCCTGTTGTTCGCAGCCACCACATGTTTTATGTGGTTTGGTTGTGCTAAAACTTTAGCCACCACATATCTCAGCAACACCAGTTATATAAGAAGAGAGATATAAGAACGTCATTCGTGCTTCACACTATAAGCTTTCTATAGGGCTGGTGCGGAAAGCCCCTGAGGAATAGGAAACAAAATACGGCATTATGTGTGACAAAATTGCCTTAATAGAAAATATTCAAGATGACAAATAAATTCACACCGACATGTATAGTGATTGTCGGATCAATTAATTTTTAATGAAGATTTAAATTGGATACCGTAGAACCCAGGAAAAGGAAAGGCCAATAACACCATAGACTAAGAAAAATTAGAGGGCTATACTATGACAAAATTCAAGATCAAGAGGAGGCAAGATACTAGTGAATTAAGACAGAATAAGAATCCGAGGTCACTGTAATATAAGATTGGTATTACGAAGGCTCACAAAAGACAGTAACTAACGGTATTGTAAGTATAAGTAACGATATTTAATATTTTATCATGTTGCTAATGTTACGACGTAAAAAGTGTAAAAAAGTAGCAACGGAAATTGGCAGCGTTATTCAGATTATCTGGACTCCAAACGCCTCAATCTTATGTGTTTCAAAATGCACATGAAAGTAAAAGTTGAAGTAGTCACAGCTGTGTAATCTTCAGTGAAAACATTGTGTTACAGCATTCTCGTATGCCGTTGGCATAATAATTAATAAATTATCAATAAAATAATTGTCTACCTGCTAATTAGTATATTAATTTTTTATATAATTAAGACTAGCCCTCTTCTATAATAATATGTAGCGATAATAAGTAATAATATTCAGTGATAAAAAGTGTTACAACTTAATACGAATTAATGTATATTTCCCTGTGAATAAATAAGCAGGAATGCGTAGAAGCGTTTTCATGTAATGTGTTTGTAACATCTCGTAACCGTATACTCAGGTTTTTCTAAGTACGTATTCCATACAATATTTTATATAATATTGAAAACTTTCTCAAGTGAAACTTACTTGTCTGTTTTGTATGTAGAACGCGTTTCGGCGTCGTGTTCGCCTTCTTCAGCTTTGCGATTTCTTCGTCGCAAAGCTGAAGAAGACGAACACGACGCCGAAACGCGTTCTACATACAAAACAGACAAGTAAGATTCACTTGAGAAAGTTTTCAATATTATATAAAGTGTAGTGCAGTGAAAGAAGACGATGAACAAAGAAGACAATATTTTATACTATAGAAAACTTTTACTACACTATAAAAACAATACACTATATTACACTCTTATGATAAAAGATACTGTTACGTAATGCGAAGTAAGTGCTACACCATCACAGAAGATTCTACGTGTTTCTCGGCTATTCCAGAGGAATCCGGCTGTAATGTTGTGTGCGTACGTGACCTCAAGATGCGTTATCCACACTGCTTCAGATTCGCCGGCCGCGCGCGCTGTGTCAAGGCCGCAAGCAATTACGCTCTAGTATTGCACTAGTGGATGATCCTGAAATTTCCGCGGGGTATAAATGTAAGCATTCAGCGGCGCTTAGTCAATTTATTCCAGTGCGGTTGGAAGTATTGTGGCGATGTGTTATGCGTTTTATAATCGTGCGGGACTCTATTAGTTGACATTTTTATTGCATGTGAACAATGTTTAGTTGATTTGTTGATAGAGACTATCTTGTTGATTACAAACTGTTTATTGATGTCTTGTATTTTGCTTTTCACTGTACCTTACGACGATCAATGAAACCGTCTTCGTAACAATACGTATAAGTGTAACATATGTTCTGCACTTATAGTGAGATACTAGTGTCTCAATGTTTCCCTAATGTGTATTCATACTTATGTTTCCTTTACATCTAAGGAAAAGTAATTTTGGTTGTTGAAATTAATAGAACATTACTGTATAACTTAGCATAGTATTTTTTCCTGCATACTTGAAGCAAAATGTAGCTAAACACTATATGCATTATGAACCTTCAACACACATTCCTCAAGTTTAGGAAAGTGTTATACGTAATTTCCTTAAACAAGTCACCAGCCACAGCGATTGTATTTTAAATTTGATTTAAATTCAAAAGGGATTTCCTCTTACCCAAAGAGGAGTCTAACCGAACATTCGACCAATCAACAATATGGAATCAAGGTGGGCGTTGCTAATTTTCCTAGAAACATCCAGGAAACTCAGTCTTAGTTACGCTCTAATTTTCCTGTGTGAATCAAGTGATGTTTCAATTTGTGGTTTTATATAACAAAATAGCAATTTGGTATTTAATATTTGTTGTTTCGCATTCATAATTAATTGAATAGCATAGTAGGCTACAATTTTTTTTACACCGACTGATACAATCAAAAGACAGCAGATATTAAGATATTTACTCATCTGTAAATAAGGAGCTTTAGAAAAACCAAATCTTAATAAAGGTGTAAATCATTATTCTAAAGCTTTACATATTAAAATATTTAACCGACCAAAAATATAAAATTCCTTGGCCACTTCATGTCCCATATTACGTTTCAAAACCATAAAATATACTCCATTGTGTTTTAAATTAAATGTGTAATTGACTTTAATCGGCCTGATAGTTATATTATAGCATACCCAGAACATTCCTGTCAATGACTACGTGAATTTTATATATATATATATATATATATTACTAATTACTACTAAATTATAGGGAAACCATGTCGTATTGAACTGTCGTCCCAACATAAATGATTCGAGGGTTTGGCTCATCCGTACAGATTGATTTACTTTCACCTCGCATATCCAACCCTCGTGCCACACTTTACCTTGAGTTACTGTCTACAATACTGGCAGCCACATATTTCTTTATTCCATTGACAGTTAATATGCTCCAGTAAAGTAAGATGGACGTGCTCAACACCTGAGTGTTAATTTAAAATTAAAATTGGTTGGACTAAGTTGGTTTTCTTCGGTTAGTAGTCTTAGATGTTTGAAGACCAGTTTTTTAAATAATTTAGAAATTAATGGTAACAAGCATATAGGCAGAGGTGATGACTTCTCGATGGCGGTTCGCCATGTTTAGTTGCGATGATATCCTCGGTAATTCTCACTGCAGTGACACATATTAAAGTTGTGATTATGCCGTATATAAATGTGTAAGTTTGCTTAATCCTTTATTTGGCATTCACTTTAGGTTAGTTGGTACCGTTTAGGTTATTAGACCAAATCTGGTACTTTCTTAGAATTAACATACTTTTTTATCTCACAGAGAACCTCATCAGCTGTTAAGGGTTCACTTGGTTTATTCATATTACTCACTTCTGGAAGAATTTCTTTTACATCAACCACATGTGGTTTGTGAATATTAGCTACATGAAGAGGAAACGTTTCAGCCTTTTTATGCCTTGGGATCTTTATTTTAAAGGATTTTACATTAGCTGCTTCTTAATTTTTCTATTATTAAAAAGTATTCTTATTATATCATTTTCTGAAGGCGTTATTAAAAATATAACGTTACGTAATACGGAACGTTCTACAAGTTTATCGAATAGCCCAGCAGAGCCCAGCTGTAATGTGTATGTGTACATATTGCTGATACTTTGAGATGAAGGAAAATTACGTGACACTTATGACGCGTCAGCAATCGAGGCTCTTCCAGACCTTACCGGTCCGCGCACACTGTGTTCAAGGCCAGACACGACACTGTTTCTAGTGGATTCGAGAGCGCCCGTAAGAAGGGAATTGTTTAATACGTCATCCAAAAGTGACATTTTATTCTGGCACATCAGCGGGGTACAAATATAAGGATTCAGCGACGGTCAGTTCAGTTTATGACGGCCGATTTACACAGTGCGTCTCAAGTGGTGTATTAGTGATTATAGTGCGGAATTCTTTATAGTTGAGATTGTTATTTGCGTGGGCAGAATAACTTGAATTATTGTACGAGTACAATCATGTTGAATAATCTTGTTGAATAACTTGTTGATTTCAAACTGTTAATTGAGATTAATTAAAGCTGGTGATTAGTGACTTAATTGGTGTCCTGTATTTTGTTTTCCACTGTACCATACGACGATCAGTGACACCGTCGTAACATCGTAACAATAATGTGTAATTATCTTAGAGACTAATAACCAGAATAATCTCGTTTTCTATAATATGTAATCTGTTATTATTTGATATGATTTTGAACACTTTATTTTTTTAGAGACGTAAAACATATAAAAGTTTAGTGAATAGGATACAATTTAAAACTTATACCATTTTTGTGTTACACTGGACTCTGAAGGACTGAATAAACAAGGAACCTGTTACGATACTTAGAATGATCCTTAATCCATCTGCTACAATGATAACATTTCTCCGACGATGAAAGTGTACTCAGAAAGTAATTAATTTAATTGTATTTGAACTTCGTACAGATATAACAATACAATGAATAGTATCTGAACAGAAAGCATAAATACATTGTACTTGTTTTGGTTCATCATTCTGTTCTTTAAAACTAGTCAAACGTAACTCACGTCTGTGAAACATTTAATAAAAACACGCCATAAATATAGTGTTATTTTAGGTATTACAATGATCAGCATCAATTAGCTGTCGTATTTTAGATATATAATTGTACACCTCAATCTCCATGGTTTCGTATAACCTGGACTTACTTACATCGATTTTTCAGTAGCACAGTAGGTGAACGTAAGATTTAATCTTCTATTTTAATAAATTCAATTATGAAGAAATTACTAGTTCTGTATGGGCTTGGCAGTGTATTCCTTTATTATCCTGCCTCGAAATTACAAGTTTATTCAAGATATTAAATATGATTGCAGTAGTTTTTTTAACTTGCGCTGAAACATTAGTTTTAATTATATAATTTAAAAGTTATATAATTTTAAAGATTATTTAAAATTACATTTGTAAAATAGAAGACTATGGTTTTAAAAAAGAATTAATTTTTTTCTATCGGCAAGTAAAATTATTTTTACTTCATAAAGTTTCCATGCTTTTTATCATGTGATGATAACGAATTTCCCTCCTGTTTTCAGAACACATCCCGGAGTTGCTCCTTTTACAGTTTTATGCTCAACCATTACATTACCAATATAAGATCGACATAAAAAAGAGTACGTGTGCTTGCGTGTGTGCGTGTGTTGGAATTATAGACTCGCTCTCGCGTTTTGTGTGGATGGCATGTGGAACATTTAAACTACAGGTGGTTTTGTTAACCGACCTTTGTTCTCTTATTACCGGCTATCGTTTACCTCGTGGCGCTGGCATATTTATGAGGGTTAGCAAATTATGGTTCTCGCTCGTAGTACAGTGTGCCGAGAGCTAAAGAATTGCTCTTTTATTAGGACTCTGTCGTTTCACAATACACCCACAAAATACACATGTCCCTAACTCACCCGCACGCTTAAGGCACATCTCCCCCCCCCCTTAGGCGGACGGCTGTTGAATGTGCATTGCCCGTACACATTGCAAAGCCACTCATTCGTCTCTGTTTAGCGCAGACTTTCCCATACACATGTTATTAACTTCAATTGCATTGAGAACTTCGCTACAGAATGCCCTAAATAAAGATCGTCTAGAAAACATGGGTCGTCTAGGTTTAGTGACGACATAGAAACTACTATTGGGTAGTGACTGTCAATTAAAGAAAGCACGGGGTTCATTAATTATTTTAGATTACTGTTTGTATCTTAAGTAATTTAAATATGTAGATATAAATGTGTAGGATTTTCACATTAGCATCACACATGTCTTTGTGTATGTCTATTTATAAGGATTATTCGAGGTTATTTCCCTAACATTTAGTATTCAAAACTTTAAGAACCATGTTTAATTTTATTGACGTTTTAAGCTGGTATATATAGCAAATGTTGTGTATAAACAATTAACACCATTTACTATTTTTAAATAAGTATGTCACCGTTGCCATTCAAATTTTAATATTTTTGTTAACTTTGTACCAAATAAATCTTTTTTTTTAATATTTGAAGTTCATTTTAAAGTTGATGCATTATTTCTTTTACTTATCCGTTTTTGTATGAAATTAGTTATTATTACTTTACTCTGGATTGCTTTGCTAGCCCCACCTATTGGTGCGCCAATTATTACTTTACTGGCTTTTGCGCCACGTGGTTGGCGACAAATATAACTTTTTTGGGTTTCAATTGTAATTATTAATTTTAATTTTAAGTATAAAATGTTGGGGGCCAGAGATAATTAGGAATCTCAGGGTATTGTTAATAACAACTCTTCTGTTCAGATGCTAAGTAAAAGATATTATATTTACCATTTGAATACATTTATGACCTTAATTACACATTAAATATTATTTATCATCCATATAAGATTAATGAACATATGAAATGTTATTTATGATCAACAAGATATTAATGCGCATATGAAATATTCTTTATCATTAATAAAAGATTGATAAACATATGAAATATTATTTATGATCAACAAGATATTAATGCACATATGAAATATTCTTTATCATTAATAAAAGATTAATAAACATATGAAATATTATTTATCATCAACACGATATTCTTGAACTATAAAATCTCCTTCTTTCTCAACATAAATTACCATGAATCAACAACATAACTTAATATCTAACATTTCCGAAACATCATATCATTATTCAAATTTTATATTAAATATTTATAGGTACTTCGTACTCCTATTCTAGGTCGTAAGATATAAAACTCTTCAGCATCTGAACAACTCGTAGGTTCTTTAGAATGAAACGGGTTAAACTGGGTAGACAAATTGCAATTTTCTGATTACAACAATTAATGTAATACTGTTACTTGAATTCGATTATCCATTTTCCGTCTTGCTCGTTCCACACTTTGCACATCACAACAAAATTTGTATTACTCTGCTTTTACCTTATTCACCACTCTCGCGATAATCTTTCGTCTCCGCGTCCTCCGAACTTTGACTTTTCATACGGTCGCGCACATAATAAATAGGGCTTCTTCGCACTTGATGCCGCGCACAGATTAAATAATACTACTTTACTGACTGATTCTCCGACTCTTGATTCTGACTGTTGATTGACGACTGTCTAATTTACTGAACAACTGAGTAATTAACTAACTAACTAGCTAACTGATTCGACTGATTGCTTTAACTGATTTAACTGATTTCACTGACTGACTCTAACTGATTGCGACTGTCTCTTTTGATTTCACTGACTCCTTGTCTGCGATTGTCTCTCTTGATTTCACTGACTGACTCATTAAGTTCCTGCATCAGTTACTTTTATTTTTTCACCTAAACTTCCCTTACCGCCGCTACTCTTAAAATTATCATCATTGGCTGAAATTCGAACTTGTTGCCGGTAAGTTTGAAATTGTCCAGTAATCACTCGAAATAACTTCGCGCGCAGAGGTGACTCTTTTTCTGATTGGTAAAATCTTATAGACGCGCACTTTTTGCCGCGAGACCGTTTTCTCGTTAAAAAAGATGGTGCGTTCTCCACCATCCTCGTTTATGACGTTTCACCCATTGTATTTTGAAGGCCGAAAACACCCTAAATCTAACGGTACTGCATATTTTTTGCTGTTTTTAGCAAACAAAGCGTTTTATATATTTATGACCTAGAAAGCTGTACTTACAGTACAATTTTACCCTGGGTCGGCGTCAATGTGTCGCCTCGCCCCCATACACACCTCTCTTATATAACGACTACTCGGTATAATTCTCCTCTATATGCTTATTTATTAACATTATTAAAATTAATATTAATAGTCTACATCGAAATATGTAATTGTTATGAGTGTGTTTTAAGCTGTAACCGATAGTGTTACGTTATATTATATTAATAGATTTGTGTAAGGCATGCTTGTATGGCCTGTATGTTATAAACAGTAACAAGTGCATACTAATTAGGCACGTTCATAGACGCACGAGTACAATTAAAAATATAATAATCACTTGAACCTTTTTATCAAAATGTGCATCAGCACAAACTGAATTAACTTGTTACATTTTCAAAATATATTTTTAATAAAGTAAAAGTGTAACAAAGAGATAATAATATAAATATCTGCACTGAGGAACAGAATTGGAAAGAAACGAGTGAGAGGATGTGAAAGTGAGAGAGAGAGAGAGAGAGAGAGAGAGAGAGAGAGAGAGAGAGAGAGAGAGAGAGAGAGAGAGAGAGAGAGAGAGAGAGAGAGAGAGAGAGAGAGAGAGAGAAAACATACTTTAAGTAAAACAAAAGTGTAACAAATGATAATTACATAAATATATAATTATATTTCTGCATTGAGAGACAGAGTAGGAAAGAAACGAGAGAGAAAGAGTGAGAGAGAGAGAGAGAGAGAGAGAGAGAGAGAGAGAGAGAGAGAGAGAGAGAGAGAGAGAGAGAGAGAGAGAGAGAAAAGTAACAGATTACGGTATAAACTCACTGACGCACGCACGAACGAAGGCGCGCACACTTTTTATTCAGCGGGTTCTAATTACGTTGTTAAACACAGCAAAAACTAATAAACGAGTTAAATAAACTTCTATTTAGAAAGTGTCCTCATTAGCAAGGTCGTATTTTGTTTTGTAGAATGTTAAAATTTCAAGAACTTGTAAATTTCAAGGAATTCGTGCTATGAGTGATTTTCCATGATATGCTGTAGACGTACACTATTGCTGGACGTGGGAAGAATTACGTTTCTACAAGAATAATAAGTTTACTCAGAAAAGTGTTACTTTATACTGGATTCAATTTGATTTAAATTTGGCTAGTTTTCCTGTACGGTATAGCCTCATCATATTGTCTGCACGGTTATAATCTTACTATGTTTCCTTAAAATCACAAATTCATTAATTTTTCTGAAAAACTTTCTTTATTCATTATCAGATTTTATTTTATATTTAACCTAAACAAGTTACATTTTTAATTATATAATATCTGTTATGTAACCCGATTCTATTATTTATCCTTAAAGCGTCTATAAAGGCTTACTACTTTTTAGTCTTGTAATAATAATAACAAAAGTAATTCAAACGGAAATTACACCGTTGTACACCACGACAGAAAAAAGTTGCCGATTAGCGCTTTCAATCTTCACAGCTTATCATCAGATCGGAAGTACGCTCATATTTCTGATGTGATGATAACCAGTAAAGCTTGAAAGCGTTAGAAATTTTTTCCAATAATTGTGTCCAATAGTGTAATTTCTGTTCGTGATTATATCCACTTACACAACTTTATTAATTGAACAAGTAATTCACGTTAATAATTACTCATCACACATAAATAATTTTAATGTACAATTACAAGTTCCTGATTTTAATGTATTTTAATTTTAAATCGCCCTGAGTATATTTGCAATGTTTATCTTTGCTTAGCATCTTCTAGTTTAATTTTACTGCATCTGTATGAGCATTTTTTGTGTGATTTATAAATCCATTTTTATGATTTTTGTGGTAGCTAATGACCGATGCTTTTGCAGCAACCTGATAAATAAATAAAAAAAGTATCTTCAAAGCACATAAAAGTGGTAAATATTATCTCTTAAACTACATATCATACTGAATAAGTTTTTCTAGCTCAGTTACAAATACAAAATAAAATAAAATTTCTTTGTAAAACTTTGGATGGACCTTTAATTATTATGAGTCTATTTTAATTTACGTAAAATATTTTTGACTCTGGCAAGTGTATCACATTCATGTAAATACAAAATTGATCTTGCACAACTTGAATGAAGTATAGTACTTATGGTGATAATTTTTATACGTGACGTAAGTTCACGGGAATCAGAAGACAAGCAGGGACCAGGCTGCTGTAAAGCAATTGAAAAAAATTAGACAATGAAGTTAAGAATTATGATAAATAAATCAAATCCTGGCATGACTATAGCAGGAGATTACCCCGAAAAAATCTCGGGCTAAAAATAAATGAGAATGACCTGGGTTTGAGATTAGCAAAATGTATTTGTTGGTAAGCAGAAATGTTTTCTCTTGTCAAGAAAAGAAAATTATTATTTTATCAGTAAATGTAAGAAACTTGTTGCTTAAGGAGATATAACTCTGAAAATGTACTAAACGAAAACAACGTTTTTCAAACGTCCCAGAATAAGTTGGCGAAGTTCTAAATTATCCAAGACAGGTAAGTACAGATAGAGGACCTGACGACATCGCTTTGCACACATCGCATAGAATCGATCAGTTGTTTGCCAACACAACCGTGCAAGAGGAGTAATCTTTTCGAAGTAATAGAAAGCACAATTACTGCAAACACTGCAAAGCAATGAATGCTGTGCAATTCAGATCAACTGGTGCAACTATTTTCATTGATATGTGGAAGAGATATTGGAAAAAATCGTTCAAACTGTAAAGATTATTTAGCGTTTTAACTCATAAACTTTACCTTGATCTGTTTTTGATACTCTTGAGTAAAATTCAAAAGTTTGTATTAATGACAAATAAAGGAATTTAATAACTTTGTTAGAAGTTTGAAAAATTGTGTGGTATGTACAATAATAATAATAATAATAATAATAGATGTTATTTTTTCTTATTTTCTAACTTTAGATGTTCTCAGTGGCAGGTCCAAATAAATACACACAGTATGTATTTGAGTACAAGATAAGCCAAAAAAAAATACGAATACAAACTGCAACTTTACCAGAGCTGTGTACGGAATACCGTATACGCAAAAACAAAGATTTGGTTTTCCAAGCTCAGATACACAGAGATTCAGATGAGCGTGTGTGAGAAGCCATAAAGGAAATTGTTTGATTAAGTTACACACGGTAATCAAGTGGAGAACACAGCGTAAGAATGTGCGTGGCTTTGAGGAGACAAGACGCGCTGAATGCGTGTAATCAGAGACACCCTTCAACTATCTGACACCAGACCCCCGTCTATGCGACACGAGTGTTATATTTATCTGATTCCAAATCGGTATTCTACGTACTTGCAGCCCAACCTCCGAGCTACATCAACTGTTTGGAAAAAGTTTATATCGTTCAGTAAAATCCAAATATATAGACACATAGTAAAAGGCATTTTTCGTTACACCCTGCATGTGTAACAAATTAATGTGTTTTTTTGTTTATTATACTAGCAAGAAATATAAGCTCCTATGCAAAATAAGAGGACACCAATAGAAAAAATTACTTTAAATTATTCGTTAAGGAAGCAAGAATACTGTGAGAGAATATACCAAGACATAAGAACAACATTGTTTTCGCGGTATAAACGTTGAAAAGCAAGATAAAAATCTATATATATATATATATATAAATAACTCAAAGTCTGAAGATTTATGGGCACTGAATACAAATCCACACCGTTACACTGATTGCCACCAAATTTTGCACCGGTAACCTTTGACACAAGGCGAAAAATACTGCCTAACTTGGAATTTGGTATTTTGCCCCGTTCCCACGATTTAGGCCCTTTTAATTATGCCTTTTCGTTGACGCGTATAAAGGTGGAAACAACACCATGGAGACCAGAATTGATTACCATAGCAACAAGTAAATAAACAAATGATATTTAGCGGCATCGGAATTGTATCTTTATTCGTTCCTGGAGTTTTTAATATGCGAATGTATCAATATACTTTGTAATTTTGTATACAGGTACGTCTATATATTTCGTAATTGTCTGAAACGATTATAAAATTTATGTTTATACGTATTTCTGATGATGCAATGAATAAGTAATGAAATATATTAAATACTACTACTACTAAAGATGTCAATAACACCATGGAGACCAGAATTAATTACCATAGTAACAAGTAAATAACACAAGCTATTTAGCGGCATGGGAACTGTACATTTATTCATTCCTGCAGTACATTTTGGATGTTTTGTATAATATGCTATTGTATCGATATATTACCATGTGGAAAGTGTACTAATTTTAAATTGTCCTATTACTTAATGCAAAGCGAAAATACGTGTTGTTCTCATTTGTTAGGTTAGGTGACAACGGGTTTTCTTTTTTTTTACTGCTGAAATAAATAAAAGCCATGGTTGAGGAAAACATAACGTTTAATGTGTTATACATTGCTTCAAACACAGCAACAATTAAAATAAAATATTTAGCGTTTTTGACTTAACAAGTACTTTATAAATATCTCGAAAGGCTTTATAAACTGGTACTTTTAAATCTCCAAAGGCTGTTGCACTAACATAATAATTTAGTACAATTTAAAATATTAGAAGTGTTGAAAACAGCTTTGGACAGAATTTGATAAATAGTACAAAATTGTTATACGAGCTGACAGAACGCCAAATAGACATGGACAATAAAAATTATATTAAAATACTTATTAAAAGTCAAATATTTGCGTGCAAAGCCGCGGGTAACAACTTGTAGTATTTAATTAAGGAAATTGTATTAGTGGGTATAATCACAAACAGAATTAACAAAATTTTCCGATCTGACGATGAGCTGTGAAGCTTGGAAGTGCTAACCTGAATAATTTTTACTTCCATGTTCCATAAGGAAATGGTAAGTTATGTCATGCCGAAAAAAATCGTGTTCGAGATAACGGCAGATTCTGATTGTACTACCATCAAAACATGAAAAAAAAGTCATTTTTCTAAAAGTGTCTGTGTGTCTATGTGTAAAATTTTTTATATGGCAAACGATAACAGCCGCAAATTCAAACAGAATCAAACAATTTTTTGCATACAGCCATGAATTATAGAGGACTCAAGGCCTATTGTTTTCGGTGAAAATCGGTTAAGGCGAAGGGTTAGTTTACCTGCAACATTTATGTCTTAACAAGAGGAAAGTGCTTAATTTTGATAAATAAAGTATCCTGAAAACAAGCTCATAATAAATCCACTGTAGAAAGGTAGATGAAATATCTATAAATTAAATGGGTAGTTGAAGTGGGAGGGGGTAATTTTTTTATAAATTAAAATGGTAGTTGATGATGAAGGAGGTGAATTTTTATAAGTTTTATATGTGTACTACGTTATTGACAACATAGAAGTAGTTTCTATGGAAAGATTTCATTTAACTGTAAAACAATTTTATATTTTTTCATTTTAATTTAAATCATGTATGAGAGAAAATATATCGTTCGTGGCAGGCAAGCATATCACAATTATGTAATGTTTACGTTTCCATTTTATTATTATGATTACCGCAATAAAAAGGCAGGCAAGAAACACACACACACACACACACACACACACACACACACACACACACACACACACACACAATTCGCGTTATTTCTGGCCTCACTCATGTTTATTTTCTTACATTTGCACGCTTTTTAAATGGAAAGTGCCGAAACCCACACCAACACATCCCGTGCAAGCCGAAAAAGTGTCCAGCATGGACAGCGATTTGCTTCCTGTGGGTCCCTGGGCAGTGTACCTGCACTTGTTTACAGAGTAATGGTTCATAGACAGACTTTTCGTGTTTAGGGAATGAACCCACTGCAAGATGCTCAGGGTCCATGAGTGACTTCGGAGCGCTTCGGAGGAGGGATGATAATCTGCATAGTTCGGTTTCTTTATAAGAATAAAGTAAGCCTACCTAATTTTTATGGATAAGTGACTGAAAATAACATTATATTAAACGACTACCCGATAATAACAAAAATATCTATAAATAGTGAAATTAGTTAGAGGGTGGGCGATATTTTTTGAAATTACCGAACCGAATTCAAGTAAATTATTTTAAACATAAATCTTACATGGAAGTCATGTATGGTTCTCCATACCGATTTTTCTACAGTGGTGTGCAACAGTGTTAATTCTGTTTATTTATTTTTCAGTGAACGGTTTGTGATGATCGGTCAAAAATATAACGTTTGACACAAATAAGTTAAAATTTGTGTTATATTTTTGGCCGATCCTCACTAACCGTTTATTGAAGAATTCATTGATTGACGGTCACTACGAATTTAAGGATCTGTTTATAAAAATAATATTCTTTTATATAATAGAGTTTATGTAAATTGGCGGATGAATGCATTGTAGGATGCAATAACTTACAGAAGCCTGGAAAATATACTGAAACACTATAAGTAAAACAAGAAATACAAACTCATACAACCCACTGAAGGTTCAATAGACCTACTCCCCACTACAGCAAGACAAATCAGGAAACCGTAGAATAAAGTGACTTCACAGCATAGAGGTGAAGCAAAAGTCTACGAGGAAGACACAAATAAGGCGCTAGAGAAGGCAACTAAGAATAAGACATCAGAACTAGAAATATTAAGAATAGGATTACTGAAGAACGGAATAGAGCTATATGCATCTATCTGTGCACAGAAAGAACGTTTAATAAAATATAAAAACGGTAACCAATGGTAACAAATTTATACTTTTGTTCTTACGTATGTTTAGGTCATTACACTTTTTTCTCCTTTCAACGTTGATTTCGTGTTCTGTTTCGTTAACGATTTACATGGCCATTAAAGTGAATGTCTGGTAAATTATGTTCGTTTTGCTGCGTTCGTTGAAATAACGGATCGTTCCGCAGGTCTTCTTCTTCTTCTTCTTCTTCTTCTTCTTCTTCTACAGCTCTTGGAGAGCCTTGGCCTCCTGGACAATCCACCTCCAGTCGTCTTGATCCTCTGCTCTTAGTCTCCACCTTCTTACACCGAACCTGCGCAAGTCGTCCTCAAGATCATGCGCCCATCGTTTTCTGGGCAGACCCCTCCTTCTTCTTCCACCAGGTCTCCCAGTAAAATTTTCTTCAATGTGTATGTCTCGTACATTCTCTAGACATACTCTTCCCACCGGATTCTACTTTTCTTTATGTCAGTGACGATATCCGGTTATCCAGAGATTTGCTGGATTTCTGCATTCGTCCTTATCCTCCTAAGAACTTTTCTTTCCCACTACGCAATCACTCTTCTTCTGTCACTGTCATTGTCCAAGTTTCGGACCAATACATGACCACTGGCTTAAGGACAGTTTTATAGAGACGAATCTTAGTTCCTCTGCTTACGTTTTTACACTAAAATATTCGTTGTAGGGAGAAGCAACATCTGTTTCCAGCAGATATTCTTTCTTTCTGCAGATGTCCGTTCGAATTGTATATGCATCTGAGCAAAACGTATCCTCAGATCCTCTTGCGGTATATTTCCCTAATAAAATATTTATACTTATAAAAATTAACCTACACTACAGGGTTACGAAATTTATGTATCTGGGAGAAATAATTCAAGAGAATTGTAAAGAAAAACCTGCTGTAGAAGAAAGGATTCATAAAATGGAAAGAGCATATGGTATAACGAAAGATATTTACAATAAAAAGTGCATATCTAAAAGTGGGAAAATAAGGCATTACAGTACAGTAGTGAGGACAGAATGCCTATACGGAAGTGAAAGTCTAGCTCTGAGTTATAATTTAGACAAACTATAAATATTGGAAAGACAAATTATTAGGAAAATATTAGGCCCACGAAAAACTTCAGAAGGTTAGAAATTAAGAAGTAATGATTAAATAATTACATCAAAGTATAGAAAAATAACAGAAACATTAAGAAAAAGAAGACTACTATTTTTTGGACAGTTATATAGAATAGACGACAATAGGTTAACAAAGCAGATCTGCAAATATCTGCGGGGGAAGAAGTCAACATCAAGCTGGATTAAGGAAGTCCAAAAGGATTTATAAAAAATAATATGAACGCAGAAGAAGCAATTGAAAGAGACGTTTTTCAGGCAAAAGTATTAAAAATGGAAGGAGTCTAGGGTAGGAGAGAGAAAAACGCAAGTTCAGTGGACTGAAAACAGGAAGAAGAGACACAGTGGAAAGATGAAATAATATTGGAGAAAAAGAAAAGAACAAAGAATAAAGAATTGAAATTTGCATGTGGTCCTCAGATGGCCGACACAAAAAAAAATTACACTATTTATGTTGCAGACTTTAGTATATCATGAAAGGCTATTCTAAATGTGTTTGGTACAGCGAATAAGAATTTCATTGCCGTTAAAACATACATTTGTTTTTGTAAAGTGTTAAATAAGTTATGTGAATCGTTCCTGATAAACATTACAATTCTAACATAGATATAGGACTTCATTTGATCGCCAATCATGTGAATATAAATTACGTTCGTCTGTGGAGGTAATGAGTTCACAGGTCACTGACCCATGCTCGTAATGAAACAACACAATTACAAAGGTAACTGTATTGGAATGTGCATTTATTATCAGTATGCACAGTTACAAATAACCGAATTGCTTCAATATTATCGAAACAAACGATATATGAATCTGTCATTGATATACATAAACAAATTGCTCACAAAGGGGTTTAGATTTCTCTACACAAGGTATACGCCGCCGGTGGCTTTTAATGGCTGTTCTGTAATGTCAGCATCAAACGTAACTAGTAATTCAGTACCACTGACTGGGGCAGAAGTACTCTGAACCTAAAGGCACAGTGATTGTACGGTGATGATCTGCTCTGTATTACTGAAAACGTCATTTCAGTAAATAATAATAGTAATAATAATATTTTTTTACGAAGGTAGGTGAAAAAATTTGCAAACAATGAACTAAAATGTACTCTGCATATTAGTTTATACAGTAGTTAATAAATTAAAGGACTGTAAAGTTAGCATAGTGAAGTCATTAACAGTTCATTTGATATTAATATACCTTATGGAAAAGCAACAAATATTATGCTCGACCCAAAAAAAAAAAAAAAAAAAAACACCTTCCTTTCCTTTTGTAGGACAGTAGACCTATTGTTTTTCATCCCTAGTGCTCACGTCTGGGGTCCAAAGGGGGTGCAACGCGAACATATGCTTTCATAGAAGAGAAATGCTCCAGCCTCTCCACCCCAACTCCACTCTCACCTACACGTCGGTGGGCCCTGTTACGCAGAGCAATCCAAGGTTGTGGTAACGAATCCCTTCGGCGGAGTGGGTCGGTAAGCAAACGAGAGATGGGGGTTCTGTGAGGGCAGTGTGGGGGTACCCTGAGTCCCGCCATAGTGCACACCGGCAGCAGGATTTGCATCTAGTGTGGAGGCTATAGTAGCCCAACGGCTGCACACATGGGCTGAGTCAGTTAGCCTACTGCGAACGGGCACAGACAGCTCTTCAGCTGAGGTTAAAGCAAATCTCTAGGGGAAGAGCACTTCGAAATCAAAGTTCCTGGTCCTTCAGGTAGGGGGTTGGATTGCAGAATTTACATATCCCATCTGTCAGATACTTTTATGAGCATAAACCTATCAGCCTCTCAGGCAGTCAGTTATATCCTAGGGACCCGGAACTGGAGAGGAGCTGCAGTAGACCGGGACAATTGGCGGAGGCTGTTAAAGAATGCGTGGACTCAGTAATGAGTTGTCGCGCCGCTGAAGAAGTAGAAGACGAAGTGCTCACGTCTGGCTTAGTATTCTTCTTGTATTTTATGATTGTATGTAGTCGAAGTGTGCCATATAAGTGGCACACTTCCTTGGTCGAAGAATCTCTTCTGCGAAGTGTGCCACACAGTTTCAGGTGTCCTCCTCTCGATGTTACCTGAAACGTCTTGTGCCTATTATTCTCTTGCAGCGATCTCGTGAGTTACTCCCAACTGTCGCAGACGAACAATATACGGCTGACACCATCCACGGCTCCCGGACATCACAAGCACTCTGGTGACTTGGCCTTTCCAAATTCCTTCAGGCAAGGAGTCAGTTGCAAAATCTAAAATCCCGTCTCCTTTCAGAAACTGTGTAAGGTAATAGTCCCCATGCTTTCTCTCCACCCACAGCTGCACCTACTTGATGAGACTTTTCTTCCAGCGACCACGCTCTTCTTGCTACCAATCTCTCTTTCATCATCTGGCTTTGCGCTTATCGGTGTGAAGCTTCACTAACTATCTCCTTCATCTTCTAAAAAACGATCTTACGTTTCTTGGAGAGAGAGTCTATCAGCATCACTCCGCCAACAACGACAACTCCCAGTTCGGAAACCGTGCGGTAGGCTGATGCAACTCAGGAGCATTTCGTCTTTGGAGCTGGGCTAGTTTCTTCCTGTAAATTTTACGATTCAGGAACCCACACTTCCGCTCCCTGTCTGGACTGTTCTCACAGTTCCGTTGGACTGTCTGGACAGCTACCAACAAAAGCCTTCTTCTAGTCAAATTCGGGCAGCCGATGTGGATCATGAGTCGAATTACCGCCATCACTCCCTTTGCCACCGTACGCTTAATCTGCTCAGGAAAGCTCAACTTAAAGGTATAATAAAAAAATAATAATAATATTAATTCCTCGCAGAAATCAAAACCTACGCCCGGCTTTACAACATCTTGGCCTCGTGGAGATCGGGAAACAGCTGTTACTCTTTAGCTGGCTAACAGGGCATCCGTGGGCGAGTTTGATAAGGTTATGTATACTGCTTGAAAACACTTCGTATTCCATGGTAGAACCGATCGTGCCAATGGTTGTATGGCTCTTTGTCTGTGAGTTGCGAACAAAGGCCTCAGGGCACCAGGACACACCCTGTTGTATTTAGTCCTAGCCAGGTTACTCGAGAGCTCTGCCGAAGTCGTCTGTCACTTCCCCGGTACTCGTTGGAACAAAGCTTCAAGTTCTTAAAATAATACTCGTGGTGAGGGGTTCCATAAAAGCTCTTGTCTAGGAAAAGCCCTCATCGGAGAGTGAAGAGAAGGAGACATTTCTCCTTGGTTGATACCGAAAGATTCGTGACACCGTCTGCCACTGTACCGGCGGTGCCGAAGTATCTGCTGGTGACACAGAAGGAAGGTGACTTTGCAAAAGTGAGTCTCTTCTTTACTCAAAAAGCGAACACCGGTTGCTCTGGATCAACCGTACAGGACGTCAGAAAAGTCGCAGGTGGACTACTTGTAGAGACCCTAAACGATCAACAGGATTCGAGGTTATTTAACCTCCAGAAGATAGGGGACATAGAGGTAGAAGTCCCCTAACATTTCTGTTTTAGTAACATAATATAGCATAACATGAAACAAAACGTAAATGTAATATGAATTTACTAATAAACTATATTCTGAATTAATAAATTACCTTAGATCCGTCGTGTGACTCCGTTGTTTATTCGAAATAACTCGTTTCGGAACATATGTTCCATCTTCAGACTAATTCATTCAGTTGAAATACAGTAGTTAAATGTTAAAATCACATTACTTTGTACTTACACGTCCGTATGGGTGCGCACCCTTTGAGGGCCGACCGGATACTAAAGTACTGCATTTATATTAGTAATTTACTTAACAATATCTGGAAAATGTATCTCTCAATTCAGTGTGCGTAGCCACTAACGTGAAGACGGCGAGGACTATGACAATAAATTTGTATGTCTGCTTATTCTGAAATATTATTTTAACTTTTTTTTAAGTGTATACTTCTCTAATTTACTATCTACTATGTAGGCGTCGTAATCTGTCTAGCGCTCTTCGCACTTAAATTCGTCGATAGCGTTTTGGTGATTTATTATTATAAAACTACATACTACATATTTTACACAAAGTGTAAAATCTGAAATATAAACTGCATATTAGATTATGCAGTAGTTAGTAAATTAAAGGACCATAAGGTTGGCATAGTGAAGCTGTTAACACTTCATTAGACATACTTCTTCTTCCTTTTCTTCTCTTCAAGGATTAGGTTACATAAACATGTTTCGGCGCCCATCTCATCCACGGAAGAACCACGTCTCTTCTACCACTGGCTTTATAGTTCAGTACCGCTTTCGGCAATCGATCCTCTGTCATTCTATGATCCCACCATTGCCTTCTCTAAATTGAAATAATTTCACTCTTGTCCTTTACTTTGAGTTCTGCTTTGATATCTTCATTCCTTATTCTATCTTGAATGTCTAATTTAACGTATTTAGAAGAAACTGCATTTCAGCACTCTGAATCTTACCGCTTTCCTTTTTTTGTCATGACCCACGCCACACTCGCATAAATCAACGCGGGTATTGCAATTGTCTTATAAAATTTAATTCTTGTGCTGTGTCTTGTATTATTTCTAAGATTTCTATGAATCGTACCACAAATATTTCTAATTTTATTTATCTTTTCTCTCATATCATATTCAGATTCATAGCTTACTACACAGCCGCGATATTTGAAACGGATCATTTGGATATTAACACACCTTACTCCGCATAGTTTGTTTAAGGTAGTATCAACATTCATAAATGTTTTACTCATGTAATATTATCTTCTTTCATGTTGTACTTAAATTTAAGGCTAGTAATGTATCTATTGTATTGTCGAGCCGACACAACCAAAATTACTGTAGAAGAAGCACATCACGCACGCACGCACGTACACCTGCATGTGCCCATTACTGGTGAAAATATTACCTGCGGCCAGAAAGTGAGGTAATATATTACAGGAGGCGCCATTACGGCTGCGTTGCCGGCCTCCGCCTTACTCTGCCGCCGCTTTCGCGTAAGTTATAAGCTTTATCATTATTTATATAACCACCGCCTGTAGCTTAGGTGCTGCATCATTGTGACTACTTTCTGTAATATGTGTTGTGTGCTTGTATGTAATTAGCCTCTTTTGCAGTCCTAGGGCTGCGGCATATCCCTACACGCAACACAGTTCAACTTGTTAATTTATCTGCGCTGTTTTAAATTATGAAATATGGACAAAAAAAAATTGTTACGACGATCACACTCATCGCGTCGTATGGTACATTGGAAAACAAAATACAAGACACCAATAAAGTCATTAAAAACCAGCTTTAATTATCACAAATTAACAGTTTGTAACCAACAAGTTATTCAACAAGATTATACTTGTACAATAATTCAAATAAAATTTGTCTACACGCAATAATAATGTGAACTAATAGAGTCCTGCACAATAATCACTTTTTCACTAATAGTCACTTGTTGAAACGCACTGAGTAATGGCCCGAAGTGAACTGATTGTAAGTTGCTGGATGCTTATATTTATACCCCGCTGAAATTGCAGAATAATCGGTCACTTTATCGATGATGTGTCGAGCAATCTGTGTATTACAGGCGCTCTAGAATCTACTAGAAACCGTGCACACTGTCTGGCCTTGAACACAGCGCGCCGGCCGGTATGGTCTGGACTGATGACGCATGATAAGTGTCACGTAATTGTGTTTCATCTCAAAGTAGCAGCGATATGTATGCACACCCACATTACACCTGGGCTCTGCTGGGATAACCGAGGTACTTGTAGAACGTTCCGTATTACGTAACAATATATATATATATAAACACAACGGAGGTTTGATAAGGAAGTTGGCAAAATCGTTAAACTTTCAATGTTAGGAATTTCCTATTAAAAAACAGTTTTTTGCTTACCTTTTGTTCGCGCGTTTGTGGAAACTATCTAAATTTTGAACCACATTGGATGAGTAGTTTTGATTTAACAGCTAATTGAGTAAATTATGTTTGGGACATTAGGCAGTGTTTAAACAATTTATACAATACAGGACCAAAGAACTTGTGTTACGTTGTATATAATAAGAAAACAAAGAACTTTAATATTGTAAAAATGTGCCAGAAGGCTTGGTTATCTAAAATGCATCTCCAAGGTGTTTATAGATGGTAAACAGGCTTTAAAGTGTTCGGGGTAGTGAGCAGGTGTGGTACTACTGTAGGTGCTAATTAACTTAGATTAGATTGCTCTATACTGATTTTTATTTGTGTTATCGATTATCTGAACAAATCTCTTACAATAGTTTAAATTCACTGGTAATTAAACAAATATATATTTTAAGGGCTTCACAAATGTGTGATTTAGTACTGCAGTTGATCAGTTAAACAATCAAGTGAGTAAATAACTAAGCATTGACTGTGTTCATATTTTATAAGAACACTCAGAGTTCATTTAATAACTTTGAAATTTTACAACTTGCGTATTTAATTGAATAGGTCTGCATATAAGTCATTCACCAAAGTTAACGTCTAGGAGGTAGCCTATGTTAGAGAGGTAGTCTGGCTGAATGATCGAACGAACCGTGAGATCGAGCGCGCTGGTCAAGTGTCGCGATTGTTGTGTGTGATCGAGTGATGATTTTGGCTGGCAGAGCCTGGGAATCTGGGGCCGAAAGTCTCCAAAGTCTCCACGTGCGCCCTTGGAGTTGTTTACGGAAAAATTTCGTAATTGACATTATAAAAAGCAGATATTGATAGGTGTTGGTCAGCTAGAAAAAGGAAGCGTTGCGGTCTGGTTTTACTAACACCAACAGATAGGATAATTAACCGCGAGATGTGCACATGTGTATCCGGTTGGATAGTTGTACTAAAAGTGGCAGTAATCGAAGTGCAAAATACCGAACAGTTTGCTAATTACAGAACACTGCATTTCAGCTTTTAGAAGGTCAAATGTAATCGTAAAATTTTGGGATTCGCGCTTGGGAGATCTGGGCACTACAAATGGCGTAAATCAATTGAAGAAGATGATAGTATAATAAAGATCAGGATGTTGCAGTGAATGAATTCTTATCAAAATAAAGAGATGGCTACCGCGGTTAATAAAAAGTGCTATGTTGTCCCTTTACATAGCATACGTTGAGCGTTCGTTGCAGAGTTGGGTGTATAGAAAATTGCGGATGTGGTATTTCGACGTGGTTGAGATGAACTGTGGAGCAGTTGCAGATTGTCCCCTCTGACCTCGGTTCACGACAACTCAATCTTATATCTGACCCACCAGCCTAAATCCCTTAAATTATAGGTTTACTTTGCGACGTTTGACCAGGTTTTGTGGTATGGGAATCACTTTGCGTTGATGCGATTTATCGATCAAATCGCGTAACATGAAATGTATTAATTTTCGGAACACAAAGTACGTGAAATTCGTTTTGTTTACTTCCATGTTCCATAAAGAAATGGAAGTATAATGATTGCGAAAAAAGTCGTGTTCGAGATAAGGGCTGATTCTGATTGTACTACACACAACATTGAAAAAAAGTCATTTACCGAAAAGTGTGTGTGTGTGTGTGTGTGTGTGTGTGTGTGTGTGTGTGTGTGTGTGTGTGTGTGTGTGTGTGTAATTATTTCTAGGGCTGTAAATTCAAACAGAATCAAATAATGCTCTGCACATGTGCCCGAGTTGTAGAGGACACAAAGCCTATTGATTTTGGTGAAGATCGTTTAATGGGGAGGGGTAACTTACCTGCAACTTTTTACGTTTTTACAACAGTAAAGTACTTAAAATTTCATTTAAACTTTTTTCAAACAATGATAATTTAAAAATAATTTTTTGGGCAGGCAACGAGGTTGTTCGGTTAGGAGGGAGGGATAGTTTACCTGCATTGTTTTGTGTTTTAACAAGAATAAAGTACTTAATTTTAATAAAAAATTCCCCGAAAATGAACTCATTGTAAAATGAGTATGAGTCATACATTTTAAAACGTTATAGTCATAGTCATACATTGTAAAATGTTAAATGAGATAATTATAAACAGAGTGTTTAGTTGAACGGCGAAGGGGTGATTTTTTTTTAAATTCCTGTGCTGAAATTAAATAAAGTACGAATAATTAATTTTGAAGGATAAGATACTTTAGAAATTACATATGATAAAACTATTACTTTAGGAAGGTGTAAACATCATTAGTTGTGGCGATCGGTTGAGGAGGAGGGGGATTATCTGCGTAGATCAGTTTCTTTATAAGAATAAAGTATCTAATTTTTATAGATAAAGTGACTCGAAAAATAACATTATATTAAACGACTACCCCATATTAACAAAAATATCTATAAATAGTGCAAATAGTTTGATGGTGGGTATTTTTGTCTGTGGAAATTATCGAACCGAATTCAAGTAAATGATTTTAAAAATAAATCTTACAACATGGAAGTCACGTATTGTTCTCAATAGAAATATTTTTCATACCAAATCAATTCTTTATCATTTTTATTTGTTTATGAAAGTAAGTACTATTTAATTCATATTTACAAATGTCGGTGGTTTAGAAAAATTAATGGTCGGAAATTTAGTTGCAAATGTTATCAGCCTAAAGTAATTAATTTATTTATGTATGTTTGATGTGAAAAGAGCCGTTTAGACTGACTTGGTCCTTTAAATCGCCTACAACCTTTCTTTTAATGGTTCTTTTCATTATATAACAACCGCGATTGATAGAAAACATTTTCATAATTGTACAGTGTACATTATACGCTGCATCGAGGTAACCTTTACAATCCGTCTGCCTCCTTTATTGTAGGCTGATAGGAGGAAATTTATTGTCTCTTGCAGGCATCCTGTACTGGGGCTACCTCGAAGGTACACCATTCAGCGCGTAGATATGAATAGGAGGGCACAGTATTTGTGTGCGCAGTTCAATGCCTACGCGCGCCACCCTGCTGAGCTTTTGTTGTCTGTGTTCCATGAGTACTAACTAATTATGTTGGTGACACTGCTTGCGTTCTACCGTTCGTTGTCCGTGAACGCGCCAGTAGTTCTAATTACGCTGGAACCTCAACAATGCGGAAGTAAATTATGGTAGAAGAGAGTTTTCTCATTCTTATATGTCTACCGTATGTTTACGCACAACCACGCATATTTTTATTTGTATTGCAACAATTTTTTATTTAACATTATACAAGTTTACTACGTCTAAATTTTGTTAGCTTACTAAATTTTACTAAATGTTGTTATATGCATCTGTGGAACGATTCATTGCGTCTAATTTAGTAAGCTAACAAAATTTAAACGCATATGTAGAACGATTTGTCGCTACCTGAAAACAAAAAAACTGAAGGGCACCCGAATGAAGTTTTATAAAACTGTGGCTGTCCCCACATTCCTGTATGCTAGTGAGACATAGACTCTTGGTAAAAGGGACGTGCAGAGTATTCAGGCAGCCGAAATGAAATATCTAAGAGGGTCGCAAGGTTGTTCTGTCTTGGATCGGAGACGGAAAGAGGATATTAGACGCGATTTAAACACTGAATCATTGCATCAGAAAATTGAAGAGCACAGAAGGAGATGGTGTGAACACTCGATTCGCATGCCTGATATCCGTCTACCTGTGGCTGTCTTCCATTATCACCCTACTGGGAAGAGTAATGTCAGTAGACCGAGGAGCAGATGGGTTCCGGAACAGGTCTAAGGCCTAGTCCTTGGAGTGATGATGTTGATGATGATGAAAAGTTCACTACGTCGCAAGCATTTGACAAATTATGGCACTTAGAACTACTATACAAAATCAGAAGAATCGTTCCCTCAGCTTATGTTAATCTGCTGAAATCTTATCTACACAAATGTAAATTCGAAACTAAAGATTACGGAGAAACGTCTAGTCGTTAGTACATACAATCAGGAGTTCCTCAAGGGAGTGTCCTTGGCCCTCTACTGTAGGTGTTGTACACTTCCGATATACCGACCACCAGAGAAACAACAGTCGGTATATTAGCTGACAACACAGCTATTTTTCCAACTAATGAAAATCCTAAAATCTTCAAAAGCAACTCAGTCTCATTAGCGGATACCTAAGAAAATGAAAAATTCAGACCAATGAATCTAAGTCGTCACATATTACATTCACCTTTCGGAGAGGCAACTGTCCCCCAGTTCAGTTCAACCACGTCGAAATACCGCAACAAACAGTAGTCAAACATTTAGGCCTTCATTTAGACGCTAAACTGACCTGGAAACACTACATGAAACAGAAAAGAAAACAACTAGATTTAACATTAAGGAAGTTAATTGGCTGATAGAAAACCTAATCTAACTTTAGACAACAAACTTCTTCTCCATAAAACTGTCCTTAAACCCATATGGACATACGAAATCCAGCTTTGGGGCTGCGCTACCAAATCTAACATAGCAATCATACAGCGATTCTAATCAAACATCCTACGAGCTATCGAGGATGCCCCGTGGTATGTGTCCAACCACACTTTGCACACAGATTTCCATATTCCATACGTCTGTAATGCAACACTAAATTAATTCGTATTTACTTGTTTTAAGTAATATTACTTCAAATAATTAATATATATTTTACTTTATTTGAGTGTATATATTGTAACGTGACCTACAGTAGCACAAGGTTTACAAGTATAAATAAGTGAAGAAAAGCTGTATAATAAAAAAAATTATTAAATAGGAAATGATAGAACAACACCACTAACTGAATTTGACGTAGACAAGGACAATGACGTTGACGAGACCCAATAGATTGGAAAAGGTGATCCAGAGAAAATAGTTAAAAGTCATAATATAAAAAATACCCAAGTGTTAATAAAAATCATATATATATATATATATAAGTACAAAATTAAGTAGGGAAATAAATAGTATTTAAACAGTAGGAAATGTAAAAGGAAAGTGAAATGTCAGAACAAATATAATGATAAAATATAGAAATAGTGTTGATAAATAAACTATCAAAAGACAATATTAAAAAATAAACTAAATTGCCAATAATTAAGTAGGAAGGTGGTTGTAATTAATGAACCATGATAGGACCCAGTGATAATAAATACATTAAATGTAAAATACAATGTTAGAAGGTGAACAAAAAGTGATAAGTAAGTAAGAAAGATAATAATAAATAATGAACCATGATATGACCCAGTGTTAATCAATGAACTACATAAAAACACTAGGTAATAAAGTGAAGTGTACTCAGGAACAAAGAAAGAACTGGTGATAGTAGCCAATAAGAAATAATTGGACCCAAATATAATAAATAAAATGTATAAATTGTAAGGGATAGTTATAAGTAGACATTGTCATAGTTTTAATGAAATCAGAAAAGGTTTGTATTTGATGTAACAGTGTTTGTTAGAAGCAAACCACTGATAATTGTTTTCCATTATTTTAAGAAAGTGTTCTAGTATATACTAAGGATGGTAAGGAGTCCATTGTTTCATTTTAAGGAATTATGTTTATAAATTTATATTAACCACTATAAAAAATAATATTAAAAGACTAATCTGTTATGCTGAAAACCGGCAAAGGGAGTGATACACTGTATCCTATAAGTGAAATTATAAGGGAATACTACTACACACCTAATGTTCATTTTATTATATTTTGTTTTGGTTTTAATTAACCCCAAATGTTATTATGTTGAATATTATGTTTAACAGAACCGTTTAAAATACATGTAAAACATGTATACATGTAGTGTCTAAGGAGACACTAGCATTGGACTAAAAGGTTTGTTAAGGAATTATGTTATGTTATATGATGATTAAAAATAATTAAATGTTTAATTTAGTCTATGTTATTACAGTAATTATGTTTAGAAGCACTTAAAATTAACAAAATTGACATGAACTGTTGTAATGAGTATAGGTGAGGTGAATTATGAACTCTAGGCAATTAGGCCTATAACTGGTAACCAGAAATTTGTGAAATTTGAGACAAAACAATAACAATTGATAAAATAAAGTATATAATCTGTTTAGGTTTCATAATAATAGTGTAGGACACAAAACTAGATAGAAAATAATTAATTTAAATGTAATTTACAAAAGAAAACCAAATGGAAAATGTATGAATCTGTTATAATTTGAAAAAAGGTAACCTTATGAGATATCGAAATAATTTGTAGAAAAAAAGCAAACTAATGGTGTTATTATATTTAGGATTACAGCTAGTATAAAGGAGTTATAAAAGTTTAAAGATTTTTAGTAATTTTGTATAGAAAAATGTTAGTTTTATATAACAATGTTGTAAATTATCAAAAAATGAGAATTAGTGTTTGGAAGCTAGCACTATGGTAACCAGTAAATAAATTTGATTATTCCATTATTAGCTCTTGATGAGTGCAGACGTATTAAACAGCAATGAGTAAAGAAAAGAATTAACTAAATAAAATTTATCAAAATTATTGACGAAAATAATAAACTAAATTACAGAAATAATATTAACACTCACATGAATTAAAAAACACAAGATGAAATTAAATAATCCAGGAGGAATTGCTGAGGAATCCCAAGTGACTGACTACGAACCATTGGAAGCAAGAAAATATCTAAAACCTATAAATGAATGACGGAATTTTCAACAACAAGGATGAATGATGGAAAGTAAATAGCTAAACTAAATACCCAAGAAAATAGAAGAACGGAATTAGCGAGTAAAGGACTACCAGCAGTACCCGTAAGAAATATTACCCGGATAGAAGAGACAGAGGACTGCTAAGTATATTTTAAAATACGACATTAACAGTAACACAAAAACGAAAATAAAAATCAAAAGTGAAAATACATCTTCCACACCATTTATCACTTTTTAACAGACACTTGAACTTTTTTTGATTAAATGAACACCTCAAATTGAAGAATAATCTTAATCTAACATTGATTCCTTATGTGAATATATTTTAAACGTAAAAATTTACTAAACTCAGATAACCTCGAAACGCTAAATCTAGTAGCCATAGTTTACCACTGTAATTATAAGTGTATCACATTTTATATGTTATTTATATGGTATTTGTAAAATATTGTACTTTTATTAGTCCCTCTGACAACATTTTCTGTAGTCCCAAAAACTCCGACCTGAGATATAAATAAACGAAAATATCAACGCTCATCCACGAGGTTTTGCTAAGCAGCGGCTGGTCAGAATAGCCAACCATAATACCTAACCAGAATAGCTAATAATTAAACATGCCGGCGCACCATTAAAATATATAAATTGGAAGAAATTGTAGTAAAATAAACCAATTAATAACTGTTAATAAAACATAATAGAAGCATTGAACTGTACGTTTTATTTCATTTAACTTTTCTTTAAAAAATTGAGTATTCTCTTATCATAAAAGAAAACTTGCATTTTTGGTTTACCGAGAAGAGTTGGAAAACCCTAGTTTGAGGCAGAAAATACGAATTTTCTACATTCGAACTGGTGAGTAGACACTCTCCAATTGTAAGTATATATAACGAGCAAGATCTCGTGCAGTTATAGAATTGACGCCAACAACGTGTGGCTAAATAACCATAAGATTTTATAGGTTATAACATATGTGAACTTATGTGTACATTTGAGTGAGTTTGTGAGACAGAGGGAGAGAGAGAAATAGAGAGATTTCCAAAGACTCTATCCCAAACAAATGTATCCAATTTAACCTGACCATAACGTTTTCTTTGTCTTTAGTAGCTAATACTTTGTACTATGGACAGAGAGTGGCCCATAATACTATAGTGGCTCTACAATAAGTGGAGCTTATGTGCTTAGTCTGGCTGTGCGCGCGTTTAGGAGTGAGTGTATGAGAGTTACTATTGACTCCGAATACCACAATAACAGTTGCCGTTATTGTTCCCTCCGGTACAATCGTCGTCTGCACTCTCAGTCTGTGACTTTAACACCTACAAACACATACTGTATATAACTTGTAATACAATATTAGACACATTAATCACCAGCAGCATCGTTGCAGCTTTTGGAAACCTTGTCAAAGTGAAATGAAATATCGGTTATTATAAAACATTCATTTATAAAGCGTCTTCAAGGAATTATTCCGGGGTCGGAATGTTCTACAGCGTAGGAGTGTGATTCATTTGTTTTTATTACAAAAGTTTTTCTGTGGTTTTTTTAATTGTTACGGAACGGATTACGGCGACGACGAAAAATGTTTGCTAGTACACATGTATGTGTGTTTGCTAGTACACATGTATGTGTGTTTGCTAGTACATATGTATGTGTGTTTGCTAGTACACATGTATGTGTGTTTACTAGTACATATGTATGTGTGTTTGCTAGCACACATGTATGTGTGTTTGCTACTACACATGTATGTGTGTTTGCTAGTACACATGTATGTGTGTTTCAAAATTTTATAAAAAACGAAATAAATATTTTAAATGTTTGCACTCCTTAGTTAAAGAATTCTTAGATATGTAAAATTACGCACATGTCGGAAGACCCAAGTATCGCTGGATTGACGCAGTGGCGAATGATGCTGATAATTTACTTAAAATAAAACGATATCCATCGATCGTCAAGGACAGGGAATAATGGAGGCGGATGATTAGGGGGAGGCTAATGTTCGACTTCGAACTGCTACGCCATAGAAGAAGAAAAAAATATGGATTAAATTGATGTCAGTTTGAAGATGGTTATGAATATTAAATAAACGTTACGTAAGAAGAAGAATTGACATTAATTTTTAAATTTGTTTAAAAACACGTACAGTAACCTAGGCCTATATTTACATTCATTTGTCATGAAATTTTCTTATTGTACATGTAACTAGCTTTTCGCCGTGTTACAAATCCAGGGAACCCTTCGTAATTAAACTCCGTTCATTAGAAGGGCTGCCTACGTTGTAACAGAATTGATCACAAATAATTAAAATAACATATTACTTACTAGCTGTGTAATTGTTTACTTTGTGTAAGGAAACAATGGCAAGGTATACAATTGATTTACGCACTACTCATATGTGTGTAACAAGAAGACTTCTCTTTATTCAACATTTAAGAAAAACATATACTGACTGATGCCATGACATTACTAACTCAATTATTAAATTATCGAAAGGTTTCTTTAAACTTTGGCATCAAACTAGATTCTATATATAGAATCCGGGTCCGGACTCGGATCCGGGTGAACTTTCTGTATTAAAACTTTTAATTATACTCTTTTCATGATATTAGCTTGCAAGACTTTCTTTTAATTCAACATTTAAGAATGGTATTATTGCTTGAGTTATATTACTCTACATTAACATATAAACTGTTACAACGTATGAAGTTAGAATAGTTACATGAAATATTAATTAATAAGTTATAATCTTATAAACATTAGATTTAATTTATAAGTCTTTACAAAGTTAAGCATTTCTGAAAAGTCTCTTTCAAGATGTGTTGTGTAACAAATATTATTAACCCTCGATAGACAGGCTATCGAGTCACCTTTTAATTGGTATGCAGAAGACTCCTCCTGGGGTATCAGTCTTGGGAAACAGGAACAGCTACGTCGTCATCTCGGTCTGGCTTTCCTCTGTAAAGGGCTCCAAAAGTTAGCAGGGAGAACAATAGGTCATGTAGTTATCTACGATGATCATGTAGATTCTCGGATGTCCTGATCTGCATATTCTGTCACGTGCAGTAGAGTTTGTGGCTTCTGCTAGTTCACATCTCCGGGTATTACTTTGGAATAGTTGTTATTCGTTGAAGTACGTAGTCATCTTGTGTTACACTTTTAGTTACGTTTCAATACTTTTTGTTTTACATAACTTTAAACTTATTGTCTATTCACATGACTACATTAATTAATACATCCAGATGCTTTAACAAACTACATCTGGTACACTTTCTGAAGATGAAACCAAATATGATACACATATTTGAAGAGCATAGCTCTTACGTCTACACTGTACGGAGTCGCCCTTGCAAGAGAGAGAATTTACGCTCCCTTCGCCAGGTACTGGACAAAAGTTAGTGGGACAACTTCCGCGCGAGAATATAGTTCCTAACTATATTTAAGTTAACATTTTTATTTATTTAAACTATCCCTAAACAAATATACATAATTTAAATCAGTTGTTTTAGCGACTATTTATGTCTTCAGATTTTATTATTATTAACATTAGTTGTTTATCTTATTCTTACTCACACAAGACTCTGAAAGCATGTCGAGTCTGGAATCAACAGGAAAGCGCCTGCTTACAAGCAAAGGGTTAAATACGATATTAATAACGCTTTACAATTTATCTTTTTATTTGAGTATCTTATAACTAATTAATTACTGCTTCCTTTCATACTGAGTACATACAGGTATCTTATATTAAAACAGTGAGATTTAAATAGCTTAAGAGCTTGCAACCTTAATTTTTAAAATTTTTTATTTTCTAGATTATTTCTTTTATTTAAATCGTCACATACAGTACTAATATTACTTAGCAGAAAGACGTCCACACCCATTTTAAAAACATCGGAATTATAATGTGCCCATTTATGCTGATTTTTATATAAAATTACAGGCAAACACATTACAAATTAAATGTTTCGCTTAATGCACTTAATGTTTTCAATTCAATTACAATTCAAACAAATCTCTGAAGATAGGCCTACAGAATAATTTCTGTGAAACGTGCGTCAGGTGAATTTATTACAGTGTAGTTATTTGAAAATATTACATGTGATACCTGGACCGAGTTACTTACAAAAGAATAATACTACATTTTTATACATGTGTTTGTGCATCAATGAAACCTGTGCCCACTTCAACGTTAGGTCGACTGCAAATAACGTACAACAACCAACAATATATTGAAATCACTATTGATTTTTTTTTACATTGCATAGCTCACTCGGTATCGAACTGAGTACTTGAGCTCTGTCAGAGTACAAACTACATAGTAGTATTGCATTACTCATTATACCTTAGGCAGTTCCTATCTGCTCTACTCCAACAGTGAATAACTAGAGCCTGAGCTCGATATAGCCAGATGAACCGTAAACTAGATTTACGTTTAATTTAAATCTGGTTCTCGGTTACTAGATAACAATTCAATTGAGCTATACGTAGTGTTTATGTGAATGGTAACATTGTTACTGCAGTGATGTGTGGTATCGAAGGGCTCTTCATGCAGACCAGCAGACTCATATGTTGAAAACTGCATGAATCCTACTAACTATTGGGTTTGAATGTGTGTGTGGTGATTGCCTGTAATCAACTACGTACTTTCAGTTAAGACAATAATTAATTTATATAACAAAAAGCCCTACACAATTGTTATGAACGTGCGTATTTATATTTTCACATGCTCACAGCAGTACCATGACTTAACAAATGTATTTCCTTTATAGTAAGGGAACATAGTATTGTTACGACTGTCTCACGGATCGTCGTATGCTACAGTGGAAAACAAAATACAGACACCAATGAAGTCACTAATCACCAGCTTTAATTCTTCACAACTAACAGTTTGCAATTAACAAGTTACTAAACAAGATTATACTCGTACAATATTTTAAGTTAAATTTGTCTATAGGGGTAGATTTGTTTAATTCATTAGACTCGTACAATTCGTACAAGCGATAATAATGTCAAGTAACAGATTTCCGCACAATAATCACTTTTCACTAATTATCACTGAGTAAATCGCCCGACGTAAACTGAAACTAAGCGGTAGCTGTTGTATATTTATAGCCTGCAGGTTGTCATAGTATGCTTCCTTAACAAGCCCTCGAAAACTCTAGGTAATACTTAAATGCGGCCTTGGCAGAAACATGCTCCTGCTGGCTGGCCGAGATGCGTCTATAACGACACTCTCCATTGTTCCGTAATTTAGTAACAGTATTTAGATATAATTAAATAGAGAAAACTCTTGATTTGTAATCTACGTTTCAGGTAGATAGAATGTCTCTAATTTGATTTATAATGACCTATAGTTAACGTTGATTTATAAATGTAACAAACATTATTTCAACAATACGTACGAAACATGAAGTTTTTTTTTTTATTTGTTGTTCTACCCTAAGGCAGGTCTTCAAATGGTAGATCTCCAAGCTGTTCTATCGCATGCCAGACTTTTCATATCTTCGTAGCACCCATAAACCGTAGTAGTTAATATATGTTAATGCTATCTATTAACTTCATTCTTCATTAACATGAAGTAAAGGCGCTAAATTACCAAAAAGAGAAAACATTGTTTGCCCTTGAAAGTCCACAATCTTAACCAAACTAATGCCGAAACATTATTAAATACTGTTATATTACAACAAAATCTTAAAACATATTACTAAACATCTGAAATATAAATAGTAATAGAATATCTTACACCCCTTTCAGATGTTATCGAGTAAATTTTGTTTAGTGGCCGTAAGCACTGTTCGTGTTTGGTAACCTCAAACGTCAGAAGGCTCTCTCCCCGGGAAGTTGTTGTTTCGTTTTCAATCATGGATGGTACCCAACGCACAAATTCCGGTCTCTAAAGCGTTTATTAATTCGCGATAACAGGGTTTTTCTTCTTTTTTTTCTCCATGTCAAGGTATAAGTTTACAGCCTCTTCCGGCTTCACTGAAGCCGTCTCTTCCTCCATTTATCTGTATCTCGTCTTACTTGGAGTCTATATCTTATTAATTGATGACGTACTCTCATATCTTCCATTCTCTCGATATGCTGACTGCATTTCATTTGCCCTTCCTTTATTCTGCTGGCCATAGAATATACATAGAGGGTGCTTCTTTCTTTAATTATTTAATAGAGAGTTGTTTACTTCTGACCTTTGGTTTATGCATGCGGTAGCAGCTTTAAATTATTGGTGTAACATTTCCAGTATGTTCAACTTTGTCTATACGATTTTCTTATGTTTTAAGTACAGTATTTTAAACGTGTTTGTAACGATACCGTTAGTGGGTAAGATAGCTTACAACAACTCACAATTTTCAGACAACAGCTCTCTGTTGGTGAGGGGAAGTGATAATGTACTATGGTGTTGATGACAGGTTCAAATTGTTCTAGGTGACGATGGTGGTTTGTGCAGGCATTTCGTCTGTGTAATCTGAATCTCAGGCAATGTCGTATGTCTTGTTTTTGCTACTAGACTGACAATGAAAAGTAACTCCCCAGATTGTCTGTGTCGTTGTAAACTTTGCATCCTTGTAAACTGCATCCCTGCGTGCGCGGCAAAATGTATGTGACGCCTTTTTACCGTGCGAGAAAAGATTAGACATTTTAACTTAGTGTTTAAGCTACACAGAGCGTTAGAAACAGGAAGTGATTTAATTTTTGGCTTCTTTTGTTTCTTTCAAAAGTTGGTAACCGTCTCAGAATGAGGTGATATTCCTTTCATTAACTGTGCGATGTGTTTTATTATGTTTGCATTGAAATCCGATTATGCTTGTTCCTTCTCCGATCCAACAGAGAATAACCTTGCGTTCCTCTTAGAAATTTCATTTCGGCTGCCTCAATTCTCTCCACGTCCCTTTTAACAAGAACATTTGAATCGCATGCCTGATATCCGTCTACCTATGGCTGCCTGGGGTTATCACCCTATTGGGAAGAGAGATGTCGGTTGACCGAGGAGGAGATGAGTTCCGGAAGAGGTCTGAGGCCTAGTCCTTGGATTGGAGATGATGATGATGACATTTTAAATAATTGTCTCCGGAAATGATCCCTTTATGGTTCTGCAAATTCAAATCTGATCGGTAATCCTTTAGTTAATTAATTAATGTACTATTAATGTACTTTAATTAATGTAATTAATAGTTGATTTAGCTCCAATTTGTGCTAGTATAGAGTTACAAGAGGGAGCAGAAATTATGGTTTTATTTTCAGCCAATTTTCGGTATCTAGACAATAAAGTGCTAACCTACATGTACGTTAAGTTACACATAAACGTTTGACTACTATAAAACGACAAATATAAAAGGCACACTTGAATATAACAATGTGTTTCATACTGCGTTAGATCTTGTAACGTATGAACAAAGTCCGTGATACCAGCCGGTGCTGCCATTACATATTCTACAGACAGACGAAACCAGGTCGGTGCAGCGTAATGAAGTTAAAACAGTAGCTGTTTTGTACGTAGCAAAAACGTCAGTTGCACGACACAGCGATGTTTGTCTCAAACGTGTCGTGTTTTGCATTTTTAATACAGTTTATAAACTATTCTCTCTCGAATGTGTACTGCATATACGTACATTTAGCCCTGAGGTGTTATGTTGGACTAGATTTAACAGCTGTAGCCAATGTCAGTGTGGACAGCGGCGGGAAATATTGAAATTAGTCACAGGGAAAGGGAAGGTTTGTTAATTTTTCACACAGTTTTCAGCAACAGCAACACTCAACCAATTCAATTATTTCTTTCTCAAGGATCTCCTCATTTTTACCAGTTATGTGTATAAAGTTTTAAGCGTAATTCTGTTTATCATCGCCATCTTTTTCTTCAAGGAGTAAACCAAAGATGGTTTGTTCCGGTCTCAAACAGTCAAAGAGTCTAGAGCCTGGTCACTCCAGCGCTTCCTCGGACGTCCCACACCTCTCCGTCTCCTCGGCTTATAGTTCCATAGTTGCGTCAGTCATCCATTCGGCAAATATGTTCCCACCAATTCAGCAGATAATCCAGTTGAGTAATGCTGCTGAATCCTGCAGGCAATCCTGTCGAGTATACTCATAATATTCAGTTCCTGCGGTACATCTGTGTTTCTTCTATGATCATGGAGAGTATACCCTGCCACGTGCCTGAGAAATCTCATTTCAACCGCTTGGATGCGACTGGCCAGGCCTTTAGTTAAAGTCCAATTCTCAGACCAATAAAGAAGTGTAGGAAGGGCCATCACCTTGGAAAATTTAGGCGTGTTTCACTACTTGCTGACTTAAGAGTTTGTCTGATGGTCCCGCACATAAGTTTGAACTTATGCAAATTATTCACAACGTCGTTGCTTGTTTCATAAGACACAATTCTGTTTATAATTATAGTAATTTTCTGCAAGCATTACATACTACCAGAAACGTTAAACGTCTCTGGAATAAATGGTACCAAAGAGTATTTTGCAGCTAAGAGAGGCATGATATAAATACCAGGAGACAGCGATAACAGATGAGCATATAGCTGGACGTAAAACTAAAAGAGATGTACCGATCTCTTTAGATATCATCCTTCTTTTTCTTCATATAATATTTTACTAATTGTTTTCTATTTTGACACGTGATAGAAACATAAAATGCAGGTTTGATGCTTTAGATAACAAATTTATATTATGTAAACAGATACACTTAAAGGAAAAAATACGCACATTCGTAAAGTTTGCGACGGCAGTGGAACAATATGAACAAATTGTTGTTATTTTAAAATAATAGTGAGAATAATAAAGTAATAACAAGTAAGAAAAAAATCAAAAACCATAATACGATAATAATTAAAACATTAGCATGGCTCCCTACTCTTGCCTATACTTTGCCGATCCACTTCTGGGGGGACACAAGGGACATCCGGATGAGGAAGACACGGTTGAAGTCCAACACGTTTAGAGCATAGTTTTAGCAATATCTATTCTAAGAGATTTTTGAGTCGTCTACAAGAGACTGTGACAAAAATGGGTCAAAGTCAAATTTGTACAATTAGACAAAGGTGGAAATTTGTACATTAGAGGGTAAGTGGAAAATTTTACTCGTCTATTCACTAGGTGAGTGCATATTTACGGAGTCTGTAGGGAAGAGTATATACCCGACACACTAAAAAACCACATCCTTCTCCTCTTCTAAGACGCTAGCTTGGAACTCTTTTAAACATTTTTTCTGGTTAGGCTATTTATTCTATAGCGCTAGGGCTTGCTGTTACTTTTCTCCATTATTAATATGCAAACGTTTACTTACTTCGCATGAAGAATTGTTCATGCACATAGTTCTAGGTTCCCTCCCACCTCAGCATCGCTTTGACGATATTACCCGGAGAGAGCTCATGCCCATTACCCTCTTTCAACGATTTCCTGAGTTGTTCCATTCTGTTGCAGACGAAGAAGGTACGGCTGCCATCATCAGCGGCTCCGTGCAGTCAGTACAGGCACTTTTGTGACTCTCATTTCTTTAGGTACGACAGAAAATTTCAGTGTCCATTCAAGAACTGGGTGAGGTAATGGTCACTTTTACAATGTTTCTTCTCCGTCCACGGCTCCACCTGCTTGACGACACTTCCTGCCCAGCGACTTCTGTTTTCGTGTGGCAAACATCGGCGCCAGAAGTTCAATCGGTATTACTTAAGCAATGACTAAAACAGCCCGCTCGGTAACCGTGCAATAGGCAGAAGCTTCCCTAAGAGCACTTCGTCATTGGTCCTGGGCTAGTTTCTTGCTGTAGATCTTACGATTCATGGAGTCTGCCGCAATTCTGCTCCACACAATAGGCCTGACTGAGCAGCAGCCATCAGCAGTCTTCTGCTTGACTTCGGGCCGCCAACGTTGACCATGAATCGACTAATCGGCACCACTTTCTTTAGTGGCTTGTTTGCCTGTTCAGCTCAAACAAGCTTATCTTGGATTCAGTAGTCACTTCAAGGTACTTAACCGCTGGCCTTGACTGGACCACTTCGTCTCCGACTCGTACCGGGATAACAGTTTGGCTTCTATGCGTAATCAGAACCATGACTTCCTTTTTGCTGTAGGTAAGGTCATCCCATCCATTTGTTTATTAACCTTCAATTTCTTTTTAAACAGCCGAGGTCTCGGATTCTCAACGGCAGTCCTTTGTACCAGAGCAGACACGGCCGTCCCGTCTCCAAGAACTTTCTCACTGCCTCGTAGAATATATCCTTGTTTGGTTTCCTTCCAAGGCCAAGAAGAACTCCACCAGCCTTCGTCTGCCAGAATGACCTGATCTCGGCTAAGACGTCGGCATAGGACAGGTCTCCATCTACCAGCCTTATGAGTAGAGCCTCTGTCCGGTTGTTTACTTGCTTCTTCAGCGGAGCCTTCTTCGCTTTCTTGGCTCTCTTTTGCACAGATGTCGTGAGCCTTGTCACGGACACCTACATTCTGTCTTCAGCTTTGACAAGGATGTATGACTAGCTGGAAAACACACTGTACAGTCAGTGGAACTAAAAGATGGGTGACTTTACGTTAGTGAGTCCGAAACGATAGCCTCGTGGCACCAAGACACGTCTTGTTTTATTTAATCCTAGCTGTTGGACTAGAGGAATTTGCTGCGATGGTGTGGTTATTTCACAGGTATTCGTGGGCGTCACATGCGAGTTTCCAAATATATTATTATAGTTTTATTATTATTATTACTACTATAGTTCTGTTATTATTATTGTTGTTATTATTATTATTATTATTATTATTATTATTATTATTATAGTTTTTTCTATCTTTATCTGCCATCTGAGGACCACATGCCAATTTCAATTCTTTATTCCTTGTCTTTTCTTTTTCTCCAACTATTCTTTCATCTTTTCACTATATCTCTTCTTCCTGTCTTCAGTCCACTTTGAACCTGCGTTTTCCTCTCTCCTACCATGGACACCTTCCATTGTTAACACTTTTGGCCGAAAAACGTCTCTTTCAATTGCTTCTTCTGCGTTTATATTATTTTTTTCTAAGTCATTTTTGACTTCTTTAATGCAACTTGATGTTGACTTCTTTCCCCACAGATATTTATATATTTGTTTTGTTAAGCTGTTGTCGTCCATTCCGCATAAATGTCCAAAAAATTCTAGTCTTTTTTTCTCACTGTTTCTGTTATATTTTCTATAGGGCCTACTATGATATATTTCATCATTACTTCTTAATTTCCAACCTTCTGAAGTTTTCCGTGGGACTAATATTTTTTTATTTTTTATTATAGTTTGATTATTAGTATTATTAGTATAATTATTTTGTAATTATTATTTATATTACAATAGTATTATTATTATTATTATTATTATTATTATTAGTTTACATTGTATGTATAAATAATAATAATAATAATAATAAATATTAAATAATATGCCTATTTAGCATATGTAGGCCTATTATTTATATATTATAATCTATAATATAAATATCAAATACTTGGTAGGTAAGCGTAAATATAACGAAATCCTAATATAATTATATGTGTTACGTAACTAACCATTTATATATATCTAAGATTCCTATATATAGGATTTCTATTACATTTGGTATTTACGTTAAACTAATCAACGTGTCAAAGGTCAGTTGGTCTTCCCGACAGAGACAGCACGGTCGCCTCTGCCAGGAACCAGAGAGTGCGGGCCCCGCCGCAGCCGGACACGATTGCAGGGACAGGAGTGCTTATGTTAATGACCAGCTTCGTTAAGTACCTCTCCTTACCTAGAAAGATGTCCGCACAACCTCTTTACTACGGTCGTACCCGTTTTTTAAGTAAAGTTAAGTAAACTCGCTTACAAACGGTGAGGTCTGTGAAAGACCGTTCGGAGCATTGCTATGTAGCGTAGACTGAGTAACAGCAATAGAGGACAGATGCGCTGGGGCAGAAGTGAAATCCTGCACGACCATTAGTCCTTATGTCAGCTGTATCCTTGGCTGCTATTATCTGCGAAGCAACTAAGGAGGTACGGTTACGAGATTTTCCTGAGATAGTCCTCTTCTGCGGCAGGGACACTCCACTCTCTTTAGCTGAATAATCCCAATACACCAGAGTAGATCAGCATTTTTTTCTCTTCTTAAAAAACAGAAAGGGCAGGTGTTGCTTGTAGAGCAACGGAACGTTGATTCAACAAACTAGAGCAGAAAAGCTTCTGTGAGCTAAAGAGAGAGTATTTCCCCTTCCCCCTTCGTGGTTCCCCTTCGAGATCTCGATCCAAATACATAAAGAGTCCTGCTACCTTCAGCGGTGACGTATGCATCGATAGCGCGGTAAATAATGTCACCCATACTGCAGCGGTATCACTGAACAATGTAGTTAATAATGGTCACCCACGCTGGTTAGCCTACAGGGAAGACGAAATGAATGAGGCAGCGTCGGTTACGTATTTTGTGTACTGCCAAGTTATCTTTCCAATTACATGTATTAGCTGAGATGTTGTAAGAGATTATACTCTTACCAGACAAGTACACTATTTTACTGGCGTTTGTAACAAAACTGTTTTAATAACTGTCTACTAGTTTGGTGTTTAAAATTAACTGGATCCAGTTGAATTATATTTGTTTCGTACACTTTATGGTTAGTCTACCTAATCTACAGCTTTATTTCTTATTACGTTTAATATTACGCAATATTGGGTTTTGAACGATTAATTGCAACTGTAGAGCATCACCGAGATTACGTTCCGCGCAAACGATTCTAATTTATTATGACTGGTGAAAATGAGCGATTGGTTTTCGTTTGAACTGAAATCGATTGTTCATCCAGCCGAACAATCATACCGAGCGGGCATTTATTGTATCCGTTGAAATACAGTGTAAACAACGGTATAACGTGATTACTGCAGTTTGCAGCCAGCCAGCGTAACCGATTCATACGGTAACATTTTTACCGCTGGCAACAAACACGACGTGAACTGGAAACGTTTAGTCGTTTGTGAATATGAACCAGACAGGAAAATTCGAGAATGTCAGAGCTAATTACAATGCCTTCCGTTTTGCATCTGCATTTATGCAAATGTCACATTACAATGAAAATTTAATAAAATCTGACTGAGTTGGAAACGACAACGGCCCGGCGACAATAAAACAACGATAACGAATATAGTTGTAGATTAGTTCTTTGAAGATTTAAGTGATAATATTTCACACCGTGGTTCCGTATCACACAAATACACACACACACACACACACACACACACACATACATATATATTGTAAAAATAAATAAATTAAAAGGAGGAAGTTATCTCCCTAACTATTTGATTTTATATTTTTTATTGTAATCTTACCCTTTCTCTATAATTCCTTATGTTAAAATAAATACTCTAACTCTTGCATAAGTAACCTTTCATGCAACGTCTAAAAAATTAACAGTAGATTATAAAAACTTTTTCTAAGCTTTTTCAATGGTTTGTCGCTATAAAGCGTTTTCCAGGTCTTTGTTCAACCCAACTGTTTGTACTCTTACGTGACCGTAAAAATTGTGAATTTAACAAGCGAGAAAATCCATTAAAGTCTATAGAAATTATTAGTCTGGAAATTGATGCAATGTAAATCAACTTTTGTAAACTTGAAAATATATGAACATAATGTTATTTTTGCTTTTTAAAGCCAAATTTTTAAGTACACATATATTTTTATACATCTTAGTATTCCCTTCATTCTAAAATATGAAAAATGTTTTTCCTCATGCAGTTACTATTTTATTACTGACCCTAACATTATAGCTTGTATTTAAATATATCATAATATTTATAAAATAAATCATGTTATAAAACAGATAGCTGGATTCTGGATTTAAGAGCAGAAAAATTATATAATAGTAAAATTGTATATATAAATAAAGAAAATTATATAATAAAGGTTTTGTATGTTTGACCCTCACATATGACCTACAAATATTATAATAATGTATAACAACTGAATGGTCTACCTTGTATTCTACTATGACTTTAATTACGCTTAAAGTTTTTTAGAACTTACTTTGTAGGTATTTAAAAAAAACATCCTATTTAAAATTGCCCCTACAGTAAATGAATAACAATCATACGTCAATAGTATAAATGAAATTGTTGATAACGATTTATGTTACTGTTATGCTTACCAAATTAAAAAAAAATAATAAAAATCTAATGGTACATGTTTATAACAAATTGGTAATAAATAATTTTAACATTAATTGGATTCACTAAATTTTGATTTGATTGGTTGTTATGCATGTTGAGTACTTTTTAAAAGTTGTTGTTTTCTTCTATCATCTGATATGTCTCTAAGCAACTGAAAATATGACTAACTAAACATAAGTATGCATGAACAAATACGTAGTTTTTCGTTTCAAGTAACCTTCTTAACGTTTCACAAAAGTTTAATAAAAATACTACGTCACAGCTTTGTGTTATTTCGCTTCAAAAACTTTGTCTGGTTGGTTTGCCAGTGTATCACCTGCTATCACCTCCATTTCAGGTGCTGGTTGAGCCTCCTTCTCTTCCATATTCAACTCAATTTCCTTTCCTTCTGTGCGCTTGCACGAAGTTCCTCTCCGTCGCATTTTTGTTTGTTTTTTGTATGATCGCCAGCTAGAAATAATAACCTAGCCCTCAAGTTGGTCGCCAATTTGTAAAAATAAATAAATTATAAGTAAGAAGTTATTTCCCTAACTATTTGATTTTATATTTTTATTGTAATCTTACCCTTACTCTATAATTTCTTATGTTAAAATAAATACTCCAACTCTTGCTCTCGTTTTGTCTCTGACTCAACTAATTTTTATTTACTCTCTTTTTTATTTTTGACATTGATTTAATTGTAACAACATCCAATATTCCAATTTAATATTGGTATCTCATTTCTGTTGTAGAACATGAAAAAATATCAATCTCATGGTTAACGTAAAAGTAATGTCAAATATTGTACAAGTCATGAATATAACATAACATATAATATTTATGAATGAGATTTGGTAATTATGTGTTGTGAATATCTGTTGAATAGTGGTGGGTTCTTTGGATCATACAAGAACAATAAAAAAACTATTACTACTAATAACTATGGTGTACAAGTGTACAAATAAAAATTCACTATTATAGCGTTTACATTGTTTTTGTCATATTATTTAGTTGTAACTCGATCATTGATGTAGTAATGTAGGTTCAAATATCTGGCTTAGCCTTGGAGCAATCTCACCAACCTGGTAGCACTCTTTATGCCTTTATTGCTTAATTCTTCATTCCTGAACTTCAATTTTTGTACTTTCTATTAAAACATTATTCGTCTAGTTGTTTCAATAGGTTTTCTTGATCATCTCGTCTTTTATCTGCCATTAATTTGTATAAAGGTTCACCAGTAAAATTAATTGTTTTTAGATTTTTTTCCAACAACATCCTTCTTTTTATCCAAAAAAAGTAATTCCTTCAGTTAAGGCTTTGGGTATGATATGTTATGAGTCACAGGTTCGGTTTCAAAATTTCTAATTAATATGATTCTGTTTACCATTATTTTTTCTTCGTCACTATATTATTATAAGTTTTTAACGTAAGATTTTCTATTTTTTAATTATTTACTTTGTTCGATTTCACTATATGGGTTATATAACTGTTTCATATAGATTATATATTCCCTTCAATGCTCATATTATAATTATGTTTAATCACTTTCATTATTCACGATTTTTCCTTTTCCACGTATTTCACTGTTATTCTCAATTTCTAGCACTGTCACACAATACAACTTTTATAATTATAGTTTGATATTATTATATTTGTAAAATTTTATATCTTTCACATTCTGTAGTTCAATGATACAAAATAACTGTCTGAGGTGCGCAGACCTCCTCATAGTTAAATATGTTTATTCACAATGTCTTAATTCTTACATACTAGTTTTACACATTTATATATTATATTTCTATTTCTAAATTACTATGTACATTTTTTTGTCATTTGATCTTCACTTCTGGGTATTTTGGTCACCGTCAGTCATTGTTTGTCACTGTCATTAAATTATTTACTTCATGAGTTTTCATTCTCTATTTCCCAATTATTTATTTATTATAATATTTCTTCTTCGTATTGTTTAAATTAGCAGCCATCCTTACTATTTCTTTTATGAATTTGCTAACTGCTATAATTTTTTATTGTTCGACTAAGCTTTTCGTCATTACTGACATCTTCAGGTCTTAAACAACCTAAGACGTTGTTTAAGACCTGAAGATGTCAGTAATGACGAAAAGCTTAGTCGAACAATAAAAAATTATAGCAGTTAGCAAATTCATAAAAGAAATATAATATTTCTCTTTTTGTTTTGATTACTTAAAAGGATTGCGTTTATGCATATTTCACCGTGAATTTTGATGGTACATTTGTTTTTTCTTTTGAGGTGTATTTTTGTTATGTTATAACATATATGTTACATAGAGCATTTAAATTGCATAGGCCTATATACAGAGAATGAGGGGCATTATTTTATATTACCGTCCCCAGCCTAAATCGTTCGGCTTTTTTTATCTTCTTAGCCTGCAAACATATGTGCATGTTTTGAAAATACAGTTCAAACTCGCGAATAACGAGCTCTCTTATAACGAGAACTCGGATGTAACAAGCAAACGTACGAGATTTGTTTGATTTTGTATCTTAGTAATGATAACTAAACTCGCTTTTAACGAGTATGAACGCATTAGAGACTGGGTTATAACGAGCATACATAGCGCAGGGTTGTACATGGATTACAGTCTAATAAAATTTCGTTAAAATACAGCATTTTAAACATTCGTTTAAAATCGTTAACGCAATTTAGTGGTACTAACAATGTAAGTCATGAAGTCGTGGAATATTTAAATAAATTACAAAACTGCTTTGTTATCTACAGATACAAAATTACTAAACAAACAAAGATAGATGACTTTTTAAGGTTAATTAAGTTTTTTATGGAAAATATAATTTCGACGATTCCATTTACAATAGAGAACAAAAAGACAAATAAATTAGAGTGAATTTTCTTGTAATTTAAAATAAATAACTTAATTTATACGTGGCATATAAAGTATTGAGTTTTTTGCCAAATAGCCGGCTGACTTTTGGTAAGTTTTTACTGCACAGTTACTTTTACTACATTTTGTGAATGCACTGTACGCCAATATTCAGCAATGAATTTTAACGTCTAAAAAATTTGTAAAGTCTAAATTTCATACGTCAAAATTGTGTTGTTCAAAATCCTCTTCTATAGTAGACTATTTTTGTTGTGTGTTCGGTACTCACGGCATAAAAATTTAGGCTTCCGAGTCTACAGCTCGGGTGTAGCGAGCACCCGGTTTTAACGAGCACATTTGTCCGGTCCCTTGAATCTCGTTATAAGCAAGTTGTACTGTATTTACATATTTTCACAATGTACGTATTATTACATTGCGTAATTACATTGCAGTAAATGCTGTCAAAATGTTCAAGTGTAGTTCATATATTGTTGGAATTATTATTACATGGGCTGTTTACACTATTGTTCAATACAGACGTGTCGGCCCCACCATCGGAAGACTTCGTCAGTGTCAGAAACGATTGAAAGAATTTGCAGGGTGTTCGCCAATTCACCTCAGTAGAGACAAGAACAGTCTCTCAATATATACTAGGTAGAGACTAGAAGAATTTACTACCTCGTCAATTGTATAAATCGATTTTGCCACTGAAGATGGGATCCGCTGGTGGGACCGAAACGTCTGTCCTGAACAACAGTAGAACGCGGGCTTACAGTCCGGGAATAATCCCAACAACGTTGGTACTGAAGATGGCAACCGCTGGTGGGACCGAAACGTCTGTCCTGAACAACAGTAGAACGCGGGCTTACAGTCCGGGAATAATCCCAACAACGTTGGTACTGAAGATGGCAACCGCTGGTGGGACCTAAACGTCTGTCCTGAACAACAGTAGAACGCGGGCTTACAGTCCGGGAATAATCCCAACAACGTTGGTACTGAAGATGGCAACCGCTGGTGGGACCGAAACGTCTGTCCTGAACAACAGTAGAACGCGGGCTTACAGTCCGGGAATAATCCCAACAACGTTGGTACTGAAGATGGCAACCGCTGGTGGGACCGAAACGTCTGTCCTGAACAACAGTAGAACGCGGGCTTACAGTCCGGGAATAATCCCAACAACGTTGGCGCCGGCCGTGAAAGTCTAAGGAATTTTAATTTATATACGTTCCTGTGATTTTCATTGTATTTTCTGCTGCCTTACTGGCATTACTGAACTATTAATTACAGTTGAAGGACCTTTATTTTGCAAATAGAATAGATTACAGAGTTTCCTAAGCATTACCATGAACAAAAATACTGTTAAACATGTTTCAGAGTATAAGAAGACATTTTCTACGTAAACTTCGTATGTCCCAGGTTAATTACGTTGAACGAGTATTAAGGCATTTTCATCAACGCTTTGCTGCCCATATCTTCGATTACTTTAGACGATTTGTACCATAAACGCATAAAATAGGTTCACAATGTCCACAGGTAACAGACACTTCAGGAAAAGTAAATGATTGCACACCATAGATTTTCAATTTATTTCAAACATTTTAATTTGTTAAGGGACAAGTGACCAACTAATTAATGAATAACTGCGTGACTAAGTTTTTATTTACAACTTCAAACAACACACACACACACACACACACACACACACACACACACACACACACACACACACACACACACACACACACACACACACACACACACACACACACACACACACACACACACACACACACACACATAAATATATATGTCTATCAGGATTTTGAAATTGCTTCTAGAAGATCTTCACAACGAACACAAGTAGAAAAGCGCCAGTGCAATAATTAGTTTCTAAACGTTGAACGAATAATTTCATAATCAATATACATATTAAGTATATTTATAGAAGTGATCTGAGAATCGCACAGAGTGTGGAAGGAGTAATCAGCATCGGAAACGGTTAAGTTTAATCATGTAGAAAGCGGTTGGTCAACGCCAGCATGCCAGTGAATAAGGTTTGTTACGTGTTAAACGCCGGTATGATGATTACGTGAGTACTGTGCAAGCGCGCGTGGGGCTGAGTATGTGTCTCTGATGAAGTGGCAATTTGAAATACAGTAGTAATCAGCACTCCCTTGTGCTCGCCCGCCGTCATTGTCACCTCTTGTGTTGTTGAGTACAATAATTACTCCACAATTAAAACTGAACACACTGTTAAAGAATTCTAGCGTTAAATGGGTACCTACTTGAATGATAATAAATCTGGTAATAAAACTTTAAAAAAACTGTAGTGAAGAGTCGTTTACTCAGAATTAGTCAGAATTAGCCTTTTATAATCACAGTTGTTCAAAGAATAATACAATTGATAAAACAGGGGCAAGAATAGAAATGAGAAAAACTACCCAATCCACGGAGACTATAAAGTCTACCACATAATAGTATACTGTGCATGCGTGTTTTGCTGTACTATAATAAATCCACTAATACTAATTACTACTTCAAAGTTAAGTAACAAATATTTATTGTGGGCTGTCAATTTTTTATACAGTTCCATTGCACGCCAATGATTTAGTGACCCCGATAAATGGTTTCATGATTTATAGCCTTATTCAGATTGGTTGAAAATACATAGAGACAGAAAATGATAAGAAGTTGACCATAATAAATTATAAACTACAAACACATTAAGATGAAAAGAATGTTTAATAATCAAAAGATATGCAGTAAGAGAGCTTGGCAAAGAGACGGAAAGAATCTCAACAGGTACTGCAGCAATGTAAAAAATTAAGACACAAAAGATAAAATAGTTTAGCGGTGGGAGAAAATATTTTCCAGATGCCATTAAACATCACTGCTATGTACTGATGACTTTTAATATTAATATTGTGTGTTCCCACTAATTTAATTCCCGTATTGTTACATCTTAGTTTTATTATATTCACTATCATCATCATTATATATTTTTGTAAATTCGTTTTGCACCAAATTAATATATTTCTTTAATTATTTCGGTGGGAAAGGTATTGCACAGGAAAAAAACTTTCGTTGTCAGCAGCCACAAACAAGTTGACGAAGAAAGAAGGGAAACAAGATTTGTTAGCTTATAAAGTTGAGCTGAGCTCGCATGTTTGCTGGTCATCTTCATTTCCATGAGTTAGCAGAGTGTGTCCTGCAGATAACGTAACAGGCAATGTGAGGTTATAAATGGGACGACCACAAGAGAGAGACAGCGTGATGCAAGTTGCAAGGCGAGCACGGATACTAATTAATTGGACCAAAATTTGTCAGTGATATGTATGAGGAAACATGTGGCGTGGGTTTCATATGCAACGCTGTGAAGCAACCAAATTCAACTATCAAGTTAACATAACTTGTTTGCAAAACAATGTAGGCTAACGTAATGTTGCATATGATTGCATTTTAATATGTAATTTTAAGCACCTGCATAATATTTGTAGAAAATGTTGCTTTTTAATACTCACCACTTCCAAGTTAAATATCCTAAGATTTACAGTTCTGAAAAACAAATCTAGAAATTCAAAAATCGTTCTGTGTATTAGTCTTAGTTTTGCGATCATTTTATAAGCGATTCTTATCTTTACTTAGTTTAATTGGTTGTTTCTGTTCTTTTGTAAGCATCAGTTTTAAATATTTTTGCAAATAACTCAAAATGAAAACTGTTAGCTTTACAGGTACCACTGAAATATTTTACAGCCTTCTACAATCTGTTCGGTTTTAAAATTGTAACGTTTTATGCAACGTCCAAAAAATTAACAGTAGATTATAAAAACATTTTCTAAGCTTTTTCAATGATTTGTCGCTATAAAGCGTTTTCCAGGTCTTTGCTCAACCCAACTGTATGCACTCTTACGTGACCGTAAAAATTGCGAATTTAACACGCGAGGAAAAGCCATTAAAGTCTGTAGAAATTATGAAATTATTAGTCTGGATTACAATTGCTGCAAAGTAAAACAACTTTTGTAAACTAAAAAAAAAATATATGAACATAATGTTATTTTTGCTTTTTAACGCCCAATTTTTAAGTACACATATGTTTTTATACATCTTAGTATTCCCTTCGTTCTAAAATATGGAAAATGTTTTTCCTCACGCAGTTACTATTTTATTATTGACCGAAAATTATAGATAGATTTAAATATATTATAATATTTCTAAAATAAGTCATGTTATAAAACAGATAGCTGGATTCTGGATTTAGAGCAGACAAATTATATAATAGTAAAATTATATACATAAATAAAGAAAATTATATAATAAAGGTTTCGTATGTTTGACCCTCACATCTGACCTACAAATATTATAATAATGTATAACAACTAAATGGTCTACCTTGTATTGTACTTTGACTTTAATTACGCTTAAAGTTTTGTAGAACTTACTTTTAGGTATGTTAATAAAAAAATAACCTAATTGCCCCTACAGTAAATGAATAACAATCATACGGCAATACTATAATGAAATTGATGATAACCGATTTATGTTACTGTTAGGATATGCTTACCAAATTAAAAATATAAATAAATAAAAATCTTATGATACATGTTTATAACAAATTGGTAATAAATAATTTAACATTAATTGGATTCACAAAATTTTGATTTTGATTGGTTGTTATGCATGATGAGCAGTTTGTAAAAGTTGTTGTTTCCTTCTATCATCTGATATGTCTGTATGCAACTAAAAATATGACTTTAACAACACATAATTATGCATGAACAAATACGTAGTTTTTCGTTTCAAGTAACGCTCTTAACGTTTCACAAAAGTTTAATAAAAATACTACGTCACAGCTTTGTGTTATTCGCATCAAAATCTATGCCCTTTTCTGCTTATTATGGCAATACACTACATCTGAACAAAGAAGTCGTTTAGCTTTTGTTGTGACTGTGATTACTTACATAGATTCAAAGTTGGCGAAATTTAATCAATAATGTATATTATTAGGAATATTGTAGCTTTCCTCAGAGTTTGTTCTCGTTAGCTAAGGTTCTCAGAGATTCACATAAAACAAATTTGAATTAAAATATACAAATAAATTAAAACGAATATTTTTTATTAATTTATATAAAAATAATACCAATATGTTTTACTACTAAGTTACCTCGTTATAAATATACATTGTAATATAACGTTTACAATTCTTAATCTGCTCCCCTTTAGTAGCGTAGGGGCCCTCAAAAATCTTAATAGCTAAAGCAGATGCCCCGTGGTATGTGTATGTTTTTCATATTCCATACGTCTGTAAAGTCATCCACGAAGCTGCTACTAGACACCATACAAGACTTTATACTTTACGACCATCGTAACCCGCTGATTATGCCACTTCCACAGCCTGCAATCTACAGAAGATTAAAAAGACTTTGGCCATCTCACCTTAAGGACCACGAGGTATACAGCTGCATGGAACAGCTCTTCAGGCCATCAATTGTAATAATTTCTTATGTGTGTACATTAATCAGCAGACTAGACTAAAGAACGTATTTTCTGATTGGTAATAAATAAATAAATAATAATGTAAATTTGAAAAGACAAGGCTTGTGACTTATGCAGCTTGCTTTTACCATAATACGTATGGAGCTGAGGCACCAAAACTAACCACCACACAAAGAAACAGATCACTTAGGTATTTCAATAATTTACTATTTTTCAAGGCTTCATACATAAAAGGATTGAGGTAGCGCCCAGGCAACAGTCATACTGGCAGTATTTTATAATATCGCAAAACTTTACATAACTGAATAGTAAGTTATTTTGTTTATAATTGAGTATAATATATATTGCGGACGTTGATAGTGATGCTACTAAACATGAAAAAGCATGAACTGTCTTGACAGACGCTGGTTTTAAACTTTTAACTTTGACGACTAGACAAATTTTGTAGGCCTAAGCTATAAAAATTATTCTCAGCAGTAAGTATGTACATCAATCTATTTGAATTGCCAGTCTTCGTCATATCAACGTTGTCGGGTTTACTTGCTAAACTGCTACCTATCATCCACCGGGACAAGGCCTTTCAGTGTCTCTACCAGAGTCCTGGTTTAGGACTTGATAACGGTGGAGACACTAAAAGCCCTCGTCTGGTGCATGAGAGGTAGCAGTTTAGCAAGAAAGCACTACATAGTTAAATAAATATGTAAAAAAAAGTACAATCTGGCGAAAGCATTAGGTGTGGAAATTGATGACATAATGTTGTTGAAGACAATGAATAGAGAGCGATTTGCGTCTCTTTTAGTTAGGTACTCTGTGTCAATAAGAACTTGGAATTTAATACACGTCTTGGGGTGTGACGTTGTTTACTGAACATGTTAATCTTGATATGGCAACTAATACATAAACTGGCTCATAATAAAATTTACGGATACCGTTATTTATCGTTCTGCACACATAATTTTCCGTTATAACATAAAACAAGTATACAATTGTTCGTGAAGTTAAGCAAACATGATTCTCCATAATATATATTCATATAATTTGTAATCGCAGAATGTGAACGAGCTCATAAATGTACAGTTGAACAGATGTAGTGTTATTCATATTTCAAACGCGTGCAGTGAGAGAACAAGGTGAGTGAGCTGTACAGTGTACACGGAAGTGCAGCATGAGGTTACATATTCCTACACTCGGTTGAAATCTGTGGATTACAGTGTGCAATGCAAACGAAAAATTACAACACCTTACTGTAATGTGTGCTTACAAATGGCTGCTTTGTCTACGTGGAATATTTGCTCCCATTTCGCTGCACACGTGTTTAGGTTTATGTATGTTCATAAGGGTATTGTTAACAGTAGAATTTTATTTTTATTTAAAATTATTAAAAAAAAAAAATTTTTTGCGTTTCTTAGTTCAGGAAAAATGTATGTTTTACAATATGTCCGCGAGCACGCTTTCAAGCTTTCATCGTTTCTATGAAGTATTATTAGTATTCGCAAAATTATACAGAGAACCGCAAAATTATTAATGTGTTCCACAATTTGAGTTTCCTTTAAATTTTTTTAAAGGATGTATAATAGAAATCTATTCTTTACGCAGTTGTAAAAATAATTCTGGAAATTACTTTTGCTTATCTGTTGCAGAAACAGTTTTAGTTTCACTTCTAGTCTCAGCTCGGGTGTGAGCTACACTAACGTTTACTTCTGTAATAACAACCAGTGAACTACCGTTAGAGTTCAATCTCTTTTTTATATTGATAGTGTGTGCATACTAGAATTTTTAGCCCATAGAACGTCTATAGATGATACCAACGACAGTGACATCTTGCGGAGGGTTCCGTATAAACTTTAGAAATGCATAAGACTCCTTTCATAAATCCATACTTTTCAATAATTTTCACGATGAACTTCCTCAAAAAAAATAATACTTAATTACAAAGAAAACAATGATTATATTTGTATTTACCCATAAAGTGACGAATTTGACAAGAATGATTGGAACGATTTTGAGAACGTTGACAAATAAATGTAGAAAAGAAACTCAAATATACTTTTATAAAACAATGGCAATACCTACACTAATGTATGGTTCTGAAACTTGGGTCATAAAGAAAAAAAGATGAACAGAATAGACAAACAGCAGAAATCAAATTTCTGAGATCATTTAAATGGTGTAATAGACGGGATCATATAAGAAATGAGGAGATACGAAGTGATTTAGATATTTTTGCAGTTAATGAAAGGATTAAAGATTACAGAAAAAATGGATTCAACACATAGATAAAATGGAAGAAAGTAGAATACCAAAGATAGCGAAAGATTACAACCCTAGAGGCAAAAAAAAAGTAGGTAGACCTAAGAAAAGGTGGACTGGAATAGGAACAGGCCGCTAAAGCCTAAAACCGTTAAGAAGATGATGATGATATATTTACCCATACCTTTATACGGAAAAACTAACTTTATTAGGATTTCAAATTCGTCTTTTAACACTGCGCACTTAAGACCATCTATATTTTGTGATAAAGTAATCCACCTACATCAGAATTCCAATCCGACCCCCCAGCCTACAACATCTTGGCTGTGAACAGCTCTTACTCGTTAGCTGGCTAACAAAACACTTATAATGAAATTCTGAAAAGGTTGTGTGTGCCGCTTGAAAACACACCGTCATCTACCGGGGGGCCGATCGGGCCTATGGGTGGATGGCTACGTCGCGAAAGTTGGCCTCAGGGGATCAAGACGCACCATGTTGTATTCAGACCTAGCTGCGTACTCGCAGCTACTCGCGAGGGCTGTGCTGCGTTGGTCTGGTTGTTTCCTCGGTACTTGTAGGATCTCACATACAGTATTCCATAAAATAATTCTGGAGCTGAGAAGTTTCTAAAAACCGTTGTTCAGAAAAAAAAATCTCCCTGGAACGTTAAGAGAAGAAAGCATTGCCGCTTTGTTGGTAGATGCTGAAACATTTTTGATATCATCTGGCAACAGGGCTGCGGAGTCTAAGAACCTAGTTGTAAAAAAAAAGGACGAAGATTTCGCGAAAGTGAGTCTCTTCCCAATAGAAAGACTACCAGTGGCAGGTGGATTGCTTGTGGAGGCTCTAAACGATCAACAGGGTTCAAGATTTCTCAAGCTGTAAAAGACAAGGGATATCGAAACTCTTATGAATAAGCGTTTGGCAAATCTTACGAATTCATGAAAGAATTCATAAGATTAACTGTATTCAATGAAATGGTATATATATTTTGTATAAATCATAGTTATTCTACCTAATATAAAATGTTCTTATTACATTTAATATTACGCAATATTGTGTTTTCTACAATTAATTACAACTGTAGAGCGTCACCGAGATTACGTTCCGCGCAAATGATTCTAATATATTATGACTAGTGAAAATGACGGATTGGTTTTCGTTTGAACTGAAATCGATTGTTCAGTCTGCCATACTGAGGGGGCATTCATTGTATCTGTTGAAACACACTGTAAACAACAGTATAATCTGATTAATGTACTGCAGTTTGCAGCCAGCCAGCGTAACCGATTCATAACATTTTTACCGCTGGCAACAAACACGACGTGAACTGGAAACGTTTAATCGTTTGTGAATATGAACCAGACAGGAAAATTCGAGAATGCCGGAGCTAATTGCAATGCCTTTCGTTTCACATCTGGGTTTATGCAGATGTCACATTACAATGAAAATTTAATAAAATCCTACTGAGTTGTAAATGTCAACGGCCGACAAATAAATATTCAACGTTCAGGAATATTGTTGGTAAATAAGCTCTTTGAATATACACATTAATATTATACACCGTGATTGCATATCATACACGCGCGCGCGCGCGCGCATAACCATCATTTATTTATAAGTAACTATTTAAGTTTCTCACAGAATTATGGCGTTATTTTCAATATAATAACTAACTGTACTGTAAAAGAAAATGGCCTTGCTATGGAGGTATACATATTAACGTAAAAACACGAAAAGATCAAAAATGAATATTTGGAAAAGTCATAATTTGTACAAAAACAATAACAATAATTTACTTATTAAAGAACAAACTAAAATAATAATAAAACAAGATCTATCTAAAATTAAAAATTTATTAAAATAAATAATATATAAACTTTAAATACTTCAAATATTATCGTAAGAACAGTAGATCCAATAAATCAAACGAACATTAATAATCAACTTAATAAATCAAATCAAATAAAATTAGTAATATTTACAATTTTAAATCGACATTAAATCGAATATTTGTTATTCCACATAAAAGTTGAAACAAATCGATTATTCGTAAATTCTTTTATTGAAATCGAATCAAAACGATTATTCATTTGAAATCTCTGAATATACTACAGTCAATGAAACGTATGTCAGGTTAATTAAAATGATAAAAAAAATAATACAACTGCTTGCAAAAGTAATTATTAGTTGATAATATGCGTGCATTTATATGTAAATACATATACTGGGATATGTATAATACACAAAGCATTTAAATTATTTACGAGAGGCTCGTATAACAGCAAATGAAGGGCATTATTTGGGTACTATCATCCGCTATTATTAAACATTAGAGAATTTTTAACCTTCAAAAATCGGTGCACATCAATTCAAATTAATTCAGACGAGTAAAGGTAAATCTATAATAATACTTTTGCTTTAGCACTTTATTGTTTCATGTGCTGTTTTCACTTTATCCACTTAATAAAGTAAGGTTTAAAAATTATTTACATATTTTCACAAATTACGTACAATTTGCGGTGCATAATTACATCGTAGTAAACGCTGTCAAAATGTTAAAGAGTAATTCATACGCTTTCCTGTAAATTTTCCTGAGACTTCCTGTTACTTTTCTGTTATTATTGTAATACCAATTACAATTGAAGAACATTAATTTGAAAAAAAAAACGGCGAAGTCGTTTTGGAAAATTAATGAACAAGAATATTTTCTGATACTTTTTAGCTTATAGGGAGTGATTTTCTACGTAAACTACACACGTTTTATGTTAATTACGTATTCTTATATTGTGAGACATTTCCATCAAAGCTTTGCTGCTCATATCATTGATCACTCCAGACGACTTATATACCACATAACACCACAATTGCTTGAAATAGGTTTACAATGTCCACAGATAGCACGCACTTCAAGTAAAATAAATGATTGGGCAGCACATCATAGATTATAAATTTACTTGAAAAATTGTCTTTTGGTGAGAGACGAATAACCAATTCCTTAATGCATCAGTATGTGAATAAGATTTTATTTACAACTTAAAAACAAAAATATATTAGTCACTCGCACGATAAAATATCTATCAGAATCCAACGGATACGACAGACCACTAGTCAAACACAATAAAGCCCTACACAAAACACAAAACAAACAACAGACAAAGGCAAAAAACAACAAATTCATAACACTAACATACATCAAAAACCAAACTGAAAAAATAGCCCACAAATTCAAAAAAGCAGGATACAGAATCGCATACAAAACTGCTAACAAAACAGAACATACACTATCAAAACACACACACAAAGCACAGTACAAATTTGAACTACCTGGTGTTTACAAACTAAATTGCTTAGATTGGAACAAATTCTACATAGTCCAGACAGGACGTACCTTCAAACAAAGATACATTGAACACACAAAGGCACTACACTCCACTACAGAATCCACCTTTGCAAACTACCTCATTGAAGCAAACCACATATATACAAAAACATCGACAATAACATGGACATTCTACACGTATACACAAAAGGCCAAAAATTAGACACTCAAGAACAATTGGAAATATACAAACACACGAAAACACATAAAAACGACATCCTAAACGAACAGACACAATTCAAATCGCACGCATTATTCGAACATATCACACCCCACACAAACAATATTGATCTTTCAAAAGTCGATACCGTCGCCAACAACAAGACGGACAGTGCTCCCAGCGGCAGCCTCTGAAGAAGCTTTTTAAAAGCAAAAACTGGTTCAGGCTATAAGGTAAAACTTTCACGTTTTTACCCATAAAAAACTTTGTGTTCCGAGTCGGTAGCGAAATAATTATATTTAGTTAAATATATGTGTGTGTGTGTGTGTGTGTGTGTGTGTGTGTGTGTGTGTGTGTGTGTGTGTGTGTGTGTGTGTGTGTGTGTGTGTGTGTGTGTGTGTGAGTATTTTGAGGTTGTTTCTAGGAGATCTTTACGCCGAACATAAGTAGAAAAGCGCCAGTGCAAGTTAGTTTGTAAACAGGCAACTAATAATTTAATAATTGTTATACGTATTCAGTGTATTTGTAGAAGTGATCTGAGAATCGCACAGAGTGTGGAAGGAGTAATCGGCATCGGAAACGATTTAGTTTAATCATGTAGAAAGCGGTTGGTCAACGTCAGCATGCCAGTGAATAAGGTTTGTTAGGTGTTAAACGCCGGTACGACGATTACGTGAGTACTGTGTAAGCGCGCGCGTGGCTGAGTACGTGTCTCTGATGAAGTGGCAATTTGAAATACAGTAGTAATCAGCGGTCCCTTGTGCTGGCCGCCGTCATTGTCACCTCTTGTGTTGTCGAGTACAATAATTACTCCACAATTAAACCACTGCACACTGTTGAAGAATTCCAGCGCTAAGAGAACAATTGAATTACAATAAATCTGGTAATAAACATTTTAACAAAAACTGAGTGAATATAGTCGCTCACTTACAATTAGTCCTTTTATAATCATATAATTATGGGCAACAGATCGCAGCAACAAAATCTTAAACGATGGCATTTTAGGGCAAGTATCCTATAAGAACTAAAATAGTTGTGAATAATCAGATATTGGATCAGGTTAGCTATTTTAATTATCTGGGTTGTAATATCTCATATGAAACTGATATTGATGGGGATAGTAAGATAACAAAATTTAGAACTATCTGTGGAAAGATTCATAGGTACCTGAAAAATAAGACACAGAAGGATACCCGAATAAAGTTTTATAAAACTGTGGCTGTCCCCACATTCCTGTATGCTAGTGAGATATGTACTCTTGGCAAAACAGACATGCAGAGAATTTAGGCAGCCGAAATGAAATTTCTAAGAGGGACGCAAGGTTGTTCTTTCTTGGATCGGAGAAGGAACGAGGATATTATACGCGATTTAAACATTGTATCATTGCACCTGAAGACTGAAGACCACAGAAGGAGATGGTGCGAATACTTGAACCGCATGCCTGATATCCGTCTACCTGTGTCTGCCCTGGGTTATTACCCTACCGAGAAGAGAGATGTCGGTAGACCGAGGAGGAGATGGGTTTCGGAGCAGGTCTAAGGCCCTAGTCCTTGGAGTCATGATGATGATGATAATCATATATAGTTGAAACAATATTATAATTGATAATACAGAAGCAAGTGTAGAAATAATAAAAAACTGCCCAATATACCAAGACCATAATGTCTGCCACATAAAAGTATACTATGCCTGTGTGTTTTGCTGTACTATCATAAATCCACTAATACTACTCACTACTTAAAGAAAATTTATTGTCGGTGTAAATTTTTTATACAAATCACGGGTTACTGCACGCCAGTTTTTAGTGACCCCGATAAATCGTTTCATGATTTATAGCCTAGGTCAGATCTAACAAAATTATTTCACATTTACTCAGCTGTGATGATGAAAGCGCTTACGGGGTCATTAAAGTACGAGGGTCAGTACAAAAGTTCGCGGAGCGACATCTGTAGCTTAGCGGTAAAACTAAAAATTTTCGTGTTCTTCAAGATTTGTATTTTATGTGAACTCCTGTTAATTTACAATTCTGTCTATCAATTTATTCATTGTTTACCAGCTGTTTAAAATTGACGTGTCATGCGTGTCTTGAAAACGGACAAAATCACACATCACATGTCAATGATGATGTGTGATTACAATCAAAAATCACATGGTGTGATTCTTCGTTAAACATTGTTAGCGCCAACGGAAATTCAAACGAAATTGCAAATGTCTCAGAAGATGCTGCGACTTTAAAACCGACGGTTTGTAATTGAGCACTTGAGTTTAAACGTGGTCGTACGAGTATTAAAAACGTGGTTGCACTGGACGCCCAAAAAATGCAAAAACTCCAGCTGCGACAACCATCTTGCACAACGCTTTTTCACACCAAGCTCTTGAGTTAAAGTATGATGCACACGCTTATATGAGATGCCTATGATTTCAGCAACGTCATCCACTCCTCAATCTGCGGTCTTCCAACACTCTATAAAATTTTTTCATTTATACCATTTTTTTGTTCCACGTTTTGGACGTCCACTGCCGGGATCGTCTTCATTCCTTGTACGACCACGTTTAAACTCAAGTACCCCACTTACCGTTGTTTCCGAATGCGCAGAATTTTCTAACACATTTGCGATTTACTTTTTATTTTTCATTGCTGCTAAAACGTTTTAAACAGAGAATCATCACAAGACGATGTTCGATTTTGTGCATTTTAAAAACAGGCGTGACAGGAAAATTTCAAACAGCTGGTAAAGATTAAATAATTTGACAGTTATATCTGGAAATTAACAGGTGTTAACGCGAAATATAAGTCTTGCAGCACACGAAAGATTTTAGTTCTACCACTGAGGTATAGATGTCGCTCAGCGATCTTTTCAACTGACCCTCGTAGTAGTGTGCAATAAGCAGTGTTTCACATTACAGCTATGATAAAAATTGATAATAGCCCTTAAAAATTGAAATAGATAGGGCTAGACTTAATCAAAATAATAAGGATGAGTTTTGAAAGACTTAGTAAAGGTGGAAAGGATTGATGGACACTATATTATAACTACAGGTAGATATTTTTTCGGTGAAATTTTTGTGAGGATCGGTAAAGAATATGACACAAGTGTTGTGTGTTTGGCGTCAACAACAATTGTCCTGATAATGACAATAAACATTGTCGAAACGTCGACACAAATAAGTTAAAATTTGTGTTATATTCTTGACCGATCCTCACAAATCTTTCACCGAAAAATTCATTTATTGACGATCACTACAAATTTAAGGACAGATAGATAATAATAAAAGAATGTTTTAGTACAGGATGTTTGATATACAAGAAACTAAAGTTAGCCAAAAAAGTGTAAGTTAAAATTAAAGAACTAAATTGAAAATAAAAATACATATTTTTTTAGAAGGGATATTAAGAGAAACAGAAGAACAGAAATAAGCATAATGTCCCAAAACAACATTGCAGTTTAAGGTTCAATGTAAGCATTTATGTAGCAAACAACAATTTAGTCAAAAACAAAAATAATTACAATTTGGTAATTCTCAAAAAAGAAATTTTACCTTCTCCACTCTGTCCTAAGGTAGTGGTAGGCAGTGAAAACTGCTATCACAACTTCCTTAGCTGAAGAGGCGAGTTGAAACCGAATCAGAGACAAGCAAAAATAACTAGAGCGTAATGATCAAAGAATAAGTTTGTGAACTTACTATTCGTTGTCACTTTCCCAAACGTTTCAAGGTGATGTACCTCTTCTTCAGTGGGAGTATACTGAATAATAATAAGTGAACGAAGAGGATGAATCAACAAGATAATAAGTTTGTGTTTGCCAAGCAATCTTTGTCAAAAGGTGACCCTTTTTGCAAATGTTTGGAGTCCGAAAGACTAATTTGTCAAACGGCAGTCATTCAAAGCATTTTGGGATCCAAAAGACTTGGTTGCAAGACGCACAAAATGGGATAAAATATTGACCGAGTTTGCAATGATCTGTTTTCGAACTGTTCGGCTCTCATCAGCAAGACGAAGAATCCTTGGAACAAACTTATTCTTTGAGCATTACGTTCTAGCTATTTTTGCTTGTCTCTTTTTCGGCTTCAATTCGCCTCTTCAGCTAAGGAAGTTGTGATAGCAGTTTTCACTGCCGACCACTACCTTAGGACAGAGTGGAGAAGGTAAAATTTCTCTTTTGAGAATTACCAAATTTTAATTTTGATACAAAACTCCTCAGTGCCAAACTTCGCTTGTACTTTGTCTTTCGACTTTGACTCGCGTACTTTGTTCAACAAAAATAATTGCTAAAGACGTTAAAGATAAATATTTAATAATACAATTGTAACTTTAGAAAAATGTACACTATTAATTAACAAACCTAGTTTGAGTAGTTTTGAAGGTAGCACTTTGAAACACAATATGACGGTCAGACCAAAGGAAATACAGAAAAGTACCAGGGAAAGAGACGAAATAAGAAAACTAAATTTACTGCACACAAAGTAGAATAAGCATGAGATGAAGCAAAACAAGCCTTACAGTAACAGCAAGTAAAACAATAACGTGCATTATCGTTTGTAGTGCATAGACAACTTATTATTATTATTTTTGGGTTCTTCAGTTTTTCGTCTGGTTTGCACCCTCCCCGAGTATACCCGTGGTGATGAGACTCTCATAGGTATACGGGACCTACATTTTAACGCCGGATCCGAACGGCATAGTTGGAGAGGGTTTATATTAGGCAGGATACATCTCGCTGGTTTCCCATCGCCTTGCGAGGGGGAACAGTCGTATCTAAGTCAAATGGCCCCGGCGGGAATCGAACCCGCGCCGACAACGTAGCAGCGCTAAACGCTAGCCACTACGCCATGACCGCATATACAACTTATAAACACTATAAAAAAAAGTATGGATTACATGCGCAGTTGAATTAAGGGTCCGTTAGTCAGCCAAGAACAATGGATTAAAAAACAGTAAGTAAAATAAGTAAGTTGGGAAATGGCCACTATTTGTTGTTGGTAAAAATGTGTACTAAAAATAAGTACGGGAGGAAAGAGTAAATATTTTAGGGATGAAACAAAACGCATATAATTGCATTTTAATATGTAATTCCAAGGGGCTGCATAATATTTATAGAAAATGTTGCTTTTTAATACTCACGGTTTCCAAGTTACCCATCTGACATTTACAGTCTTTGAAAACAAATAAAAATTTGCAATTTTGAATACCTGGGCTACAGTGTGTCTTAATGCAAGCAACGACTTTGCGAAAATAAGTTGCATAAGTTCAAGATTATATGCGGGACCATTAAGCGAAACCAGTAAAGGAACACGCCTAAAATTCTACAAGGTGATGGCTCTTCCCACACTTCTTTATGGGTCTGAGAATTGGACTTTAACGAAAGGCCAGGTCAGTCGCTTCCAAGCGTCTGAAATGAGATTTCTCCTGCACAGGGCTCTCCATGGTCATACAAGAAACACAGATATACGGCAGGGACTGAATATTATGAGTAAACTCGACAGGATGGCGCAGTATCGGCTGAATTGGTGGGAACATTTTTGCCGAATGGATGACTGCCGCATCCCCAAACAACTATTGAACTATAAGCCAAGGGGACGGAGAGGAGTGGGACGTCCGAGGAAGCGGTGGAATGACCAGCTCTAATCTTTGCCTATTTGAGACCGGAACAAACCATCTTTGGTTTAATCTTTAAAGATAATAATTATAATGATAAAAAAGAAAAAAATTAAGTCAATCTCATGCGTTAGGGGAAGAGGCAGACCAAGGAACACATGGAGGAGGAGTGTAATAGCGGAAGGGATGGAGAAAGGAGGGAAGACCTGGCCCGAGATCAAGACGATGGCGCGGAACAGAGTCCGGTGGCGGATGTTCATTGATGCCCTATGCTCCACTTAGGAGATGCAGGAATAATGATGAATGATGATGCGTTACTTTACGTTTTGTGATAATTTTATAAGGCATTCTTAAATTTACTTAGTTCAATTGGTTGTTGTTGATGTCATTTTTGTGAGCCCCAGTTGTAATGTTCTTGCAGACAACCTAAAATTAAAACTGTTATCTTTACAGTTACCACTCAAATATTTCACAGCCTTCTACAATTTGCACGGTTTTCAACCTCAGGTCTTTTCATATAACATCTAACAGTTTGACAGTACATTTGGTATATTAAAAAAATTCCTACCCTATTTTAATGATTTGTGGCTATAACGCGATCACCAGATCTTTCTTCATCCCATCTGTACTGTAAGATCTTTTTTCACTTACGTGACTGTAAGATTCGTGATTTTTGCAAAGGGAAACAAACCATTAACTCTATACAAACTTTAGCATGGTTTAGAGTTGATAATTTAAATTAATTTTGTAAACTTATCAACATATAAACTTATTGTTTTTCGCTTTTTAAGATCCCAATTTTTAAGTAAACTTTAAAGTACACATTCATTTATATGCATCTAAAAGTTGTACGTATTCATTATAAAATACGAATAATATTCTTAAGATGCAGTTACTGTTTGTTTTACTAGCAATAAGATTATAATTTTTATTCGAATTTATAATAATATTTCTAAAATAAGTCGTAATCAGTTCCACGAAAAGTATTCTAAACAACAAATGTGTTGTGAAAATCTACACTCTGGCAAAATCATTACGCGTGGAGACTGCTGACGTAACTTAGACCAGGAGAGGGTACGCCCTGACCTTGCACCGGGTCGGACGTGGCCGCGGGGTCTGGAGATTCGACGAACTCCTTGACCACGCTTAGTCTTGGACTCGATCGGGAGTGCTGTGGCATTGCTGCGGGGCCCTATCGAGTGTAATGGGTATACCCGTGGGAATTTTATGGACTGTTAAAACCTAGAAAGTAGTTAATGCGAACCTCATGAATGGAATCATCGTCGGGCGCTCAGTAAGTGTTTTAGGTATTAGACTCCACACCCATGGAGGCGAAGGATTGTAGACACTACTGCGCTCCTGAGTTTCCCCTTGTAAAAAAAAAACAACTTCTTTCTTACATAATTTTGATTAAGGCAATGAATAGAGGGCTATTTATGTCTCTTCTAATTATGTATTTTGGATTGGTAAAAACTTGTATTTAATAGGCGTGTTAGGTTGTAATGCGGTTTACTAAAGACGTTTACACTCGTACGTCTACTGACTCGTAATAAATATTACAATTACAGTAATTTATCTTTTGCACTCCCAATATTCCGTTATAACATAAAGCAAGTATATATTTGTTCGTGACATAAAGCAAACATGCTTCTACATAATATGTATTCATATAATTTCTACACACAGAATGTGAACGAGCTTATAAATGTACAGTTGAACAGATGAGATGTTATTCATATTGCAAACGCGTGCAGTGAGAGAACAAGGTCAACACAAGTGAGTGAGCTGTACTGTACACGGAAGTGCACCCTGCCGTAACATATTCTGCACTCAGTTGAAATCTGTGCACTACAGTGTGCAATGAAAACGGAAAATTACCACACATTACTGTAAATGGCTGCTTTGTCTACGTGGAATGTTTGCTCCCATTTCCCTGCTCGAGTGTTTATGTTTATATTTGTCCATAAGGCTATTGTTAACATTGTAACAGTAATGCTGTTTTTATTGAAAATTATATATGAAAAAGAAATTTTCCTGCATTTCTTAGTTCAGGAAAAAATTGTTTTTTACAGTATGTCTGGAAGCAGATTATTAGTGTTTCTGTGAAACATTTTTGTAATAGCAAAGTTACAATTTTGTAAATTGTTCCAGTCTGAGTGTCTTCTGTAAAATACTTTTTCAAAGGAAGAAAAACAGAAATCTATTCTTCAACCAGTTGTAATGATAATTTTGGATATCAGTTGTGCTTAACAGCTGAAGGAACAGAGTTTTAAATAGAAATTACAGTGTTGCAATCTACTATTGAAAAAAATTCCCGATTAGTGTTTCAAGTTTTACAACTCATCATCAGATTGGATAAATGAGGTTGAGATGGTTGCATTTAGAATAGCGGCTGGACTTTCAAGAAGGGGAAAGTTAAGGAATGATGATGTACATAGGACTAAAGCTGTGTGGGTGGATATACTGTTAAAATACAGTAATTTAATCTCATTTTCTTATCTCTTTTTTACTGTTTCTTTGATTTACTCCCAGCCAGTCATCTTCTGGAGGAAATTTTTTCTATAGTACTGTTCAACAGTGTTATTTGTGTTTTTGATTATAACTACTAACGGAACCTTCTTAATTAAAAGTGTTTCAGCGTTTCACCTGATCTCAACGTGGTTATCAGCTATACTAAAACAGCCGATTAATGTTTACGTCTGTAATAACAATCAGTGAAACATCATTTTGGAATTCTACATCTTTTTTTAACATGATAGTGTTTTTAGGCTGGCGGTCATTCCACAAAATGCGTGATGCGTCATCGAAAAATGTGACGCTTCCACACTTTCGATTCCCCACAGTCTAGAAATCTTTTGTTTACAAAACATTATCATGCTTCGATGTTTCGGTTTCGTCGAAATTCTTTATGCGCGCGCGCGTGTGTGTAGGGGCAGAGAGAGAGAGAGTGACAGTTTTTTCTCAATTTACTTGTTAGATGGGTTTCTGTGATAAGAAATACATTAATATTTTGTCTTTTTAAATTGATAGTGTTTACATACTAAACTTATTGGTTATAGAATGTCTATAGATGAAACTAACGATCTTCTTATTTTTAACTATTTATTTTTTTTACTCACCGCCAGTCACCTTCTGGATGGAATTTTTTCTATTGTCGTATGCGACAGTGTTGTTTCTGTTTCTTTATTATAACTACTAACGCAAACTTCTTAATTAAAAGTGTTTTAGTGTTACATCTAATCCAAGCCTGGTTGTCAGCTATACTACTAAAACAACCGATTAACGTTTGCGCCTGTAATAAAAATCAGTGAGACATCGTTTTCAAGTTCTATCCCTTTTTTTATATTTTTAACGTTTACATACTAAAATGTTTAGTCATAGAACGTCTACAGATGAAATTAACGACAGTGACAAGTTGAGGAGTGTTTCTTATAAACTTTAGGGATGCATAAGTTTGTATTCAGAAATGCATATTCCTCAACATATTATTCAGGTATACTAAATACCTATTCAGGTACGTGTATAAAGGATATGACTCACCATGTATGCAATTCGTCAATGAAGCGCCAATGACGTTCAACTGCAATATGAAGGCACTAATATGTTATGCGCTAGCTCTCAAGAGAGCATTTGGCGCCTTCATTAAAACTAAATGAACGTGATCAGACACATACGTACAATGGTTCGTTTAGCTACGCATGAGCATGGATATTGTAATGTGTACTTTTGGGCAAGAATGAGGAGAATGCAATCCAAGCGTCTCCTGAGTTTTATTTATATCAACGTGATCCCCATGCTCGCCAATAACTGACTGATATTCCAACACTTTACCGACCGACTTACCGACAAAAACGAGATTCACGATGACAAAGAGACGGTGGTCAAAATTCTGGGGAAGATTTATGCTGTCGCACAAATTATAGCTGATTTTTCATACGTCCACGAAAAGTCCACAAGTCCCTGGGTTTTGACTACTAGACTTCTTCGGTAATTTAAAATATAGATAACATGGATTAAAAAAATATAACCAAAGTCACGTGATAGACTCATACAAAAAACTCTCCTCCTCCTTCTCATCCTATGGCGCTACTTGGCCCCCTCTATACTAACCCTCCACCTCTCTCTATGAGTAGCAAAGGATTTCCATCATCGCACACCCAACAACTATCTTGCATCCACAGCGACAGCATGATCCCATCTTTTCCTTGGACGGCCTTTTAGACTTTTGCCATCCATACTCCCCATCCGGTCTGTTTTAGATGTTCGTTAGCCATTCATTCTTACGACATAGCCAGCCCATAAAAAACTCTAATTAGGCTAAAAAAATAAAAATCAATTTGCCACAACTTTCATTAGGCATTTAAGAGCTAGTATCAATTTAATATTTATTTAAAGTGCGAAAATATTTACCGGTAAAATTAACATAGTCTGATTCACTTTTTTATCTTAAAAGTATAAATTCTAATAACTCTTTCAAGACTGCAAACTTTGAAGTAAGCTCTTAACCACAGTTTTAACTGACAACAAGTCTGATCATAACAGTATTGCTGAATGGAATTAACCTTTATTAATGCTTCCAAGAAAAATCGTGTTTGGTTCGTGGGATAAAAAAAAGTATTAATCGTTATCCAAACACTTATGATTAATCTCGTGGTAACTTATTAATGAATAAGGTTTGTTATGACGAAAGCGGGTTACGACGATTACATGAGTAATTTAGCCGCTATGGGCGAGCGCGTTTGAAGTGGCAATTCGCAGTAATCAGCGCTCCTTTGTGCCCCCCGCTGTTGTCACCCCTTGTCCTCACGCGTACAATAATTACATGTTACAATTAAACCGAGAACATTATTACAGACCTCTGATGTGATCAGTCGCTTCAACAAATCTGCAGTTACAGTCAATTTATATTCCTTACTGATAAAATAAAATTTACAGACTGATGTTGTTTATTTAATAAGTTGAAAAGGCACTTATAACCTCGTTACCACATTCCTTACAATTTGAATAAATTAGGTTATTTGTAACCTATTGAAAAATTTTGCATATAGTAAATATACAGCAATAACATTAAATTCAGCCAGTCAGAATATTGTCTTTGGTATATATTTACTCTCAGCTTTCGATAATTTGAAAAATTCAAAGTGTTCTTGAAACGACTAAGGATGTATAACTTTAGCTATTATACAATGCACGTTTATTTTCTAAGGGTTTAAGCAGCTAATATGAAACCGTTATTTGAATTTTGTTTCACCGGCTGATTCAGATTTGCGATAGGAGTTCATGAAAAGTCGGACAAGCACAACTGGCGATTACACGTTTTGGACGGCCCATTGAAGTAACTACGCCAGATAATACTACATTACAATATTATATTCATTATTATTATCCTAATAACTTTCCGTAATTTTGTTTAGCACTAAATTTAATAATCCATTGAAATTCTCTATTTCTTTGGCGGATACGGTCAGGCACAAGCAACACGTTCGCTGTTAGCAGCCTTAAACAATTGATCCATAAAGAAGGAAAATAAGATTTGTTATTTTATCCTGTAGTCCAGAAATATTTCTAGAACCCCCAAGGTCTAGATTTACAAACCTGTACTGCAGCCAGTAGCATTATATGTTTCAGGACCATGACTTCAGCCCAAGAAGATATGATAAGAAGATGGGAAAGAAAGATCCTGAGGAGGATATATGGAGGTGTACTAGATTCTGGAATATGGCGTATGAGGACAAATGCCAAATTCTGCAATCTATAGGAGGAACCGGACATCGTCACATCAATAAAGCAAGGCAGAATTAGGTAGTAAGCTAACGTACAAAAAATGACATATGAAAGAGCAGTGAAAACCGTATTCATTAGAGGACCAGGAGGAAGAAGAGCAAGAGGGAGGCCAAGAAAAAGATGGGTGGACGATGTAGATGAAGGATGAGAAGAGTGGGGGTCAGAAGGTGGCGAAGAGTCGCAAAGGATAGAGAGGAGTGGAGGCATGTCATTCCTGAGGCCAGGGCCCTTCATGAGCTGTAGCGCCGTGGAGTAGTAGTAGTAGTAGTAGTAGTAGTAGTAGTAGTAGTAGTAGTAGTAGTAGTAGTAGTAGTAGTAGCAGTAGTAGTAGTAGTAGTCGTAGTAGCTTATCAAATTGAGCTGACCCTGCATGTTTACAGGTCATCTTGGTTTCCATGAGTTAGCAGAGTGTGTCCTGCAGATAACGTAACAGATAATATGAGGTTACAAATGGAGCGACAACAAGAGAAAGAGAGAGAGAGAGAGAGAGAGAGAGAGAGAGAGAGAGAGAGAGAGAGAGAGAGAGAGAGAGAGAGAGTGAGAGAGTGAGAGAGTGAGAGAGAATGCATGATGCAAGTTGCTGGGTGAGCGCAGATGCTAATTAATTGGAGCAAAATAGCAAAATGTGTGAGGAAACATGTAGGTTGTGTTTCTCTTTTACGTTTGCAACGCTATAAAACAATCACATTCAACTAATCACGTTATTTACTTAATATATTATGCTTAATTAACAAAATAATCTAGGCTAACATAACCCTGCGTATACGTGGATTTTCATATGTAATTCCAAGGGGCTGTTACTTCATAATATTCACGTCTTCCAAGTTAAGTACTGGTAGCGAGATATGAGAATAGCCCGCTTTTTGCGGGTGAAAGAGGGGAGTGACGTCACACGTAATGTGCACTGTCTGTTCCGAGAATATTGGCTGTAGAATTTTTGACTGTGGTCTGCATTAAGTTTTTTACTATCTTTGTATCTTATGTACTTTGCCCAGATAACTATATTGAAATGGTTATGTCACGGTTATATTATATTCTTACTTTATAACATAAAGTACCACAAAGATTATAAGCTATTAATGAAATGGTTATATTGAATTGTGTATGTTAACAAAAGAAACATTAAACGATGTAGTCGTTTACTGATGAAACGGCTCAAAATTTGTTACTGCCTTAAAAAGTAAAACAATACGAACAGAAATTTCTACTAACCTGTTACGAAGAAACGCCATTAAAAAAGAAAGAATATGCGTGTTATTACACGAAATAAAATAGTTCCAGTAGGCCTAGGTGTAAGGGAATAATTGTATAGTTTTTACTTAGAGCTTAAGAAAAAAACACTTTCACTCAATTGACTTTAAAAGAACTCACGATTTTACTCCAGTGGCCGCGCTAAATCACTATCACTGACAGATTCGTCACTTCCATCACTGCTCAGATCGGTGTCATCTTCATCACAACCCCCAACACTTACGATGATACGATCAATCGCGTCTTCCAGTATTCCATCCTTTTGCCAATATTCACTTTCTATGTTAATTACATGCCTACTGTAACTAGACCAGTCTTCTGGTGTTATAGCAGCTAATCCTTCAGAAAGTATTTGTTGTAGTCTCCTTAAAGAAAAGTCCCCAGCTGTATTATGTGACCTTATAAAATATTTAAGTTTTGACCACGCCAGCTCTATAGCACTCAGATCACACATGTATGGTGGAGTTCTCAGCACCTCATGGCCGTTAAGTTGAAGTAACGTATCGACCGCATAAATTTTATTTTTTGGTCTCACTTTTTCTATTTTTTCGTGGAGATCAGATTTCCTCATAGATGCATCGCATTCAATGCCTTGCTTCCGTAACCAAGTTAACATGTCACTTTTCAACGAGTACTGAGATGGTGGTTTATCTTCTTGCCGGCAATGATACGGTGCATTGTCCAATAAAACAACTGAATTCGCTGGGAGATTAGGCATGACCTTTTCACAGACCCACTTCTCAAAGTTTGTACTATCATTTGGCCATGATAGTCACCTGTCGAATTACCTGCCTTAAAAATTAATTCCGCATTATTTAAAAATCCGTATTCTGATCCTAAATGCGCTACTATTAAACGGTTTGATGCACTTATTGTCGTCATTGTACCGTCAACTTCTTGGTGTTACCAGCACTTGTGAAACGTTAAATTGGCATCAACCCACGTTTCGTCTAAATAAAATACACATCTTCCTTGTTCCCTGTATTTCTTTAGTTTTTGCAGGTAATTACATCGCCAATTGATAATGTCAGGCCTCTCAATGAGAATTTTTCTCTTGGACATGCACCTCTTCCATACAAACCCCATCTCTTTCATAATTTTTCTTAAAGTCCATTCTACTACTACTACTACTCTCCAGCACTACAGCCCATGGTGAGCCTTGGCCTCCGCTACGACCCGTCTCCACTCATGTTTGTCCACTGCCTTCAGTCTCCAGTTCCTAATGCCCATCTTTCTTAGATCTTCTTCAACATCCTGCTGCCATCTTCTTCGAGGCCTTCCTCTTCTTCTTTTCCCAGTATAGTTTTACTTAATATAGTTTTGGGCATCCTCGTAACATTCATACGGAATACGTGTCCCAGCCATCTAATTCTAGCTGATTTTATGTGTCTCACCAGGTCTTGTCCACCAATCAACTCATTTATTTCACCGTTATTTCGGATCCTATACATATTCCCTTCCTTCACCGGTCCAAATATCTGTCTCAAAATTCTTCTTTCAAAAGTTCTTAGTGCACTTATATCCTTATTTACGAGAGTCCATGTCTCGGATGCATAAGTAACAACAGGTCTGATCAGTGTTTTATATAACATCAATTTGGTTCTTGGAGTTATAAGCTTTGATTTCAGTAATGATTGGTTTGCATAGTAGGCTCTATTGCCGGTTATGATTCTATTAACGTTATGGACTATTAAAGTCCATTCACTCCACTGAAAGTTAATCCGTTCTTTTAAGATCGGGAGCAATTTTTTACAAGTTGGTACGGTTTTTTTATTTACATAAAAGTCGTGTATTATATTCAAAATGACACGACGGTCAAAGTTATCGACCGAAGCTGTCCGTTTCTCCGCACAACGTTTCTTACCAGGTGTTCCTAGTGTTTCACTTGGACGATCTTTTCCTTCTTTTCTTATATTTTTTATTGTACAAACTGACACGTTACAGTATAATGCAGCTCTTTTAGTAGCTTTGTTTATTGGGATTGTTAACGGTTTTGCGTCTTTCTCACGGTCACACTGTTTTATAACATTCCTAATCACTTGTCTTTCTTTGCTTCGAATTATTTCACCTCGTTTACGTTCAACACTCATGATAAAATCAGTCTAAGGTAAAAAAAAATGGAATTTGTTGCTATAGACTATTTATACACACGCACACGATTAACAAAAAAAAAGATCACGGTACGAAAAAAGAAGCAATTTAAAACATATATAACAAAATATTTACATGTTTTATTCTTTTACAATAAATTTACATGTAAAAATATTTACAACTCACGGCAATACACATTACAGGAACACGTACGTGCTGCATAAAAGAAACAGCTATGAGTAACTGTGCTGCGGGCTGCGGGCTGCGGGTTGATATATTTCAGACAGCGTTGTTATTCACTTTGCAAGCAGTGACCTTCACATTCTTTACACAGTGGACAGGATTGCGGGTCTATTCATATGTCACGTAGACAGTATTTGAAAATTTATGGTCCTGAAAAACAAATCTAAAAATTCAAAAGTCGATCTCATGCATTGATTTGAGTTTCGTGATCATTTTACAAGTGATTCTTATATTTAATTAATTTAAATTGTTTTTTTTCTCTTTCCATAAGGCTTAGTTTTAAATATTCTTGCAGATAACGTAAAATTAAAACTGTTTCTTCAGAGTTAACACTGAAATATTTTACAGCTTTTTAAAATATGTCCGGTTTAAACCTAAGATCTTTTCATGTTACATTCAACAGCTTACCAGTATATAATTGTTAAAAATCTCTACGCTATTTTAATGATTTACGACTATAACGCGATCGCCAGCTCTTTTTTCAACTCATTTTTGTGTACTCTTACGTGACCGTAAGAATCGTGATTTTGGCACAGTGGAACAGACTATTAAACTCTATAGAAATTATTGGAGAGTTATTTATCTGTCTTAAAGTTAGTTACCCTGTATCAGTAACAACCTGCAATTTAATAGGCGTGTTAGGTTGTGACGCTGTTTACTAAAGACCTTTACTCTTAATATCGTAACATAAACTTTCTAATGGTAAAAATTACAATTACAGTAATTTATCTGTTACACTCACAATATTCCGTTATAACATAAAACAAGTATAGTATATATATTTGTTCATGACATAAAGCAAACATGCTTCTCCATAATATATATTTGTATAATTTATACACACAGAATGTGAACGAGCTTATAAATGTACAGTTGAACAGATGTAGTGTTATTCATATTTCAAACGCGTGCAGTGAGAGAACAAGATCAAGTGAGCTGTGCTGTGCACGTTTCGTATTCTGCACTCAGTTGAAATCTGTGCATTACAGTGTGCAATGCAAACGAAAAATTACCACACGTTACTGTAAATGGCTGCTTTGTCTACGTGGAACATTTGCTCCCATTTCGCTCCACGTGTGTTTATATATGTTCATAAGGATATTCTTAACAGTGTAACGGTAATGTTGCTTTTATTGATAAGGATACATGAAGGGAAATGTTCTTGCACTTCTAAGTTCAAGGAAAGACTTATTTTTTTGCATTAAGTCCGAACAGTATTGGCGAACTGAATTAAACTTTATTAATGTTGTCTAAGAAACTAGTGAACAAACAGATGATTTGACAATCGACGACGTAAACAAGTGGCTGACGGGTGACGAAGGTGAAAAAAATTGGTTATAACAAACGATGAAATAGTCGAAGTGATGACCAGAGAAGATAAGGAAGAGGAGCAGAGCAGATTAAGAGGGAGAAGCAGCGACAGCTGTTCATACAGTAGGTCATGATATGTCAGTTGACGCTTTCACAACTTCTATTAAGTGGGAAGAAGGGAAAGCCGTGTCTGCTTATCAAATTATCGTGCTGAAAAAACTTCAAGAAAAAACGTTAAAAGTGTCGTTTGATGCCAAGAAACGGAAGAAAATTTACAGCTTTTTCATACCAATAGAACAGTACTGTACATTATTCTGCGAGTTTCATTTTTTCCTATGTTTGACTAAATTATAAACATAAAACTAATTTGAATAATTTAAAAAAATAGAAGATTTTACTATATTTTTAAACCGATGTTTTGACCAGGTGTAAGTTTTTTCACGTTTTACGATTATGTATAATATACGCTACCTTTTGTCACTGAAATGCCTCTCTTTTTCTAATAACCATTCATTAATCCGGCACTTCCATTAATCAGGCAGTACCCTATTCGGAAGTATTAATCAGGCAGTATCACTATGCCGGATTAGTGAGAGTATACTGTACTTTTGGTTAATCACGTGGTAACTTGTTAATGAATAAGGTTTGTTATGACAAAAGCGGGTTACGACGATTACATGAGTAATGTAGCCTATATGGGCAAGCGCGTTTGAAGTGGCAATTTGCAGTAATCAGCTCTCCCTTGTGCTCCCACCGCCGTTGTCACCTCTTGGCCTGTCCAGCATTATAATTACATGTTACAATTAAACCGAGAACATTATTACAGGCCTCTGATGTGATCAGTCGCTACAACAAAGCTGTAGTTACAGTCAATGTATGTGACACACACTGAGATTTTAAAATTTACAATCTTTGTTGTTTATTTAATAAATGAGAAAGGCACTTATAACCGCTTCCACCACATTTCTTACAATTTAAAGAAATTAAGTTATTTATAACTTATTAAAACTTTAGGATATAGTAAATCTACCGCAATTACTTACACTAAATTCAGCCAATCTAAACATTTCCTTTGGTATATATTTACTGTCAGCTTTCGATAATTGGACATATGGAAAGTGTTCTTGAAAGGATTAAGGATGTATAACTGTGATTATTGTGTAATTAAAGTTTATTTTCTAAAGGATTAAGCAGCTAATATGAAACCGTTATTTGACTTTCTTACCGGTTGAAGTGAGATTTGATAGGCGTTCATCAAAATTCGGAGAACAACTGGCGATTTACGTGTTGAACGTCCCATTGAAGTGAATACGCCAAAACAAAATAGATTAAATACATAAAATTATTTTGATTCTACGTTTGAAAGCGTAGAATGAAAGTGAGCGAGTTAGTAGAGACTGCTGGTATATTAACGGAACAGGTGTTCAATATCCTGCACGAACTCAGTACGACAAAGCTGTGCGCTACATGGGCCCCGGGTTTGCTGACACATTATCAAAAACAGTGTCGAAAGGACGTTTCAACCAATTGTTTAGTACTATATACGCCCAATTCAAGCAAACGTTTCGAATCATAACTGTTGATGAGACTAGGGTCCACCACAACACTCCTGACAGCCAACGACAGTCAAAACAATAGACCGCGAATAACTCCAAAGGAAGCAAAGTTCATTCCTTCTGCTGGCAAATTTAGGGCGACTTTCTTTTGGAGACAAACGTAGAATAATCTACACCGTTGACTACCTTTAAAAGGGGAAAACAATTAGTGGCGAGCGCTAGCAAACGCACTGCACCTTTTGAACGACGAAACCAAGAAAAAACGGCCATATATAGCAAGACAATGCACCAAGACAAGCACCAGTTCAGACGTCAATTGTTGCTATGGCTGAAATCAAAGAATTGAAATTTGAGCTGCTTCCTCACCCTCCATACCCGCCCGATTTTGTCCCGAGCGACTTCTACTTCTTTCCTAACTTCAAAAAATGACTTGGTGGAAAAAGGTTTATTGACGACAATCAAGTCAGCGATGCTTTGGAGACCTCGGCAAATAGTGGTCTAAGTTCTTCAGAAGATGATTGAAAAAGTTCATAGAGCTAAATAAGGTTTTTGTTGAGAAATAAATACAAATTAACCAGAAAATGTTATTTTATTATTCAGGTTAACCCTCCTATTACACCATTACGTTTCTACGGAGCTGAAAATTTCACGGACTCTCATATATAAAGAACCCAAATGAATGTGAAGGCAAGACGAAGGTACGACATAAATATAAAGCTGATAAATTTCAGTGCAGTGGAACTGCCTTTTTCATTTCTGTGTTGTGAAGAAAGAGGAATTGGTATTGGATCGGCAAAGGTTAATCATGTGGAAAGCTGTTGGCCAACATGCTAGTGAATAAGGTTTGTTACGAGGTAAACGGCATGTGTGTGTGTGTGTGTGTGTGTGTGTGTTAGGCGGGGGGCAGAGCGGTAAATATACCAATAATTGGCGTTTCGTTGCGCTCGCCTCCATTGTCACCTCCTGTGCTGTCGAGTGTAGTAATTGCTCAGCGATTAACCCCACACATTATTGTTGATGTCCTGCTAGGATCTCTTTGCAAAACATAAATGGAGAGCCAATAAAATTCCTGATTCCAACAGTGGAAAGAGATTTTGATTCAAAACAGTCTTTTTAGAGTTAATTATAACGAATAAAAATTGTATAAAATATATACAAAACAATTTTATAATTATATATAAAACTTAAAAGCTTACTCAAATTACACATTTGTAAACTAAATGTACAGAAACAGAAGCGTAACCGGTCAAAGAATTTTTGAAACTGTGCTCATTCTTATCACATAATCAAGAATCAATTATGGCTCTGTGAGAATTACGTTTGGTTATGGCAATTATGGTTCCGTGTGATTCATAATTGTGTGTTTTGTATGCAATAAATGTTGCGTATAAAATTTAGACGTTTTATTTTTTTATCGAGAAGATAAAAATTCGATAAAGTTGTAGTTTTTCTGTAATTTGTATAAGAAAAAAAATTCAGATTAAGGAAGTCAGATTATTCTCCATTTAAACAAGGTTATCAGAGTAACTGTCGCTCCATCAATTCTGAATACTGCCAGTTTACTAAGTACGTACATGAATGTTTGCTATAAGCTTCTAGAACTAGAAAATAATATATAGGCCTATGAATATTGTAGCCTGTATTTACTGTTCGCGAAAGTAACAGCATCCTCGTTTCCTAGATGACGACAATTCACTGGCCGGTGTTAGGTTAGTATTTAAACAGCATACGCTTCCGTAATCTGCAATATTAATATGGATACGTGTAATTTAAAGATTACAAATGCATGTTACAGTGTAAGGTTGTTGCCTTCACAAAATTAGACTTTGAAGTTTTGTTTTTAAGCTCAATTCTTAGTCAAGATATTAAAAGTTTCTAAATACCTGACTTTTAAAGTTCTTTATAACTTTAAATATTTTATAGTGTAGCCCTGGGGTCTCCAAACCTTTCACTTGAGGGCCGAATTGAAAAATCTTAGAAGTCAGATGGGCGGGCACACACACACATATTGTAAACTTATTTTTTTAAGTTTACGAAATCATGAACTCAATAAAATAGGTATTTAAATAAAAATTAAGCTGACTTTTCAAAAGAAAAAAATTCATTTAATCAAAATAATGTAAATATAAATAAGGAAAAAATAACATTAAAAGATATTTCTTATAGTTTTGAAAAGCGTGATTCATTCAAGGTAGCCAGACGAACAAGCACATTAACCACGTAAATGATTTAAACTTGTAAAAAATAATATATCATTATACTGAACTTATTTCTTGTTTAGTTATTTAGTAAAATGCTGTAATATCTGAGGTATTTTGACGATCTATATTTAAAAACTTCACCCAGCATCGGCCGGGTTTCCGCGGGCCGGACAATTACCCTTCGCGGGCCGGAACCGGTCCGGGGGTCGTAGTTTAGAGATCCCTGGTGTAGCCTATCTACATACTATCCTTTGTCATTCCCAAATTTAGTAACAAAAAGATAATTGATCTTATTTATAGCCTACTCATTTAATAACAAACGTTATAAGTGTGTGGAGGGAGCGCGCGCATACGTAATAACATGTTGCATGTATATTTAAGGTCACATAATGACTTCATAAAAAAAGAATGCATGTTAAAAGAGAAAGCTAGTAAAAGATACTGATTTCTCCAGTAATCAAGGTCAACACATTGAATTACGACACGCACTGCAGTATGATAAATATTACTCTTGCAGCAACCGATTCAGTGAAGAAACATATCTTCTTCTAGATAATGAGAATGCGCTACTGAAGGGAACAACCACTTTCTATACCCATTCAAAATGTTGTAATGCTCACAGAGTTTCTTACAAATAACGGAGCACCAGCTGAGGATAGAATTGTTTACACACAAAAATATGTTTAATTATAATTTGTGTAAGAAGTAATAGTTTTAGCAATAATTTACAACATATAGAATTTATAGAAGACAATGGTGCTATCATCTGCAAAGCATAACAGAGGATCGATTGCTGAAAGTGGCACTGAACTATAAAGCTACTGATAAAAGAGACGTGGGTCGTCCGAGGATGAGATGGCTTTCGGTACAGGTTTATATAACCTAATCCTTGAAGAGGAAAAGAAGAAGACGAAGAAGTTAGCTCTGAAAACTGCCAATAAATTGTGAAACGTGTCAGTGAAGGAAGAAGATATTTTGTCAACATGAGGTAATATATTGAAAAGTCTAATCCGAGGAATTGTTATATTCTACGATAAATCATAGCTTATCGTTTTGTTGTATTGTGAAGGTGGAGCAAATGAGAAGATAGAATAACTGAAGCGGTGTAACGGACATTCACTTAAACTCTCAGTCAGTGTTGGCCAAATTCTGAGAGTTATTCCAGTTGTTAAATTTTTTCTCAGGTAATGCACGTTCACGTAGTACAAATGCATTTATAAATTGCGTAAATTTTACGTGAGAATTTACAGATTTTTGTTAAAAAATTTAACCACAATGTTGACATTCTGTGGGTAATTTAGAATGCATATTTACAATTGTATCCAAGTCACTTGTATGAGTAGACAGACTAACATTTTTCAGTTCACCTTATGACTTCATTTTTATATTGATGACGCGTTTCAAAGCATATTCTTCATCATCAGATCTTAAAATATCCCTCGTAGGAGGTCGTCATCGGTTAGGAATCCAACGTCGACCAAACGTGAATAGGTGTGCAGCTACTGACGCGTATACAGTGCAAACTCTATTTGGATTGAAAAACGTTAGTTTGTCTATGTGGGTAATGCACTTACACACGTTAACGTTACTTTCTGATATTTTTAGCCATAAATTGTTAAATTATTTTCCTAACCGGTATTAAATATTGTTATGCACTTTCTGAGTGGGCCGTATCAAGCTTTCTTTTCAGCCGTAGCAAAAAAAAAAATACAAAACTAAAAAATTGGTATGGAGAACCATACATTACATCCATGTTGTAATATTCATGTTTAAAATAATTTACTTGAATTCGGTTCGGTAATTTCTAAAAAAATATCGCCCACCCTCAAACTAATTTCACTATTTATAGATATTTTTGTTATTATGGGGTAGTCGTTTAATATAACGTTATTTTCAGTCACTTTATCCATAAAAATTAGGTAGGCTTACTTTATTCTTATAAAGAAACCGAACTACGCAGATAATCATCCCTCCTACGAAGCGCTCCGAAGTCACTCATGGACCCTGAGCATCTTGCAGAGGGTTCATTCCCTAAAGACGAAAAGTATGTCTATGAACCGTTCCTCTGTAAACACGTGCAGTTACACTACTCAGCGATCCACAGGAAGCAAATCGCTTCAACGCTGGACACTTTTTCGGCTTGCACGCATTGTGTTGGTGTGGGTTTCGGCACTTTCCATTTAAAAAGTGTGCAAATGTAAGAAAATATACATGACTGAGGCCAGAAATAACGCGAATTGTGTGTGTGTGTGTGTGTGTGTGTCTCGTCTACCTTTTTATTGCGGTAATCATAATAATAAAATGGAAACGTAAACATTACATAATTGAGATATGCTTGCCTGCCACGAACGATATAGTTTCTCTCACACATGATTTAAATTAAAATTAAAAAATACAGAATTTTGTTAAACTGAAATGAAGTGTTTTCATAGAAACTACTTCTTTGTTGTCAATAACATATTACACATATAAAACTTACAAAATTTACTTCCTCCATCAACTAATATTTTAATTTATAAAAGAATATTACCCCCTCCCCCTTCAACTACCCTTTTCATTTATAGATATTTCATCTAACTTTCTACAGTGATCATTATGACCTTCTTTTCAGGATACTTTATTTATCAAAATTAAGCACTTTACTCTTGTTAAAACGTAAAACGTTGAAGGTAAACTACCCCTTTCCCTGAACCGATCTTCACCAAAATCAATAGGCCTTGAGTACTCTATAATTCAGAGCTGTATGCAAAACATTATTTGATTCTGTTGGAATGTGCGGCTGTTATCGTTTGCCATAGAAAAAATTCTACACACAGACAGACACACACACACTTTTCGAAAAATAACTTTTTTCATGTTTTGGTGGTAGTACAATCAGAATCTGCCATTATATCGAACACGATTTTTTCGCCATGACCATACTTCCATTTCCTTGTGGAAAATGGAAGTAAAATACATAATTATGAATTTGTTTCCATAACATATGTGTATTATACAATTTAACTGCATAAATGTACATTCTTTATGTGAGGGTGTATAGTAAGTAAACTTGTTTACTGCAGAAGTAAATTAATAAATGGACCATTTATGTAAATAATTTATCCAATTACATAGAGTCGTAAGAACATTAATATTTAATCACACATCCTACTTGTTCTGCTCTGAACAATTACAGACAGTTTATACATCGCACAGTCGCCGAGCCACGTCCATGCCATGCTGTCCACGAATCCACGACGGTTATTAAAATGTCCACTTGATCACCTTCTACAATTAAGTTGGAACATGAATAAAATTTAGTTTGTGGCTCTGTTTTTGGTGGTCATCGGCCAATATATTATGTATTTAAATAATAAGCTTAATAATTTATCCCTTGAGTTAGTTATAACTGGAAAAACACTGTAATATGATAATGTAATATTCGTGATCAGTTTAATAAATAAATTGCCGTAATGTAAACATATGTGGCATAACCGATATTTGAACCATAAATAAATGAACTGCATAAATAAATGATTTAAAATTCGGTGTAAAATGAACGGTGTAATTGGTTTTTCAAGTGTGAACAAAGCAAATGTTTCCATACCGTAGTGCACAGAGCTGCATCAGACTGCGTCAGCACAATGTGTAATGGCAGGTTCCGTTGCTGCTGCCAACCGATTCGTTTCTGCTGACGTTATTCACACGGCACACATAGAATAATGTGGAAAATATTATTTATGTGCAGCGTGTTGAAAATGTAACCAGCCTTGTGTGAATAAACGCTTCTAGGTATTACGTGAACAATGTACAGCGTAACGCAATACTTGCTTTCAATAAGAGATAACTTTTTGTTTTATCGGCACTATTATTGATACTTATTCTTAACCAAGAAGATGTGATGTTTAATTCTTAAGAGGACATGGTAATCCCTATTTCTGCAATGTTATTTCGCTAATAACTGTGACCCGTTTTCTCAGCGTCTATAAAAGCTAGGGCAATAATTTTGTAATAATTATTTTTTTTGTAAATATAAGTATATCACTACCGACTCGGAGCACAAAGTTTTTTATTGGTAAAAACGTAAAAGTTTTACCTTATAGCCTGAACCAGTTTTCGCTTATAATAAGCTTCGTCAGAGGCTGCCACTGGGAGCGCTGTCCGCCTTGTTCTTTGCGACGGCGCGCCGCGGAGTCGACTTTTGAAGGATCGATGTTGTGTGTGTGTGTGTGTGTGTGTGAGGTATGATATATTCGAATAACGCGTGTGGTTTGAATTGTGTCTGTTCGTTTAGTATGTCGTTTTTATGTGTTTGCATATTTACACACCCACACACACAACATTGATCACCACTGCTCAATTCTGTTCTATTAAATGGTTTACACTTCCATACATTAGTTCTGGCCTCTGCAGTATTTTTAAAAACGCCACGCATCCAGTTTAGTCTTCCTCTATAGTCTTCTGGTCCCTATTAAATAATTTTGTTCTATCTTTAATTTTCGTTCATCCTTTTCTAAAGGTAAATTACTATGTTCTTTGTATACTGACAAATCTGTAGGCTCTCTTAATTAGATTTCTTAATTAAATATTTTGGTCACTTTTTTTGGTTAGTTAGATCTTTCTTGATGTCCGTCCCTAGAAGTACCATATTTTGTCGTGTTATTAGGTAGCACATGCCTTAACAACCGAAGAAAGTACAGGCTTTGGAATGCTTTAAAATATCATACGTTTTACTTGCAGGTATAGCGGTTTGCTCTTTATGAAATATTTTTAAGTTTGATCAAGTTTTTGCTACAAAGTACTCTATTTTTAATTCTTTTTCTACCATTAATTGTCTCATTTATTCTAGATCCAATGTACTTAAAACTATGAGAAATTTTAAGTCTGCTGTTGTAAAAAGTTAACGCTTGTCATAAACAGCGACATTAGCATTGGATGCATTTTTTGTTGGGACCATTACCTGTGAATACCCTGTGTCAGTCTTCGTTGGTAAGTTGCCTGTGTTTCTCAATCGACAGAACTTTGACGAGGCTTCAGATTGTCATCTCATGTATAAATGTGGATAATTAACCTGCAGTTTTTCCTGTAAATATTTAGACACCTTTCTGCTTTCATTTGATAAAGAAAATTTATTAGTATTTTACTTCCATATTCCTTAAGGAATGGAAGTATGGTGATGGCAAAAAAAATCTTGTTCGAGATTACTGCAGATTCTGATTGTACTACACTTAAAACATGAAAAAAAGTCGTTTTCCGAAAAGCGTCTGTGTGTCTGTCTGTCTATCTGTGTGTCTATGTGTAGATTTTTTTTTTATGGCAAACGATAACTGCCGCAAATTCAAACAGAATCAAATAATTTTTTGCATACAGCCCTGATTTGTAGAGTACTCACGACCTATTGTTTTTGGTGAAGATCGGTTGAGGGGAAGGGGTAGTTTACCTGCAACAGTTTTTTTTTATCAAGGGAAATTTTTTTTTTTTTTGGCAAACGATAACAGCCGCAAATTCAAACAGAATCAAATAATGTTTCGCATACAGCCCTGAATTGTAGAGTTCTCAAGACCTATTGTTTTTTGTGAAGATCGGTTAAGGGAAAGGGGTAGTTTACCAGTAACGTTTTATGTTTTAACAAGGGTATTTCCTATGGCAAACGATAACAGCCGCAAATTCAAACAGAATCAAAAGATTATTTGCATACATCCCTAAATTGTAGAGTTCTCAAGACCTATTGTTTTTGGTGAAGATCGGTTCAGGGAAAGGGGTAGTTTACCTACAACGTTTTTTTAACAAGGGTATTTTCTATGGCAAACGATAACAGCCGCAAATTCAAACAGAATCAAATAATTTTCTGCATACAGTCCTGATTTGTAGAGTACTCAAGACCTGTTGTTTTTGGTGAAGATCGGTTTAGGGGAAGGGGTAGTTTACCTGCAACGTTTTTTATCAAGCGTATTTTCTATGGCAAACGATAACTGCCGCAAATTCAAACAGAATCAAATAATTTTTGCATACGTCAGTGAATTGTAGAGGACTCAAGGCCTTTAGATTTTGGTGAATATCAGTTAAGGGGAAGGGGTAGTTTACCTGCAACCTTTTACGTTTTAACAAGAGTAAAGTACTTGAAAATTCATTTAAACTTTTTCAAACAATGGTAATTGTTGAAAATAAAATAATTTTGTTGCCAGGCAATAAAATTATAATTTTTTCATTTTAATGTAAATCATGTATAAGAGAAAATATATCGCGCTTGGCAGGCGATATTAAGATTTAAATATAAATCTTAGAATATGGAAGTCATGTATGGTTCTCCATACCGATATTTTACATTTGACGAGTTGTAAGATTACTTTGGTAATTGTAGATATTTTTTCAAATTAATTTAAAATTCGTTCTGAAGTAACTAAGACAATATCTCCGTAACTCCTCTGTGTATTCTTAGACTGTGTAGAGGAAGAGTTTTGTATACCTACTACACATATTGATTTCACTTACAATAGTTGTGTCTCTGATAATTCAAGTAGCTTTTTGTACACTTTTATGAAAAAGAGGGACGCATTATTGGGATTATTAATAATCTAGATGGTTTAGCATCTAACCACTGCCTTTAGTTTTGTGAAGAAAAACATAGAAATGTCTGTTACAGTAATCTCTCACGGTTGTGTTCGTTACCTACAGACTAACAAACGCCACGAATGGCTGGATATTTAGTAGCCACTTACGAATGGTACGAATGGGTATAAGTAATCCTGTAGTGAGTTTTATCTAAGCAGCGATAAATCTCTAGCTTGTCATTTTCTTGAGAGGGGATGCTTTAGAAAGACAGGACAAAGAAGAAGAAATATATGAAACCTTTTGATATCTGCGTATGCAAATCAGTATTTTGTGACACTGTTAAGACATATTTAACGAAATTTGCTACAGCTATTCACTCAGACGATGAGGTATACGTATCTGACGCTTAGTGCTAAAATTGAATGTAAATAATTTTGTGGATGTAGTGTAGGAAATGTTTCTGTACTCTTACAATATAATGTATGAAATTAAGACACATTTTGATATATAAAAAGTAAGCTGTAATATACTGATTTTGAAACTACATAATGATCGTACAGCACACTTTTACGTGTACTGTATCAGATTATCAATCTGAAAAAAACATATGCAGTGTGCTTAAGAATAAAGTATCTGCGGAACATTCGATCGAAGAGATCGAATTTAAGGCAGATAGAATCTGCCGATTCTGATAATATTTATGCACATAAGCATTCAAAGAATTTCGACGAAACCGAAACATCGAAGCATGATAATGTTTTTAGGCTTTTGAAACGTATAATGTGGATTACGTTTGGTGGATTACGTAAATCATTTCCAAAGTACAGACGATCACAAACAGAGGATGTAAAACTAAATTTATTCTCACTAAAACGTTTGCTAAACTCAATGTCAGCAGCGATTATTTCTGTCTTGATGCGTTTACATATCAAATTTCTAGACTGTGGGGAATCGAAAATGTGGAAGCGTCATGTTTTTTGCTGACGATTTTTGTGGAATCACCCCCAGCCTAAAAACATTATCATGTTAAAAATATGATATACTTACTTCAGAAAAAAGGAATTTTAAATGATTTAGTTTTAGTTTGTGTACAAACAGGATTACAGTAAATATGTCACTTTAAACTAGAAACACATTTTAACTCAAAAGTAAAAAAATAACTGTAACTCTAAGACTCAAAGTAAGGAAGCACGCTGCAATGGGAATGAGAAATTCCAAGCTGACATTTTGATTGCTTTCATCGCTAACACAGTAGTAAAGTCGACTGCAACGTCTGTACATAACTCGGCCTACTCAAGTTTCAAAGCCTATTAAACGTTTGTCTCTGTTCCAAGTTATTTATTTATTTTCTTATCCTATCAATTGATGACTTTACATGTAATACTTTTTTTTTTTTAAATTGTCCTTACTGGTGTTACAATAGATACATAATTTGTTAGGATTTGTAATAATTTTAAATAATAATAACGCTTATCCTTTGCTTTTTGCTTCATCTTTGGTTAATGCTAGCATAAAATCATATATCGGAATATTCTCATAATGTTACTGGGATGGTTTTGACACCCGGTTTTAAAAGATATTGTTAATCTCATGTCATACAAGACTGCAGATTATTCAACTGTGCCCGTACGAATTACTACTACTGCAAAATGTGTATGCAATGATAAATATGAAAGATAGCGATTTATTTTATGCTGACATATTAACTCTAGTATTTTTATTGTACCATTCTGACCACCCACCACAACATAAAATGGCAGCATTTTATTCGTTGTTTAACACAATGTACAAAATACCCCTAAACAAACAAGAAACTGACAAAGAAAGAAATATAATCTACCAAATTGGTTATGAAAATGGATACAATAAAAATACTATGATCAAAATAGAAAATAAAATCAAATACAAAATAAAAACTGAACAATTAAGAATTAATCAAACTGAACAACACATAAATAATAACAACAACAAAAATGGGCCACATTCACATATATAAATAATAAAATGACAAAACTAACAAAACTATTTAAAAACACAGATATAAAAATAGCATACAAAACTAATAAAAATAAATTACAAAATCTAAATAGCTCACACAACAAAGATAATACAACAACTAACGGTATATACAAAATTGAATGCCAAGATTGCAATAAATGTTATATAGGACAAACAAAAAAACAGCTGAAAAAACGTTATTTTGAACACCTAAATGCATACAAAAAACCAGAAATATATAAACCCAATTTAGTCACACATGCAATAAACACAGGACATGAATTCCCAGACATAACCAATGTAACATTAATAAAACATATACCACACAAAGGCACCATAATGAACATATGGGAAAATTTACAAATATACAAACATAAAACAGAAAACAAACTAATACCTGAACAAATACAAATCAATACAAAACATGACACAATATTCAAAGCACTCAACATTGAAAATACACAAAAAACTAACACATACACCACAATCACATACAATAAAACCAACTTGAAATACCAGAAGCCAACAGGAAGCCACAATAGTCAACCAACACATATGTACTTCACCAGACAAAAAAACCGGAAGGCTGAGGATGGGTACAAGATAGCACCCGAAACATGTTCCAAATAGAAAAATAACATCTTGAGGTAAATTTATGTATAAATATTAAATGTATTATATACATCAAGAAACGGACTGCAGCAGACAGTGATTGAAATATATATATATATATATATATATATATATAGAGAGAGAGAGGGAGAAAGAGAGAGAATATATAAAACTGTACGTAATTACCACTATAAAATACAACGTCATAAAAAATATGTGTGTGTGTGTGCGCGCGCGCGTGCTAGCGTACGTGCTTTTGTGTTCATGACATGTGAAATATTTTAACTACAGGTGGTTTTGTTAACCGCCCTTTGTTTTCTTATTACTGGCTATCGTTTACCTCTTGACAGTGGGATATTTATGAAGGTTAGCAAATTATGGCGCTCGCTAGCAGTAGAAAGAGCCGAGTTAAAGAACAGCACTTTTATTTAGAAGTCTGTCGTTTTACAACTACGCCCACAAATACACATGTCCCCCACCGACACTTTTAAGGCACATACCTCTCCATTAGGTTGTTGAATGTACAGTGCCCGTAACTCACTCGTCTCTGTTTTTATCACAGACATTCCCATACACACATTATTAACTTCTTTCGCACTGTGAATGTTACCACAAAATGCCCTAAATGAAGATTCTGGCCTATCTGTATTAAGTGATTATGTTGTATAACTCAAGTACTGTGTTTTTATATAATTAAGTATGTTTAAGAATTGGCTTATAGGTGTAAGTAAGCGATTCAGAACAAGACAATAAGACTAGTTTCCTCAGGTAGATACTTTATATTTACATTTGGTAAATTCGTCATTGCCTCGAGTACAGAGACGCTTTTGTAATTAAGTTTTACTTTTCACTTTCGTAAAAAGATTGTGTATATAAAGTAAGCGAAAAACAATGTAGAGCATCAACTCCCGAGGGGTGCAGTACGTAGCACACACCAGTGCGTGTGAAATATATTGTAATAATAATAATTTGTCAAACAATAATAGTTTTTAATTAAAATAATGTATTAGAAATCATACAGTTATCTTGTAACTTTAGATTAATTTCAAAATATTGAAAAGTAATAACATTTTATTTGGAATTCTTGTTTAAATAACTAGAAGTGTCACTGACACAAATGGGCGAAGCATTTGATATTCGTAATAATTTATTTATCAATATTTTTACAATCAACCGTTTTTGATCCGTTTGATAAATAGATTCGTAATAATTTATTTATCAATATTCTTACAATCAACAAAATATATACACTTTTATGATACACACTTTTTATTGAATACACTACATTATAGTACAATATACATTAATTGTCATTAGACATATTCCACAACCTTTGCAACTCATCTCTACGATCAACCATCGATGGACTTCTATTAATTTTTAGCAGTAAATTAAATTTAAACGCTGGTTTTAATAATAATCCTTCTAATCTTTTCACTGTTGAAAGAGCAACATACGTTAATCCAACCTGCAATTCATTGTCTCTTAAATTAACAATTGCCTTAACTAATGTTATCCCTTGTGATCTATGTATACTAACAGCATATGCTAACTTTAACGGAAATTGTTTGTGAGTACAAGAAATTTCATTTTTCTTGAATGATGCCACTACTGGTTCAATGGGTATTGAATTCTCGTACAGAACTGGTCCTGTATATTTTTGAAAGATACAATTATACATATTGGCATGTGATCGTTATAATTTTCGCATTCAACTCCTGGGTCATAAATAATATCAGTTACTGTCCTAACTGAACCGTTGGCTAGTCCTTTTGTGAACCAAAGATTTCTTCTAAGGATAACTCGAGCACCTTTGCATAAACTTAATTGGGCAAATAATCCCTGAGCATCATCAGTTTTTGCTAGAGAGGCTTCTGGGCAATTATGGATTACATTGATTACAGCCGCGGGTTGTTTATTGGTTTCTAGTGTATCATAATTAAAGCGTTCAATTTCAGCATCTTTCGACATTATACAGACACTATCTTTGAAATTGTCCCCTATGTTGTGTATATAAAACCTTTTAGATAAAAGCTGATAATCTTGTTCAGTGATTGTTCCATTTGCGACTCTATTTAAAGTCTCTCTGAAATTTGTTTGATCATCACCTTGCTGTCTCATAATCTCCGTTAAAAATAAAACTTTTTTGAACTGTTTATATAAAAGATTCGATTGAATGGTCTCAACATTATTACCAATATTGTAAAGTCTCCTGTCACAAACCGGTGGAAGTTGAGACCAATCACCGACTAAATACACGCAAAGGCCACCAAAAGGAACAGCTGAAGAACGCTGCTTTGCTTGTTTGAGTCGCATATCCGCTTAAAAAAAAAAATTCAAAGAATTTTGGATTCACTTTCTAAATCTTAGAAAGTTCCTCCTCTTCTCTTTGAAGTATTTATTCTTAGAGCTGAATGAATAGTTTGTCCAGCAATATTGTTAGCTTCCACACCAGTAGGAGCCATTAAAAGAGTTGCATCGCAGCCAAAATATGAATTAATTCTCCTAACCGTAGGAAGATGATTCAAGTTCACTCCTTCGTTGAAAGTAGTAAGATTTTGATCCTCTTATTTTTCCACACCAATAATACAAACTTCTTATTATTTGAGGATTACTCGACAGCGTGTTTCTCAGTTGCTGTATTGTTCCATTGAAATGAGATTTTCAAGCAAATATTGTCCCTCGTTGAATAGCTTGATGACGCTGTACAGTGTCCAATTCAAAACGTAGAATCTTCTAAAAAACGTCGGTATTTATATTGCATCAAAAATTGAAAATATTCAAGTGCTGTAAGTTTCATACTACTTGCTCGAGTATTATCGTTTATTTCAGCAGAGGTAGTAAGGTAGTAAAGCGGTAGGTAAATGCCATGCTTACATATCCTTCGCACGAGAATTCATTTATGATATCAGTACCTTGTGGCCATGGAATTACATTATTCACTGCAGATTAGAGTTGATCAACATTCTCCGGGATCATACTTTCATAAATTTCTTCAGAAAAGTTCTCTTCATCTGTATCCACCTCAGGTAAATCAACAGTGGGTATCATTCCATAAATACTATCATTTAATGGAAGTTGAGTTATTTGTTCCATATCAATGATGATATCATTATAGAATGGATTATTCATTTTCAAAAAATTGAGTGCTTCTAAAATTTTGTCACGTCTCACATGAAAATCCCGATGTCCATTAACACTTTCCTTTCTTACGATTATAGTGCTCAATGAAGCGGGTGGGGGGGTAAGGCACTAACAATCTCCGTTATATTTTGACCAATATTTATAATATTTCTCTTATAAGCATATTGACCGGGAAAGCCTCTCGATTTCACCCTATACACACGCATTACTGGTTGTACTCTTGCTATCAAGAGTTGTTCTACATAAGTAGAGATCCATCAGTTCTATAGGTACATCTTTACCATACGATCCACACGGTCCTTACGATTAACTGCAGTAAATTTATTTGGGTTTTGCTTACACTGCGGACACATATCAAAAAATGTTTGCTGCATCAACACTCGAGAACAATTTACACATTCATAGAATTCTATAGATCGTAAATTATCTTCAAATTCATTCTAAAAATTCCTATATCCTGTGTTGTTTTTATCATATAACACGATTCATGTTATGTTCTGCAGGGCCTTCAACAGTTGCTGCAGCAACATTTTGTCGCTGACTCATCCGTCTTTGATTTGTAGTTAAACGACCAATATTTGGGCCTCTTCTCCATCGAGGCATACTATAAATATTACGTATATATATAAATGGATTAATAAGAATGTACAGAATATACGTATATCAGAAAAAATACTTAAACAAAAAGTACAAAATTGAATAAAAAGTATAAGAATAATAATTTTATTAGAATTTGGAAAATTGAATAAAGAAATATAAATAATAATTTAAATAGAATTTGAATTAAAATTTACCTGAACTGTGATTCTTTGCAATTTGTAACAGAAAGTTGCAGTTTCTTCAACGACTAAATATATTCTCTTCTAAAAAATTGACACTTGTTCAACACTTAAGTCCAATCCGTACATCTGGCTACACCATAAAACAATGCTCTACTACTGTTTGAATTAAACACGTGTGAGACACGAATACAAAGTGTATATAGCAACATCTTATTGAGCGACAGCCAGCGCTCGTGGCGGGAGCCGCACACTCACACGCGCCTACATTTGTGATACAGCAAAATCTCGTCTTATCGGGCGATAGCCAGCGCGGGCGGCAGAAGCCGCACACGCACACGCACCGGCACGCAAGAGCAGAAATCGGCCGGTGACTCGCCTAGCGCCTTGTAAGTGCGAGTGAGACAGAGCGCCGTAGCTGGCCCACGTTTAAACTAATATGTTTAAATATCGTAATATCTTTTGAACAAAATAATTTAGAGAAACAAAAATTACATGTGTGCACTCTATAATATAGACCAGATATGTATGCAGACTTTTATAACATTCGGTTGAGTAGTTTCGGAGGAGTTTGCGATCCAAATTGTGGACCGAGTCATGGATACAGCTCTATGCCTGAATTCGCTACGCTCATCAGGGTCCGCCTAAATATACTTTGTGTTTTGGTATCTTTAAATTCTATTTCTTAACTCAGAAAACGTGCCTACCCTTTCTATCTATTTTTCCACTTGAACAGGTAGTAAATTCTGCTGATAATTTATCTTAGGATAATCCACAGGCGTAACAATTACATAAAAACGACTTGCTAAGAAATTACAGAACAACTACGTGTTTCTCGGGTATTCCAGTCGAATCCGGCTGAAATGTGTGTGTGCGTACATATTTGTGTTACTTTAAGATGAAGGACAATTACGTGACACTTGTCACGGGTCACGCAACGAGACTTTTCCAGACCGTACTGTTCCGCGCCCGCTGTGTTCAAGGTCGCACTCAATTACTTTCTAGTGTTTTCTAGTAGACGCTTATTATGGAATATTCTTGAACCTCAGTGGGATATAAATACAAGTATTCAACAACGGTCGGTTCAGTTTTAGTTGTGATACATTCCAGTGCGGTTAGAATTATTGTGGCGAAATGTTGTGTTGTATAATTGTGCGGAACAATTGTAATACAATTGTGTTTTATAGTCTATTGACATTATTATTGCGTTGACATTTACATTATTAACTTCTATCGCACTGTGAATGTTGTCATAGAATGCCTTAAATGAACGCCGTCTAGAAGCCTAGGACACACCTAGGTAAATCAGGTTTTTACATTGACAATGAAATAGCAAATACAGCTATTATATTAAGGACTCGGAACACAAAGTTTTTATAAGGAAAAATATAAAGTTTTACCTTACAACCTGAACCGGTTTTCACCTTTAAAAGGCTTCTTCAGAGGTTGCCGCTAGTAGCGCTGTCCGTCCTGTTGTGGGCTACGGAATCGAATTTCGAAAGATAAATGTTGTGTGTGTGGGATGAGATATGTTCGAATAATGCGTGCGATTTGAATTGTGTCTGTTCGTTTAGGATGTCGTTTGCATTTGTTTTCGTGTGTTTGTATATTTCCAGTTGTTCTAGAGTGTCTAGTTTTCGGCCTTTTGTGTGTACGTGTAGAATGTTCATGTTATTGTCGATGTTTTTGTATCTGTGATTTGCTTCTATGAGGTGGATTGCAAAGGTGGATTCTGTAGTGGAGTGGAGTACCTTTGTGTGTTCAATGTATCTCTTTTTGAAGCTACGTCCTGTCTGACCTATGTAGAAATCCAAGAATAAAATGGCAGTTAGTGCCAACTGACGTGCACAGAGTGATCTTCAATTATATTAGAATAGCCGTTTCTATATTAAATCCTTAAACTACTTTCATGTAAATTTTCTTTAATATTAAGAATTTTCTTTAGTGTTAACATTTCGTTCATCTGTGTGTATGTATACTTTCGTAGAGAATACACTGCTATTTCTCTAACATTTAATATTTAATACTTCAACGAAAACGTTTAGTACTTAGGCCTAATACGTTTTACGTCTTATAAGTTATATAATTAAACATTAAAAACTTTTACCTTTAAGTCAACAAGTAAAGGAACACGTCTAAAATTTTACAAGGTGATGGCTCTTCCCACACTTTTTTAATGTGTCTGAGAATTGGACTTTAACGAAAGGCCAGGCCAGTCGCATCCAAGCGGCTGAAATGAGATTTCTCAGGCATGTAGCAGGATATACTCTCCAGGATCATAGGAGAAACACAGATATACGGCAGGAACTGAATATTATGAGTATACTCGACATGATCGCCCAGTATCGGTTGAATTGATGGGAACATCTTTGCCAAATGGATGACTGCCACATCCCAAAACAACTATGGAACTATATAAGCCGAGGGGACGGAGAGGTGTGGGACGTCCGAGGAAGCGCTGAAGTGACCAGCTCTAATCTTGGCCTATTTGAGACCGAAACAAACCATCCTTGGTTTAATCCTTGAATATGATGATGATGATTAAACATATTTCTTATTATAAAGTACCTGTTAACATTTTAACAAAGAATTGATTTTTATTTTAAATTTGTAAATTTATTTTTATTAATAAATTATTTCCTTTCTTAATATGTTTTACTATCCTATCAGGGCTAATTGTGTTAATAATATGTGAGGGATTTTTTAATAATTATCAACAGTTTGTCTATATGTTATAAACAGTAAAAAGTACATGTTATAAACACACACAAGAACAATGCAAAATATAATAATCTCTTGAAAATGTTAACAAAATGTGCATATTCAAAAACAAGAACTGTCTGCATTTTGAAACATATTTAGTGAAGGAAAAATTGTAACAAAAAGAAAATTATATGAGGAGAGATAGGGAGAGGGGGAAGATGGTGAGAGGGAGGGGGAAGTCACAGTGATTCGGTGTAATTAGCCCCTCTAACCAGGGCCTGATTAACCGTTAGGCTAAGTAGGCTGCAGCCTGGGGCGCAAGCTTTTACGCGGCGAAAAAAATTTAAGAGAATCAGAAAGTAACAAAACTCATGTTGGATTATGTATTTTTTCACACGCCGTCCTCAGAATCACGTCATTTAAAGTGAAAAATGCAGCTTTATTGTTTAATTGTGATTTAATTAGTTTATTTAATTTGTACGTAGAATTAAAAAACACCCAACCTTCTGAGCTGACTTTGTTTTTATATTTTTAATATGCTTTTGTGAGTTGTTGATTTAACCGTTTTTCAAACAAAAGTCAATCAAAATAATTAACAAATAAATTGTGGATTTTAATGTGTTAATTTATTCTTATTAATAGAGCGTAATTTTATAAAACATCAATAATACAGGTAAATTTTATTTAATTTTTTTAGGTCTGTTATTTTGAGCAAAATAAATCATAATATTGTCATAAATAATTACAATAATTGTAATTATAATATTGTTTATATTATTGTAATAAATCAATTATTTATGTGATAAACATGAATAAAAGGAAACTTTTTGTCCATTCAACTTATACGTTTCTGTATAATAAGTAGCCCATAATAAGGCACTTCCACCAAATGTGGCCACCTATGGTTCAAATTGTTACTGAAATAAACAACTTATATTTCATTTTGATTGTTTTGATTAAGTTCGTTGTTTTCATATTTCGTAGTTCTTTTTGATTGAAATAGCTGTTAATTTAAAGATAAAATGTTCAAAACTATGAAATGTTGGAAAAATGTTGCGAAATTATATACGTTATCTTAATAAAAAAAAACGATCAAAGGGTCTTATTTGGCGGAAGTACCTTATATCAGTAAATTGTACATAATACTAATCGCTGAATATTAAATATTACCTATGGTAAGAAACGATGGTGGGGGGGGGGCGCGCGCAATACATTCATTAGCCTAGGGCGCTAAAACCTTTTAATCAGGCCCTACCTCCAAAACACACACACACACACACACACACACACACACACACACACACACACACACACACACACACACACCTTTTTATTCATTGGCTTCTAATTAAGTGGTTTGATGTTGAATAAACTAATAAAGAAAAGTAATGAAGTTGTATTCAGATAGTATCGTCGTTAACAGGATGGAAGTTTCTTTTGTGAAATGTTAAAGTTTCGAGAACTAGTTTATTTCGAGGAATCGTGTTAGGATCGAGGAAGTTAGCTGCAGACGTACGCTGTTGCTGGTCGTGGAGAGAATCGCTTTTCTACAGGAATAATCAGGTTGCACAGAAAAGTGTAACTTTATTCAGAATTCAATTCAATTTAAACTTGGCTACCTGTATTATACGGCACAGCTTCGTCGTGTAGTATGCACGTTTCATATCTTGGTCTCAAAATTTCCTTCATAATAGTGGTAACTTTTACATTCCCCAAAATTAATTGTATTGAATTTGATACAAGTGATCAAGAGCATGTATCTAGCGACCAGGATACAAGTAAACCAACGGAACCTCATCAAAATAAATGGAGGCGTTAGACAAAGGGCGCTTGCACTTTATCAACCTCTCTTTTCAACCTGTTTTTGAATGGAATTGTTAGGTTTTGGCTTAGCAGTGTAAATGGAGGAATCAGAGTTACACGCAAAATGCTTAAGACTCTGATGTTTGCAGATGATCAGATTTTATTGGCCATAAATGAAGATGAGCTCCAAAGGATACTCCACTCCTTAAATATCGTTGCCAAACAATTTAATATCGAAAAACCTAACAAAAAAATATATATCTTTTAAAGGAACATGGTCAGTTAGGTCTAAAATTGTTTTGAATAGTAAAATTATAGAACAAATCTAAGAATTTCACTGTTTACGCTGTAAGCTCTCATATAAAAACGAAGAAGAAAATAATGGGAAAATTAATAAATTTAACCAGATAACAGGAACTCTCCGACGCGCTCTAAAACACAAGCCAAGGAAAAAGTCCGTAATAAAATTGTAGAACTCCATGGCAGTTCTTACCCTTACTTAGAAACGTGAACAATGAATGCTACACAAATATCAATAATTCAGGCTACGGAAAATTAAAATTTTTAGTTCCACAGCTTGGCACACAAAATTAGATATGAAAAAAAAAACAGTCAGATAAGGGAGGAACTGAAAATTGAAAAAGTGAACGGAATCATCAATAAGGGGACGTCCATTAATTACGTGAGGTTTTTTTTTAAATTTGGACCCCCTCCCCCCCTTGGTGAGATTTGGTGAGATGTGGTGGGACCCCCTTCCCCCTCACGTGAGGTTTAACCTATAATTTTTAAATAATTAAATTTATTTGATATGTTCAAGTTTTTGCTTCATACCACTAAAAATACCTAAAGCATATCTTCTATGTACTACATTTTTTCTGTGAAATTAGAGGTGAAAATGATAACTACGTTTAAGGTGCGTTATAATAATGTATATTCTCTGAATTAGAAAGTTGACGTGAGATTTTCATTGGCCCCCCTCCCATTAAATGAGATTTGTTGAGATTTTGCCGGACCCCCCCCCCATTTCGAGCTCACGTAATTAATGGACGTCCCCTAAGTAGCCTATAGAGACAGCTGGAAACAACACATTAGCAGAATGGGTAGTGACAGATTGCCCAAGGTAGCCTTATTGTATCAGCCAAATGGGAAGTGAAGCCTGGAAAGATACAGGAAGCGGTGGTTCGACCACTTTGGAGCCGGAACAGACTAAACAGTCTAAGCCGTGAAGAAGAAGAAAAAGGAAAAGGAGAAGGAGGAGATGATGATGATGATGATGATGAAAGAGAAGAAAAAGAAGAAGACTGTTATTGTTTATTGTTAGATTTTATTTTATTTTATTTTATTAATCGAGTTATAAAGTTAGTAAAAACTCTTTACTTTACCCGGTAGACCTACTATTAATCACTTCATCACCCATAAATCGTGCCATGCCAATTTACTTGATATTCTTGTAAGCATGTTTAACGTAAACAGTTTGCTATCTTTACATCATTAACGAGATTCCATCTAAATCCACTGCCACGTAATAACATAATATAATATAACACGTTTACACAGATAAAGTACGTATAAAACCCACAGGCGATGTAAGATACTGTACGTTCGTTTTTTACTATGGTGAAGAGCAAGTCAGAGTGTATATACTAAGAATTCCTTGTTCTATGGGATACCACTAATTTATGATATAACTACAGTTGTTTATTTATGTTGAGATGGTGCAGAAACATGGACACTGAGGAAAGAGGATGTTAAAAGATTAGAAGCATTTTAGATGTGGGTTTGGCGAGCAATGGAAAAAGTGGCGGGGGGGGGTTGATAAAGTAAGGAACGATAAAGTTTTAAGAAGAATAGGGGAAGAGAGAAGAATCATAAAGGTAATAAAAAATAGGAAAAGAAATTGGTTAGGTGATTGTTTAAGAAGAGACTGCTTGCTTACAACTGCCATGGAGGGTGTCACAGAAGGAGAAAAAAGAAAAAAAGAAGAGGGCGTAGAAGAATGAAGTTAATAGATAGCATTAAAATCAGATGGTGTTACGAAGAAACTAAAAGACTGGCATGGGATAGGAGAGCTTGAAGTGCTCTTACCATTTGAAGACCCGCCTTAGGGTAGAACACCAAATAACAATAAATTTATGATGATAAGTTATCACATTGCTGTAACGGAGATCGCAGCGATGGTTGGTGACTTGAATAGGTTTAGGTCTGCTATCTGTCAGTGCTTGCAAAGTACTACATACTCTCTGTCTCTGTCCGTCTGTCTGTCTGTCTGTCACTCTCTCTCACTCTGTCTCTGTCTGTCTCTCTCTCCCCCCTCTTTCTCCTCTTTCTCCTACACCAGGAATGCTCATTAACGGGCGCGCGCCCACACACACACACACACAAAAGAGGTGGCTATAGACTACGGTCAATTAATTAACAGGCATGTTTCCTTTACTTCCCCATTCAAAGTTGTTATACCTTTATGTAGTGCAATCTCAATATTACGTTAAATAACAGTCAAACAATTATACATTTACTCTTTGTACTTTGCTTCGGTACTAAGGCTTGCGCAAAATGACTTTGATGTTGCTTGTTTTTATTACTTTAGTCTATTTTTCACCACCCCCGTACAAACCTTGGTAACCACCTTCGAATTATTTTACCAATTACTTTTCCAGTCATCCTCGACTGCTTTGTCGTGTTTCCTGCAGGCTTCGTGAAGAAACTTAACTATCCACATTTCTGTGTTCTTGGCTCTTTCTCTATACATAAGTTGAATTTTATTTTTGTACAAGATATTCTCCTTAATAATTTCATAACTGCTTCCCTATGAGAGCAAACAAAATTGTTTTCCAACTTTTGTCGTGATATGTATTTCCAGTAAACTTGCTAACTAAATTTTACATGGAAAACAATTTTTATTATAAATTATTTAGCACCAGAAAAATTGATAAAATTTTATTAAATATTATTTACCTCTAGTGGTAAAACATCAGAATGTTGAATTACACAATTTGTATAATACAAATATACTGTATCCTAATTATAAAATGTATCCTTACTTCTCGAAAGTGAGGTGCGTTCGTTCGGTTTGGCAACAGTTCGTTTCTATTGAAAATAGCCTCCGGAAATGTGGCCGAAACGTTTAGGAACAAGAACTCAACCAATTGACTACGCCCAAAAGTCCGGGTTCTATTGAAAATGGCCTCCGGAAATGTGGCCGAAACGTTTAGGAACAAGAACTCAACCAATTGACTACGCCCAAAAGTCCGGTTTCTATTTTATTATTATTAATTTTTAAAATAATGATATAATGTTGGCTTCGGCCGTGACAGCCAACGATATACAATTTATCATACTTCACTATCGAAATAAAAATCCAGAGTTGAATTTTGAACTTCCTGACTACGCAATACGTGAAAATCGTCACGTTTTACAACGCGTATTACGTACGTCATATGTGCGTCACAACATGACATGTTACATGCGTGTACATAAGTCTGTAACGGAGATATAGGAACTGCTACGTGAACTAAGGGATAACGAGCATCCATAAATTCTTCCATGTATGCAAGACATGCGTTTTTTTATGTCTAACAAGTTGACGTGAAAAAAATAATTGGGAGCTGGAGATACAACTGAGGCGGATTTGACGTTGTGCAGGCAAAGACGTTCTAATATGTTAGATTATCTAACAGAAAGTAGAATTTTAGAATATCAATCGTTTTAGTTAGTGTAAATTCTGCAATTTAATGAATTTTAAATAAAATAAATTTTACCTATCGTTTTTTCAAAATAAAGTATTTAGCACGAATGTTAGAATTTTTTGTACTTCCAAAAATTTATTACTAAATTTTAATTGTTGTAATTGTTAACAATAAATTGTCTATTACTAAACAATTGAACGAAACTAATGAATTTATTCATATGATTTCAAATTGTCAACGATTACAGACGTATTCTGTTTTTGTGTCTCTGTAAATAAATTCATCTCGTGGAACGTTCACCAAGTGTGAAATAATCCAGATATACGGGTTTTTTTTGCTGTTTTGATTGCTACGATTAGGGCACGGGCATCACACTCACACACACACCAGTTTGGCGAACACACGGCGTGCGTTGCAGTCTGCGTGTTGGGGGTCAGTGCGAGCGCGCGCGGCTTGCATTGGCTCCAGCACGCACTGTGGCACGCGCGTGTGTATGTTGCGCTCGCGGTGCACACACATGCTTGACTTTTGATCGTGGCACTCAGAGTAGTAAAACCTTCCAACCTGAGTATTTTCACATTGAGAAAATACAACAAAGATTGAATTTACTGCAGAGACACTAAACATCGAAACACATTACTATGCAGTCACATATCCTCAAACAAATATATAAATGAGTAGCACAGTTTTAACTGTGAGGTACAGAATGAGTGCCTAGGGCTGCTGTAATGTAAAAATTAGTGTAGACATAGCAAACATAATAAGTAGAAAAGCTTGTGCTAAAAACTTTTGGGCTTTTTACACTAAATCTACACATTTTGTTCATTTTTTATTAAACTGTCTATGTAATAATATGGTTGACCAAACCTGAATAGGTGCGCACCTACTGCCGCGTATACAGGGCAAAGGGTTGTTAACCGATGGCAACCTACGTGAGATATTTTATGATCTGATGATGAAGCATATGCTTTGAAACGCATCATCTATATATTAAAAACAAGTCACAAGGCGAACTGAAAAAGTTTACTTTGTGTGTCTGAGTATACTCATTCATTATTTTCATGTACGTTATTAGTAGCGACGTCCAATAAAACTCCCATGGTTTTCACTACTGTAGCTTTACACTTTTCACCGCTCCTCTCTCTCACTCTGTGTCTCTGTCTCTGTCTGTCAGTCTGTCTGTCTTTCTCTCTCTCTCTCTCTCTCTCTCTCTCTCTCTCTCTCTCTCTCTCTCTCTCTCTCTCTCTCTCTCTCTCTCTCTCTCTCTCTCTCTCTCTTTTTCATCTCCGCAAAATCACTGTCTCTTACACTAATTACGGAAAGTTAAAGTGTACTTTGTTGGAAAGGTTGAGGAAAGGGTACATACGAAGTGACCTCAGAATCCACAACATTGTGAATGTAAAAATTCCGTAAAGCGAGACAAAAGGCATCTGAGAAGCGAACGTCAGTGGGACGTATTAGGTAAGCGTCTCCGAAAAGGTATAAAAGTTAAAGTATATTATTCTCTGGTACGACCAGTTGTTACATATGGATCTGAGGTGTGGATTTTAACAGAAAATGACAGAACTGCTTTAAATCATTTGAGCGCAAAATATTGCGTAAAATTTAATACCAGTAAGAGAAGAAGGCGACCCTCCAGGCGGTCTAGTTGTTAGCGCGGGTGATTGATGCGCTTGTGGTCCCTGGTTCAATTCCCGGTGGAGACTCCGTACGGCTTGGACTCAGCGTCATCAGGCAGCACTAGTAGCCGACGGAGATACCGCGTTGCCTCCTGGCTGTGAACTGTATCGCAATAGAGGCTGGCGACGCGTTATACTAGCCATGCAACCGTCCCACTGAACACAAAAGCCACGCGGTATGCCTTGGTCCTTTGGGGACTGTTGAGCAGAGGTTTATTTATTTAAGAGAATAAGTCAGTTAGAAAATACGCAATAACGATGAAATACATGCTGTAATGCATGGAAAAGACATAGTGAAATTCATCAAATTACAGATGTTGCGCTGGCTGAGGATCTGTGGAAAGAATGTCTGAGGAAAGAATGATTGCTGAAGGGAAGATTATATACTACTAGACGTATACATAGAGCAAAGATGAGATGGTTGCACGACGTAACAGAAGATCTTGCTAACATGGGAATCAGAGGGTGGTACGGAAGGACGGAGTATAGGGAAGCATGGAGGAGTATTGTTAAGAATGTCTGAAGCCCACCAAATGCCGTAACGTCAGATAAGAGAGAGAATAATAAATATAGGGAATAATGATTAGAGGCGCCTGAAGCTTTACTTTCTGTCCAGATGTAATTAACTTGCTTACTACAAATAGCACGTATATCATTCCCTTGTGCTGTGCAGAACATTATTACATTTTACCGAGGTAATATCTAAATGTTAATTTGAACCTATCTCGTTGAGTAACCATATTGTAACCACTAATATTGTACGTGACCAGAGTACATAGTGCTTTGAGTTGGGTCGGAATTAACATTGCACATTTTATCTTTACAAATGAACGAGCGTTCCATACTTACGAGACTTGTCTTTAACGCCTCACACAAATACATGTTGTCACTAGAAAATTACGAAAGCGTTTCCGTTTTAAAACTGCAGCATGCATATAATTAGACAGTGTGATGCTATGTGGATTAACAATACTGTTACGTAATAGGAAAAGTGTTAAGTAATACGAAACGTTCTGCAAGTATCTCGACTATCCCAGCTGTAATGTGTGTGCGCGTACATATTGCTGTTACTTTGAGGTGAAAGACAAATACCCGTCTATCGAGTCTATTCCAGACCGTACCGGTCAGCGCAGTATGTTCAAGGACACTGTTTCTTGCGGATTCTCGAGAACACCTGTTTGTTTAACACGTCATCCAAAGTGACTGATTATTCTGGCATATCAGAGGGGTACAAATAAAGGTATTCAGCGACGGTTTTAGTTTACTCCGGGCGATTACTCAGTGTGTTTCAAGTGGCTATTAGTGAAAAGTGATTATTGTGGGGGGCTCTATTATTTGACAGTATTATTTATATGGACAGAATAACATGAATACTGTACGAATATAATCTTGCTGAATAACGTGTCGATTACAAACTGTTAATTGTGGTAAATAAAGCTGGTTTTTAGTGGCTTCATTAGTGTCTTGGATTTTGTATTCCAATGTACCGTACGCCCAGTGGCGAAGTTACATGGAGGCAATTGAGGAAATGCCTACCCTAAAGAATTCTGTAGAATAAAAATTATAAATACGTATGAACTACATAACGTAAAGATTATACATTGTTACTGGGACTGTCAAATTTATTAAAACGAAACGTGCTTTACTGAGCGACCGCTAGATGGTGGCAGGTGAGATTCGGCATAGCTCGTTTTAAAGCGAATGAGGCAACCTGAACTTGCCTCAGCGTTTTTGTATACATCGTATGTAAACAATGTGCGGGTGCGATAGGTAAGTGAAGGGAGGGGGATTGTCCCGCGCTGTACACATAGAGGGATGAGGCATGCCTCACTTCTGTGGTCCAAACAGTTAAGTTAAAGCACCTGTGTTGTTTATAAGTGTGTTTATTTTATGCGGTTATTAAAAGTGTCCCTGTTATTCCGCTGAACTAACAGATGATCAAGATTGTTACTTGAATTATTTGTAACATTAAACATATATATATAGAAACTAATCAAGTTTAAAATTTTGAAGTTCAATCAGTTGTATTATTGTGTATGACTAATACAAGGATTGTTCAATAGAAAGACATATAGAGCTGTAAAGCATTTTTTATTCAACGATTTTAAAAGAAGTCTCCATTAACATTAAGACATGAGTTCCACTGTTGCACTACCCTGTAGATTCCCTGCTAGTAAAATTCTTACGGCTGTTTGTGGAACCATTCGCTTACAGCAAATTCTAGCTCAGCGTCCGATTTGAACCACCGTCCTTTTAGTGATTCCTTAAAAAAAATTTAAGATAAGATTTTTGCCTACCCATTCATTAACTACTAGCTTCGCCACTGAGTACGACGATCAGTTAGACAGTCGTAACAATACGAAATTAGACTTGGTAATACTCAGACCTTACACGATACAAGCCCATTGACTCAATTCGTTGGCACAAGGTTATGCCTTTTTTTTTAAATACAGATATACATAATATGTTATGTTTACAGCATAATATGTATTTTATGGCAGCAGAAGCTTGCAATTACGAGGGAGGTTAAAATGAAAACCTTAATTATTTTGTATATGGAATTTTATTAAATATAGTAAAAATATAAGTACCACATTTCTCAATGTAGTCCTCATGATGAGCAATGCACATATTCCAGCGCTTCGGAAGTGCGTGGACACCTCACGAAAAGAAGTATTTTGGTTGCGACTTTAACCACTCGTATGTAAAATCAATTTCTCTAATACATGCGATGTATATCGGAACACAAATGACGGATAGTGATTTACTTTCAGCAGGTCGTTATAACTCGGGGTGGAGTCGAGTGTGCTGGTGGTGAGTTACAGAATGGCTCTGATTACACGTATTCACTACGCTGTCACCTCAAAGCTAAGCCCTCTCACATAAGATGTGGTCTACCCCATTAATCAGCAGTCATGTGCACCTTTCTACCCCACCAGTTAACCTGCTAATCTCAATGTTTGTTAAAAAAGACAGACATATAGATTAGAAATGTTATTGTTAAAAATGGGCTACAGGTCTCCAAAAATGGGAAACAAAATCCAAAACGATGGTATTTCAGGGCAGGTATCTTAGAAAAACTAAGATAGTCGTGAATAATCAGACCTTAGAGCAGATTAGTCATTTTAATTACCTGCGTTGTAATATCTCATATGGAAGTGATATCGACTGGGATAGTAAGCTAACAAAATGTAGACCCATCTGTGGAAAGATTCATAGGTACCGGAAAAATAAAACGCGGTAGGATAACCGAATGAAATTTTATAAATTTTTGTGGCTGTTCATACATTCTTGTATGCTAGTGAAATATGGACTCTTGGTAAAAGGGACGTAGAGAGGATTCAGGCACCCGACATGAAATTTCTAAGTGGAACGCAAGGTTGTTCTCTCTTGGATCTGAGAAGGAATGAGGATATTAAACGGGCGATTTAAACATTGTATCATTGCACCAGAAGAACCACAGAAGGAGATGGTTTGGACATTTGAATCGCATGTTTCATATCCGAATGAAAGATGGCCGAATGAAATTTTATAAAACTGTGGCTGTCCCACATTCCTGTATGCTAGTGAGACATGGACTTTTGGTAAAAGGGACGTGCAGAGGATTCAGGCAGCCGAAATTAAATTTCTAAGAGGGACGCAAGGTTGTTCTCTCTTGGATCGGAGAAGGAACAAGGATATTAGAAGTGATTTAAAAATTGTATCATTGCACCAAAAACCTGAAGGACACAGAAGGAGATGGTGTAAACACTTGAATTGCATGCCTGATATCCGTCTACCTGTGGCTGCCTTGGGTTATCATCCTACTGGGAAGAGAGAGGTGTCGGTAGACCGAGGAGGCGATGGGTTCCGGAACACCGCCTAGTCATTGGAGTGGTGATAATGATGATGATGATTTTCATCTTATCCCTTGAAGATCTCTTATTTTATTTGTGATTATTCATTTTTGACAAATACTTAAATCATTCCAGTTGTTTAATCTAATCGAGGTCGGTCTCATTTCTTCCTGGTTTTTAATATATGACTATTTTAATTCCAAATAAAAAAATTATATTTTAAATAATAGTTGTGGTTTACAGGACGTTTGTGTGAAAGCCAGAAATAATTTGTATGAATTCACTGCGATAATGTTATTCAGTAACTCTGCTATTATCAGTTATAATCGTTTCAAGAGTTAGACATTTTTTCAGACTAGCATAAACATTACAGTTTACCAAAATTAAGAGTATAGCGGCAAGTCAGAAACACGACATAATTAATTAATTGGGAAATTACAATGCAATTTTTGATTTCTGTTTTGTGAAAAAAGGAAAGTCGGTATTGGAGTGATAGAGGTTAATCATGTGGAAAGCTGTTGGCCAGCATGTCGGTGAATAATGTTTGTTAAAAGTAAACGACGTATATCGACGATTACGTGTGTGTGTCTGTGTGACTGTGAGTGTGTGCTAGAGGGGCGATGGGTGAATACAGCAATAATCGACGCTCTATTCAGCTCCCGCCATTGTCACATACTGTGATGTCGAGTGTAGTAATTACTCGGCAATTAGGCGCTAGCATAAAATATATTACTAAGAATGTCCTGCTATACTCTTTCTGTAATAAATAAAATTCGTAAACTCAATAAGCCTATCAGATTCCAAGGGTAAAAAGACATGTAACAATGATTTTTGCGTATTATTTAATTATTTAAAGCGTTATAATCTATTCTAAATAATAAAATATCCTTTGAAAGCCAAATGTCAAATCTGACTCCACACGATATGTGATTTCAAACTAACTATATAAACAGCAACGTAAGCAGGTTGCTCTGAAACTGTATTGACTCTGACAATTGCAAGTTACTTATACAGTCACAGCTTACGAAACTTGATTTATAAAAAGGAGGTGAACATGCGGTAATTCATATACATCATTTATATGAGACATAAGTGTTTCTGGAACTCAGTGTTTCTTCAAACAGATTAGGCAGATTCACTTTGGCTTTGCTACTCTGTTAGTATGCTTACAATAGACCATAAGTTACTTTGCTCAGACATTCAGTCGTGTATCTAGAATTCAGCCTTGGAGCCCCAAATATTTCCAAAGTATTTAGAAAAATGACAAAGAAACCATGCAAAAAAGAAATTACTCAGTTTATATCCTTATTATAATTATGAACCCACTCCCCCCCCCCCCGGTCCGGTCAAGTCGGTTTCATAAAAAAAAAACAAGTGAAGGAATCAACATCACTATCATTAAAATCAAATTTTTGTATACAGTGATGTGTAACAGCGTAATTCTGTTTGTGATTATAACCACTAAAAGAAATTTATTATTTAAAAACAGGGTTTGGTGTAAATAATTTTTCTTATTAAATAGAGTCCACTTAAACGTTTAAATTTAATTGAACATACAATTTATTATATTCCAAATAATTATAGACATTTTACATGACGGCCGTGTCACGAACATACAGGTAACACACACCATTCTATTGGGTACAAATGTTCATGACGGTTTTGTAAGATCCACTTCAGATTACTTTGACACCTTTACAGTTACGTTGTAACCTTAATAAATTATACTTTTTCTCCGCTTTTGTTGACCAAGATGAATGTATTATGTATTTAAATAACTATGGAAACTTACTTTTTATTTAGATGTAACTGTATAATATGATATAACACTTTAATAATTGTTATTTATTTTCATAAATAAATTATCATAAATTAAATGCATATAATATCGCCGATATTTTAATATAATCCACTTCACAAATAAGTGATTTAGAATTTGTTGCACAGCTTGAGGAATAACGACGAAGGTATAGCCTACAAATTGGTTTTTCAAGTGTGAACAAAGCAAGTGTTTCCATACCACAGTTCACAGCGCTGCATCCTGATTCAAATGCGTCAGCACAATATGTAATGTCAGGTTCCGTTTCTGCTGCCAACTTATTTCTGCTGACGTTATTCTGCACGGCTGACGTAGAATAATGTGAAAATATTATTTATGTGCTACGTTTTGAAAATGCATTTTCTTTAACCTGCACTGTGTTCATAATACTGTTACGTATTACGGAAATAGTACAGCGTAAAGGAATATTGCGAATAGATTTTAGTACGGGGTAATTTTTTATGATTGTCAACACTGTTGTAGGCAGTTATTGTTGGTCCAAAAGATACGATGTTTAATTCCGATAGAAACATCAATTATCCTTTCTGGCAGAGCTAAAATGGCAAGATGTATTTGTTAACAACAAGCAAAGTTCGGTCTCCAGACTGACTACGTGGAATGTCATCAGTCAATTAAAACATATAATTGCCCACGCGTTTTCTTTCTCTAACACCTTCGCTTCCTCACAGCACCGCTTAATTCTGCACTTTTAAATAGGTTACCCATACAAACATTCATTCTCACTATCGCAGTGTATTTAAAAATAACATGCACTTTTGTTCTTGCTGTATTATTTTGTAGCCTACATTATACAATTCTTTAGTATTTTCTCTTCTTGTTCTTGCTTTCATAATGTTAATTCGCGCTAGTCTTTGGACTGTAGTTAATTAGATTTTAATATTAACCTGTCTGCTCGGTGTAGCAGATTTTTCTCACTGTCTTTCTTTCAGATCATTGTAGTGTTTCATCTTATCACGGAACAGGCCGTACCTTACACCCGAAGGTACGAAGGTTGTAGAAGAAGCCGTTTCTATATTTCTTTGTGTTCAGTATAATTACACTTGTTATATCTCCGATAATTTAAATAGTTTTAATGTTTTTGCTTACCAGCGGATGGCACTATTTCGGATGATTCGTAACATAGTGGGTTCAGTTCGTTCCTTACCACTGTCGTTAGTTTCGTCAAGAATAAATGTGGGATAACCCTCACCGCATTAGGGTACCTACCCTTTAACGCCGGGTACGTAGGTAGAGAGTCTTTTGCCTGTTTTGCATTGCATTTCTCAGAGTCAGAAAAAGTATTATCAGCATAATATAATCAAATTTTGAAATTTAAAAACTAAACTGTAATGTACAATTGAATAAAAATAATTATTGCTTACACAGCCTATAGTTTTATTGAAAACACCAGTTAATTTTACAAGTAGGCTACGTATTTAGACTACTTAACATCAGTTTTTGTACAAAGAACATCAAATTTAGTGGGCCTGTATTAAGCTTAACCCAAATTGTAAACTCAGTTACGTAACACTGTGAATTGTTCTACGTCACCCAAGATGGCGCCGATGCCCCTTCCAGACGTTTACGCGACTACTTTACCAGCATCCAGGCTCACTGTGTGATTAGTGATTACAATGCAAGACTGCTGAAGGATACATTCTGGACTTTGAACCGGCCCATTTCTGTTTCATTCACTGGCGATTTTATGAGTGCGGTTCGCAGTGATTTGTACGGTTTATTGAGAAACGATTATTGTGTTAGTTATTGCAAAACTGTAGTCGCATGACATTTATTTTAGGAAAAATTTATTTAATTTGAATTATTGCATAACAGTGCTTTGTTGATTTATAACTGCTGCCGTTGTGATTAATTAAAATTGTAATTAGCGACCTAATTGGTGTCAGTCATTCTGTTTCCACTGTACCCACGACGATTCGATATGATAGTCGTAACACTAAACTGTAAAAATAATTAATACTTAGTTGCTGTCACGGCGGGCATCGTAGTTAACACTATGCGGGCTATCAGGCTGAGGTCCAGTGTTAGAATTATCAAATGTTTCAGCCACTACATCGGTGGCCATATTCAGTGCTGGAAGGGCTAAAAAACTGACAAAGTTCTCAGGCAGTAAAACCACAGTACGGCTAAAAAGATGATGGAGTTTCTGAAACGTTTAATTCTAACTTTGGGCCAGAAATTCTAAGTGGAGGAATTAGAAATTACGCTCAAGAAGGAGTGGTGCCACTCATAATTAAAATTCAGCAAAGAAGCCAATCCAAATGAAGTAAATGATTTGTGGAAATGCATAAAATATAAATTAATCTGAGCACTGTATAAATATTTCTGCAGAATACGCGTATCTTTTGCCTGAAGCTCAATGCTGTAGCAGAAAAAACGTTTACATCCTTTTTATCTCCTAATGTAAACAGCATTTGTTACTGCAAGGTACTTAATCACTTGGAGTAAAGGTTTATTTATGTCTGCCAAGAGATGATGTTGCAGCCTTATGACAAAACACATCAAATTCATTATATCGCACCAATGTCTAAGGGGAGCTTGACGCAAAATGTATAGGCCTACATTGTCTAAAATATATTCATTAATTTATGGTACAAAAATGTTTTTATACGTAGGGGAAAGTAGATACACCGTTCCACTAACGAAGTCCACTGACTAACAGTGTTTAGCAAATTGTTGCTTCATTCCCTGCTCCCTCACCCTCTCTCTATCACACTTCCTATCCGTCTACCGCTGATGCAGACACACGTTCGCTCTCTCTCAAGCACTCAAGCACCCTTTACATTACGGCCAATTAATTAGCGCGCATGTTTGCATTACTTCAGACTCCAACGTTACGGCCTGTTGATGTACTGTAATATACCGAACCCAATTTTACTATACCTGTTAGTAAACATTATAACATAGATTTTTCATTTCACCAATCAATAGTTTTAGTATTACTAACTATATAAAATAATTCCAATTTAGATAAAAAGTATTAAATCTTTAGCTTCATTTACAGAGGAATGAAATTATTTGGGGGGGGGGGTGAAAATTATGACCAGTGGGGAACAAGACAGGGGCTCCTTAGCTGTAGAGGCGCTGTACCAACGCTTCTAGGAGGAGGTACTCCGAAATAAAACCCTGGCCCTCCAGGTTGGGGGTTGAGGCATTGGGCTAACTCCCCAATACACGGAAAACCATTTATTGTTAAAAAGCCTAGAAAACAGCTTCGGAAGGATCAGATAAAACGGACACGACTTAAGCTACGAAATAGGACACCGAACTTTGGTACTTGGAACGTACAAGGCCCTCTCAGAAACTAAACTACGTTATTTATGAGATGAACAATGCCAACATGGACATAGCTGTACTCACAGAAACTAAGAAGAAGAAAGGGACCGGCTCTGAAAACCTTGGATACTATGACCATTTTTATAGTGGGGTAGCAAAAGAAAAGAGAGCGCAAAAGGGCGTCTCTATTCTTATACGCAAAAACCTAAGAAGATTCATAACTAACTGGGAAGCAGTAAAAGAGAGAATTATAAAAATGAACTTAACCATCTACGGATATCGAATAACCGTTCTTGGTATTTACGCAATAACAGAAGAAGCGCTAACAGAGCTCACAGACTGGTTTTTTGAACAACTGCACCAGGTAATATCCACAATCGGCGGCTCTAGAGAAATCATATTACTTGGTGATCTCAACAGTAGAGTCGGCAAACAAGAGCAGAGTAAAGTTGTAGGGAAGCACGGCGAAAACATTCTAAATGAAAATGGCAAGAAACTAATAGAAGTTTGTGAGCAAAATGAACTGCGAATATTAAATGGATTTTATCCACACAAAGAAATTCATATGTACACCTGGACCCAAAACTTTAGGCAACTGAAATCGATCATTGATTGTGCTATAATAAAACAAAAATTAAAGTTCAAGATGTACGGGTCTATAGGGGGGGCAACATGTGGTTCGGATCACTACCTCTACAAAACGAGAATTGCTTTTCCGAGAAGAAAAGAAAGTAACAAAGAACATACAAAAACAGAAAACCAGCAAGGGTCGGAAAAAGAAGTAAAATATAACTTAAATAGCCTAGACTACGACAGCGTTAGGACGTTATATGGAACTCGGTTGGACGGAAAACTGGAAAATAAGCAATTTAGTACTATTGAATAACACTACATGCACATTAAAAATTGCATACACGAATCGCAAAGGAAGCATTGGGATGTTATGAACAAGAAAGAAAGACAACGCCTTACTGGTGGAATAAAGAAGAAGAATTATTAATCAAAAACAAGAAAGAGAAATACGAAAAATTGCTAACAACCAAAACAGTTGAGGACAAAATAACAAGGTGGCAAAAGCAGCGGTGCGAAAAATGATAACGCAAAGGAAAAATGAAACATGGGACAAGAATTCCGTCCGACTGAATAGGAGGCAGGCAATGTTGGACGTTGGAAATTCCTAAAGTCGAAAAGACAGGAAAAGAGAAAGATTTAATATCGCCAATATCTCTACAGAAATGGGACGAAATTTTAGTAACCTCCTAAGAGAGGATTTCAAAATAACACCGATTATGAATTCGACAACATTAGAACGACTTCCTCACCTGTAAGGTTAATCACGGAAGAGATAAAGGAAATATGTCGACATCTGAAAAATGGTAAAGCCCCCGGACGTGGCAACGTACCAGCGGAACTGCTCAAATATAGCACAACAAAATTATATGAACATCTCACGAAATTATTCCATAGATGCATAAATGATAAACAAATACCGAAAGAATGGAAACATCTTTTGTATCAACCATTCACAGAAGAGGTAAAACAACTGAATGCGACAATTACCGTGGAATTGCGGTGACGAGTTCAATCAGTAGAGTATATGGAAAACTTTTGAAGAAAAATTGAACATCAATACTTGGACATGGAAGCAGAGGAACAAGCTGGTTTTCGGGCGGCGAGACCAACCATAGATCTTAGAAAAGAAAACTGCTGTAAAGAAAACTGCTTGACGCAAATCATAGGAAAGAAAACTGCTGTAAACCAAGAAGTGCACTGCCTATATGTTGACCTTAAGAAAGCGTATGATAGTATTCCGCACACCAAACTTTGGCTGGCACTTCAACGAACAAACATCGCCTCCACTTTAATCGAAGCGGTTAAGACTTTATATACCGGATTGAAAGCGCACGTAAAAATTGGAAGTAAAGTCTCAAAAGGATTTAATATTAGTAAGGGCCTGAAACAGGGATGTTGTCTCTCACCGACGCTTTTTAAAATACAGTATACTTGGAACAAGCCCTCAAAATCTGGAAAAAGAAATACCACAAAATGGGAATACCTCTAATTGACAACACAGTGTACACACTGTGTTTCGCTGACGACCAAGTCGTGGTAGCGCAGGACTATCACGACATGGAATACATGACACGAAAACTTATAGAGGAGTATAAGCTATGGGGTCTTGAAGTAAACACAAAGAAAACGAAGTATATGTGCATTGGTGGGTAACAGAAGAATTTAATTTTAAAAGGCGAACAAGAAATAACAAATTTCAGTAGCTATAAATATCTAGAAATAACAGTTACACAAGATGGTAGTCTAGATAAAGAGATAAGAGAAAGAAATAACTTGGGAAGAAAATCAATAGCATTGCTGAACAACATATTGTGGGACCAACAAATAACAAAACAAAATAAACATCGTATATACAACACTATTGTGAAACCAATTACGTCATACGGGTGTGAAATATGGCCAATAACACAAAGAACAGAAAAGTTGTTGGAAGCTACTGAAATGGATTATTGGCGAACAGCGGCAGGGAGGTCAAAACTGGAAAAAGTAAGAAACGTCAGAATCCGGGAGATAATGGGGGTACAGTGATCTATTGTCGACGACATAAAAACAAAACAGCTAAGATGGTTTGGACATGTGCAAAGAATGCTGGGTAATCGACTCCCCACGCAAATTTTGAGATGGACACCATATGGTCGTAGGCGAAGAGGAAGACCTAGGTTGAGTTAGAGAGAAGGCATCAACCGGGCAATCAGAGACCGGGAACTGGAAGAAGAATCTTGGTTAGATCGAGACCAATGGAGACTAGGGATCGGAAGACGTAGGATAACGTTATGAACCGATTTATATATATGGAAGCAAGACAAAGAAATACAATCCATAATTCATTTAGGAAATATGGCTATATCTACATTAAATGGAATCCTGTGGAATAAGTAAATTATAGAAGAAAAAATACCAAAATACTTAAAACCATTGTTAGAAGTATCACGACTTACGGCTCAGAAGTTTGGACTACTACTAAACATACAAGAACAAAATTAATGACAGCAGAGATGGACTTTTGGAGACGTTCGGCAAGAGTATCAAGACGTGAGAAAATTAGAAATGAAGCCATTAAGGATAGAATGAATGTAAAAAATGCAATTGTTGACTTTGTAAAAAAAAAAATTACACAGTTGTATGGACGCGCAAAAAGAATGACGCAGGAAAGATCGCCAAGGAGAGTTATGGAATGGACCCCATCAGGAGAGGAAGACCACCGATCACCTGGATAGAAGAAATTCAGACTATATTGAGGAACGAGAAATTGTAGATCTTTGGATGGACAACCAGCAGTGGAAGCTGAGAATTCAATCACTTCTCTAATCTTTGGTTCCGGAAAATGTGTAAACATTACAGCCGGAATAAATAATAAATGTTTACCTTGCTGCCTAAATTAGCTTTTGCTCGTTACGAGCTTTCTATTAGAAGCTACCACTAGGAGCGCTGTCCGTCCTGCTTTCTGTGATGGCGCTGTCGTTCGAAAGGTCGTTGTGTGTGTGTGTGTGTGTGTGTGTGTTGTGTAATATGTTCAAATGGTGTGTGTGATTTAAATTATTTTTTTCGTTCAAGGTGTTGTTTTTATGCGTTTTCGTGTCTAATTGTTCAAGAGTATCTAGATTTCGGCCTCTTGTCTTGTGTGTACGTGTAGGATTTTGAGGTTGTTATTAATGTTTGTGTATGTGTGGTTTTCCTCAATGAGGTAGTTTACAAGGGTGGATTTGGTGGTGGAGTGTAGTGTGTTCAATGCATTTCACTATGAAGCTGCGTCATGTCTTTGTTACTAAAAAAATTGTATTTTTACTTAATTTTGTATTTTTTACTAAAAAATGCAAGAATGTTTAATATTTTTTAAATTTAAGAGACTCCACTTGCTTAATACATTACAATTTGAAATATTTTTGCGCATTACTAACGTAAAAATAGTAGTTTAGTAGTTCTATTTTTTGCTTTTGATTTTAATAATGTTTTAAAAACAGGTTACAGTGTTTGGCACGACGCTATACTATATATTCGTTATAACGTACTATCGTTAGCTGTCAATAGCCCTTAACATCCTACAAACGTTCAACTTAATTAAGTTAATCATCATCATCATCTCCAAGCATTAAACCAAGGATGGTTAGTTCCAGTCTCAATTAGGCAAAGATTACAGCTGGTCACTGCAGCGCTTCCTCGGACGTCGCACACCTCTCCGTCCCCGCGGCTTATAGTTCCATAGTTGTTTGGGGATACGGCAGTCACCCATTCGGAAAAGATGTTCCCACCAATTCAACTGATACTGGGCGATCCTGTCGGGTATACGCATAATATTCAGTTCCTGCCGTGCCGTCCGGCTAATCCTTATTTGAGGCAATTTAGTAGTCAATATGTGGTGGGGCTGCCACCTTCAGGCTTAATGTGCAGCCCGATTTTCTGTCTGGGTTTTCTCCCATAAACTGGCTGTCTTACCAGCCTAAAGAGACAAGTTTTCCCTTTTCAGATATCCATAACGTTCTTTAATGTGGTGGTTTCTCCTTGCCTCCCACATCCTACGTCGTTGTCCAATGGAAGGTCATCCGTCTTTAGGGGCAATTTCTGGCAAGAGGGTCCCATAACCTCTACTTGGGAATGACAAGTAGAGGAGGGACAGCTTATACCGGCTGTCACTCGGTTTCCAGAGCCGCGTTAGGCACCCGTATGTGTTGCCCATCCCCCACCACTTGGAGGTGCGGCTTGATATTTCCATTCATCGAGGAATGAGCCCATAAGGCATTACTCATCCTCTCCAGCATTTTGGAGGACAATTAGTTTAATAATCCCTTATTTCGTCCCTAGTGTAACCAGAGTATTTAAAGAAACATTTCGATAATGGATCTGTCAGCGATTGACATTTTATTTACAGCCTACATTTTAATTAGAGTTTGTATACTTACAACGGACGAAATTAATTATAACAACAGTATAATAACTATGATATACATTGGACACTAACAATTAGTAAACTTAAGTTACTAATTGCGGTGCAACAGAAAATATGAGGTAACAGAATGTATAACGAAATATAAGAAATAATGTTAACCGACTTGTCTATATATACTTTAGTCGAACTGCAGCCCGCATCACAATCCAGGCCCGTCCGTTACTATTAACGATGATGCGGGTTGACTGATCAATGTTGTGCAAATAACAGACTTAATTTTGGAAAGAGTTTCCAGCTTTTTTGCTATTACTAATTATCGTTACTGCCCTTTGCAAATTCGTAAACGCAAAAAATAATAACCTTTTTTATGCATAAATACATTTTCATAACCTTGAAAGGTAAGTGAAATCTATCAGCATTTACCAAATCGTAACCACAATCAGTGAAACCGTATTTGTCAGAAATATGACAACATTTGCGTGGAAGGTTGCTTAGTAATGTGGCATTACTTATGTGAGGTAGAGTCTATAAAATGCAGGTATATGAACACTGTTAATAAACCTATCTTAGCAGCAGCAGTTTTATCTTTTTCATTTAAATAGAACAATTATTTTAACGTATGGAAGGCAGTACAGTACTTATAATAAGAATTTTAACACGTAACGGCAAGCGACAAGAGAAGTTTGTCTACTGACAGCCCAATAAAATTAGACGAAGTAATTAAAACAAAGGCTACATTAATTTCGCAAACGGATATTTTAAATGTCCTGGTAATTGTTAATAATCAGATAGTACAAAACGCAAAAGGAAGCACAGTCGTGGCATATATGATGCGATTTTACGGTGAAAAGAAATAAAAATGGCTGGTATTAAAATCAATAAACTGTAATCGTAGTGAGCGGAAATACATTCTTGTCAACAAACAATAAATTGATTCATATTGCTACGTTCGTGATGGAGATGAAAGACAATTACGTAACGCTCTTTAAAATTGGAGATTGACTCTCCACAGGTTTATCGACTGGCCAGGCCCATACCACGCGGCCACGGCAGTCAAGGCCAGGCTTTATCCTTCTCTCCAGATTGTTCCAGCACCTGTCACTACGTCATTATTCTTGGCGCGCCGCCGAGAAAGTAGTAGATGTCACTGGAACTTCTGCAATGTATACGTAAGCGTCAGTGGCTGGCATAGCAGTTAGTTACAGTTGGCGATTTATTCACTGCTGATCCAGTGATTGTTGCGGATTAGTGGAAAGTGATTACTATGTTAATTATTGCGGTACTGTAATAAGGTGACATTTATGACTGAATGTGGGCAAATTTAACTTGATATTATTGTATGAGAGTGCTTTCGTTGATTTCAAACTGTTGTTTGTGATTAATTAAAGTTGGTAATTCATGATTTCTTTGGTGTCTGTTATTATCTTCCCACTGACAATACGGCAATCCATGAGACCGTAGTAACAATATTTTGCCAGTAGATATTACAACTGTGTCCTCATGAGTTATAATTGCGGGACACATTAAACAGAAGAAAATGTTAATTATTTCCAGAATAAGATGTGCAACATCCACAAAGGACTTAGTTATCCGAATTAAGCTACTGACTGGTACGTACTGTCGGTGGACGTGCTTAGGACCTCTCTTTGTATAACGAGAGGTATTTTATCCAATAAATATAGAGCCACTTAGGAGAACTGAGCTGTTTGAAATATTGGATAACGCAAATACTTTTAAAATGCAAAACGTTGAGTGATGTAAAATTAACATCAAATACAATAAAATTGTAACTGTTATGTACAATAAATACATTTCTCAGTTACACTCGAATCTAGGAATAGGAAATGCTCAGTTAAAACTAACGATGATATATTATTTTTATCTTTAACTTTTCACTCAATTGTCTTTTAACTAAGTAAAAAATAATAAAACTTTATTAAGATTACAACAAGAAAATATTTAATAACTGTGTAAACATTTAACCAAAACAATAATTTTATAATAAAAGTTTGTTTTAGCGTTTAAGTGGTACAAATTTCAAATTTTGTCCCTCTATAGTGGTAATTTTCTATTAACGGGAAGAGGACAAAATTAAAAATGGTTACCAATGCAAAATTCAAACTTACCTAACTTGTGTACAGAATATCGTACAAGTAAATACGAAGAATTGGTTTCCAAAAATTACGTAGAGTTTGATATGGGCGTATGAGAGAAGCCGTAAAGGAAATTTGTTGATTAAGGTACACACGGTAATCTAGTGGGGAACACGTCGTAAGAATGTGTGTGGCTTTGAGGTGACAAGGCGCGCTGAATGCGTGTAATCAGAGACACCCTTCAACTCTCTGAAGCGTCTACACCCCCCATCCAAATCTACTGGATAGTTATAATTACCTGACCCAAGTAGACATTATAACTGTTTGTTGTCAAACCTCCGAGCCTGACATCAAACATTGGGAACACTTTACTGTGGTATCGCTAATAATACACGTATATAAGAGTGATAACATAGGATAATATAATGTAACATAACACAAGTACAAAAGAAATAAAATTACGTAAGTAATGACAACAATATTAATAATGTATTTTGTGTATACGCGTTTTTCTAAATCTTCACTCATTTAATAGACAACGTTAAAGGAACAGCAAACTATTTTGTTATTCCAGGAAGTGTACTTGTTATTTCAATCTGTTCTAGGAGTCATATGGCTTTGATTTATTTGCAGAAATTGTTCTGTGGTGCCAGATTTATTTGCTCTTTCATGGCCTTGGCTACGTATTCTACTATTACGAGACCATGATATTCTGTTTCAATATAAGCATTCTAATTACTAATTGTGAGAACTGCTAAATCTGGACGATTGGAAAGGTGTTTATTATGAGTTAGATTTTTCCTGTGTCGTTTGCTGTTAATGAAGGAGGGTTCTAAGGTCTAATGCCGAAGTTGGTGAGTTGGACAATTATTAACTTGACCTTGTTATTGATTTTGAGTCAGGCCGTTGATTCTCCAGACCAAAAACTTATTTGCTTTACCGATGGGGACTGATACGCAGATAGGGCTTGTAGAGTGACCATTTCTTTATTAAATTTTATTCCATAAATCCATTCCATTATATAAATTCTATTATTCCTTAAATTTTAATCCATTTTATTCCATTCCATTCCATCATTCCAATATCAAATTTTATTGTTGGAGTTCATTTATGTCGTTTGCAGATTGTCTCACGTCTGTTGCTCTGAGTGGAAGACATACTTGGTCGTATTTGAAAATCTTAAGCATAACTTAGTTCACAGTTTGTATTCAATATTGATTTAAAATATATTATTTTAAAATATAAAAGTGGTATTATAATTTTACAATATTAAACACGATGTTGTTTTTAAACATGATAATTATACAGATTATATTTATATATATATAGTTACTCAATTAAAAAACACTCTCGAATAACCGAGAGCGTTATCCATACGTCGTCCCCCCCCCCCCGTTAGTCGAGCAGGTGCAGCCTCACTCACACCAGCACATAAGTACGTTCCAGTGTGTTCAAGAACACTTGAGATACGCATTAAGCTGGCATACAGCAAGGAGGGAAAGCTATTCTGGACCTCGATCTACAAAAGCAAGAACGTCTGTCTAAGTCGGTTCAGTTCGTTAAATGATTTTTCCTAGTGCAGATTGAGTAGTAGTTGAAGTATTGTGGCGAAGTGTTACTGTGTTATAATTACTTTGGAATTCTATTATTTGGCATTATTATTGAGTGTGGACATATTTAACTGGAATTATTGAACGAGTTGATTACAGATTCTTATTTGTGGTTAATTAAAGCTGGTTATTAGTGACTTCGTGACTTCATTGGTGTGTGCATTTTGTTTCCACTGCACCATATGACGATCGGTGAGAATGTCTTAAAAAAATGTGTGTGTGTGTGTGTGTGCGTGTGTGTGTGTGTGTGTGTGTGTGTGTGTAATCTCTGTTTCAGTAACTATTGTTATATCTCTTGCAGTTTTTTCTATGTTCATTACGAGAGTAAACTTCTTTTGCAAGTATAATGTTTGAAGATTTATTAGTATATCTAAGAACCTGGCGCACGTTCTACAGAGTAATCTGTTCTTCAAAGTTCTCAGTTTTTATTTAATATTGATTTAAAATATATTATTTTAAAATATAAAAGTGGTATTATAATTTTACAATAAATATGTTTTATTATAAACTAGAATTCTGCTGATGATGACAATACATTTTAAAAATACTGAAACATTTAAACAATATAACCTCTTTTCTTGAGTTATAACAGAGGGAACCCAAAGTAATTGGTTCTCCCAATTACTTAAGGCTGCCTTATTCGGGACGAGCTGAAATTTAAACAGAACAACATACAGTAAATATAAAAGGAATCAGGGAAGGGACAACTGTTGATTTATGTACTCAGTATATGTGTGTAACAAGAAGATTCCCCTTTATTAAACATTTAAAAAAACAAATGACATTTACTCAAAATACAGATCCCATTACGTTATTAATTAAATTATCAAAATTATTTAAATTGCTTTATATATACTGTGGGATCACAACAAATTATATTTAGCTTTTCCCCGGATCCGGGTAACCATTGGTATTTAGTCTTTAAACTTTTAATCATATTCAATTCAAGATATTAGCTTGCAAGACTGTTACTTTTACTTTTACTTTTACTTTTTAAGTTTCATTATTATTCCATTTGAAGAATGGTATTAATTATACTACGATACGTTAAAATCTAAACTGTTACAATTGTAAGAAGCCTGAATAGTTACAATTAAATTCTTAGATTTAAATTTTTATATTCTTATAAAGTCAATCGTCTCTGAAAGTCTCTTTAAGAGAGTATTGTGTTACAATTACTATTATTATTATTATTCCTCGATAGACGTGCTATCGAGTCACCTTTAATTTGGGATGTAGAAATCTCCTCCATATGGTTACATCTTGGGAATCCTAAGGGCGTCGTCCTCGTCTAGGTCTGGTCTCAGTTGTTCACGGCTTAAACGTCTTCAGGATAGAGTGGGCCTTCTACACAGGTACTCGTTGATTCTCAGATGTCTCGAACTGCATTATCGGTCGGGTCTACGAGAGTTGTAATTCTGATGATTCATGTCTCCAGGTAGGATGTTGTGGAGAGTCGTCAATCGGAGAAGATAGCTGTTATAGTTATTAACACTCGTACTTTTGGTTGTCACATATTTCTTCTTGTTACAACGTTTTTTTTCTTTTTCTTTTTCTTAACGTTACATATTACACTCTTTTGTAGCAGTTAGTAAAATACATAAGAATTAATCCAAACTAATAACCAATCACATAACATTTCAACAGAGCATTTCGCTCGTGCGTGTGCACTGCTTGGAGTCGTCATAGCGAGAACGAGATTTTTCGTCCGCTACCACTGGTACAGGACAATAGATAGTGGGGTGTTTATTCCGCGAGAATATAGTCCCAGTCTCTCTCTAAATAAAACTTTTTATTTACACAAACTATCGCTAGATAAAAATACATCATTTAAATTAGTTGTTTTCGTGACAATCTGTGTCTTCAGATTCTTTAATTATTAACATTATTTTTCTATGTTATTTTTAATTACAGAAGACTCGGTAAACATGTCGAGTCCGGTATCAACAGGTAGGCGCCTGATAACAAGCAAAGGGTTAAATGCGACAATAATAATTATTTACAATATGTCTTTTCTTTACCGTTTCTTTGCCCTTATTAATTACTACTTCCATTCACACTTAGTACCTACATGTTTTTTATTATCATTGTGAGATTTAAATGGTTAATTGTTCGCAACTTAAAATTTTTTATTTCTTTATTTTTTTTATAATTGTCACAATTTAAATCGTCACATACTCCGCCTCTTTACCAACACAGACTCCTGAAAATTTGGTCAGATACGTACCAAGAGTATGCTTGGGGAGTACCGTGTGAAATTTCTTATTATTATCATTATTTATTATTATTCTCTTTTATTATTATTATTATTGCACGTTTTTTTTTTGTTTCTCTCTTTAAATGATCTAGTTCTCATTTAAATGTTCTCCTTCGTGAAATTCCCTTTTTCTCATTATTTACAGTACTAACTTATAATACTAATTTCCCTAATTTCAGCAACTCACAATATCGTGGCCCGACTGACATCAGCTTACTCTAACACTACAGGTTAGCTTTCAGCATTCATAAATGATCTCTTGGCTCTCTTGGCTCATCATTATCCTTTTCAGCCGGCGCCGTTGTGACTCGTTACTTAACATGTATATAATTCTATCTTGATTATACACCGGTATATATTTCTATCTTGATTATATACCATAGACTTACTTTTAAATAATCCAAAGAGGGTCTTATACTACACTCTTGATTATAGTTACTTGGAGAGAAGCGGAATTTCACGAGGATACTTCTCTTTTAACTCTTTAACAATAAGTAGACAAACTATGCGGAAGGGGGACACTTTACACACTGCATAATATTTCACACGCGGTGGCATTCATTGTTTAGGGAGTGCTACCGTTTATACAATAGAGAGGGTGGCTGCTTAGTACAATCCTGAACACGCATTATTTCTTCTAACTGGCCACCACAACTGGTGTGCTTACTAATCTACGTTACTCGTATTATTATTATTCCTTTCTCTTACTTCTACGCTACACTTCACACAATTAGTTTAAATCAAGAACTAATTAGCCTTATTATTTAAACTATTATTATTCTCTTTATTCTGATTTACTTTCTTTATAATTCATTAATTACTTTGGAGCATTTACGAAACGCACCTAGAATTATTTACTATCTACTACCATATTATTTAGAATACTCTTTATTTACTTTGTTTTGGGACTTGGGGTATAATACTTTATCTAACAAGGGAGGGTTAACTAAGTCATTTATTCATTTGAAGTTTAAGTCACAATATTATTTGCTTTACTATACTATACACAATTATTTCCTACACACTTTAGTACATGGTAAACATTTATTAACAGTGATTATTAAACATTTGCATTCAATTCTTATTTAACGATCAGCTGTTTCGCTGGAAAGTAGGTCAGACAGTTTTAAACAATGGCATTGTTTTGCTTACAAAGGGGACTCAGCTAGAGGGTGATGTTATTGTCTAACGCAACTTTGCGCTAGGGAGACAAGGACACTCTCACACAGGCTTGGACAAGAATTAAACTGGTTAGATTTTGTTTTCAAACAGACGTGTTGTTGAATGAACTTTTGACAAGCACATACCTGATGTTATATCGTATTCTCGGGGCGTCATTAGTTAATATTATGTTCATTGCTATATCTAAATAATAATTAAAATTACCTATTTACAAAACTATTATAATAACTATTATCATTTAATTTTATTTAAGATTTTAGACACATTTAAAGTACATGAGTAAATAAATCAACAGATTATGGTCTGGGTTAATAGGCACAATTGCTGCTTAATAACACAAGTAAAAAAATTTTTTTTTTTTTTTTTTTAATTAGCAGCAAAATTTTAACTAATGAGCAGAGTGGCGCAATTTATTTCCTCACTCTGAACACAATTAATTATTAAACAACAGCACAACAATAGCAGAAAATAGCTAAATAACAAAATAAGCAAAATTAGCACAATTAGCAAAATTAGCAAAATAAGCAGAGTGGCGCAATTTATAACTTCTTCTCTTGAGTTATAACAGAGGGATCCCAAAGTAATTGGTTCTCCCAATTACTTAAGGCTGCCTTATTCGGGACGAGCTGAAATTTAAACAGAACAACATACAGTAAATATAAAAGGAATCAGGGAAGGGACAACTGTTGATTTATGTACTCAGTATATGTGTGTAACAAGAAGATTCCCCTTTATTAAACATTTAAAAAAACAAATGACATTTACTCAAAATACAGATCCCATTACGTTATTAATTAAATTATCAAAATTATTTAAATTGCTTTATATATACTGTGGGATCACAACAAATTATATTTAGCTTTTCCCCGGATCCGGGTAACCATTGGTATTTAGTCTTTAAACTTTTAATCATATTCAATTCAAGATATTAGCTTGCAAGACTGTTACTTTTACTTTTACTTTTACTTTTTAAGTTTCATTATTATTCCATTTGAAGAATGGTATTAATTATACTACGATACGTTAAAATCTAAACTGTTACAATTGTAAGAAGCCTGAATAGTTACAATTAAATTCTTAGATTTAAATTTTTATATTCTTATAAAGTCAATCGTTTCTGAAAGTCTCTTTAAGAGAGTATTGTGTTACAATTACTATTATTATTATTCCTCGATAGACGTGCTATCGAGTCACCTTTAATTTGGGATGTAGAAATCTCCTCCATATGGTTACATCTTGGGAATCCTAAGGGCGTCGTCCTCGTCTAGGTCTGGTCTCAGTTGTTCACGGCTTAAACGTCTTCAGGATAGAGTGGGCCTTCTACACAGGTACTCGTTGATTCTCAGATGTCTCGAACTGCATTATCGGTCGGGTCTACGAGAGTTGTAATTCTGATGATTCATGTCTCCAGGTAGGATGTTGTGGAGAGTCGTCAATCGGAGAAGATAGCTGCTATAGTTATTAACACTCGTACTTTTGGTTGTCACATATTTCTTCTTGTTACAACGTTTTTTTTCTTTTTCTTTTTCTTAACGTTACATATTACACTCTTTTGTAGCAGTTAGTAAAATACATAAGAATTAATCCAAACTAATAACCAATCACATAACATTTCAACAGAGCATTTCGCTCGTGCGTGTGCACTGCTTGGAGTCGTCATAGCGAGAACGAGATTTTTCGTCCGCTACCACTGGTACAGGACAATAGATAGTGGGGTGTTTATTCCGCGAGAATATAGTCCCGGTCTCTCTCTAAATAAAACTTTTTATTTACACAAACTATCGCTAGATAAAAATACATCATTTAAATTAGTTGTTTTCGTGACAATCTGTGTCTTCAGATTCTTTAATTATTAACATTATTTTTCTATGTTATTTTTAATTACAGAAGACTCGGTAAACATGTCGAGTCCGGTATCAACAGGTAGGCGCCTGATAACGAGTAAAGGGTTAAATGCGACAATAATAATTATTTACAATATGTCTTTTCTTTACCGTTTCTTTGCCCTTATTAATTACTACTTCTATTCACACTTAGTACCTACATGTTTTTTATTATCATTGTGAGATTTAAATGGTTAATTGTTCGCAACTTAAATTTTTTTATTTCTTTATTTTTTTTATAATTGTCACAATTTAAATCGTCACAACAAGAAAAGAATAAAATATATTGTAACGAAAAGTCTTTCGAACAACCAAACGCGTCCATCCACCCGTCCACCCACTTAGTCGGGCAGGTGTTGCCTCAGTCAAGGCCGCACGAAAGTAGGTTCCAGTGTGTTCAATAACACTTGAGATATGCATTAAGCCGGCGTGCAGTAAGGAGGGAAAGCTATACTGGACCTCTGCCTAACCTACACAAGCCATAGCAGCCGGCTCGTTAGTCAGTTGACAGTGAGCGATTTCTTTAGCGCTGATCGAAGCGATGTTTGTAGCTAAGTGTTGCTGTGTTACAATTAGTGCGGAATTCTTTATAGTTGACATTATTATTGGGAGTGGACAAATTTTACTTGAATTGTTGTAAGAGTCTATTTTGTTGAATACAAATTATTAAATTGTGATAGTTAAAGCTGGATATTAGTGATTTCACTGGTGTCTTGTATTTTTTTTCACTGTACCATACGATGTTCAACTGAGAACGTCGTAACAATTCTACTTTCAAAATATAAACTGTTATTATTAATTATAAATTAAATAAACAAAAGATACAAACTTCATAAGCAAATGATACATTTTGCATAAGCAAACGTTAAGTGATGTATGATGTAAATTCATTACAGTACCGTACGTAAAGAGGTAATTAATATTCAGGCTTAGAGTTAAACAAACAACGCGGCATAATTGAACAAAGTTCTTTGCTTGTGTGTGTTTGAAGCTACAACACGGCAAACGTGGGTACGCGTCAACTTTCCCGCTTGCAAGATTTTATATTTTTGCAACACACTTAGGCCTATATTTAAAATATAATTACTTCATTACCGACTCGGAACAAGTTTTTTATATGTAAACACATAAAAGTTTTACCTTATAGCCTTAACCGGTTTCCGCTTTTAAAAAGCTTCTTCGGAGGCTGCCGTTGTTGTTGTTGGCGACTGTATCGACTGTTGAAAGATCGATGTTGTGTGTGTGGGGTGTGATATGTTCGAATAATACGTGTGATTTGAATTGCGTCTGTTCGTTTAGGATGTCGTTTTTATGTTTTTCGTGTGTTTGTATATTTCCAATTGTTCTAGAGTGTCTAGTGTTCGACCTTTTGTGTGCACGTGTAAACACGTAAGACGAACTTATCAACAAAACAACAGTAACTCTGAACATTATCACAAAACAAAACTACTTCACATATAACAATAAATTGTACACACAAAATGACGGTCTACCCACGGGCTCACACATGTCCAGCATTCTAGCAGACGTCTTCCTCCAACACTTAGAGAAAACAAGAATCCTCACAAACAATGACAGACACTCACATAAAATACTATATTGACACAGATACATTGATGACATCTTAATACTATACAGGAGAAACAAAAGACAATGTGAACAGTTACTAACGCACATAAACAAAATTCACAAAAAAATAACCTTTACTGCCGAATACAAAGACAACAATAGCATAGACTTCTTAGACCTCTCCATCACAAAACTAGAACACAGGCACAAATTCAATATATACAGAAAACCGACTACAACTGACCCACTAATACACAACTCCTCCAATCCCCCAATACAACACCAACTAGCTGCCTTCAGAAATATGATACATAGACTTAACAAATTCCCACTAGACGAAAAAGACAACAAAGATGAACTAAACACGATAAAACATCTAGAAGAATCCAACTGATACAACAGAACAATAGTCAATAAACGCCTACACAAAACACAAAACAAACAACAGACAAAGACAGAAAGCAACATATTCATAACACTAACGTACATCAACAACTAAACTGAAAAAACAGCCCACAAATTCAAAATATAGGTATGGAGAACCATACATGACTTCCATATTCTAAGATTTATATTTAAAATCATTTTCAGCCAAACAGCCAGGCTGTGTCTTACCTGCCTTTTTATTGCTGTATTAAATGAAAAATTATAATTTTATTGCCTGGCAACAAAATTATTTTATTTTTAACAATTACCATTGTTTCAAAAAGTTTAAATAAATTTTCAAGTACTTTACTCTTGTTAAAACGTAAAAGGTTGCTGGTAAACTACCCCTTCCCCTTAACCGATCTTCACCAATATCGAAAGTCATTGAGACCTCTACAATTCAGGGTTGTATGCAAAAAATTATTTGATTGTGTTTGAATTTGCGGCTGTTATCGTTTGCCATAAAAAATACGCTTCATAAAAAAATCGTTGCTGGTAAACTACCCCTTCCCCTTAATCGATCTTCACCAAAAACAATAGGTCTTGAGTACACTACAAATCAGGGCTGTATGCAAAACATTATTTGATTCTGTTTGAATTTGCGGCTGTTATCGTTTGACATAGAAAATACCCTTGTTAAAAAAACGTTGCAGGTAAACTACCCCTTTCCCTCAACCGATCTTCACCAAAAACAATAGGTCTTGAGAACTACAATTTAGGGCTGTATGCAAATAATCTTTTGATTCTGTTTGAATTTGCGGCTGTTATCGTTTGTTTCAAAAAGTTTAAATAAATTTCAAGTACTTTACTCTTGTTAAAACGTAAAAGGTTGCTGGTAAACTACCCCTTCCCCTTAACCGATCTTCACCAAAATCGAAAGTCATTGAGACATCTACAATTCAGGGACGTATGCAAAACATTATTTGATTCTGTTTCAATTTGCGGCTGTTATCGTTTGCCATATAAAATACGCTTGATAAAAAAACTTTGCAGGTAAACTACCCCTTCCCCTTAACCGATCTTCACCAAACACTATAGGTCTTGAGTACACTACAAATGAGGGCTGTATGCAAAACATTATTTGATTCTGTTTGAATTTGCGGCTGTTATCGTTTGCCATAGAAAATACCCTTGTTAAAAAAACGTTGCTGGTAAACTACCCCTTTCCCTCAACCGATCTTCACCAAAAACAATAGGTCTTGAGAACTCTACAATTTAGGGCTGTATGCAAATAATCTTTTGATTCTGTTTGAATTTGCGGCTGTTATCGTTTGTTTCAAAAAGTTTAAATAAATTTTCAAGTACTTTACTCTTGTTAAAACGTAAAAGGTTGCTGGTAAACTACACCTTCCCCTTAACCGATCTTCACCAAAATCGAAAGTCATTGAGACCTCTACAATTCAGGGACGTATGCAAAAAATTATTTGATTCTGTTTGAATTTGCGGCTGTTATCGTTTGCCATACAAAATACGCTTGATAAAAAAACGTTGCTGGTAAACTACCCATTCCCCTTAACCGATCTTCACCGAAAACAACAGGTCTTGAGAACACAACAAATCAGGGCTGTATGCAAAACATTATTTGATTCTGTTTGAATTTGCGGCTGTTATCGTTTGCCATAGAAAATACGCTTGATAAAAAAACGTTGCTGGTAAACTATCCCTTCTCCTTAACCGATCTTCATCAAAAACAAAAGGTCTTGAGAACTCTACAATTTAGGGCTGTATGCAAATAATCTTTTTATTCTGTTTGAATTTGCGGCTGTTATCGTTTGCCATAGGAAATACCCTTGTTAAAACATAAAATGTTACAGGTAAACTACCCCTTTCCCTTAACCGATCTTCACCAAAGTCAACAAATCTTGAGAACTCTACAATTCAGGGCTGTATGCGAAACATTATTTGATTCTGTTTGAATTTGCGGCTGTTATCGTTTGCCAAACAAACAAAATTACCCATGCTAAAAAAAACTGTTGCTGGTAAACTACCCCTTTCCCTCAACCGATCTTCACCAAAAACAATAGGTCGCGAGTACTCTGCAAATCAGGGCTGTATGCAAAACAATATTTGATTCTGTTTGAATTTGCGGCAGTTATCCTTTGCCATAGAAAAAAAATCTATAGACACACAGGCACACAGACAGACAGACAGACAGACAGACAGAGACACACACAGACACTTTTCGGAAAAAGACTTTTTTTCATGTTTTGAGTGTAGTAGAATCAGAATCTGCAATAATCTCGAACACGATTTTTTTTGCCATCACCATACTTCCATTCCTTAAGGAATATGGAAGTAAAAAGCAGGACACAGAATCGCATACAAAACTACCAACAAAACAGAACACACACTATGAAAACACACACACAAAGCACAAAAAAAATTTGATCTACCTGGTGTTTACAAACTAAATTGCTCAGATTGCAACAAATTCTGCGTAGGCCAGACAGGACGTACCTTCAAACAAAGATACATTGAACACACAAAGGCACTCCACTCCACTACAGAATTCACCTTTGCAAACCATCTCATTGAAGCACACCACACATACAAAAACATCGACAATAACATGGACATTCTACACGTACACACAATAGGCCAAAAACTAGACACTGTAGAACAATTGGAAATATACAAACACACGAAAACACATAAAAACGACATCCTAAACGAACAAAAACAATTCAAATCACACGCATTATTCGAACACATCACACCCCACACACACACAACATCGATCTTTCGATTATAAAAAACTTTGTATTCCGAGTCGATAATAAAGTAATTATATTTAGTTAAGTAACGGACACATCATGGACAACGAAATCCTACATTTTTCTTAACTGAGTCAACAGCGGTAGTGCTACTGTTGATTAAAGGAATACTGAAGCCAGATAATTTAGGTAATTATCAAAACACTATTGGAAAATTATAGTATCATGACTTACGGCTCAGATTTTTGTACTACAAATAAACCCACATGAACAAGATTAATGACAGCAGAAATAGACTTTTATAGACGTTCTGAAAGAGTATCCAGACGTGAGAAAATTAAAAATGAAGTTATTAAGAACATAATGAATGTGAAAAATTCAATTGTTGGTTATAGCCAGACAAAAAAATTACAATGCTATGGACACACAAAAAGAACAGCGCAGAAAAGATTGCCAAGGAGAGTTATCGAATGGGCTCACTAGGATGAACCAAAAGAGGAAGACCACCTACCACCTGGATGGAAGAAATTCAGACTATATTGAGGGAACGAGAAATTGAAGAAGGTCTTTCGATGGAGAAGCAACAGTGGAAGATGAGAATTAAGTCAATTCTGCAACCTTTGGTTCCGGAATAATAACATTGTATAGGCGGAATAATAATAAATTTGCCCTCATTTATCTGTGAAATATGTACTGTTTAGCCATATGGGGTTTGTAAATTGGGGAAAGGATAATTTCCGTGGTGCGCCCTTAAATGGTGCCCTAAGCATGTTCTTATTTTGCAAATGGTTAATGCAGCGCTTATTACAAAGTACTTTCAAGTGGTTACATTAGTTGTTTTCTAATAAGCCATGTGTCTTTACACTGAAACCAATTTTATTACGCTCAGCATAAAATGTGAACTTGGGAGCATTTAGGAGAAGGTGGTGTAAGTTTATCACCATTAGTTGCGTTGGAGTTAACACAGTGTTTCTAACGAAAGTAGAAAGTTCTTGTTCAGATCAGTTTTTATAGATGTTTCTATGTCATAAAATGAGCTTCAGCAAGTAAGTGATTAAAAATGTTTACGCATAAAGTAGGCATACATGAAACACTCACACTAATTAATTAAACGTAATCACCTACAATGTATAGAGTGTGACGTAAGCACCTACAATGTACAGAGTTGTGACGTAAGCGCCGTTAGTAAACAGAGCTACTCAACTCAACAGCCATCGTTGAGCTCTCTACACTACAGCAATGTTGAACTTGCCCGTAGTAAGTGAACAACCCAACTTGATAACATTAATTATTGACATGACAAGGAACTCTCTCGCATGGAAGTGTATAGTAAGGATGAGAAGGGTTATACGTTACTCTCCATTAACTACGGAAACACGTTATTACAACGCAATACTTGTGTGTGTGTGTGTGTGTGTGTGTGTGTGTGTGTGTGTGTGTGTGTGTGTGTGTGTGTGTGTGTGTGTGTGTGTGTGTGTGTGTGTGTGTGTGTGTGTGTGTGTGTGTGTTCCTTTTTTGTATACATTACTGTGTACGCATGAGATATCCAAGACTAGGAGAGAAAAGCCAGGAATGGAAAAGAATAGGAAAGAATTGTAAAGCCTGTGTACCTAAATGCCCTGTACGTAAGCAAGTTAATAATATTATAATTGTTTACACATAATTAGTTATTAATTTACTCAACCAAAACTAAATATTATTGCTAACATAAATGTCCGGTCACCTTGACCCCCATACTGCTGGCCTAAACGTTTGTTCGTAATTATAATAATAATGGCTCCCATGTACCACCGAAGTAGTTTAGCAGTAGGCAGGATAGGCTGCCTGAGCCGTCCGGCATACAAGGAATAGCACTACGCTGCAGCCGCCCATTATTATCCCCAGGATGTTATCCCAGCTACTCATTTTCAACAGGCTGAGTCGACCTGGGGCTGAAAAACGCACCTTGATTTTTATGGTGCGGACCCGGGTATTTGTACGTAATTATAAGAGTAAATTATTAGTGTCAAGAATGCAATTCTTTTCATACATTTGAAAAAATATTTATAATTTTGAAATATATTTGGATTATATAAAATATACTATTATAGTATGTCTGTAGTAGTACATAGTATACTATATACACTACTACTATAGACAATGAACAATTGGACTACTCTCAAGAAATAAAGAGCAGAATTGAAAAGCTAGAGCACTGTACACTACAATGTACAGTTTATTCAAAAGTCACGATTTAACAATTAACACAAAGATGAGATTTTTACGCTGGTACGTATTCTCGGTCCTCTTCTACGGTGTAGAATCTTGGTCTTTGAGTGAAGTCACAACTAAAAAACTGGGATCTTTCGAAATGTGACTTTACCGTAGAATACTGAAAATTTCATGGACAGGACATATAACTAATGTTAAGTTCTTAGAAATATGAAGAAAGAAAGAGAAGTTATTAACACAGTGAAGATAAGAAAGCTTCAGTATCTAGGACATCTCATGTGAAATGAACAGAAACTGCAGTCCATACTACAGAGAAAAATACTCGGAAAGAGAGGAATTGGGCAACCGAGAATCTCATGGCAAAGAAATTTAAGGACCTGGTTTGTCATGAATACAAGTGACTTATTCCGTGCAGCAGTACAGAAAGTTAAAATAATCTGTATGATATCCAACATCCGAAGCGGATAGGAACTATCAGAAGAAAATATATATAATATGAATGAGGGTAATGAATATTATGGCTCATATAATGATATCTTTTCGAGAGCACGTCTTGTTAATGACGCAAATTATGGAACATTATTCTGATACATCTGCAGGCTATATAACCAGCAGCGGCTGGCTTAGGTAGTCAAGTATAGTTGGCGATTTCTTCAGTGCGGGTTTAAAGTGGTTGTTGTGGAAAGTGATTACTGCGTTATAATTAGTGCGGAACTTTGAACAGTGGACATTATTATTGCGTGAGGACAAATTTAACTTGCATTTCTGTATGACAGTGTCTTGTTGATTACAAACTGTTATCTGTGACTCATTAAAGCTGGTAGTTAGTGACTTCATCGGTGTCTGTATTTTGTTTCCACTGTACCATACGACGATCCGTGAGACCGTCGTAAGAGTATGTATGTTTTTATAACACATTTAAAGATGACGTCAGTCTTCAAGAATATTCGTTGGTAAATATTTCTATTCGTAAGTGTAATAAAGTCAAACATTTATTCAAGACGTTCACGCGACTACTCTACCAGCGACCAGGCTCGCTATCTGACTACAATTCAAGGCGGCGGTGGCATAAATACCGGATTTCGAAGCGACGCAGTTCAGTTCGGACCGGGCGATTTATTTAAGTGCAGATCAATGTATTATGGCGAAGTGATCATTGTGTTAATTAGTGAGAAACTGTAATAAGGTATAACTATATTTATTGTGTGTATTATATAAGGTGTGTTTATAAGGTATTTATTATTGTGTGTTGGAAAAATCTTACTTGAATTATTGTGTAAGATTGCTTTGCTGATTTACACAAGCTTTGGTTGTAATTAGTGACTTCACAGGTGACCCACGACGAACGATGTGACCGTCATAAGAGTGGGGCAGAAATGCAACAGAACCTTTAGGAGTGAAAACAGAGAATACTTCGTTGAACAGTAGTGTACGTGGTAATTAATTTACAAACATGGATACCAGTAAAATGATGAAAGCTTTTTAAGCACTGCTACTACAAACAGAGGAAAGACAAAACACCGAAATGGGAGGCGGAATCACAAAACAAAAACGAAGAACGACAACAGTAGGCGGAAGAAGTAAAAAGACGACAAAGAAACGAAGGTAGTAGGAAGCTGACGACATCAAAGCGTTGATACAAGAGCAAAAAAAAAAGATGCAAAAACACACCACTCCAGATATGGGCCTGTTACGAGATGAATTTAATATCCAAATTACTAGAATACGTTATATAGACGAGTCGATGTTTACAAAAATATCTGTCTTGAATTTTATTTTGCTGAACTTGATCGCAGATGGATTAACAAATACCATATTCGTTTGCTTGTATTGCTGATTTATTAATGTTATAAGTTGACTCTGTTATAGACAGTAACACATTTAAATAGACCAAAGTAACTAGCGTCGTTCCATGTTTTTTTATACTTTAGACTTAGAATTTTTAGACGCAATTAAACTGACGTTAGAAAAAAAATACAACGTTTCAATACAACGTTTCCTATTTTAATTTCAAATATAAAATGTTATTTAAACTAATTTTCCGTTAATTACAGGACGTTTATGTGAAAGCCGGAAATAATTTGTGTGAAGTCAGTGCGATAATGTTATTCACTAACTCTGTTATTAGCAGTTACTATCGTTTCAAGACTTAATCATTTTTTCAGACTAGCATACACATTATAGTGTACCAAAGTTAAGATTTTGGCAAGTCGGAAAACGACATAATTAATTAATTGGGAAATTCCAATGCGTGTTTGATTTCTGTGTTGTGATGAAAGGAAAATCGGTATAGGAGTGATAGAAGTTAATCATGTGGAAAGCTGTTGGCCAGCATGTCGGTGAATAAGGTTTGTTAAAAAGTAAGCGAAGTATATCGACGATTACGTTTGTGTGTATGTGTGTGTGTGTGTGTGTGTGTGTGCGCGTGTGTGTTAGAGGGGCGGTTGGTGTAATATAGCAATAATCGACGCTCGTTTCAGCTGGCCGCCATTTTCACCTACTGTGCTGTCGAGTGTAGTAATTGCTGTGCAATTAAGCACCAACATAAATATATTACTATGAATGTCCTGCTATAGTCTTTCTGTAATAAATAAAATCGGAAACTCAATAACTCTATCAGACTTCAACAGAAAAAAGACATGTAACAATGACTTTTTGCGTATTATTTAATTAGTTAAAGCGTTATAAACTATACCAAATAACAAAAAACATTTTGAAAACGAAACATAAAATTGACTCTACACCCTCTGTAATTTCGAACTGAATATACGAACAGCAACGTAAGTAGGCTGCTCTTAAACTGTATTGACTCTGACAATTGCAAGTTACGAACACAGTCGCAGCTTACGAGACTTGATTTATAACAAGGAGGTAAACATGCGATAATTCTGTAGTGTATACATAATTTATATAATAAATAAGTGTTATTGGCAATTAGTGTTTCTTCAAACACATTTGGCAGAATCACTTTAGTTTGTTGCTCTGTTAGTATGTTGACAATAGTCCATAAGTTACTTGGCTCAGACGTTCAGTGGCGTATCCAGAATTTGGCCTTAGGACCCCAAAACTTACAGTTCTAAAGTAATTGTAAAACCGACAAAGAAAGCACGTAAAGAATGAAATTACGCAGTTTATATTCTTATTATAATTATGCCACCCCCGGTCCGATCGAGTCGGCTTCATACAAAAGAAAAAAAAACAAGTGAAGACTAATCAACATAACTATCTTTAACATGGTTGAAAACGTGTGATAATCTTCTGAATTCAGACGCAGTAAAGTAAACGGTAATACAATAAAAATTCGCTTTATTGAAACATTGTTTAAAAGATACTTATCGACTGAATTCATTTTCTTATCTATATATATAGAACTCAAAGTCTAAGGATTTATGTGTACTGAATACAAATCTACACCGTTACACCGATTGCCACCAAGGTTTGCACAGGTAACCTTTGACACAAAGCAAAAAACACTGTATAACTTGGGATTTGATATTTTCCACCGTTTGCACGATTTAGGCCATTTTAATTATGCCTTTTCGTTGACGCGTATAAAGATGTCAAAAACACCATAGTGACAAGTACATAAACAAATGATATTTAGCGGCATCGGAACTGAACTTTTATCCGTTCCTCCAGTTTTTAATATGCGATTGTATCGATACATTTTGTAATTTTGTATACAGGTACGTCTATATATTTTTTAATTGCCTTAAACGATTATAAAATTTATGTTTATATGTATTTCTGATGATGCAATGAACAAGTAATGAAATATGTTAAATACTACTACTAAAGATCTCAACAACACCATGGAGACCAAAATTAATTACCATAGTAGCAAGTAGATAAACAAAAGGTATTTAGCGGTATCGGAACTGTACATTTATCCAATCCTGCACTACATTTTCGATGTTTTATGTAATATGCGATTGAATCGATATATTACGATGTGGAAGAGAAGAAGTGTACTAAATGTAAATTGTCCTATTACTTAATGCAAAACGAAAATACGTGTTGTTTTCATTTGTGAGGTTAGATGACAACGGTTTTTGGTTTTTAGTTTACTGCTGAAATAAATAAAAGCCATGGTTGAGGAAAACATAACATTTAATGTGCTATACAATGCTTCTAACACAGTAACACTTAAAATAAAAAATTTAATGCTTTTGATTTAACAGGTCCTTTATAAACATCTCCAAAGGCTTTATAAACGGGTACTTTTAAATCTCCAAAGGGTATTGCACCAACATAAAAATTTAGTACAAGTTAAAATATAGTACAAGTGTTAAAAACAGCTTTGGAGGGAATTTGACTAATGAGTACAAAATTGTTATACGAGCTGACAGAATGCCATATAGACATAGACAATAAAAATTATATTAAAATAATTACTAAAAGTCAAATATTCGGGTGCGAAGCCGCGGGCAACATTTCATATGTCAAACGTATACACAGCTGTGCAATAAACCTGTTTGAATATTTAAAAGGAATTACTACTATATTATCGTACACAGCGTAAACAATAATCGAATAGCCAAAAAATTAAGTTATTAACAAAATTCGTCTACTACTTTCGACCCTCTGGGCGGGTCTGGTCCCGTTCGTCGACCAATTAAATTCTCCTGCAGACGTTACTTTTAGTTTAGTAGTGACCGTGAATTAACAAAAATGTAAAAAATGGTAAAAAGGTGTGTAAAGTTCAGCCATTAGGTGAACACGATTTTGAAACATTTTTATCGAAAATTTGAAAAAATCTTTTGTTAATTAATACAAAACATTCGATAGTGTCGTTCTAGAAGCTTCTCAACTAGCCCAGCCGGTGTGTTTCTGCCAAGGCCGCGCTGAAGTATCCTCTATAATTTTCAAGTGCTTGTTAAGGACGCATAATATGGATCCCTGCAGTGCAGACTATAAATAGCCAACACCTGCCGCTTAGTTTTCAGTTTACTTCGAGCGATTATTCGGTGCGTTTCGAGTGAGTATAAGTGGAAAGTGATTATTGTATGGGACTCTATTAGTTGACATTATTATTGCGTGAGAACAAGTTTATCTTGGATTGTTGTAGAAGTTGATTATAAACTGTTGTTTGTGATAATTAAAGCTGGTTATTATTGACTTCATTGGAGTCTTGTATTTTTGTTTTCCACTGTACCATACGAAGATCAGTTAGACCGTCGTAACAATATTATCATCGGGAAGTGTATATATATATATTGGCAATACAGAGATAATTATACCCCTATGTATGTAATGAGTGTGTTTAATGTTCGTGAACGTTTGTGTATATACTACATAAAGAATAATAATAAACATTGACGATAAATACGCGTATATTAGTAGTTTCATATTAATAAGAAATTATTAAAGTACTGCATTCATATTATTATTAATTGCATGTATTTCCTGTACTCAAGTCCGAACGATGAAAATAAATTTTGTTGAAAAGTTGAGAAACATTGTAGAAAATTGTTTTCGTCCGACCCTGACAGAGACTGGCACCAAAAGTTAACAATCGTGCGTTGTAGTCAACCGACTTATGGCCGACAGTGTAGCATCAGTCGTTGGTCATACGTAATGTGCCGTCACTATATGCTGATTAAATGAACATTGGGGGCAGTCGACCGTACTTTTAGTAACAAGATACGTCGAGATACAAAATTAAAGTTTTACATGACAGTCCCTGTGCTGTCCTTTGTTTTATAAACAAATATTAAGCTGTTACACACCATCTTGTACGAAAATTCCGATTACCGCTATCCAGCTTCTTAGCTCATCATCAAATTTAAATATATATATTTATGTGTGTGTGTGTGTGCGCGCGCGCACGCGCGCGAGCGAGCGTGTGTGTAGATCATATAACATATTTTGTATAGTGTGTGCAAAGCGTAATGTATATTTGTGATTATGACCACAAACAGTGCTGGAAAGAGACGCAATTGAAATAATATAATGTAACGGCCATACCGCAGCTACTGTATGGTAGTTAGACTTGTGTTAGAAAGGGTAAAGATATGTCTAGAGTACAAGGAGCGGAGATGAGGTCCTTGAGACCTGTAAAGGGTTGTACCAGAAGAGATCTTATCAGGAACGATCATATTACAATGGAGCTAGGCATTTATGAAAGCTTTAATGAGAAAATCTCCCGGTACAAAACGGCGTGGCGTTTACACGTAGAGAGAATGGATCCAACTAGAGTTGCAAGAAGAGCCCTTGACTATCATCCAAGGGGGGAGAGAGGGAAGCCCCCATAAGCGATGGTTGGCTTCCATTGAGTCTGGAACAGGCTACTAGCCTAAGCCGTAAAGGAAGACGATGGCGATGATTATATCCACTAAAACAAATTTATTATTTAAAAAATGAGTTTTGAGTTAATGTTCCCTATTAAATTGGAGTTCCGTGGAAACGTATACATTTAATTATACATACGATTTATTATGCCCTAAATATGTCATTTATACACATGACAAGAATTTTAACACGTAACGGAAGGCGACAGAAAGTTTATCTTCTGACTACCCAATAAAATTTAATGAAGAAATTAAAACAAAGGTCATATTATATTTGTAAAAGATATTTTAAATGTCCCAGTAATTGTCAATAATCAGATAGTACAAAACGCAAAAAGAGGTACAGTCGTGGCATATCTGATGAGAGGTTACGGTGAAAGGGCATAAGAACGGCTTGTTATTAAAATCAATAAAATGTAATCGTAGTAAGCAGAAATACATTCTTGTCACAATATAATAAATTGATACATATTGCTACGTTCGTTGAGATGAAAGACAGTTACGTAACGCTGTTGAAAATTGGAGATTGTCTCTCCACACGTTTATCGACTAGACCAGCACCTTGATCAGGCTTTGACCATGTCTCCAGATTGTTCCAGCACCTGTAACTACGTCATTATTCTCCGCGCGCCGCCGGGAAAGTAGTAGATGTCAATGGAACCACTGAGACGTATACGTAAGCGTCAGTAGCCGGCATAGCAGTTAGTTACTGTTGACGATTTATTCAGTGCGGATCAAGTGATTGTTGCTGATTAGTGGAAAGTGAAAATTGTCTTAATTAGTGCGGTACTGTAATAAGGCGACATTTGTTATTGCGTGTGGACAAATTTAACTTGAATTATTGTATGATGGTGTCTTTGTTGTTTTCAAACGCTTGTTTGTTGACTAATAATTAAAGTTGGTAATTCGTGACTTCATTAGTGTCTATCATTTGGTTTCCACTGTACAGTGCGACGATCCGTGAAACCGTCGTAACAATATTTTATTCGTAATTAATGTTAAACTGTGTACCCCCCTCCCCGTCCTTATGAGTTACAATTGTGGAACACATTAAACAGAAAAACATTTTCAGTGGTTCCAGAATAAGTTGCGAACTTCCATAGAGATCCCGAGAACTTAGTTACCCGAGTTAAGGTTACTAACTGGTACGTATCTTTGGACGAACTGCATACGACGTTCCTTCATAAGAATACAAGCGTTACATCTAATCAGTGTAGTTATTAGACAGGACAGTCGTTTAGGAGAACTGAGATGTTCGAAATTGTGGATAACACAAATAATGTTCAAATGCAGAACGTTGAGTGCTGTGGAATTTATATCATATAGCATAGAATTTTAACTGTAAAAGAGATATAGTGAAAGCTCAATCGCATTTAAGGATTATATAATATATTTTTAAATCAGTAACTCTTCCTTCAATTATGTTGTAACTAAACAAAACACTAATAAAAGTTATATTAACATCACAATAAAACAGAAAAAGGTTAATAATCGTGTAGGAGTGTAAACAAAAAAATAATTTGATAATAACAATAATTTTTTTTTTAGCGTTTAAATAGTAAAAACTTTTGTCTTTATATAGTGGTAAGTTTTTATAAATACGAAGAGGTAAAACGTTAAAAATATTTACCAATACAAAATGCAATCTTGTCTGGCTTGTATACAGAATATCGCACAAGTAAATACCAAGAATTATTTTCCCAAAATTAGATGGAGTTTCATATTATGGGCGTGTGAGACAAGCCGTAAAGGAAATTTGTTGTTTAAGGGTGCACACGGTAATCAAGTGGGGAACACGTCGTAAGAATGTGTGTGGCTTTGAGGAGACAAGGCGAGCTGAATACGTGCAATCAGAGACACCCTTCAACTCTCTAAAACGTCTAACCCCCCCCCCTATATATCTACTGGAGACTTATAATTACCTGATCCAAGGAGACATTCTAACTGTTTGTTGTCGAATCTCCGAGCCTGACGTCAAACATTGGAACAATTTACTGTGGTATCGCTAATATTACACGTATATAAGAGTGATAACATAGAATAATATAATGTAACATAACACAAGTACAAAAGAAATAAAATTACACAAGTAATGACAACATTAATAATGTATGGTGTGTATACGAGTTTTATAAATCTTCTATCGTTTCATAGACAACGTTAAAGGAATAGCAAAGTATGTTGTTATTCCAAGAAAAGTACGTGTTATTTCAACCTGTTCTAAGAGTCATATTTCTTTTATTTATTTGCGGTAATCGTTGTGTTGTACCAGATTCATTTGTTCGCTCATAGTCTTGGCTTCTATATTTTTGCATACGTATTCTACTATTACGAGATCATGGTAATCTGTTTCAATATAAGTATACTAATTAGCCTACTGTTTATGATAACTGCTAAATCTGGACGATTGGAAGGGTGTTTACTGTGGGTTGGATATGTCGTGTGAATGCTGTTAGTAAAGAAGCGTTGTAATGTATAATACTGAAGTTCGCGAGTTGGAAAATTAACTTGACTTTTTTACTGATATTGACTCGGGAACTGCATACTTCCGCAGCACAATGAGTGTCGTGAATAGTGGGTCCTATGAAGAAATGAAGAATATCGCAAGGGATAGAGTGACGTGGCTACAGCGACAAGGCATTGCCTTTAGGAGTTAATAAATTGACTCGGGTCGTTAGTTTGAAGGCTACAAACATATTTCCTTTACCGATGGAGATTGATACGCGGATAGGCCTTGTAGAGTGACACTTTCGTCGTCGTCTTCTTCTTCTTCTTCTTCTTCTTCTTCTTCTTCTTCTTCTTCTTCTTCTTCTTCTTCTTCTTCTCCTCTTCCAACATTAAATTATATAAACCTGTTCCGGCACCCATGTCATCCTCGGACGACCCACGTCGCTACTACAAATGGCTTTATAGTTTAGTGCCGCTTTTGGCAATCGATTCTCTGTCATCCTTTCCAGATGATCTCATCATTGTCTTCTGTAAATTGAAATAATTTTATTTATGTCCTTTACTTTGAGTTCTGCTCTGATATCCTCATTCCTTATTCTATCTTGCAATATATAATTTAAAGTATTTCGAATGAACTGCCTTTCAGCACTCTGAACCTTGCCGCATTCCTTTTTATCATGACCCCACACCTGTTATAAAGCAATGTGTGTATTGCAATTGTCTAATAAAATTTAATCCTTGTGCTGTGTTTTGTTTTATTTCTGAGATTTCCATGAGTCGTACAACAAATATTCCTAAATTTATTTATCTTCTCTCTTATATCATATTCGGATTTATAGCTTACTGCACAGCCAAGATATTTGAAATGGCTCACTTGTTGTAAAGTCCTGTTTTTATGATTATCTTAGTCCTCACTGGATATTTACCTCTAAAGGCCATGGTTTTGGTCTTTTTTACTGAAATTGTCACTGAGTACTCTCTTGCCACTTCTTGTAATTGAAACATAGCTCTTTGTAAATCATCCTCATTTCAGAGTATATATTAAACAAGGCTGGGGAAACACATCATCCCTGCCTAACTCCCTTATTTATTAGTGACCATTTCATTATATTTTATACTATTTGCTGGAATTCATTTATGTTGTTTGCAGATTGTCTCACGTTATTGGTCTGGGTGGAAGGCATACTTGGTCAGATTTGAAATACTTAAGTACATGTTGACCACGATTAGGTTGCTCTAATCCCTGTGTTTGGTTGTTTGTCCCCAGTAACACATAATCTCTATAAAAAATACTTTATATATATATATATATTGCAATGGAACATTGCAGAAAAGGGTCTTTGTAGCTATGACTACATGCTTTTGTACAATCTATGACGTTATAGACATGTTGAAAATTTATTTTGTTAAAATTTTGTAAAATAGCTGTAAGTTTTGAAATAAGAAATGGGTAGTTAACTGTAATATGTCAAAATGCCCATAAATTTATTTTCTGTCATGTCAAGTGCCAATTTAGTGCGCGAGTGCGTGTGTTATTCGTATTTACATGAATAACTCTGTGGTAAATTAACGTATCAAGTTAAAACTTTGACGGCTCATACTTCTGAATTAGCGCTATATTTTTCATGTGTCAAATACTCAAAACATATTATTTTAAATTGTATTTTTTAACAGAATTCACATTTCTAAAAAATCTTTATCTTCTGAAAGTCATAAAACTTTTAGATAAAATCTATACATGCTTTTGCAGTCTTCAGCAAAATTCATCAGGACATATGTCTATCTATCTAACCCATCAATCATGTGCTATGAGTTTTAACCAATCGGAGGCTCCAATTTTCATTCAGCTTGGTCCCTCGTGGAAGAAGCTTCGCTCAGTTCAACCTAACAGCTCGGCCTTAACAGACGTTGTCTCTGTGCGAGTTTGTCGTATCAGTATTCGTTCTACATAAGTGTTACGAGTACGAGGTCTTAGCAACGAGTTCCCCGTTTGCTAGATCGATTGGGTATTAGAACTAAAAATAATTTAATTATGAATTAAATAGTGCTATCTTGCGACAGTCAAGATTTTTCCGCATTGGAATCAGTGTATTTGAAGAAATACGTCTGGGTGAACGCGAGGACACGTCAAGATACCGGAAGGTGTACGTAAAACACATCGAAATTGAATTAATAATAGTTAAACCCATTATCAAGCCCTGAGATAAATGAGATAAACTATATCGGTGATGAACGGCGTGCGTGCGTGTCAAGGCTGCCAAAATTTACGTTCCAAGTTGTTCAAGAACACTTGAGATACGCATTAAGCTGGCGTGCAGTAAGGAGGGAAAGCTATTCAGGACCTCTGGGCGACCTATAGAAACAAGAGCTTCTGGTTTAGTCTGTTCAGTACGTTGAACGATTTTCCTTAGTGTGTATCTAAAAGTGGTTGAAGTATTGTGGCGAAGTATTACTGTGTTATAATTAGTGTGGAACTTTATTATTTGACATTATTATTGAGTGTGGAGATATTTAACTGGAATTGTTAAACGAGTTGATTACATGTTACTATTTGTGACTACTTAAAGCTGGTTATTAGTGACGTCATTGGTGTCTGTATTTTGTTTCCACTGTACCATACGACGATCAGTGATACCGTAGTAACGATATGTGTGTGCGTGTGTAATTTCTTTTGAAGTAAATTTTGTTGTATCTCTTGAAGTTGTTCTATGTTCATTACGACAGTAGACTTCTTTTGAAATTATAATGTTTGAAGTGTTATTAGTTCATACGTATGAAAAACTGACCCCCGTTTAGTAGTGTAATCTGTTCTTCACAGTTCTTAATGTGAATACAATATTGTATTAAAATATAATAGTTTAAAATGTAAAAATGGTATTATAATCTTACAATAAAAATGTTTTATAATAAGTTGTAATTTTTTTGATGATGCGAGTAAATTATAAAAATACTGAATCATTGTAAACAATAATAGAATAAAATATATTCTTCTTTTAAAATATAAATTATTATTATTTTTATTTTTTGTATCGGTCATCTGAGGACCACATGCCAATTTTAATTCTTTATTCCCTGTTCTTTTCTTGTTTCTAATATTCTTTCATCTTTTCATTATGTCTCTTCTTCCTATCTTAAGTCCACGTTGAACCTGCATTTTTCTCTCTTCTTCCCTGGACTCCTTCCATTTTTAACACTTTTGCCCGAAAAACTTCTCTTTCAATTGCTTAATCTTCGTTTATATTATTTTTTTATAAACCCTTTTTGAATTCTTTAATCCAACTTGATGTTAACTTCTTTCCCACAGATATTTGAAGATCTGTTTTGTTAACCTATTGTTGTCCATTCTATATATATATCTGTCCAAAAAATACTAGTCTTCTTTTTCTCACGGTTTATGTTATAATGTTATAATATAACATATACGGCATATATTATAATATAACATATAACGGTATATCTTATAATATAACGGTTTCTGTTATATTTTCTATACTTTGATATATTTCATCACTACTTCTTAATTTCCAACCTTCAGAAGTTTTTCGTCGGCCTAATACTTTCCTAATAATTCGTCTTTCCAAAATTTCTAGTTTGCCTAAATTATGATTCAACCCTCACTTGCATATAGGCATTCTGGCCTCACTACTGTACTGTACTGCCTTATTTTTGCATTTTTAGATATCCACTTTTTATTGTGTCTTTACCAGCGTCTTCCAGTTTCTTCTATAGCAGATTTCCATAAACTATTATTATTTATTATAAATTGAAAAAAATCATGTATGACACAACCTACATAATCCAATGATACATTTGCATAAGCAAACGTGAAGTGATGTATGATGTAAATTTATTATAGTACCGTACGTAAAGAGGTAATTAATATTCAGGCTTAGAGTTAAACAAACAACGCGGCATAATTGAACAAAGTCCTTTGCTCGTGTGTGTGTGTGTGTTTGAACTTAAAACACGGTAAACGTGGATGCACGTCAACTTTCCCGTATGCGACACTCTATTTTAAGACACTTATATATTTCTTAACTAAGTCAACAATCGTACTGCTACTGTTGATTAAGACAGAAAATTTAAGTTATTAGCAACACATTATTGAAATGTCGGTAAGGAGAACCATACATGACTTCAATGTTCTTATTAGATTATAAAATTATTTTAACATTGAAAATGTTTATAAGGACGTGTCGCACATTTGCGGCCGATCGCTGGTGCGTGATCGAAAATGGGAACCGGTGAGTTTCCATAGAAACTACTTCTTTGTTGTCAATAAAGTAGTACACATATAAAACTTCGCTTATGAATGCGACTACATTTAACTTATAATCTGTACATTGGTGAATGAAGAATGAATTCGTTGATTGGTGAATGAACATAAATATATATACTTTTTAGATTTATCGAATCATTTTCTATGCCCTTCTCTGTGCATTGCATTTGTGCAATGCCTGTAAAATTTTAATATGTACACTCAGAACAAAACTAAATATGTCGGCATGCTTATGGTAAAAAAAGAGAAAGATCATCAGAATACAAATTGTACACAATTGTTAATATTTTTAAAATAAAGAATTAATTTGATTAAATTATTATTTATTTAAACAACGCGAAAGAAAGCCAATACTGCCCAGCGTTTTTATCTGTGAATTTCTGAAAACAAAAAATTATTATGCTTACGTATCCGTGGTTTCGGTGTTTTGTTTACATAGAACGATATCAATAGTTAATATATTATTGGTTTTTTTTTTAAGTTTTTGGTCGACTAAACTTATAACATTAATACAAAAAATTAGCCCCTCACCTTCAACTACCCTTTTCATTTATTGATATTTCATCTACCTTTCTACAGTGATCATTATGACCAGCTTTTCAGGATACATTATTTATCAAAATTAAGTACTTCACTCTTGTTAAAACGTAAAACGTTGGAGGTAAACTACCCCTTCCTTTTAACCGATCTTCACCAAAATCAACAGGTCTTGAGTCCTCTACAACTCGGGCACATATGTAGAAAATTATTTGATTCTCTTTGAATTTGCGCTAGTTATCGTTCGCCATATAACAAATTCTACACACACACACATTTCAGAAAATGACATTTCTGCGTGTTTTGAGGGTAGTACAATCACAATCTGCCCTTATCTTGAACACGATTTTTCGCAATCACTATACATTTGTTCCTTACGAAACATGGAAGAGAAAAATTATTTCCGCTCATTTATCTGTGAAGTTTGTAGTGTTCAACCATATGGGGTTTGATAAATTAGGAAAAGTATAATGTGCGTGGTGCGCCCATGAATGTTGACCTAAGAATTGCACAATGGCTAATGCGGCGCTGATTAAAAAGTTCTTTCACGTGGATATTTTAGTTGTTTTGTAATAAACCATGTGGCATTACACTGAAACCAATTCTATTGTTAAGCCATTGGAGAACGTTCTACACGTTTCTCGGCTATCCCAGCAGAGCCCAGCTGTAATGTTGGTGTGCGTACGTGACACTACGTGCAAGGCAGTGTTGCGTAATACGGAACATTCTCGTACATTCGATAGTGTTATTCGCCAAGCTTCTCAACTAGCCCAACGGTGCGTGTTTCTACGAAGGCCGTGTTGAAGTATCTTCTAGAATTTTTGATTGCTTGTTAAGGACGCATATTATTGAACTGTACAGACTATAAATAGCCCAAATCTGCCGTTAATTTTTCAGTTTTACGCAGTGCGTTTCAAGCGGGTATAAGTGAAAAGTGTTTATTGTGCTGTATTAGTTGACATTATTATTTGTGTGGACAGATTAATTTGAATTATTGTACGATTATAATCTTGTTGAATAACTTGTTGATTACAAATTGTTAATTGTGATAATTAAAGCTGGTTTTTAGTGACTCCATTGGTGTGTTGTGTTCTGTTTTCCACTGTACCAAACGACGATCAGTAGACCGTTCTAACAATATTACACTAAGTAGCCTATAAAATATGGACTTAGGAGCATTTAGGAGTAGGCGGAGTAAGTTTATCGCCTTCAGTTGCATAGGAGTTAACAAAATGTTTCCGACCAAATGTAGAAGGTACTTGCTCAGATTAGTTTAAGCGATGTTACGATGTCATAAAATGAGCTTCGGCAAGTAAGTGGTTAAAAATGTTTACGCATAAAATACGCGTATATGAAACACTCAGACTAATTAATTAAACGTAACCAGTTACAATGTATAAAGTGTGACATAAGCAACTACTTAATAAACAGTGTTAGTAAGCAGAGGTACTCAACTCAACAGCCATCGTTGAGCTCTCTACACTACAGCAGTGTTGAACTTGCCCGTAGTAAGTGAACAACCCAACTTGATAACATTAGTTATTGACATGACAAGGAACTGCCTGGCATGGAAGTGTATTGTACGGATGAGAAGGGTTGTCCGTTACTCTCAATTCACTACGGAAACATGTTATTACGACGCATATACTTGTGTGTGTTTTCATTTTTTGCATTCATTACTTTTTACGCATAATATATCCAAGAGTGGGAGAGAAAACCCAGGAATTGAAAAGAATCGGGAAGAATTTTAAAGCTGTATACCTATGTGACCTGTACGTAAACTAGTTAATAATAACATGATTGTTTACATATAACTAGTTATTAATTTACTCAACTAAAACTAAACATTTTATTGTTAACATAAAAGGCCAGTCTCCTTGACTCCCGTACTACTGGCCTAAATGTTTCTCGCAGTTATAAGAGTAATTATTAGTTTCAAGAATGTAATTATTTTTATACATTTGAAGAATTCTTTATAATTTTTAAATATATTTGGATTATGTAAAATATACTACTATAGTATATCTATAGTAGTATATAGTATACTATATACACTTCTATTATAGTCAATGAACAATGAGACCACTCTCAAGAAATAAAGAGCAGAATTGAAAAGCAAGAGCAGTGTACACTAGAATTAGCAGTTTATTCAAAAGTCACGATTTAACAATTAACACAAAGATGATACTTTTACGCTCCTACGTATTCTCAGTCCTCTTCTACGGTGTAGAAACTTGGACTTTGACTGAAGCCACAACTGAAAAATTGGAATCTTTCGAAATGTGGTTTTACCGTCACTTGTTAATGACGCAAATTATGGAACATTATTCTGGAACATCAACAGGACACATAAACAACAGAGACTAGCTTAGTGAGTCAGTTATAAGTGGAGATTTATTCAGCGAGGATCAAGTGCTTGGTGTGTAAACCGATTCTTCTTCTTCTGATAGTTCGTATCCGTTTCGGATGTTGGATATCATACAGATTGTTTTAACTTTCTGTACTGCTGCACGGAATAAGTCAGTTGTATTCAAGCCAAACCAGGTCCTTAAATTTCTCAGCCGTGAGATTCTCGGTCGCCCAACTCCTTTCTTTCCAAGTACTTTTCCCTGTAGCAGTAAAGCGATTAGTGTGTTATAATTAGTGCGGAACTCTTAACAATGGACATTATTATCGCGTGAGGACAAAGTTAACTGAACTTACTGTATGACACTTTGTTAATTACAAAATGTTATTTGTGACTCATTAAAGCTGGTAGTTAGTGACTTAATTGGTGTCTAAGTTGTTTCCACTGTACCATACGACGATCTGTGAGACTGTCGTAAGAATATGCTTATTTCAGAAACACTTTTCAAGATGATGTCAGACCCTTCAAGGGTGTTCGTTGTTAAATATTTTTATTCGTAAGTGGAATAAAGTCAAGTATTTACTTAAATGTGTCCTGGAAGTATAAACACTTTACAATAAAAATTTTACAATACACCTAATAGGTTTATATAAATATGTAGTCAAATTTTACTTTTTGTCCAAACGCAATAATTCTTTGGTAAGTAGTAGCTACAACATTGTCTGGTGTGCAGCAGAACAGTATATTATATCGAGATAACTATCTAAATGTTAATTTGAACCGAGCTCGTTGAGTAACCATATTGCAACTACTAATACGTTGGACGTGACTGGAGTACATAGTGTGCAGCGGAATTAACACTACATACTTCATCTTTACAAATGAACGTTCAATAGTTACGAGCCCGCCATGTCCGTACCGCTATACGTAGATAAATGTTGTCACTAGAAAAGTATGATAGCGTTTTCTTCTTAAAGCTGCAGCATTCATCTGAATAGTATCATGTACAGTATTGCATTGTATAGACCAAAAATTAGACAATTGGGCGATTATACTATTTACAAATTTATTATAGCTACCAGAGCAATTGTTGAAAAATATGTCACGTTTATTTGTTCGTCAATATTTAATCTTTAGTACTTTACATTGCTGACGATTTTCTTATGTACATTTTGTCATTGTTAAACTGTGTATTTATTTTTGATTGAGACTTCTGTACATAATACTTTGTCCATTTGGAGTCTCTCCCCCACCAGTTAGGTTGCATAGCTTACTTCATCATAATCATCATCTTCACGGATTAAACCAAGGATGGTTTGTTCCGGTCTGAAATAGGCAAAGATTAGAGCTGGTCACTCCAGCGCTTCCTCGGATGTCCTACACCTTTCCGTCCCCTCGGCTTATAGTTCGGCTCATTCATTCCAAAGTTGTTTGGGGATGCGGCAGTCATCCATTCGGCAAAGATGTTGCCACCAATTCAGCCGATACTGGGCAATCCTGTCGAGTACACTCATAATATTCAGTTCCTGCCATACATCTGTGTTTCTTCTATGATCATGGAGAGTATACCCTGCCACGTGCCTGTGAAATCTTATTTCAGCCGCTTGGATGCGACTGGCTTGGCCTTTCGTTAAAGTCCAATTCTCAGACCCAGAAAGAAGTGTGGGAAGAGCCATCTCCTTGCAGAATTTTAGGCATGTTTCTTTACTTGCTGACATAAGGGTTCGCCTATGGTCCCCCACATAAGGTTGAACTTCTACAAATTCTTCACAACGTCGTTGCTTGCATTATAAGAAACATAGCTTATTTTATTCTCTTATTTTTTATTAAATTATCTCACATTTTGTGATATATATATATATATATATACTTACAGTGACTTATTTTAAAAATTTCAAAGTTTAGAAACATAACAAATGTGAACATTTCGCTTTCATATTCGATGAGCTTTTCCAATTTTATTGCTGCCTATTCGCGTGTCTCCAGTTTCCAATACTTTATACTGGTGTATCGTGTTAAACGGTTGGCAACCTTAGTTATGGTCTATCCTTTCTGAGAATACTTTTAGTTTATGCCGTAACGTTTGTTTATAGAAAACAATTCATAACGTGTCCGCAACTCATTTTAAATTTCCGATACCCTAACAATTAACTTAAACACGCTTACAGTTTTAAACATAAAAAAACTACTAGAGCCTAATTTTGTTAGGAAACAAAGAAACAAATATACACGTAAAGAGTATTATATTTACCAATAACAAAGCTCACATCAGATTTCATTAAAACCGGTAGTTTTATGTTTATAATAATAATTTCATGTCATTCCCTCGACACGTTTCTACAATTTATTTATTTACTGCAAAATATTTATTTCATACATGTCTAATACCTTAAATTTACCTACACAAACACTTGTGGTTTAGAGTTTCCTTTACTGTTAATAGAATTTTAGCTTTTTTTGTCTGTTTCTTTATTAACAGCTTTCGTTACTGTAATTTCGTGTAAATAATTTCTTAAAGTTAAAATTACTTATAAAAGTATATCTGTAGTTCTGGATCTAAATAGTAGGGCTCTCAGGTAACATTCCAATAAATAAAGGAGTTAGGCAAGGATGCTGTGTTTCCCCAACCTTGTTTAATATATACTTTGACGACATGTTGAGAGCATGGAAATTCAGACTGAGTTCGGAAATACAGCTTAACAAATCAATTTTCCTTGATATATGCGGATGACATAGTTCTTGTTGAAGAAAATGATGGGGATGATTTCCAGAAAGCTATGTTTCAATTACAAGAAGTCGCAAGAGAGTACCCACTGACAATTTCAGTAAGAAAGACCAAAACCATGGCCTTTAAAGGTAAATATCCAGTGAGAACTATGATAGTTATAAACAACAGCACTTTAAAACAAGTAAGCCGTTTCAAATACATATGAATCTGAACATGAGATAAGAGACAAGATAAATAAATTTAGGAATATTTGTAGTACAATTCATGGAAATCTTAGAAATAAACAAAACACAGCACAAGGATTAAATTTTATAAGACAATTGCAATGCCTCCATTGATTTATGCGAATGCGACGTGAGTCATGTCAAAAAGGAAAGAGGCAAGATTCAGAGTGCTGAAATGCAGTTTCTTTGGAATACTTTAAATTATAGCAAATCAATTTTGTCTGTAGAAGAAGAAAGAATAAGGAATGAAGATATCAGAGCAGAACTCAAAGTAAAGGATATAAATTAAATTATTGCAACTTACAGAAGACAATGGTGTGATCATCTGCAAAGGATGACAGAGGATCAATTGCGGAAAGCGGTACTGAACTGTAAAGCCATTGGTAAAAGAGACGTGGGTCATCCGAGGATGAGATGGGTGCCGGAACAGGTTTATATAACCTAATCCTTGAAGAGGAGAAGAAGAAGAATTTTTGAAAAAATTCACTGGAATTATGGAGTATTTTATTATACTTCAGTTTTAATGTTTCGAAATTCACAATTCACATGCAAATTTGTACTATTGTTTACAAACCAAAACGTCGCTTACTAAATCTTTTCAGTAGTGGCAAAATTCCGCCAATTGAATTCAAAAATGATAGTGGTAAAATGAATTGCGAGAGACTCTACAGTAAACTAAATATGTCGATAGCTGGACGGGCACATAACACACAAGCGCATTGTTCAGGAAACGTTTTCGTATATGTTGACATATCTAGGGTAGGGATGGTAAATATAGGGAAATAATGTCTTCACTTTCATCAGGGATCTTAAAAAAAAAAATTAGTAACATGAGAGTGTGACTAAAGGAAAACGTTATTGAAAAATCGTATAATGATAACAGGCATCTGTTTCAGTAAGCAGCTTTTACGTCGTTTATCTGTCCGTGAAGAAAGGAAAAGAACTAATGTATTCTCTGCGAGACGACAGGGCACTTCGTCCCTTCACAGCGCCGACTATACAATCGTCTACACATGTTGAACGTCATATCACAGCCACTACACCCGTCAGATGTGTACACAGATCCTGTGACCGATGAACCGATCAACGGGTTCAAATTCACAGCGTATTCTAAGAAATTTAGAGTTGTGCTGCTGTCAAGATGAACGCTTTATATAAACCAAGAGACTGGCCAATCGAATAACAAGTAACAGTCGCATCGATGTCTTAGGCGGCACTGTCAGATGTACCGGCTAAATTGTCTTTTCACTATGTCACATTCTAAACATACTGAGCTTAAAGGGACATCTATATATATAAAACTCAAAGTCTGAGGATTTATGGGTACTGAATACAAATCCACACCGTTACACCGATTGCCACCACATTTTGCATAGGTAATCTTTGACACAAGGCGAAAAATACTGTCTAACTTGGAATTTGACATTTTTCCCCGTTTGCACGATTTAGGCCCTTCTAATTATGCCTTTTTGTTGACGCGTATAAAGATGTCAACAACACCATGGAGACCAGAATTAATTACCATAGTAGCAAGTAAATAAACAAAAGCTATTTAGCGGCATCGGAACTGTACCTTTATCCGTTCCTGCAGTACGTTTTCGATGTTTTATATAATATGCGATTGTATCGATATATTACGGTGTGGAAAAGAAGAAGTGTACTAATTGTAAATTGTACTATTACTTAATCCAAAGCCAAAATACGTATTGTTTTCATTTGTGAGGTTAGGTGACAACGGTTTTTGGTTTTCAGTTTACTGCTGAAATAAATAAAAGCCATGGTTGAGGAAAAGAACGTTTATTGTGTTATACAATGGTTCACTTAAAATAAAGAATTTAGCGTTTTTGATTTAACAGGTACATTATACATATCTCCAAAGGCTTTATAAACGGGTACTTGTAAACCTCCAAAGGCTGCTGCACCAACATAATAACTTAGTACAAGTTAAAATAGTACAAGTGTTGAAAACAGCTTTGGAGAGAATTTGACTAATGAGTACAAAATTGTTATACGAGCTGATAGAACGCCATATAGACATAGACCATAAAAATTACATTAAAATACTTATAATTAGTCAAATATTTGCTCGCAAAGCAAGCCGCGGATAACAGCTAGTTAAAACCTGTAAAATTAAAAATGGATATCCATGTTGTACCATAACTGGAAAATTAATATCGACAATAAACAGGCATTCAGTACATTTTTTATTTCACTTCAAGAATATTATTACCCTCTCGTAAAGACTAACACGTTCCAATGCTTCCTGGGAAGCTTCCACATTTACGTTTATTAAAACACGCTAAAGAGTCAATAGATTTACAGCAATGGATGGAACAAATTAACGCGTTTCAATCCAGAACAACAAAAAGCAACTTTCTATAACTAACTAGTCCCTAGCAAAAAGGAACAAGAAACACTAAGAAGGTTTGATAGAAAGATTGTACGATGCGTTTATAACCCGGTTAAGGAAGGTTATGAATTTATAAAAAGAAATAGCAAAGAGACAGATAAGCTACTGAAGAATAAATACATTGGAAGAGCCGTAAAAGTTCAACGAATACAACGGTCACTTCTAGGGCTATAAGTCACCAAGAGCGCATAGATGATCAGCGTTTGCCAAAGCGTTTCCTGAGGACGCAACTATATAAAAGCAGAAAGAGGAGTCAACCTAGGATAAGATGGTTGGATGATGTGGTGGAAGATCCCAAATGAATGGATATGAGGTGTAGCATAACGAAGTTTTTGCCTTATTCTACAGAATAATATCACATAGAAAAAGAAGGGAAAAATCAATCTGGAAGGAGTAAAATCAACTTAAATAAAAGTAACAGAAAAGAAGTAATCACAATCATAAATAAAATGCCTTAACAGATCTAGAAAAAATCTCGATTCAAAGAAATTACATATATTCAATTTATAGCAAAATGTGTTAAAAACAAATAGTATGATTACCATCCCAGTAAAATAATCAGGATACCCAGTAAGATAAGGAGTAGTAAGGAGTTACAGCCAAGAAAAAATTAATTAAAAGGAAAAATCTCAAGATACCCAAAAAACCTACCTTAAAGACAGAACACTCTACAGCAGTAAACCACATAAAGGAAAGAACTTAAACTATAGTAGTTATACCATTAGAAAAACAAATAACAAAGTAAGAGAATACAATACCAAATAACCAGAGCTAATGTAAAATTAGGTATAAATAAAATAGTGTGCGATTGAGGGGAACACCCCAAACCAGTTTTAAAAGGACAATAAAAGACAATCATTACGCTAAGACCTTAATTTGTTTAGTTATTTAATTATTATGTTTAATTATTATATGTGTATACAATACAGACCACGTTGATAGTAGTTGATACTAGATCAAGGAAGGAAAAGCAAAATATTAATTCAAACGACCTATAAATAGTGAATCAGAAAATATAATAGTAGTAATGTGAATTGATTATAACATTGATAGGAAAAATGAAAATTGATACTCAAGCCAAATTCAACTTTGACCCTGTAAATCAAATCATAGGAAATAAATTAATAGAAACTAGACCAAATTGATATAAAATATCCCATTCAGAATACAAATACTTTATCATAATTATAACAAGAACCTATAGTAGTGATTAAAAGAATCAGAGTGTAAAATTTACTTAAATTGTGATTGTACAAGATTATGCCACAATCAGTAAAGCAAGTACTAGTAAAATACAAATAAATTATTAAATGTTTAGAATAATAGCCAGGTAGAGAAAGCAAATTACAACAATTTAATTAGTGATTGTATTTGAGGAAAATTGTAACATAAAACATATTGTAAACCATTTAAAGGGTAATTACATGAATTATAATAAGGCCTAGAGGTAAATTTCAAGGAATGTAATTCCAGAGCTTAATTCAAACCAAAATAGGTAAAGTTTAATATTAACTTGTATAAAATAAAAGCAAGAATGTCGTTATGTAATTAGAATTCCATAAAAGTACTAAACAAATAATTTATAGCCAGTAAAATATAAAAAATGTCACTTATTTCTATAAAATTGAATTGGTAATTATGAAAACAGCTGATAATGAACAATGAAAAATGAGTCCAAAATCTTACAGAATTTGCTATATGAAGAAACAAATATAGTTAGTGGATTGTTAAACGCCAAGCAGAACGGACGTGTCAGAATATATATTGAAGAGACAAATGAATGGAAATTTTAACCAACTCGAACTAAGATGTACTACGAAATTATAAAAGGATAAAGAATATACAGTCAATTAATGAATACGATTAAAACAGTCATTGGAATCACAAATATAAATTAAACAACATTAAATCTATCTGTCACTACGTATGGACACGTTTGAATAATAAATTTAACCTCATACAACAAGCAATTGATTGGAAAGCACAAATCGACACTATACACCTATTACCGAACGAAATCCAGTGGAGGATTAAAACTAAACACTACAACTTGTGGATATTCCAATAGCGGCATCACAGAAGAGGAATTAATCAACTGCTACGTTTATTTGAAGGAAATCTCGGAGTCTGGTTATCAGCGTAGAACAACTCACGAAGGCAGCCATCTTGTCATTTCGAGTCGAACGAAATCCAACCGGGAGGGGACGAGTGACGTCAGAAAAATCAGCTGGTTCGGATATAAATTTTTTCTATATACTATATTTTATTATTATTGTCTGTTAATGAATAAGTTTTTATAATTGTAAGTATTGAATTCTCTTGCCTTTCCTGACTATTTCGACAGTTCAAAGAATCCTTGTTATATAATAATTTAATTTGAATAATTTTGGAATATGTAATAATCGACCTGGGATCTAGTCTCGACTCCGACTCGAATTAGTCGACGCAAGTCGAATAATTACTTTGATCATAATAAATATAATTATTGTACTAAAATATCAATTTTATTGATTAGTTAAGAACTAATTTAAGGTAAATTAATTATCAACTTATAAACGAGAACTTCTGAGGGAAAGGAACGAGCAGAAGAAGAAATAAGGATACTAAATGTACCGCGGCATGCAATCGATTTGGCCACGACAATCTATTTAACGCTGAGCAACAAATATTTCGTGACCAAGTCATACACAATTACTAATCCATAGTTTAATTAATTGAACAATAATAATAAAATATCGGTATGGAGAACCATACATGACTTCCATGTTCTAAGATTTATATTTAAAATCATATTCGAAATGAAATATTTCCATAGAAACTACGTCTTTCTACTTATTGCTTCAGCATTAACCACAGTACTGTGCTCACTAACGTATACCATCACCACCTCACGTTTTCGCACTCGATTTTCACCGATGATGGCAGTCGATTCCACTGCCGAAAAGTCTGGTTTTGCAGAAAACATTGGACTACGGCTAAAGAGCCCGGGAAGCAATTTTAACAAAAAACTACTTCTTTGTTGCCGATAACGTAGTACACATATAAAAAATTCTCCCCTCCACCTTCAACTATAATTTTTAATAATAGAAAATTACCCCCACCCCGTTCACCTAACTTCTTCATTTATAGATATTTCATCTACGTTTCTACAGTGGATTACTATGAGCTTCTTATCAGGATACTTTATTTATAACAATTAAGTACTTTACTCTTGTTAAATCATAAAATGTTTCAGGTAAACTACCCCTTTGTCTTAACCGATCTTCTCCAAAATCAACAGACCTTCCGTCCTCTACAATTCAGGGAAGCATGCAAAAAAATATTTGATTCTGTTTGAATGTGCGGCAGTTATCGTTCGTCATGGAAACATTTCTCTTGTTACAACATAAAATGTTGCAGGTAAACTACCCCTTTCCCTTAACCGATCTTCACCAAAATCAATAGACCTTGAGCTCTCTACAACTCAGGGGGTGCAAAAAATTATTTCATTCTCATTGAATTATCGGCAGTTATCGTTCGTCATAAAAAAATTACCCTTTATAAAACATAAAACGTTGCTGATAAACTACCCCTTTCCTTAACCGATCTTCAACAAAATCAACAGACCTTGAGTTCTCTTTAGTTCAAAAAGGTATGCAAAAACCTAGTTGATTCTGTTTGAATTTACGGCAGTTATCGTTCGTCATATAAAAAATTACCCTTGTTAAAACATAAAATGTTGCTGGTAAACTACCCCTTTCCCTTAACCGATCATCACCAACACCAATACGTATTGAGAACTCTACAATATAGGGCTGTATGCAAAACATCATTTGATTCTGTTTGAATTTGCGGCTGTTATCGTTTACTATAGAAAATATCGGTATGGAGAACCATACATGACTTCCATATTCTAAGATTTATATTTAAAATCATTTTCAGCCAAACAGCCAGGGAAGGAATTTTAACAAAAAAATACTTCTTTGTTGCCAATAACGTAGTAAACATATAAAAAAAAATTATCCCCTCCCCCTTCAACTATAATTTTGATTTATAGAAAATTACCCCCAGCCCGTTCAACTAGCCTCTTCATTTATAGATATTTCATCTACGTTTCTACAGTGGATTATTAAGATCTTATCAGGATACTTTATCAAAATTAAGTACTTTACTCATGTTACAACAAAAAATGTTTCTGGTAAACTGCCCTTTCCCCGTAACCGATCTTCACCAAAATCAACAGACATTGAGTTCTCTATAGCTCAGGCACACATGTAAACAATTATTTGATTCTGTTTGAATTTACGGCAGTTATGGTTCGTCATATAAAAAATTACCCATGTTAAAACATAAAACATGAGATTTATAAAACATATCTAAGATTTATATTTAAAATCATTTTTGAAATAAAATATTTTCATAGAACCTACTAACGCTGGGGAAATCTGAGGAGCCAATCAGAGTTGGCCCTACTTGTCACTCTGCTGAATTTGGTGGAAAGCCCTGTCACTGTCGTCAAGTCCCCACCTCAATGAAGAACCCATTGTTTTATAAAAATATATTTAAATTTTGAAAACAGAAAATTCTTTTCTTGTAAATATTTATATTTTATAATCAAAATGACTTTACTTTTGTTACCTGGCAACAAAATTATTTTATTTTCAACAATTACCATTGTTTCAAAAAGTTCAAATAATTTTTCAAGTACTTTACTCTTGTTAAAACGTAAAAGGTTGCTGGTAAACTACCCCTTCCCCTTAACCGATCTTCACCAAAATCTAAAGGCCTTGAGTCCTCTATAATTCACTGACGTATGCAAAACATTATTTGATTCTGTTTGAATTTGCGGCTGTTATCGTTTGCCATAGAAAATACGCGTGACAAAAAACGTTGCTGGTAAACTACCCCTTCCCCTCAACCGATCTTCACCAAAAACTATAAGTCTTGAGTACTCTACAAATCAGGGCTGTATGCAGAAAATTATTTGATTCTGTTTGAATTTGCGGCTGTTATCGTTTGCCATAGAAAAAACCCTTGTTAAAAAAACGTTGTAGGTAAACTACCCCTTTCCCTTAACCGATCATCACCAAAAACAACAACTCTTGAGAACTCTACAATTTAGGGCTGTATACAAATAATCTTTTGATTCTGTTTGAATTTGCGACTGTTATCGTTTGCCATAGGAAATACCCTTGTTAAAACATAAAACGTTACAGGTAAACTACCCCTTTCCCTTAACCGATCTTCACCAAAAACAATAGGTCTTGAGAACTCTACAATTCAGGGCTGTATGCGAAACATTATTTGATTCTGTTTGAATTTGCGGTTGTTATCGTTTGCCAAAAAAAAAAATTTCCCTTGATAAAAAAAAACCGTTGCTGGTAAACTACCCCTTTCCCTCAACCGATCTTCACCAAAAACAATAGGTCATGAGTACTCTACAAATCAGGACTGTATGCAAAAAATTATTTGATTCTGTTTGAATTTGCGGCAGTTATCGTTTGCCATAGGAAAAAAATCTACAGACAGACACACAGACAGATAGACACACACACAGACACTTTTCGGAAAACGACTTTTTTTCATGTTTTGAGTGTAGTAGAATCAGAATCTGCAATAATCTCGAACACGATTTTTTTTGCCATCACCATACTTCCATTCCTTAAGGAATATGGAAGTAAAATATCGGTATGGAGAACCATACATGACTTCCATATTCTAAGATTTATATTTAAAATCAATTTCGAAATGAAATATTACCATAGAAACTACTTCTTTCTACTTACTGCTTCAGCCTTAACCACAGTACTGTGGTCACTAACGTATACCACCTCACGTTATCGCACTCGATTTTCACTGATGATGGAAGTCGATGGCATTGCCGAAATGTCTGGTTTTGTAGAAAACATTGGACTACGGCCAAATATCCCGGGAAGGAATTTTAACAAAAACTACTTCTTTGTTGCCGATAACGTTGTACACATATATATCAGTGGCGAAGTTACATGGAGGCAATTGAGACAATGCCTACCCTAACAAATTCTGTAGAATAAAAATTATAAATACGTATGAACTACATAACGTAAAGATTATACATTGTTACTGTGACTGTCAAATTTATTAAACCGAAACGTGGTTTATTGAGCGACCGCTAGATGGTGACAGGTGAGATTCGGCATAGTTCGTTTAAAGCGAATGAGGCAACCTGAACTTGCCTCAGCGTTTTTTGTATACATCGTATGTAAGCAATGTAGTGGTGTGATAGGGAAGTGTAGGGAGGGGGGATTGTCCCGCGCTGTACACATAGAGCGTTGAGGCATGCCTCACTTCTGTGGTCCAAACAGTTAAGTTAAAGCGCCTGTGTTGTTTCTAAGTGTTTATTTTATGCGGTTATTAAAAGTGTCACTGTTATTCCGCTGAACTAACAGATGATCAAGATTGTTATTTGAATTATTTGTAACATTAAACATATATATAGAAACTAACCAAGTTTAAAAATTTGAAGTTCAATCAGTTGTATTATTGTGTATGACTAATACAAGGATTGTTCAATAGACACACGTATAGAGCTGTAAAGCATTTTTTATTCAACGATTTTAAAAGAAGTCTCCAATAACATTAAGACATGAGTTCCACTGTTGCGCTAACCTGTAGATTCCCTGCTAGTAAAATTCTTACGGCTGTTTGTGGAACCATTCGGTTACAGCAACTCTACCTCAGCGTCCGATTTGACCCACCGTCCTTTTAGTGATTCCTTAAAAAAAATTTAAGATAAGATTTTTGCCTACCCATTCATTAACTACTAGCTTCGCCAGTAAGCAAATTGATGTCCATTTTTTCGGCTTGCACGCGTTATGTTGGTGTGGGTTTCGGCACTTTCCATTTAAAAAGCGTGCAAACGTAAGAAAATAAACATGAGTGAGGCCAGAAATAACGTGAATTGTGTGTTTGTGTCTTACCTGCCTTTTTATTGCCGTATTAAATGAAAAATATTATATTACATTAAAATTAAAAAATTTTAATTTTATTGCCTGGCAACAAAATTATTTTATTTTTAACAATTACCATTGTTTCAAAAAGGTTAAATAAATTTGCAAGTACTTTACTCTTGTTAAAACGTAAAAGGTTGCAGGTAAACTACCCCTTCCCCTTAGCCGATCTTCACCAAAATCGAACGTCCTTGAGACCTCTACAATTCAGGGACGTATGCAAAAAATTATTTGATTCTGTTCGAATTTGCGGCTGTTATCGTTTGCCATAGAAAATACGCTTGATAAAAAAACGGTGCAGGTAAACTACCCCTTCCCCTTAACCTATCTTCACCAAAAACAACAGGTCTTGAGTACTCTACAAATCAGGGCTGTGTGCAAAACATTATTAGATTCTGTTTGAATTTGCGGCTGTTATCGTTTGCCATAGAAAATACCCTTGTTAAAAAAACGTTGCAAGTAAACTACCCCTTTCCCTCAACCGATCTTCACCAAAACAATAGGTCGCGAGTACTCTACAAATCAGGGCTGTATGCAAATAATCTTTTGATTCTGTTTGAATTTGCGGCTGTTATCGTTTGCCATAGGAAATACCCTTGTTAAAACATAAAACGTTACAAGTAAACTACCCCTTTCCCTTAACCGATCTTCACCAAAAACAAAAGGTCTTGAGAACTCTACAATTCAGGGCTGTATACGAAACATTATTTAAGTCTGTTTGAATTTGCGGCTGTTATCGTTTGCCATAGAAAATACGTTTGATAAAAAACGTTGCTGGTAAACTACCCCTTCCCCTCAACTGATCTTCACCAAAAAGAAAAGGTCTTGAGTACTCTATAAATCAGGGCTGTATGCAGAAAATTATTTGAATTTGTTTGAATTTGCGGCTGTTATCGTTTGCCATAAAAAATACCCTTGTTTAAAAAACGTTGTAGGTAAACTACCCCTTTCCCTTAACCGATCTTCACCAAAAACAATAGGTCTTGAGAACTCTACAATTTAGGGCTGTATGCAAATAATCTTTTGATTCTGTTTGAATTTGCGGCTGTTATCGTTTGCCATAAGAAATACCCTTGTTAAAACATAAAACGTTACAAGTAAACTACCCCTTTCCCTTAACCGATCTTCACCAAAAACAAAAGGTCTTGAGAACTCTACAATTCAGGGCTGTATACGAAACATTATTTAAGTCTGTTTGAATTTGCGGCTGTTATCGTTTGCCATAGAAAATACGTTTGATAAAAAACGTTGCTGGTAAACTACCCCTTCCCCTCAACTGATCTTCACCAAAAAGAATAGGTCTTGAGTACTCTATAAATCAGGGCTGTATGCAGAAAATTATTTGAATTTGTTTGAATTTGCGGCTGTTATCGTTTGCCATAAAAAATACCCTTGTTTAAAAAACGTTGTAGGTAAACTACCCCTTTCCCTTAACCGATCTTCACCAAAAACAATAGGTCTTGAGAACTCTACAATTTAGGGCTGTATGCAAATAATCTTTTGATTCTGTTTGAATTTGCGGCTGTTATCGTTTGCCATAAGAAATACCCTTGTTAAAACATAAAACGTTACAAGTAAACTACCCCTTTCCCTTAACCGATCTTCACCAAAAACAAAAGGTCTTGAGAACTCTACAATTCAGGGCTGTATACGAAACATTATTTGATTCTGTTTGAATTTGCGGCTGTTATCGTTTGCCAAAAAAAAAAATTTCCCTTGATAAAAAAAAACCGTTGCAGGTAAACTACCCCTTTCCCTCAACCGATCTTCACCAAAAACAATAGGTCGCGAGTACTCTACAAATCAGGGCTGTATGCAAAAAATTATTTGATTCTGTTTGAATTTGCGGCAGTTATCGTTTGCCATAGAAAAAAATCTACAGACACACAGATAGACACACAGACACACAGACACACACACAGACACTTTTCGGAAAACGACTTTTTTTCATGTTTTGAGTGTAGTAGAATCAGAATCTGCAATAATCTCGAACACGATTTTTTTTGCCATCACCATACTTCCATTCCTTAAGGAAATATGGAAGTAAAAATTACCCTTGATAAAAAACCATTGCTGGTAAACTACCCCTTTCCCTTAACCGATCTTCACCAAAAACGATAGATGTTAGGTACTCTACAATTCAGGCCTGTATGCAAACAATTATTTGATTCTGTTTGAATTTGCGGCTGTTATCGTTTGCCAAATAAGAAAAAAAATCCCTTGATAAAAAAAAACCGTTGCCGGTAAACTACCCCTTGCCCTCAACCGATCTTCACCAAAAACAATAGGTCTTGAGTACTCTACAAATCAGGGCTGTATGCAGAAAATTAGTTGATTCTGTTTGAGTTTGCGGCTGTTATCGTTTGCCATAGAAAATACCCTTGTTAAAAAAACGTTGTTGGTAAACTACCCCATTCCCTTAACCGATCTTCACCAACAACAACAGGTATTGATAACTCTACAATACAGGGCTGTATGCAAAACATCATTTGATTCTGTTTGAATTTGCGGCTGTTATCGTTTGCCAAAAAATACGCTTGATAAAAAAACGTTGCTGGTAAACTACCCCTTCCCCTTAACCGATCTTCACCAAAAACAATAGGTCTTGAGTACTCTACAAGTCAGGGCTGTATGCAAAAAATTATTTGATTCTGTTTGAACTTGCGGCTGTTATCGTTTGCCATATGAAATACCCTTGTTAAAACATAAAACGTTACTGGTAAACTACCCCTTTCCCTTAACCGATCTTCACCAAAAACAATAGGTTTTGAGACCTCTATAGTTCAGGGCTGTATACGAAACATTATTTGATTCTGTTTGAATTTGCGGCTGTTATCGTTTGCCAAAAAAAAAATATTCCTTGATAAAAAAAAACCGTTGCTGGTAAACTACCCCTTTTCCTCAACCGATCTTCACCAAAAACAATAGGTCGCGAGTACTCTACAAATCAGGGCTGTATGCAAAAAATTATTTGATTCTGTTTGAATTTGCGGCAGATATCGTTTGCCAAAAAAAAAAATTTCCCTTGATAAAAAAAAAACCGTTGCCGGTAAACTACCCCTTTTCCTGAACCGATCTTCACCAAAAACAGTACGTCGTGAGTACTCTACAAATCAGGGCTGTATGCAAAAAATTATTTGATTCTGTTTGAATTTGCGGCAGTTATCGTTTGCCAAAAAAAAAATTTCCCTTGATAAAAAAAAACCGTTGCTAGTAAACTACCCCTTTTCCTCAACCGATCTTCACCAAAAACAATAGGTCGCGAGTACTCTACAAATCAGGGCTGTATGCAAAAAATTATTTGATTCTGTTTGAATTTGCGGCAGTTATCGTTTGCCATAAAAAAAAATCTATAGACAGACACACACACAGACAGACAGACACACAGACAGACACACACACACAAAGACACTTTTCGAAAAATGACTTTTTTTCATGTTTTGAGTGTAGTACAATCATATTCTGCAATAATCTCGAACACGATTTTTTTTGCCATCACCATACTTCCATTTCCTTAAGGAACATGGAAGTAAAAATAATAAAAATAATTAAATAATTAAATTAAAATACTAATTATATAAAAAAATAAATCAATAATAAAAATTGTATTAAACAATTATTATACTTATTTGTAAAATAACTTCGTTTTATTTACAGAGGGGTTACGCTGAGATGGCAATGGATAGGAGACATTGGAGAAGACTGGCATTGGAAACCTGGGCTCCCGTTGGGCTGTAGTGCTAAAGAAGAAGAATACAACCAAGTAGTAACGTCGAATATACGGCTGATGACATAATGAAATATGATGACGCACCAAGTAATACACTTCTTTGAAATAAATTATAAAGAACAGCTTCCAAAACTTTCCACCCCTACCTGGCTGTGGGATTGCTTTAGAGTGGCGTTGGTGCCCTATCTATGCGACATATAGAACTTCAAAACCAGTTGCCTGGTGTGTGCGTGCGTCTGTGCGTGTGCACGCGCGCGAGTGTGTTGTAATACTAATTGAACTTGCAATGTGAATATTAGTTGTTATTTTTTTTTTAATATAATTACTGACTTTAGTAAGGTATCACTTATTTATTAATCAATTATTTTAAAGTTATCACCCATTGTCAATGTTAAAAGTGAATTTCAGGGTTGTGGTTATTAAGAAAAATGTGAGTCTTAGATGAAAGTAATTAATACTAGGATGACTTTAGTAGTAAATCATTTTTAAATTTTTTATTGTACTAGGAGCCAATTTGAATCCTTCATAAAGTCAACAAATTTGTAATAGATTTCATATAACAGAACTTTTGTTCGTTTACCAGCTGGAATTAGATTGTGCACAATGCTCCATCTTCTGGCTTCAGGAAGTCAATAAGGCTCATTTACGTACCTTCATCAAACAAAGATTTCATTTATTTTTACGTAATAGGATAGAATTCTGTTATCTCTTTTATTTTGTATTTAGTTTTTTAACAGGTGAAAAATATTTTTCTGTACATCAGAGTTTCAATGACAAGTGGTAATAATTCTGTAGCCTATAAAATCGTGTTCACAGCACGATATGGAGTATGGTTTATGCATCACATTAGATTTTGTAAGATATTTAATGATTCATTCATGTATTATAATGTGATGCCATATATTTAGTATCACCAAAATTATCTCCACGTCTTTCGCGTTGACCGCATAAAATTCTCTATAATTCCGTACACATAGGCCTATACGCTACTTTTTAAAATTTTCCAGAATTTTAAAAAACTAGAAACAATAATATCAAGTTATTTTATTTTATTTTGTTGCAGAAACTACTTACTAAAATAATTTTTTTTTCGTATCGGCCGTCTAAGGACAACATGCAAATTTCACATCTTTACTCTTTGTTCTATTCTTTTTTTCCAATATTCTTTCGTCTCCTCACTGTGTCTCTTCTTCCTGTCTTCAGTCCACATTGAATCTGCGTGTTTATCTCTCCTACCCTGGGCTTCCTCCATTTTCAATTCTTTTGCCCGAAAAACTTCTCTGTCAATTGCTTCTTCTGCGTGTATATTATGTTTTCCTAAATCCTTTTGGACTACTTTAATCCAACTTGATATTGACTTCTTTCCCCACAGATATCTGAAGGTTTGCTTTGTCAAGCTATTGTCGTCCATTCTATATAATTGTCCAAAAAATAATAGTCTTCATTTTATCATTGTTTCTGTTACATTTTCTATACTTTGATATATTTCATCATTACTTCTTAATTTCCAACCTTCTTAAGTTTTCGTGGGCCTAATAGTTTCCTAATAATTGGTCTTTCCAATATTTATAGTTTGTCTAAATTATAATTCAATGCTAGACATTCACTTGCATATAGGCATTCTGGCTTTACTACTGTTGTTCAGATTTAAAATGTATTCAAACCATAATTCGCCTGTGACGTCGGCTGCATATCGCTTATCGCCCGACCAGCCTAGGTCGGTCCCCCCCTTTCCAATCTAACAGTCAGCTGGCGGAGCTCCAAGAGGCAGGAGCCTGTTCCGCGCGTGTGTTACGCAAAATTCAATTTACGGCCGTCAATATGTGAAGGATTCAATTGAATTCAGTTTTTAATTAACTCAATTATTAGATATGCAGTCGTACGGGCACGCGCGGATGCACCGAATCGCATAAGTATGATTTAATCTGCTTTTTTATAATAAATAGTTTATACAGTCCACTTTTATCGTCTTACATTTTGCTTAAACCCAGCCTATGGTTTAAAGTGTGAACAGCCGTTAACCCCATGCTACGCGAGGGGACAGCACGTTCAACGCAACAACTGTACTGTAATGCATTATTTTCGCATTTTTAGATATGAAATTTTTATTGTAAATATCTTTAGTTATACCATATGCCTTTTCCATCTTAGAATCCTTTCTTCTATACCAGATTTTTCCAAGCCATTCTCTTGAATTATCTCTCCTAGATACTTAAATTTTCCAACCCTCTCTATTCGACCAATAGAGAATAGAGAATAAAGTGAATTTTATTTATTCACCAATTTTTGTTTGTAAATATATCATTTTTATTTCATAATTAAAACAATGGGTATCCTGAAAAATATTGGGTTAGATGGAAAAGACCTAAGGATAATAGCTACACTGTATTGGAACCAATCTGCAGTGGTTAGAGTAAATAAAGGGAAAACTGAAGAGATACAGATTGTGCGTGGAGTAAGACAAGGATGTACACATCTCCTCGGAAGGTATTTTTAGAGAAGCTTTAGATGTATGTGGTGTGGGAATCTCTCTGAACGGTGAAAGAATAAATAACATGTGTATGTTGTCCGGATGATACCGTCATATTCACAGATAACTTAAGGCTGCAACAACTAATGAATAGAGTGACAGAAAGCAGCCGTAGATATGGTCTAGACATAAATGTTGATAAAACGAAGCTAATGATTGTATCTAAGAACAAGTTTACAAACTGTACCCTTAATATAAACCAAAGGCCAGTTGAACGTGTAAGCCAATTTACATATCTTGGTACTATAGTCAATGATCAATGGGACCACTCTCAAGAAATAAAGAGCGGGATTCAAAAGGCAAAAGCAGTGTACACTTGAATGAGCAATTTATTCAAAAGCCACGATTTAAGAATAAACACAAATTTTTTTTAGATACTGAATACGAACTGTGTTAGTGTTTTATGTGTTTGTGATATATTTTAATGTTTCGACGACCTCGCAAGAGTAATTGCACCTGATGATGGAACATACGTTCCGAAACGCGTAGTGTTGTTTTAAAAAGGGAAGTCACAAGACGGATAATAAGGTAAAATATTAATATATTAATTTATAAACACAAAAATGAGACTTCAACGATGCTACGTATTTTCGGTCCCCTTCTACGGTGTAGAATCTTAGATTTTGACTGAAACCACAACTAAAAAATTTGAGTCTTTCGAAATGTGGCTTTATAGTAGAATACTGAGAATTTCATGGTCAGCACATATAACTAATGTCGAAGTTCTTAGAAAGATGAAGAAAGATAGGAAAATTATTAACACAGTGATGATAAGAAAGCTTCAATATTTTTTGGGACATCTCATGAGAAATGAGCAGAGATTTTACTTACTGCAGTCCATACTACAGTAAAAAGTACTTGGAGAGAGAAGAGCTGGTCGACCGAGAATCTCATGGCTGAAAAATGTAAGGACCTGGTTTTGCATGAATACAGCTGACTTATTCCGTGCAGCAGTGCAGAAATTTAAAACAGTCTGTATGATATACAACATACAAAACGGATAGAAACTATCGGAAGAAGAAGTTTTCACAATTATTGTCAAGTTAATTGTGAATAGCCAAAACCTAAATTTGAAAATAATGATAAAATTACTTGGACCTTACACGATACAAAGATAAAATGCCATTGATTAAATAAGTGATAGAGTGCTTGCACACTGTTAGGTATATTTTGTGTAAGTACACACTACACAATATTTTGTGATTACATACTTACGGGCAGCAGAAACTTCCAATTATGTGAAGTAATTTCTCTAATGCATATGATGTGTATCGAAACACAAATGACGGGTGGGTAGTGATGTACTTTCAGCAGGTCATTATAACTCGCGGCCTGGTGGTGTCGAGTGTACTGGTGGTGAGTTACAGAATGGCTCTGATTACACGTATTCACTGCGCTGTCACCTCAAAGCTAAACCCTCTCACACAAGATGTTTTCTACCCCATTAATCAACAGACATATGCTCCCTTCTACCCCACCAGTTAATCTGTTAATCTCAATGCCAGTTTAAATATCGGTATGGAGAACCATACATGACTACCATGTTCTAAGATTTATATTTAAAATCATTTTCGAAATGAAATATTACTATAGAAACTACTTCTTTCTACTTACTGCTTCAGCCTTAACCACAGTACTGTGGTCACTAACGTATACCACCTCACGTTATCGCACTCGATTTTCACTGATGATGGCATTGCCGAAACGTCTGGTTTTGCAGAAAACATTGCACTACGGCTAAACAGGCCGGGAAGGAATTTTAACAAAAACTACTTCTTTGTTGCCGATAACGTTGTACAATATATATAAAAAATTGCATAAAATTAATGGCTTGTATAAGTTAATGTTTGATCTCCATTAAGTAGTGCTCAAGTTTCCTAAGTTTTAATATTATGAGGTCCGTAATTAAAACATCAGAGCAGGTTTAGTGTGTATGAGGGTACTCCGTGGACAAAAATTTTCAACATTTCCTATTGAGCGTTGCTTAGAGTAAAGCTGCGAATCTACAGTGTATATTTCACAGAACAAACACGCGAAAAAGAAGGAGCGCTCCGAAGTCACTCATGGACCCTCAGCATCTTGCAGAGTGTTCATTCCCTAAAGACGAAAAGTCTGTCTATGAATCGTTCCTCTGTAAACACGTGCAGTTACACTGCTCAGCGATCCACAGGAAGCAAATCGCTATCCACGCTGGACACTTTTTCGGCTTGCACGCGTTATGTTGGTATGGGTTTCGGCACTTACCATTTAAAAAGCGTGCAAATGTAAGAAAATAAAAATGAGTGAGGCCAGAAATAACGCGAATTTTTGTTGTGTGTGTGTGTGTGTGTGTGTGTGTGTGTGTGTGTGTGTGTGTGTGTGTGTGTGTGTGTGTGTGTGTGTGTGTGTGTGTGTGCCCTGCCTTTTTATTGCGGTAGTCATAATAATAAAATGGAAATATAAACATTACATAACTGAGATATGCTTGCCTGCCACGAACGATATATTATTTTATACATGTATATTAACTCATACATAATTTACATTAAAATGAAAAAATTATAATTTTATTGCCTGGCAACAAAATTATTTTATTTTTAACAATTACCATTGTTTCAAAAAGTTTAAATGAATTTTCAAGTACTTTACTGTTGTTAAAACGTAAAATGTTGCAGGTAAACTACCCCTTCTCCTTAACCGATCTTCACCAAAATCGAAAGTCCTTGAGATCCCTACAATTCAGGGACGTATGTAAAACATTATTTGATTCTGTTCGAATTTGCAGCTGTTATCGTTTGCCATAGAAAATTACCCTTGATAAAAAAACGTTGCAGGTAAACTACCCCTTCCCCTTAACTGATCTTCACCAAAAACAACAGATGTTGAGTACTCTGCAAATCAGGACTGTATGCAAAACTTGATTTGATTCTGTTTGAATTTGCGGCTGTTATCGTTTGCCATAAAAAATACCCTTGTTAAAAAAACGTTGCCGGTAAACTATCCCTTTCCCTTAACCGATCTTCACCAAAAACAATAGGTCTTGAGAACTCTATAATTTGGGCTGTATGCAAATAATCTTTTTATTCTGTTTGAATTTGCGGTTGTTATCGTTTGCCATAGAAAATACCCTTGTTAAAACATAAAACGTTGCCGGTAAACTACCCCTTTCCCTTAACCGATCTTCACCAAAATCAATAGATCTTGACAACTCTACAATTCAGGGCAGTATGCGAAACATTATTTAATTCTGTTTGAATTTGCGGCTGTTATCGTTTGCCAAAAAAAAAAATTACACTTGATAAAAAAAAACTGTTGCAGGTAAACTACCCCTATCCCTCAACCGATCTTCACCAAAAACAATAGGTCGTGAGTACTCTACAAATCAGGGCTGTATGCAAAAAATTATTTGATTCTGTTTGAATTTGCGGCTGTTATCGTTAGCCAAAAAAAAATCTACTGACATAGATAGATAGACACACAGACACTTTTCGAAAAACGACTTTTTTTCATGTTTTGAGTGTAGTACAATCAGAATCTGCAATAATCTCGAACACGATTTTTTTTGCCATCACCATACTTTCATTTCCTTAAGGAACATGGAAGTAAAAAACGACAGATATTGTGTGTACAAAGTTTTTCTTAAAATACTGTGAACATATTTACATATTTATAAACATATTTATTTTCAAATCGTTTTAATTAAATTTAATCTTATTTATTATTTCTACAGTTATTCTCTTTATATCATTATCACCATCATTTTCACGGATTAAACCAACGGTGGCTTGTTCCCATCACAAAAAGGCGAAGATTAAAGCTGGTCACTCCAGCGCTTCCCCGGACGTCCCACACCTCTCCGTCCCCTCGGCTTATAGTTCCATAGTTATTTGGGGATGCGGCAGTCATCCATTCGGCAATGATTTTGCCACCAATTTAGCCGATACAGGGCGATCCTGTCGAGTATACTCACAATATTCTTTTCCTCCCGTATGTCTGTATTTCTTCTATGATCAAGGAGAGTATACCCTGCCACGTACCTGAGAAATCTCATTTCAGCCGCTTGGATGCGACTGGCTTGGCCTTTCTTTAAAGTCCAATTCTCAGATTCATAAAGAAGTGTGAAAAGGGCCATCACCTTGTAGAATTTAAGGCGTTTTCCTTTACTTTCTGACTTAAGGATTCGCCTAGCGGTCCCGCACATAAGTTTGATCTTATGGAACTTATTGACAACGTCGTTGCATGCACTATAAGACAAACTGTAGCCCAGGTATTTAAAATTGCTAACTTGTTCAAGGCAGTACCATCTATAATATATGCCCGTATGCCCGTACCATCTAATTTAATTTTTGCCCGTATGGGATCAGTTCCACGAAAAGCCATCACCTTGGTCTTAAGTGTGGATGTATGCAATCCAGAGTTTTTGCAGATTCGATTTAACAGATGTATACCCATCTGCAATCTGTTTTCAGAGTCCGACAGAATAACCTGATTGTCCGCCACTGTAAATTTTCCATATTCAATTCAAATCGTTTTAATTAAATTTAGCCTAAAATATTATTTCTACAGTTATTCCGCTTATATTACCTTAAATATTAAACACTAATCGTTACGCTATATACAGAGTCTGCCGAGATTCAGAAAAATGCATCTATTGCAATGAATCGGCGAGGTGAGTCCCACTCGTTGAGTGGTCTTTGGACGCGAGTTGTGGTGAGCTAATTAGAATTTCCCTTTCTTCTGATTGCCTGGTGGTGTCAGACAATTTCGTGCGGACACCGAAAGTTTATAAATACGGGTGTCCTACTCACAGCCACTAGCCTTAACCACAGTTCAGTGGTCACTGACTACGAAACATTTGTCAATGTTTTGCAGCCTTTTGCTCTGAAGATGGGCGTAGAAGGCACGGCTAAAACGTTGCACCAACAATTTCGACCATGGCCTTAGAACCCGGCAAGCCGAAATTCTCATAAGAATAATCGTTACCTTTGTTTTTCTATAGAATATATAAAACTTCGAAAAATGTCCATCCTAATAACTCAAAACCGTAAGTTAACCTTACTCAATCACTCAAAACATTAATTAAAATTTCATTTATTGATCCAAATGAATCTTACTAAAACAAAATCAAATATCTAAAAATTAAGTTTTGGGGCAATAAAAATAAAAACCAGTGTAAACATGTTACAAGGCATTCATACGCATTTCGTTTCCTATGGCTACTGTTTTGCCACTAGTACCTCAGATACGTTTGTGACTTCATACAATCTATAAAAGGCCTACGTAGTTTTATTTTATATGATGTTAGAAAATAATATTTTAATATAACGGATCCCTTATAAAACATTCTTTAAACTCGTACTAGCTCTACCACTTTTTTAATTATCTACGTTTACCTATGTTTGAAAACGTACGCAGCAGTATACAACAATTACAAAAGCGCAGGTCAAATACTTGTTACGTTGCAGAGCAAAAATGGAAATTAGGCTTAGGTAGGCTATATTTCTCATGTGATACTAACTGTAGTGAAAGTAATGTAAACATTCTTTTAATGTTTTGATCACATTAGAAATAAAACAAGGCACAGCACAAGGATTAAATTTTGTAAGACAATTGCAATACCCACGTTGATTTATGCAAGTGAGGTGTGGGTCATGACAAAAAAAAAAGAAAGCGGCAAGATTCAAAGTGTTGAAATGCAGTTTCTCGAAATACTTTAAATTATACATTGCAAGATAGAATAAGAAACGAAGATAGCAGAGCAGAACTCGAAGTAAAGGATATAAATGAAATTATTTTAATTTACATAAGACAATGGTGGGATCATCTGCAAAGGATGACAGAGGATCGATTGGCGAAAGCGTCGCTGAACTATTAACCCATTGGTAGAAGAGACGTGGGTCGTCCGAGGATGAGATGGTGTCGGAACAGGTTTATATAATCTAATCCTTGAAGAGGAGAAGAAGAAGAAGTTTTGATCATTTAAAGTATAAGATTTTTCACAATGTCATTCACAGTTGCGCGCGCGCGCGCACGGAGACACAGTAAATATATACAAATGTGTGTGTATGTGTGTGTAATTTGGAAAAATCTAAGCTCCTAACCTAACTTTTAAAGTATTATGTTAAAGATAAATATGTTAAAGTAGGTACTTCAAATGTTACAGTTTTTACTAGAAAGGAGACTGAATTGATGGAAAAGTTTAAGCAGAGCATGTCATTTTCTGCGTGTTGTCAGGGACAAAAAGGACATTACAAGGAACACAGAGTACAGGCTTCTTCACACTAATAGAAAATTATTCTTATGTAAATGCCTAGTAATATTAGTAAGGATTAAAATTAAGAAACCTTTTGTCCGTGTGAATGAAGTGTATGATCCGAAAAATGCAAGAAACGAAGAAACAGAAAAAAATGTATAACGTGTTCCAGAATGAATTTGGTAAGTTTGTTAAGACAGATCATGTAATAATTGTAGGTGATTCATACGCCAATTTATACCAGTATAATAGTTACTCAGATTAAAAAATACTATAAAAGATACTGGCCAGATATTGAGAATTTAATCAAATTGAAAGGGATTAAGATTTTCAGAAAGGGGGGCAATAATAAACACACATGGAGTGCTAGTGTATAAGATGCGGCCCGATAGGACCAAAAAAAATGTTAATGTTAGGAAGAATGATGCTTGTGGTGCTATTGCCAGGATGCAGAATAATGACGATAGTGGACTGTATAATACATTTATTAAGTTCTGTACACTTATATCATGGTGTTGAGATTGGCTAAGTCTGAACAATTTGATTTTGAATAAACAGAGTCGTAAGAACGCTACATGTTAAATGAGGCGCAAATGTGCGGCACTCAGATTAAAACGTTAAGGCCTAAGGCCTAGACGAATGTCGTATGAATTGTCGTAAGACTTGAGGCGCGAGTACGCGGCACTCAAGCTACATGAAAAAGAATTAGCAATGTATTGCTAATTCATTGCAAGTGCAATATATGTTGTAGCCTAAGGCCTACAATGATTGTCTGACGACAAGAAAAATGATAATGACAGAACAAGCGAGCAAACGTTATGACGTCTGCCGCCTGCCGTAGATCGGACAACTGTGTTGAACGTTGTATATACATGATAGCGCAATATCAGAAAGCACAGATTAGCCAACCTATTAATGCGAAAATTACCACATTACTGTCCAGCTATAGGTTCTAAATCATTATTGATTTAAACTACTAAATGACAAACTGACTACATTGGTAGAAGATAACCAGACTGCATCCTTTCAGATGACCATACATATGTACTAGAGGTGTGATAAACTAGTATTTGAAAATAACACGTACGAAAAAACCGTTCCAAAAAATAACACGTACAAATACCTGTTATTATTTACGTATTATACATATACATGTATTATATAATTTGTTATAAGAAATGAATTGAAACTAAAAGTATTAACGTGTTACTTTATACTCTGACTTTATTAAGCTGTTACTGTTTAAAAGAAAATAAGAAACAAGAGAATTTATAGGCCTTTGGGAATACTATTTTAAGTTTCCACTAGGAGTAAACAAACTGACATAGATTTAATGTTAAATTATTGATTGCATTTTGGTTAGACAAATCAGCTGCAGAACTTAGGCAATGAAATTTAGAGTGCACTTAATAGCACAACAAATAATGTCAAAACAATTTACGTGAGATGTGCAATGAAGTTAAAATCATCTCCGAGATCACATTAACAAAAAGTACTAAATGGCCTATCAGCCACTGTGTAGGTTACAAAACATTATAATCCGCTTTTTAAAAATTTACCAAGTTTGTGACTAGTCAAATATATAATTTGTTATTATAATCTGTATTATATATCTGCATAACACGCGAGAATAAATGTAACGTCAGTATGAATTTTTTCATTTATTAAAACAGCTTCGTCTCTTTGGCATTGAGATATTCTGAACCTCGCTGTTTAGCTTCGTTTCGTACTTGTATGGCAATCGGCACATACGCAGAGTGAAGTATTCAGCACCAAAAAGTGGCTTTGTACTCGTGTACTCGTTATACTCTATAATCGTAGTACTTGTTTACTTGTTTATTCGTTAGTTGCTGAGGGGGGGGGTCCGGGACTTGGAACCGCGAGTAATCGGAACAGGTATTTCATCTTTTCAGATATTTCAGTTATCGTTGAATCGGAACATGTATTTCAACCACTGTTATATCCGTTCCACAAAAATATCGTTCCAAAATACCTGTTATAGGTATATCGGCCTACCTCTTTGTGTACACGCTACCATTTTTGTACTGTGAAAATGTGTTTATTGGTTGGACGGGAGAATCCACATTTTTAAAACAAAAATGTTACTGAGGTATATAAAGTGCATTTCCTAGAAAAAAATTGCAGGAACTCTCTGTCATGTCTTTCAAACTATTTAACATTCTTACCATGCGAAAAAGGAGCGGACTTGGAATCTTTATGTCATACAATAATACAGAGGCATATTACTATGTGGCACATAGTATATTCTGCAGTCCGCAAATGAACGAGCATTGGATTCCATGCCGTCCCCTAATATGTTAAAACGATTACTGTGTGTATGTGTTTTATACTGAAAGGGGGGAGGGGTGTTTGTTATGCTGAAAGAGATATAGAAGGAGAAAGAGAGAGAGAGAGAGGGAGAGAGACTCTTTCGTTTGCAGGTTTCTGTTATTATTCATTACGTTAATAAGAGACCTTGTAATATTTTAATAATGTTGAAACATATTAATCGCATGTTGAAACAAACAAAAATAATTATCTCTTAAAGCTTTAGAAGATGAAGAATTGATGAAGGGTACAGAAAGGCAAGAATTTTTGTCTTGTGCGTGGAAACTTTAAAGTAGCATTAGAATATAAATGGCGAAATTTTGCCAGACATTCAGATAGATTATGTTAAGATTCTACTGTATATAATTCATCACTGTATTTTTAATTTTTAATTTAAACGTTTATAAATTAGTGGCTCATAAAACTTGTATTTCATTTGCTTGTTCAGTAGACAACCAATTCACACTTATTTGATACTCTGAAAAATCAAAAAAATCTTCAAAGCAGCAGTAAAATTTTTTGTTTGGGTATTACGTTATGGGCGAAATCGTAGCAAAGCAGTGTGTTTTACGATTAACCAGTGTGTGGCACTTAGTACGTGTTCAAGCATTGCACAGAGAAGACCAGTGTACCAGATCATTATATTTTTAACAAATAAAAACACACCTCCACATCTGTTCATACCCACTGTCTCAGAGACAGGCTGATCACATGATTTAATCAGAAGTAATTGTTTATCATATTATCGAATGTAAAATATCAAGGTTTCAGATGATGTGTGGCGTCAAACATAGAACGTTGAGGAAAAGGACAAGGAAACAACACAAGGCTTAAATTTTATAAAATAATGGCAGTACCTGTTTCACTATGTAGATGTGAAACACTGGTTCCTACAAAGAAAGATTAAAACCAGATTAAAACTTTAAAAATAAAGTTTCTGAGAACTACGTAAGGTTAAGGTTGCGTTTCGATGTAGACCCTTTGGTACAAGAGATGTAGGAAGACCGAGAGTGAGATGGAGAGATACTCAGTGAGGACGGAACAGGCAAAGTGCCTACTACGTGAGGTGAAGAAGGAGAAGAAGAAGAAGAAAAAGAAGAAGAAGAAGAAGGAGGAGGAGAAGGAGGAGAAGAAGGAGAAGGAGAAGGAGAAGGAGAAGGAGAAGGAGAAGAAGGAGAAGAAGAAGGAGAAGAAGAAGGAGAAGGAGAAGGAGAAGGAGAAGGAGAAGGAGAAGGAGAAGGAGGAGAAGGAGAAGGAGAAGAAGAAGAAGAAGAAGAAGAAGAAGAAGAAGAAGAAGAAGAAGAAGAAGAAGGAGGAGGAGGAGGAGGAGGAGAAGGAGGAGAAGAAGGAGAAGGAGAAGGAGAAGGAGAAGGAGAAGGAGAAGGAGAAGGAGGAGAAGAAGGAGAAGGAGAAGGAGAAGGAGAAGGAGGAGAAGGAGGAGAAGGAGAAGAAGAAGAAGAAGAAGAAGAAGAAGAAGAAGAAGAAGAAGAAGAAGAAGAAGAATATCGAATATGACAATCATAATGTAAAATCAGGGTGTACTACAAAATTAAGCTAAGACTACACGAATGACTCTCCAATGGCAACAAGAATAATATTTGAAGCCGAAGTAGCAGAAATGAATAAACAACTGCATCAGATTGAGTCCTAGGATCTTGTTAGTTCTGTATGTGCTCGCGCGTTTGTGTGAGGATAACATGGAGACATATACGTTAATTCGGCTCTTCTTATTTAATTTCTGAACATATCTGAGTTATAAATGTTTTATTTTATTTGCAAAGTGGTTTTAGTTCGATTACCGGAGCGGCATTAAAGTAAGGTCATTGATGTTAAGAGAACCTCATTCTATAATATATGACTATTTACGTTATAATTAGGATTGTTCATTAGTCTAATATAGTTGGATGTTGCTGCAGTAGATAGTGCTAAGAGGACGGGTGAGTTAAATAGAGATGCTGACTACAAGCATTTATATAGGAAGTTCTATATTTACTCTCCCCCTTCACCACTCCATACACTTATTCTCTTCCTCACTACTTGTTTCTTGCGCATGCGCCAATAAAAAAAATTAACTGCAATTAATTAGTAGCACTTTTGATTCACTGCGAACTTCAGAGTTAATAATATTTTCGTGTATACCAGTTTCATTTGAAGTTACGATACCAATAGACGAAATTGCATGTAGAACTTTCTTTAGCACAGGCAAAATCTAGTTAATTTACTTTTTAAACTGATAGAAGTTTTTTATATAACGTGTAAAATAAACATTTTTATAGACACATTTTACTGCAGACTACTATAACTGTGAGGTAATTCTAACATCGTCATTTGAACTTGACAAAAAAGAAGTACATGAACAGAAGCCACGCAGTTAGTTTTAACTGACTAACTACTGAGCTAACTACAATACACCAAAATATTTGCAAGACAGATACTTTATCCTTGAATTAGCAAATCATATATGCTTATCAGAGAAGAAAGTCGGCTATGACAGATTCGGAAATTAATCGATATAAGTCAGAGAAGCATTAAAACCTAAAAACATTAAAGTTTACAGTTGAGTGCAAAAGGAGTAGATGTACAAACTTTTGTTGTCTTCGAGTGAAAGAAAAAGTGTAAACACGGCAATAAAAATAAAGAATATTCAAAAAGGTCATGAGAAGGAATATACACAGAAAAACATTGTGGATATTTATAATAATGAACATTAAGAAACAGCTTAATTACTAGGTCACAAGACTCCATGTATTTTATGATTGAAAAATATATTTGTAAGCTATAAATTTCCAGAACGATTTTCAAAATTACCAGTATATATCACTATAGACGATTTTAAACATGAAAATAAAATAGCCTTGATGCACTTTGTAGTGCTCTACTTTAGTTAATAAGTGGCATAGATGGCAATGAAATAACCATTATAATCGATCTATATAATTGTGGTTATATGCTGCACAAGTTTTATGAATGCAGTATTTAAAGGAATTAACAACCCATGTATATTCATTTATGTACCACTTAATAAAAATACTGTTGGATGTTTTGGGTTGAACGGTTTAATTACTAAACTCACTAATTCGGAAATCACATAAAGATAGAATATTAATATTACAGAAAATTCCATGGAAAAAACATAAATAAGAATAATTACAAAATATTATCAACTGTCAGCGAAATAACTATTCACATAACCTACTATTATAGTTAAGTGGAAGTCACTCAAGTTTAGTTCTCTCACAGAGACAGAATAGTAATAGTGTTTCCAAAGTATGGTATAATATCAGCTTCACATTGGAGGATTCAGGATTAAAGCACACAACGGAAACGGAAACAAAATTTGCAAGATTAAATCTATGTAGACCAAAAACAAGAATATGACTCTTAATGTGACTAAAACCTATTGCCACATATAAGAGTGAAGCACGAGATTTCAAAGCTGGAAGAGTCTAAGACAAACTAGGCCCAAGTAGAACGACGATAAAATTAAGAAGATGAACTTGTAGAAAATCAAACCGAACGTTTTTAAGAAGTTTTACACAACGCAGAAATTTTAAGGGGAAATGGGCAGAATCATTGTGAAACCATTGATTTAAAACCATTGTAAGAAATATCATGGCTTACGGCTCAGATGTTTGGATTACTAACAAACACACAAGAATAAAATTAATGACAGCAGAGATGGGCATTTGAAGACGTTTGGCAAGAGTATCCAGACGTGAGAAAATCAGAACTGAAGAATGAATGTGAAAAATTCAATTGTTAATTTTATAAAAAAAATTACAATGGTATGGATACACAAAAAGAATGGCACAGGAAAGATTGCCAAGGAAAGTTATGGAATGGACCCCAACAAGATGAAGGAAAAGAGGAAGATCACCTGTTACCTGTATAGAAGAAATTCAGACAATATTGAGGGAACGAGAAATTGATTTTTGGTTGGACAAGCAGCAGTGGAAGATGAGAATTCAATCAATTCTGGAATCCTTGGTTCTGGAAAATTGTACAAATGTGTAAACCTTATACAGTCGGAATTAAAAATTAGCAAACTCAGAGAGAAGTAAATCAATAAGGACAGTGAAGGAAAGTCAAACGGCCGACGAAATAATAAGAGATTAGGAAGGAGAAGACTATGAGGAAAATGTTTACAGATGTAACAGAAAACTTGTAGAAAAATAATAGCTTAGACAAATTTGTAGCATTTACCACACGTAATGCTGTTCCCTGCGTATTCCATATTAGAAGTAATTTATACGGGCAATGAATAAAATGCACACATGTTTCCTATAATTTGGAATGTGTGACATACGGAATATTGTGGGGGTGGGTTTGTTTGTGATACAACTTAAAAACGACAGTTCTTAAACATATAGTACTCACAATTGACTGTTTAATTAATGAATCAGATTCACAAAATAGCAGTCAGATACTCTTATTAAGTAACAGTTTCTGAATTCAATCCAGTAGTGTATTTAACGTAACATGTATTTCTTTAGGTGGCCGTGTCCGTGTGCGTCGTAGTCTAGACATTTATCTCTCATGAGAAGAGCAGACACAGATAAATGCAACAAAGTAATATAACATAAATAAACTACTGGTGTGTATAGTTTCTGTTTCGATTAAACACGGAGGCATTTCAACAGACACGCTTTAAGTCAGATTTTAAATACTTTCTATATTCTACATAGTGAAAGCAAATTATATTTTTCTAACTAGACATAATCCATTGAAGTAACATGTGTTTATATTTACTTGTGCAGCCTACAAATAAAATTGTTAATGGAATAAACAATTCCATTAAGTGCGCTTCCATTAATTCCGATGAGTGCGCTATCGGTTACCGTGTGGTGTACACCGAAAATTGTCGTGTGCGTACTTTGTGTAATGTGTTTGTGTTTTGTGTTATGTGGTTTTAATATATTGACGACTGTGCCATCGTAAGATGGTATAAAGAGACCTTTTTAAATATTCTGATGATGGGACAAGTGTCCCGAAACATGTCAATTGAATAAAAGACATTTACTTAAGCCACAGACGGTGAGTTATAGCGTTTAGTTGATTACAAATAAAAGCACACACAGGCGGACGATCTCTCTCTCGCTCTCTCTCTCTCTCTCTCTCACGCGTGCGCGCACGCACGCACACACACACACACACACATACACACATACATACATTAAAGAAGAAACGTTAAAGAAGAATTACATACATTATTTACATACATTATTACATACATTAAAGAAGAATACATTACATACATACGCTTTAAGTCAGATTTTAAATACTTTCTATGTTCTACATAGTAAAAGCAAATGATATTTTTCTAACTGGACATTATCAATTGAAGTAACATGTGTTTATATTTACTTGTGCAGCCTACAAATAAAAGCACACACAGGCGCACTATCTCTCTCTCTCTCACGCGTGCGCGCACGCACGCACGCACATACATACATTAAAGAAAGACAACTAAATAACTAGTGCCTGTTCTGATTATTTAGTTTTACTCCATGAAGAATTCAACGATCGATGTAATGTCCCGCATCTCAATCGCAACCATTACTTTGTTAACATCTTCAGCGCCTTGAGGTTTCTCCTTTTTTTTATCCCGCCTGTTAATCTGCGTTTTCCTTTCTCTCTCATCCCATCATGTGATTTAATTTAATAAAATAAGTAAACCTCCGCTCCACAGTCCGTTAAGGACCAAGGCGTACCGCGCGGCTTTTGTGTTGTGTGACGGTGTATGGCTAGTACTAGGCGCCACCAGCCGCTAGTTGCGGTATTCACGGCCAGGGGGCGGCGCTGTTATCTCAGCGCCTACTCAGTTTGCCTCACGACGCTGAGTGCACGCCGTATGGAGCCTCCGCCGGGAATTTATTCATTATTTCAATATTCCGTGATTTAATTTATTCACTTCTATTTGTCCTCTTAAAGAGCCATTCGTCTTGTTGCTATACGTCTGGATATCTTAACACGTCCTTTATTGTTTCAGTGAGTGTGTTACCTGTAAGAGATCATTTAAAAGTTATAGTAGCAATCGTACGATTTAAATGTTCCTACTTTAAACAGATATTGGAGCATATGAAAGATATCTTAATTGGGCTAAGGCAAGACAAGTTCCAAGTTTATCATGCTTCTTTACGATGGTGTCCAAGTCACTTCTACGAATAGACAAACTAACATTTTTATTGTTATTTTGAATGTTCATCCTCTTCATTCACACCACTTAATGAATATTAATTGCTAAACTTTCACTTGTGAAAACTTACTATTACCCATTGACTAACAAAAATACCACTAAGTAAACAAGATTGTAAAGAAGAACTCAACACAATCAAATATATAGCAATAAAAAACGGTTATAACCCTAATCTAATAAACAAACTACACAGACACATCATAAAGAAAAACAACAAAACAAAAAATACTAACAACACACAACCAAATAAATACATCACACTCACATACTACAACTCCAACACACACAAAATCGCCAACACATTCAGGAAACAACTACAAAATAGCCTACAGAACAAACAATACCATCAAAAAACACATCAGTGATACAAACACGGACATAGACAAATACAACAAAACAGGGGTATACAAATTAAACTGCAGTGATTGTAATAGTTTCTATATAGGCCAGACGGGAAGATCTTTTTCTTCAAGATATTCTGAACACCTAAAAGCTCTATCCAGCAACAACATACACTCCGCGTTCGCCACACACATACATACAAAAAACCACAGCTACGCTAACATAAAAAATAATCTTGAGATCCTACACTACTTGCCTAAAAGTCGAAAACTCAACACAGTAGAATAATATGAAATATACAAACACTACACAACACAACGAAACAACATACTTAACGATCAATTACACTTAACACCCACTCTTTGACACAATTATACACAAAACATACAATAATTCTGAATCCCGCGCCAACTCCCTTCCACTTCCACACCCCCCACACAACCTACCAACTAGAAGAAACCCGTTGAAAAACGTTACAAGTTCCGGACATTCTGTATCACACCTCGCTGAGGAAGGCGAACATCACGCCGAAACACGTACGGGAAAAACAAAGTAATTTTTCGCAAGTGAAAGTTTAGCAATTAATAACATCTTTATATCCGCTTCTTTTTTATATGCAGATGACACGTTTCGAAGCATATATTTTATCATCAGATCATACAGATACCCCTCGTAGGAGGTCGTCATCTTCTAAAATTCAATATCATTATATGCACTGTATACAGGTCAGAAGGTGCGCACCTAATCACGTTTGGTCGACCACTGAGAGCTTGTTCGTCTCTATCTAATAAAGCAGGTTCATAGCGGTATCGTATAACGGATTGGATTTAAAGTTCAGCTGGTCATTCGATAAGAAACCGCGACTGTTTATGTTTGTGTATGCTCTGTAAATTTCAGACTCCTCCAAGGCATTCACGATTCGACCCTTTTCATAAATATATAGTGATTCCAAGTGAGACTTGAAATTCGTATAATTGTGGTCGCGTGAGACTAAGTGGCGAGGATAGTTAGACTCTATATTGACGGAGTTAAGATTTTTTAATTTTGTATGTGTATGTTCAAGAAACCGTTTACGAAACCCCTCCTCGTTTGACCGATGTAAAATTAATTGCAGTCATTACGTGATAGTTAATAGACGGTTGTATTGTGAAATTCAAACACCTTGGTCCATTTGGTATTACTCTACCTTTTCTTTTGTAATAAAATTTTCAGTTGAAAGACCAAGTAATGCATTTAATTTATATTGTACTATAAGCGGCAATTAAAAACGTTATTTAATCCACTTATCCATTTGAATGGGGTCAAGTCGTTTGTTAGAGAGATTAATCAACTGTAGATACTTCCGTGTCACTTGTGTTTCAATGTCTCTCAATAATTGGTTTCAGACAAACGATAGTGCTTGGCCTAGTTTCCAATCGTCATTCGCTTCTCACCTCAGCTATAGTTACAGCTACTGTAATCAATAAAGTACTAATAACTGGAAGTATTACTTGTGTTGTATATCTAGAATATAATTAATGGTTTGAAAAACAGCTGCTAATGTAACAAGCACTTCATGTCAGACTAACTTATGTAAGAAACGATAATACACCAATTAATTTGGTATTATTAATTTTAAGCACAGTCTTTTTTTCCTATAAAACTCTTATTTATCTGCCTTTATAAGTAGTAATGTTTTTACCGTAACCTACAATATCCCCTGATGAATATTGTAAGTCATAATTTCTTTAATGATAAGAAATGTTTGCTGTTTTATTATCTTTTTCTTTGCTAAATACCTTTAATTACGTTTAAAATTTTAATACAAATTAAAAGGTTGGAGATGATTTACAAAGAAACAGAAAAGTCATAAGAGAACAGTCCAGATAAAATTAAACTAGCGTAAAGCTGTTGGTAGATACCTAATTACTTTGAGAATATTAGACTGTAAAACTTAAAATTTTGTGTAGAAGAAACAGACTAATGTGCAAAGACAAACTGATCACAAGAAAGTACATAAACAACTTTTTTGCAGCCTGACGTTAGCAACTATCTTCTTCTTCTTCTTCTTCTTCTTCTTCTTCTTCTTCTTCTTCTTCTTCTTCTTCTTCTTCTTCTTCTTCTTCTTCTTCTTCTTCTTCTTCTTCTTCTTCTTCTTCTTCTCCTCCTCCTCCTCCTCCTCCTCCTCCTCCTCCTCCTCCTCCTCCTCCTCCTCCTCCTCCTCCTCCTCCTCCTCCTCCTCCTCCTCCTCCTCCTCCTCCTCCTCCTCCTCCTCTCTCCTTCTCCTTCTTCTTCTACACTTCAGGGATTAGGCAATGCGCCTGTTCCGACTTTACATTATTAGATCAATTTCTTTTTTGGTCTTCCTATATCTTTTCTTCTAGAAGTCTTGTACTTGTTTACAATTACTGGTATTCTATCTTCATACATGAGACTTAAATGCTGCCTCCATTTTCCCCTGTATTCTTCAGTTTTCTCATTTAGATTATACATATTTAATTCTATCCGTATATCTCCATTTCTTATATGATCCCTTCTTGTGCATACTTTGACCCTTCTTAAACATCTCGACTCTGCCGATTGTATGTTGCTTTTATCTTTTTGTTTTGTAATCCACGATTCACTGCCATATGATACCACTATAACACCCATCTTTTTGTAGAATTTTTATTTTGTCTCACTTCTCGTTTTATTTGTCTGTGTTCTATTTACAGTTTATAGTTACACATATACATATGTGTTTAAATCTATTGATTTTATCTTGTATAGGCCTATCTTTGTCAAAGTCAAAATGTATGCTGTTATATTACATAAAAGATAATTACTTTTTCTGTAACAGGTTTTTACGTTTTTAGTGTCATAACAAATATGTTTTAATAAATATTTTTTTGCATATAAAACTCAAAATGTTTTATTTATTACAGGAAAACATATCATTTTTAAACAACTGCTATCCTCAAACGCAATTCGTTTATTATTTTTAGTTATAAAAATAAGAATTCGTTTTGAAATTGCAAAATCCCCAAAATTTTGACGTCAGATTCCCATTTTGAATTCCAACAAAGCAGTAATTAACCACAAAAGATTCATGATTATAACTAAAATGTTATCTTTAAAAAGTGTGAAACATTTTAATTTCTCGTATAAAAAGTAAAAATGTTACGTACTCAGCGAAGGTTAAAGATTTTTTATCTGAAGAATCTGCTATAGAAGTATGATGTAACACACTTAGGTATGCGCACATACATGTAAGGTAACAATGGATCGCCTAGCAACGTGCAATCCACACATACATAGTAGTCGGTACATCCAATTTTCGTCGGACGACGAGAAGGAAGCAAGTAAACCGGGGAGCGGCGATACTCAACAGTTGTATCAAGAGTGGGCTCTACGAGTACATCCCGCTGCCGAGTTACGAGGACTGTGGCGGAGAAACCACTGCGAGTTCAGCCATCGAAAGTCACACCGCGGCCCGAGCGAAACATTCGCCGCAGCTGAATCAGCGTCCTCGCCGTGCCACACACGTGATGCCGTCATTTGTCACGTGTCAATATTTAATATAATTTAATATCTTATTACCAGTATTAGGTAAATGTTTTATTTTAATTACTTATGATCAAGATAGAGATATAGACAATAAAGTGACGATTTTCACAAGAATGTGTGAAACGATTTAGAGAAAGTTGGGAAATAAATGTAGAAAAGAAACTAAAATAAAATTTTATAAACAATGCCAATACCTATACTAGTGTATGGTTCTGAAACTTGGGTCATAATGAAAAAAGATGAATAGAAGATGCAAACAGCAGAAATGAAATTTCTGAGATCAGTTGATAGGTGTAATAGACGAGATCATATAACAAATGAGAAGATAAGAAGTGATTTAGATATATTTTCAGTTAATGAAAGGATTGAAGAATACAGGAGAAAATAGATTCAACACTTAGATAGAATGGAAGAAAGTAGAATATCGAAAACGGCGAAAGATTACAACCCTAGAGGCAGAAGAATAGTTGGTAAACCTAAGAAAAGGTAGATTGGAATAGGAACAGGCCGCTAAAGCATAAAACCGTTAAGAAGATGATAGTGATGTAAATTTTTAAAAGTCCATATGTACACTATAGACCTACACTATTTTAACATGATAATGTTTTTAGGCTGGGGGGCATTTCAGAAAATCGTCATCGAAAAACGTAACGCTTCCACAGTTTCGATTCCCCACAGACTAGAAATTTGATATGTAAACGCATCAAGACAGAAATAATCGCTGCTGACATTGAGTTTAGCAAACGTTTTAGTGAGAATAAATTTGGTTTTACATGCTCTGTTTGTGACCGTCTGTGGTTTGGAAATGATTTACGTAATACACCAAACGTAATCCACATTATACGTTTCAAAAGCCTAAAATCAATATCATGCTTCGATGTTTCGGTTTGAATGCTTAGGTGCATAAATATATATAGAGAGACAGAGACAGAGAGAGAGAGAGAGAGAGAGAGAGAGAGAGTATATTCTCTTTCTTCCGCCCCCTCTCCCTGTCACACACACACACACACACACACACACACACACACACACACACACACACACACACACACACACACACACACACACACACACACACACACACACACACACACACACACACACATGCGCCAGCGGGCGTATTCTAAACAATTAAGTCCTAGGTGCTCGTTATTAAGGAAGACTTTTTTATATATGGATATGTAATAAAGGGTCTTTACATACAATGTCCAATACTTTAAATCAAGCAAACTTTTAATGAAAATATAGAAAAATATAGATTTACTTATGTAATATGACATAATTTGTTCAGAGTTAATTATTTTCAATAGTATAATTGTGAGCGGTCGTGGCGTAGTGGCTAGCGTGTGGCGCTGCTACGCTGTCGGCGCGGGTTCAATTCCCGCCGGGGGCCATCTGATTTAGATACGACCGTTCCCCCTCGCAAGGCAATGGCAAACCAGCGAGAGGTATCCTGCTTAGTATAAACCTTCCCCAACTATGCCGTTCGGATCCGGCGTTAAACTGTAGGTCCCATATACCTGTGAGAGACTCAGTACCACACGCACCACGGGTATATGCGGGGAGGGTACAAATCAGTCGAAAGACTGAAGGACTACGAGTATAATTGTATAACAATAAGTCGATAATTCGATAGTACAAAAAACGTTTCCTGAAGTATTTTTGATAATTAGTGATAAAAAAGATATAGGCCTAAGGATTTCTTGTTGTGTTTGACATATGACAAATACAAAGAACTTTTGAGATGACATTTTCGAATAAATGTTTCGATACGATAGCAAGGCATGATGCTGGTTACAGCTTTCATGTTGACGGACAACACGATGTTACACTCTGATTGGATGTTTACAGAGGACAGGAAGCGATATCAAAACAACAAGGAAAGGCTTCATTGTATGCGTTGATGTCCGTGACAAAAGCTGTTGATTTCGCCTCTCCTGCACCCTTCGCCCAACCACTTTTGGACACTATGTTGAGGTTACATACATAGATTCAATATATTCAGCGTGTTTATCGCTTGCTACCTTATGCAATGAAGATATATTATTATTTGGAGAAGAGCTCCTTTTGTCACAGGAATCTAAACAGGAATGAGGAAGGCTAGATCTGCACTTTGGAAGTGTCGACTATCCGTGTTATTCACGCACGCGCGCGCGCGCAGAGTCAGAGAGAGAGAGAGAGAGAGAGAGAGAGAGAGAGAGAGAGAGAGAGAGAGAGAGAGAGAGAGAGAGAGAGAGAGAGAGAGACAGACAGACAGACAGAGAGGGAGGTAGATAGATATTTATAGAGATAGATAGATCGATAGATAGGAAAAATTTATATGACTTTACCAAATTCTTTATATATGCTGTATGTGATTTCACAAATAATAATACTAGATTGGACGTCTAGAATTTAATAAATATCGGTATGGAGAACCATACATGACTTCCATATTCTAAAATTTATATTTAAAATCATTTTCGAAATGAAATATTACTATGGAAATTACTTCTTTCTACTTTCTACTTACTGCTTCAGCCTTAACCACAGTACTGTGGTCACTAACGTATACCACCTCACGTTATCGCACTCGATTTTCACTGATGATGGAAGTCGATGGCATTGCCGAAACGTCTGGTTTTGTAGAAAACATTAGACTACGGCCAAATATCCCGGGAAGGAATTTTAACAAAAACTACTTCTTTGTTGCCGATAACGTTGTACACATATACATAAAAAATGTGCATAAAATTAATGGCTTGTATAAGTTAATGATTGATCTCCATTAAGTAGTGCTCAAGTTTCCAAAGTTTTAATATTATGATGTTCGTAATTAAAACATCAGAGCAGGTTTAGTGTGTATGAAGGTACACCGTGGACAAAAATTTTCAACATTTCCTATTGAGCGTTGCTTAGAGTAAAGCTGCGAATCTACAGTGTACGTTTCACAGAACAAACACGCGGAAAAGAAGGAGCGCTCCGAAGTCACTCATGGACCCTCAGCATCTTGCAGAGGGTTCATTCCCTAAAGACGAAAAGTCTGTCTATGAATCGCTCCTCTGTAAACACGTGCAGTTACACTGCCCAGCGATCCACAGGAAGCAAATCGCTATCCACGCTGGACACTTTTTCGGCTTGCACGCGTTATGTTGCTATGGGTTTCGGCACTTTCCATTTAAAAAGCGTGCAAATGTAAGAAAATAAACTTGAATGAGGCCAGAAATAACGCGAATTGTGTGTGTGTGTGTGTGTGTGTGTGTGTGTGTGTGTGTGTGTGTGTGTGTGTGTGTGTGTGTGTGTGTGTGTGTGTGTGTGTGTGTGTGTGTGTGTGTGTGTGTGTGTGTGTGTGTGTGTTCCCTGCCTTTTTATTGCGGTAGTCATAATAATAAAATGGAAACGTAAACATTACATAATTGAGATATGCTTGCCTGCCACGAACATATATTTTCTCTAATACATGATTTACATTAAAATAAAAAATTATAATTTTATTGCCTGGCAACAAAATTATTTTATTTTTACAATTACCATTGTTTGAAAAAGTTTAAATGAATTTTCAAGTACTTTACTGTTGTTAAAACGTAAAAGGTTGCAGGTAAACTACCCCTTCCCCATAACCGATCTTCACCAAAATCAAAAGTCCTTGAGATCTCTACAATTCAGGGACGTATGCAAAACATTATTTGATTCTGTTTGAATTTGCGGCTGTTATCGTTTGCCATAGAAAATTACCCTTGATAAAAAACGTTGCAGGTAAACTACCCCTTTCCCTTAACCGATCTTCACCAAAACAATAGGTCTTGAGTACTCTACAAATCAGGGCTGTATGCAAAAAATTATTTGATTCTGTTTGAATTTGCGGCTGTTATCGTTTGCCATAGAAAATACCCTTGTTAAAACAAAACGTTGCCGGTAAACTACCCCTTTCCCTTAACTGATCTTCACCAAAAGGAATAGGTCTTGAGAACTCTACAATTCAGGGCTGTATGCGAAACATTATTTGATTCTGTTTGAATTTGCGACTTTTGTCGTTTGCCATACAAAATACCCTTGTTAAAACATAAAACGTTGCTGGTAAACTACTCCTTTCCCTTAACCGATCTTCACCAAAACAATAGGTCTTGAGAACTCTACAATTCAGGGCTGTATGCGAAACATTAGTTGATTCTGTTTGAATTTGCGGCTGTTATCGTTTGCCAAAAAAAAAAAAATTGCCCTTGATAAAAAAAAAACCGTTGCTGGTAAACTACCCCTTTCCCTCAACCGATCTTCACCAAAAACAATAGGTCGTGAGTACTCTACAAATCAGGACTGTACGCAAAAATTATTTTATTCTGTTTGAATTTACGGCAGTTATCGTTTGCCATAGAAAAAATCTACAGATAGATAGACAGACAGACACACACACCCAGACACTTTTCGAAAAACGACTTTTTTTCATGTTTTGAGTGTAGTACAATCAGAATCTGTAATAATCTCGAACACGATTTTTTTTGCCATCACCATACTTCCATTTCCTTAAGGAATATGGAAGTAAATATCGGTATGGAGAACCATACATGACTTCCATGTTCTAAGATTTATATTTAAAATCATATTCGAAATGAAATATTTCCATAGAAACTACGTCTTTCTACTTATTGCTTCAGCATTAACCACAGTACTATGGTCACTAACGTATTGTTTTCGCATGTTTTCGCACTCGATTTTCACCGATGATGGCAGTCGATGGCACTGCCGAAAAGTCTGGTTTTACAGAAAACATTGGACTACGGCTAAAGAGACCGGGAAGCAATTTTAACAAAAAAACTACTTTTTTGTTGCCGATAACGTAGTACACATACAAAAAATTCTACCCTCCAGCTTCAACTATAATTTTTAATAATAGGAAATTACCCCCTCCCCGTTCACCTAACTTCTTCATTTATAGATATTTCATCTACGTTTCTACAGTGGATTACTATGAGCTTCTTATCAGGATACTTTATTTATAAAAATTAAGTACTTTACTCTAGTTAAATCATAAAATGTTTCCGGTAAACTACCCCTTTCTCTTAACCGATCTTCTCCAAAATCAACAGACCTTCCGTCCTCTACAATTCAGGGAAGCATGCAAAAAAATATTTGATTCTGTTTGAATGTGCGGCAGTTATCGTTCGTCATGGAAACATTTCTCTTGTTACAATATAAAATGTTGCCGGTAAACTACCCCTTTCCCTTTACCGATCTTCACCAAAATCAACAGACCTTGAGCTCTCTGCAACTCAGGAAAGGGTGGAAAAAATTATTTGATTCTCATTGAATTTTCGGCAGTTATCGTTCGTCAAAAAAAAAATTACCCTTGATAAAACATAAAATGTTGCTGGTAAACAACCCTATTCCCTTAACCGATCTTCACCAAAACAAACATGTCTTGAGAACTCTACATTTCAGGGCAGTATGCAAAATATTATATGATTCTGTTTGAATTTGCGGCTGTTATCGTTTGCCATATAAAATACCCTTGATAAAACAAAAAATGTGTCCGGTAAACTACCCCTTTCCCTTAACCGATCTTCACCAAAAACGATATGTCTTTAGTACTCAACAAAACAGGACTGTATGCAAAAACGTATTTGATTCTGTTTGAATTTGCGGCTCTTATCTTTTGCCATAGAAAATACCCTTTTAAAACATAAAACGTTGCAGGTAAACTACCCCTTTCCCTTAACCGATCTTCACCAACACCAACAGGTATTGAGAACTCTACAATACAGGGCTGTATGCAAAACATCATTTGATTCTGTTTCAATTTGCGGCTGTTATCGTTTACCATAGAAAAAAATTACCCTTGATAAAAAACCGTTGCCGGTAAACTACCCCTTTCCCTTAACCGATCTTTACCAAAAACGACAGGTCTTGAGAACTTTACAATTCAGGGCTGTATGCAAAACATCATTTGATTTTGTTTGAATTTGCGGCTGTTATCGTTTGCCATACAAAATACCGTTGATAAATCAAAAAACGTGGCTGGTAAACTACCCCTTTCCCTTAAACGATCTTCACCAAAAACAATAGGTCTTTAGTACTCAAGAAAGCAGGGCTGTATGCAGAAACGTATTTGATTCTGTTTGAATTTGCGGCTGTTATCGTTTGCCAAAAAAAAAATCTATAGTCAGACAGACACAGACACACAGACATATAGACACACAGACACACACACAGACACTTTCCGAAAAATGACTTTTTTTCATGTTTTGAGTGTAGTACAATCATATTCTGCAATAATCTCGAACACGATTTTTTTTTCCATCACCATACTTCCATTTCCTTAAGGAACATGGAAGTAAAAGGAACTAAACATACTAATTGCATACTGGTAGTATGTATCTGGGACAATGATCGCCATTTTGACTTTTAAAGGAAAGTATTGGATCCACATAACGTATGTTTTACTAACCAGCGAACATATTAAAGTTTTTAAAAAAGTTGTCATGTTAATTCAAATCTTCAAGCGACTTGGAGTGTTTGTAATAGACGAACCCTAAGAATATTTTAAAAGGAAATTTTTAAAACAAACGACACAAGTGTGTAGTTTTTCCGAATTGTTAAATCACAATTTGACCCTTAGTAAATCATATTAGCCATCGTAATTAGGATTTCTGGCAAAATTAACTACAAACAACATAATTAAACATTAATTAGCATTGACGTTGATACGTTCGTACGTATTCAAAAACGAACATGCGTCGGTTGTGAGCAGTGTTAGCGGAAACGCGCATTAACAAGTAAATCTGCCATTATCAGTATGTGGTCTGTCAGTTTATTATGCGTGTGTATATTTATAATAAATTCCGATATAATGCACTCAATTTTGGCTCTAAATTTTCAAATACAATAAATAATTTCAACACCATTTGCTGTATATCAACAAAGTTATGTTTACCATGTGTTAGTATAAAGCGAAATCTAACTTTGTGCTAATATAATATTAAATGGTTTTTATACGATTGATTTTTCTGCAAAAAATATTAAGAAAATCCTTTTTCTCTCTACTCATTGCTAATTGAGTTATGTATCTATTTAGTTTAAAACTAACTTCAGGGCTGTTTGGCCGTAGTCCAAGGTTCCCGACAAAACCAGACGTTTCGGCAGCACCATTGGCTGCCATCTTCACTGGAACAAACAAGTCAACGCTAACGTGGATGTAGTACGTTAGGACCACAGTACTGTGGTTAAGCCTTATAATATAAATAGTATGTACTACGTTAGACATTTCGGTAGAAAGAAAATAGATTGCCGATTTGCATAGGTTTATCATATTTGCAAGACATATAAAGTAATTATTACAGAAATTTGACTTGCAATATCTATGTTAATTCTAGGTACTCCATATATTGCATCTTTTGCCGACTCATAAACAAAACATCAAAATAAAATCTGTATAATATGTACCGTATTTATTCCGTCGTGTGACTTCGTGTTGCGTTCGATTGATTTACGCTTTTCGAAACATATGTTTCGTCTTCAGAAATCGGACCGATCGGACACTCGAGTGCGCACTCATGTAACGCGGATATGTGTGGAATTGTTTTTCAATATTTGCAATTTTAATATTTAACGACCTCGCTAAGAATGAACTTTTATTTCTAAAGACGAAACATATGTTTCGAAATGCGTAAATCAATCGAACGCAAGATGAAGTCACACGACGGAAGAAATACGGTAAATATTATACAGATTTCGTCAATAAGTGACTTGGATACCAATTCAAACATGTCTTTCACATAAAAATACGATTCTTCAAAAATTCTGTCAGCATTTTTCGGTCTGTTAGGCTGTGATCTGGAATATCTGTAAATACTGCTAGACATTACAACCATATCCACGACAGAGCTCAATGGCGCGGAATATATTTTCCATGTCGTCGTTAATTGACTTCATGTTAGTATCAGTGGTTGATTTTTAAAATTATAGGTGCCGGAACGCAGCAATTCAAAAGTTTTACATACACAAATATACTTATATTTTACAGTAGCGTATAATTTTACATCAGGTTATTACCAAGGAGGTCTACATTTTTAAAGCCTTATAAAATATATAACATAGGTATAAACTTATATCTAAAAAGATAATGAAGTTTACTGACATTTTTAAAGAGCTTCAGCGTCAGATTAGCTGCACGACAATCGAAAATATGTCACTCATGATGGCGTCATCCCGAGGCCTCAGTGAAACTCTAAGTGATGGTTTCGGTAGTTGGGACATTTAAAAAAAAGTTTCCATAGTTTCATCATTGTGTTGTTATATTGCTTGGTCCTTGACCTTTTCTTACTATTTGTGCCCAATGCTGTATGATAGCTAGAAATCTGCCATGAATCTAAGCACTTTGATGGAGCGAGCCTTGTTGAATTTTTAAAAATACGTTCTACTTTCAAGAGAATTTTAGTTAGAAAGTATTAAAATAATGAACGATAGTAGTTAAGATAAATATTAGTGCTGGTGTTTGATTTTGACAAATGTTGAGTTTGTAATGGGCTGATGAGGGCATTTTACTACAATTTAAAATTAGTAGTAAATTTTTTTAATAATTAGGTTTTTCTTTTCATATATTTTTTCAGTAATTACTTTTGAATCCAAGAGGTTCCGGAACGCCGTTCCGGCGCGTTCCCCCTGAAATCAAATTCTTGTTAGTATCATTTCTTAAAGGAAATATTTTTTTTTAAGTATTACAAATAGTCAATTTAAAACTATTCTATTTTAAATGAAAGTAAATTTTCAGAGATGTTTCCACGTCAATGAAAATGTTCACAGTTTAAATACCGGCGGTGAAAGCGTATACTTTCATCCTTCAAGAATGTTATACGTTAAGGAAGTTAAACCAAACATCTCTACAATTCTTTTGTGCTACACAGTAGAATACAATGAGAGGTAGTATACTGAGGTAACTATCTAAATGTTAATTGAACCTAGCTCGTTGTGTAACCATATTGAAGCTACTAATATTATACGTGCCTAGTTTACATAACGCTTAGGTTAAATGGTGGAATTAACATATTTACTAAGAATTACCATTTTACACTAAACACATAAAAATGAAGCCCAGTAATTAATCAACACCCATTTAACACTGCAATCATGAAAGTAGGACAGGAAGGTATATAATCGTATAAAAAGTATTAACTTGCATAACATAAATTTGAATGTAGAATCAATGTAGAATGTAATCAATGTAGAAGAATATATTAGATGCACACAGTTAATTGATTTGACAAATTACAAGGATGTAAGTAGCTTTTAAGAAATCTTAGCTTGTTGTATCATTAACCTGGAATAAAATAATCCTATTTAAAAACAATGAAGTAGAGTTCTTCGTTTTTTTACTCAAGAAGTCTTACATCCATCAAAACAGGAGTGAGTTTTGAAATAATTAATTATTCGTACAGACAAAAAATAAATTTTACTGATAAGAAACACAATACTTTTTTGTTTCAAGGAAAGTAAATAATATTATAGCTATTATGGAATAATTGTCCTAAAATATACAACAAATCATAATAGTATCCTGTGTGATATTATGTTAATTAGTGTAACGACAGTAGCATAGATCATCCTAAGAATGGAATAAACAATTTAACGTTAGAGACACTTTAACTTTCAACTTTAGTAACTGTTTGAGTAAACAAAAAAAAACAGTCGTACACAACTATTTTACAAGTTCATAATGGTCCAGATACATTGAGATAACAGGTAGAAAAGAAAGCAAACATCATATTTAACTTTTGCTGACTCTACAATTATTTACTTAGCAATACTGTATTTTTTATAATCAATAAAATTATGAACATAATTTGACTAACCACAAAGCTAAAAAAATTATAAAAGCAAAAGCAAAGATCTTAAATTTGTTTACAAACCTTTAGTTAGTCGTATGCATCGGCTTCTCATTGACGATAACTAGAGCCCACCTTTACAGAACCCAGTGTTATCTGAATTTTTTGTTTTTACATATAACCAACTGGATATATAATAGTTCTGTGTGGTTTACACACACACACACACACACACACACTACAGTGTGGTTTTTGTGTGTAGCGTTTTAAATACAAATTTATAAAGTAAATATAAAGGAAAAAACCTAAATTAGATTTATGAGTATCTGAAATTTACGATTAAAGCCCCATTTAAACAGGTAATAAAGCGTTAAAAGTAATATAATTTACTTTTCAGTTTAAGCGTTAGATTTACCAGCTAGAAATAATTTGCAATGAACATTAGCTCGTAGAAGCACACGCTCATTTGTCAAGGCAATAAACAAGTACTATATTTTAAAATATTTGTCGGAAAAGTTTAAAACATGACTTTAAAATAAAAGTAGAAAATTCCACTAAATGTAGATAAGAAATTTAAGTCAAACCTGCCAATAGTTTAATATCACCCTATTATGTGACTCACTCTATTATGAGAGTTTTATGAGATTCACAATTTTCTACAATCACTTTACTAAGTACAAGGGTAATTCAATACACTGTTAAGTACGGGAGGAGGAATGGGGTACAACGATAATGTGTTCGTTGAAACTCAGTTTACATTTATCAGAATTACTTGTTAACAAAAAAAGAAAAAGCGTTGTTTCCGATTTAAATCCAATTTGAAATACTACCGGCACAAAATATATTTATATAAAGTGTTCAGAGTTTTCTTTACCAGGAAACGCAGATACAGACAATTCTTTATCAAAAGAAGTCCCTTGTAAGACTTTGAAAACCTAAGAGTGTAAAAAAAATTGTTTAATTCTTTTCATTGCTTTCAACCAAATCGGTTTAATCATATTCTCGTAAATGTAACAAAGGCAACACATCAAAAATTAGTATACAAAATTTAAGAAATCACATTTTGAAACTGAGACTAATTATTGAACTAACATAATTTTTTGTAAACATCTAGTGAACCCTGGTGTTGAAATATCAAGAGACAGATATTTTAATTCGCTGTTGGTTTCTGACGACTTGTACATTTTTATTTGCAAAGATGTGCTTTGTAAAGAATCTGCTTTACAAAAACCTGTTTACATTTCGAGGCCAGGAACCAATAAGAACAAAAATCTTGATTAACAATCAAATTGTAGAGTAAGTAGTCATTTTAACTATTTGAGAAATGCCATATGGTATGACAAGAATTAAGACATTATTGTTAAGTTAGATAAGTACCAGACGATCCGTGGGACAATAAACCGTACTTTTAGAAACAAGATACGTCTAGATACAAAATTATAGTTCTAAAAATTTTGAACTCTGTCCAAAATTTTGTGGCACTCCCTGTACTGTTCTATCGGTCTGAATTATGGGCAGCATTCAAGGAGCAAGGCAGTAAAATACAAGCCTCGGAAATGGCGTTTGTAAAGAGGAGTTAAAAGGTGTTCTAAACATTGACCGTATAAAGAATGACTCCATAGAGAAGAATTACAAACTTTTATCTCAATGAAAAACTAAAATATTATTAACAAACAGTGAAAAGAACACTCCGAAAGAATGTCACATTCAAGACGGGCCAAACACGTCGGGAAATATAACTCTATAGAGCACAGTTGTGTGGGTAAACTCAGGAAGAGATGGCTGGAGGATCTTTGAAGGAGGAACAGGCAGCACTCACTTTGTCTATGCCGTAATGACATCATATTTTTTATTAAAAAATTAAATAATAGTTTTTCGTTTATTGTATTATTTACATTACAGTTGATTACTCATTCTGGTGATAAATTCAATTGCTACCACTAAAATTTATAAGCTATTTCTAATAGTGACATTGAAAGGATCGATTCGTTGTATACTACTCATAATGTACGTTTGTGCAATCAAACGCGGTATAAGGGCAAAGATTAACGAATGTCAAGCAAACAGGATAAGTTGTTTCTAATTTAAAAATAAAACGTAAAATCTGTGTAGAACATCGAATATGAGCAGTGTCCGCTTAACAGTGATTAAATTTTATAAGTTCAGTTTTGTCTCCTGTATTGAACTATGTAATCAGTGTGCAACAAACATTATACGTGGTGAAATAATCTTACCATTTACAGCTCCACAGCTCATCATCAAATCGGAAATTTCTGATTTCTGTTTGTGATTTTAACCACTGAGACTGCGTTTATTTATAAACATACTTAAAACTCAACTTTACTTTAAAAGTCAACTAAACTGTGCATACAAGTATCTATAACGCTCAATATTACATTGAAATACAAGTACCTAAAACTACATTGAGTGAAAGGTTCTGATTGAAAACAAGTAACGTGTTGAAGTAAAAACGTTTGCCAGAGACAAAGGCTCTACGAAACAAGCGCCAATATGTTTGTTCGGAAAAGAGGAGATGACGCAATCTTCTGATTAGATGTTTACAAAGAGCGTGAAAGGATACTACAACGCTGAAAAAGTGCCTTCTACGATGTGAAGTGTTACATAAAGGGATTTATTTTGATATCGTTTTTTCTTTTTTCCATTTTCTCAGTGTGCTATTCCATCACTATATCTATGATGTTGTAATCTTGTTCCTTATTTTTTGTTGCCGTATATTGTTTGATGCTGCAGCCAAATGCATTCTCTTGTACATCGTCGGACGGATGTTATTTCAGTTGTAGTCGATACCTTCATAATGCTTTGTAGAAGTCAATATATATCAGATACAAACACACACACTGATGTATCTGTCTTGACACAACCTTCACGAGTTGGCTGATACTTTTTCTTACCGTAAGAGTTTAATATTCTGCGGCCAATATCACGTTGTAAATTGTTTAACTTACGATTTGACTGTTACGATTTATTGATTCTTGTTTTTCATCATCTTCTTCTTCACTACATGGCTTGGCTACAGCCCGTTCCGACCTCACAGAGTTTCTGACCATTTTTTGCAGAGTCTTGCACGATCCCTCGTTCCCACTGTCCATTCAAACGCTTGTTTAGGAATTCGTGTGTAACCATGCATTCCGCATGGGACTTCCAATTCTGTATGTATTCCTTTATTCTATCCATTTCAGGATACAGTAGATTTTATGTATTGTAACTTTGGATCTTTTCTTATGTCGTCGTTTCGTAAATATCTCTCAAATTGCATCCATTAACTGCTCTTTAATATTATATTCCGATACCTGCATTTTTGAAATATCTTTTGCAGGAGAGTCCATGTTTCACATCCATACATTAAAGTTGGCACAGCCACGACCTTATAGAACTTTAGCTGTGTCTCCCTCTGCGTTTTATTCTACAATAGTCGTCTTATTGTTCCACAGGTATAACTAAATTTATTTAACTTTCTCTCGATATTGTTGTCCTTCCTATGTGAGATATCACATTCGAAATAATTAAAATGCAATACCTGCTCAAAGCACTAATATCAATTACACTTTTTGCTCTTACAGGGTTCTGCCCCTAGGAAAACCATTGTTTTGGTCTTTGTATTTGAGATCCAAAAGTTGTATTTCTGGCAGATTGTATGCAAGGTCCTTTTTTCATACTTCCAACTGACCGTCGTATGGTACCGTGGAAAACAAAATTACAGACACCAATTAAGGTCATTAATCACCAGTTTTAATTATCACAATTAGCAGATAGTAATCAACATGTTGTTCATCAGGACAATACTTGTACAATGATTCAAGTTAATTTGTCCACACCAATATTAATGTCAACTAATGGAGTCGCGCACAATAATCAATTTTCATTAATAACCACTTGAACGCACAGAGTAATCGCCCGACGTAAACTGACTTCCAAAAGGCAGGTGTTGGCTGTTTCCAGTCTGCAGAGTTCCATAATATGCGTCGTTAACAATTATTTGAAAATTCTAGAGGATACATTAGTGCGTACTTGGCAGAAACACGCGCCGGATGGGCTAGTTGAGAAGGTTATAAAACGGCACTATCGACTGTACCAGAATGTTCCGTATTGCATAAAAATACGTTTGTTTTCCTGCGTGTTGCTACGTTGAGATGATGACGAGACTACACTTTACACGCGGTAAAACTCGATGTTGTTTCAGACATGCATTCCGGACGTTCTGCAATTCGGACGTTATTCCACCGGAATCCGTTCTATACGATGTGTACACTGACGTAGTTTCCAGAGCGTTCCAGTACATTTCTTTTTAAAGACGTCGTCTAGAATTACAAATTTTGCTCAACCTCAGCGGCGGGTACAAGGCATCAAGCTGCCGACCAATATATTACTATGAAGTTACATAACGCTTTCGAAAAGTCGGAAGGTGCAGTTACATGAAAGTTCTACACGTTTCGCAGCTACCCGAGCACGTGTAGTGTCCTTTGGCAAGGCCGTGTACTAGAATACCTTCCAGACTCTTCGAGCAGTCTTAACGACGAACATTATGTTGGCGCCGCTGCCAAAAGAATGGAAAATTATTCTGGAACACCTGCGCGGACCTATATAAGCAGTAGTAGTCTGTTTAGAAGTTAGTTACAATTGGAGATTCTTTCAGTGGGGATCAACTGATTGTAGAAAGTGATTACTAGTAGTGCGGAACTCCTAATAGTTGACGTTATTATTGCATGCGGACAAATCTAACTTGAGTTGTTGTAAGAGGGTACCTTGTTGATTACACATTGTTATTTGTGACTAATTAAAGCTGGTAAAGACTGGTAGTGACTTTTTGGTGTGTGAGTTTTCTTTCCGCTGTACCATACGACGATCTGTGAGACCGTCGTAACAATACATTGGGACCTGACAGTAATAGCGGGCTTATCCTAGCAATTGTTGTTGTCACGATGATTATTGTGTTACTTTATGTGACAAGTTAGAATTAATTGTTTGTTGTGTGTTGGACAGTCTTTAACTTGAATAATTGTATGAGAGGGTCTTGTTTATGTTTTTTTGTAATTAACGTTGTAATTTGCGATTTCAAACGGTGTCAGTTATTCAGTTTCCACTGTACAACACTACTATCCGCGCGACCGTCGTAACAATAATACAAAATCGTGTGTATCCGTTTACTACACTGAACTATACAGTAAGTATGGGATTGTCAGCACCTCAGCACATATTGTTTAGTAGTCCTATTCTTTGGTTTTGTATCCGCTCCCTAATAATCTAATTTACGTGGTATACGTTTCTCGTCGTCGTCGTCGTCATCGTCACTTCACGGTGTAAGCTTATAGACTGTTCCGTCTTCACTGCAGCCATCTCTTCCAGGGCCTACCCACAGATCATCTGCCATTTGGCTTCTAGTCTACAGCGCGCTTTACTGTCTACAGGTGGTCAATTCTGTAGACGTGCTCCATCCACTTCTGCTACTTACGTTTCTACGGTATTACTTTAAATTTTCCATTTACATTGTTTTTAACCTTGGTTTTTGTACTGTGTTCTGTAATTTTTTTGTCACTACAATACTCCTAATTTGAGTTTGCAAATTGACATCGATAATATTACCCTATCTACTGTGAAAGATGTTGTTAAGACGTTCTCACTCTAATCGTCGTATGGTACAGTGGAAAACAAATTTACAGACACCAATCACGTCAGTAATCACCAGCTTTAATTAATCACAAATACAGTTTAGACCCAATTTGTACAATAATTCAAGCAGAATTTGTTCACACGCAATAATAATATCAACCAATAGAGTCCCGCACAATTATAACACAATAACACTTTCCCACGATTTAACTTAGAAACTCATTTGAATAAATCGCCACTTAAACTGATCTTTAAGAGGCAGCTGTCGTTGTTTACATAGGTAGCACAAGTGTTCCAGAATAACCATTAATACGCGTCAACATGTACTCGAAAATTCTAGAGGATACTTCAGCGCGGCCTTGGGAGAAACACACTCCTGCTCGGTTAGCCGGGAAACACGTATAACGAGACTCTCCATTGTTCGAGACGTTTCGTCGTTGAAATGTATATCACAAAATGTATTGTAGGAATCACACTATGTAATGTGAATAAAAAATTTACACCAAATATTTGTGTGGAGACTGCTACTTTGAACAGAATTTTCTGAAAGCCTTTTTGTTTGTATCGACACAGAACCATACTTGACTTCCATACTCTAAGATTTATATTTAAAATCATTTTCGTAATAAAATATTTCCATAGTATCTACTTCTTTTTACTTATTGCTTCAGCCTTAACCACAATACTGTGGTCACTAACGTATACCACCTCACGTTAGTGCACTCGATTTTCAATTACGATGGCAGTCGATGGCACTTCCGAAACGTCTGGTTTTGTAGTAAACATTGGACTACGGCCAAACAGCCCGGGAAGGGATTTTGACAACAAACCACTTCTTTGTTGCCGATAACATAGTACACATATAAAAAATTATCCCCTCCCCTAAAACTATAATGTTTATTTATAGAAAATTACCCCCACCCCGTTCAACTAGCCTCTACATTTATAGATATTTCATCTACGTTTCTACAGTGGATTATTATGATCTTCTTATTAGGATACTTTATTTATCAAAATTAAGTACTTTACTCTTGTTAAAACATAAAACGTTGCAGGTAAACTATCCTTTTTCCGCAACCGAACTTCACCAAAATCAACAGACCATGCGTCCTCTACAATTTAGGAGTGTATGCAAAAAATTGTTTAATTCTGTTTGAATTTGCGGCTGTTATCGTTTGCCATAGAAAAAATTCTATAGACACACTGACAATTTTCGAAAAATAACTTTTCTTCATGTTTTGAGGGTAGTACAATCAGAATTAGACCTTATCTCGAACACGATTTTTCGCCATCACCATACTTCTATTTCCTTATTGAACATGCTGCACACATTACAAACATTATTGCAAAAAATATATTTAAGGTTTTTTTACTATATATATTGTACTGATTTTTTTTTTAGTTTTATTTGTTTCTGTCTGCTATAGTAATTGCCCCTTTATTTGGGCGATCAGTACGCGTTGTATATATATTTTAGTATTTTTTTTTAATATTTGAAATATTGTTTATGTTAAACATATATTCATGAAAACTCTATCTCAGGGTAGACAACTAATCTTTCTATTTATATTATTTAATCTTGGAAATAATTAATTACTTCTTTAATCAGTACCAAATAACGTTAGTTCATAAATTTTGAAGAAATAACAATGGAATAATATATACCGTGTAAATGCGAATAGTTTGAATATTAGCTCTTCAAAACTGCAATGGGTTCAATTCTCTCTGATGTTTATCATCTTAAATATAATTTTAGGCTTCTTTACTTGCTCCTTCCCTTTGATCTTTATCAAATTAAATGTAGAATTTTAGACTTTCTTTTTTGAGTATTAAAGTTAGTCTCCTTTAAATATACTGTAGATGTTTATCATAGTGAATATAAAATTATACTCTTTTACAGGCTCCCTCTTTTTGATCTGTGTTCTATAAAATATATATTTAGACTTCTTTTAAATATTGATGTTTATTATACTGAATACAACATTATACTTCTTTAAATATTACAGGTTCTCTCTCTTTGATCTGTATGTGATTAAATATAAAATTAGACTTTTTGATGTGTATCTTCTTAAATATAAAATTAGACTCTTTTATGTGTATCTTCTTAACTATAAAATTAGACTCTTTATGTGTATCTTCTTAACTACAAAATTAGACTTTTTTACAGAATCTTTCTCTTTGATGTGTATTCTATTAAATATAAATTTAGACTAAACAAATTTTCTTACATTCCAACACAATTCAATTATAACAATTTATATTTGCCATATTGATACCTCACTAAATTTGTCACATATTTTCATCATATTACTCTTAAAAACATATTGCGACAATACAAGCAAAGGCTGTAATGCGCATACATAATATATTGTAAATATTTTAGTTAATTTCAATAATATATCATAGACGAGCAGGTGTGAGATTGGAAGCTGGTTGTCAAGCAGGAACCAACAGGCAAACATCACGCGATTACCACTGCATGTGTGTATACAAGTAAATAAGGTGTGTGCGTGAAGCCTGTCTGATCCTGAAAGTTGCAATCTCACCCCTCAAGTAAATGACAAATTAAGAAAATAATTATTTTTAGAAAACCATAAATGTTAGTGAGAAGGTAGAAACTTCTAAAAATATGTAAAATTCGGACACGAGTGCAGTGCGAATTGTACGTAATTCGGACAATCAATGCGAGTACAGTGCGATTTTTAATGCATCATAATTATACTAATAGTGTGAGCGTCATGATAATTGCACATCTCATAAGTCATTAAATGAAACACTATGTTATCGACGTGAAATCTGCGTTAAACAGTGCGATTGGCAAAATAGTGTAATTATGTGAAATGAGACGAAAGTGGGGGGACTGTCACACCATGTTTCAAATGTCGACAGGCTGATTCCTGAATCGACAGGTCCAGTTTTCTGTGTGGATATAAATAGAATCCCAGGAGAGCTAATCGCTCTCTCTTAACAAACCATAGTAGCGGCGGTACGCTATGCCGGTCCGTAACACGAATTTTTTAAACTATTTTGGACGAAGTTAGATTTAAAATCTAACATCAGTACGATGTTGTAACTGAACTTATAAAGTATCACGGTAATGTTTTTTTTATTTGAAGTAATAAAAACAATAATAAAAAAAATACCGTAACGAAGAAATCGTCGGACGTCAACAAGCAGTCGACATCTAAGAACATCAACGCCTGACAAAGCACGACTAGCAGAGGAAGGAGATGCAGAGAACTGGAGACGTTTCTATAATAACGGCTACAGATCCAGGGTAACATGTCATCATAGTCTACAGCAGTCAATGTACCGTGGAGGACGAGAGACGAGAGGACGAGCAGTGAGGACAAGAGGACATCCAGGAGGAGAACACCGAAGGAATCACTGGAGGACATGGGACAACTCTACAGAAATTAAGGTGACGAAAAACCAATACATAATTTTCAAAGAGAAAGACATTGAGAGACTCTAAAAGTCAAAACAATTTTTGTAAACATAATAATAACAAATATGTAGATATAAATAAAATTCAATATAATTAATATGTAGTCAAAAAAAATTTATATAATTATTTTTCGTAATGAACATAACGTAGAGTCATTGAAATTAGTAATTGAATTATTTAACTTTTCTTGATAAAAGCACATAACATAGAGTCATTTATAGTAATAAATTAAATGTGCTAAAATGATTTTTTTTAAAGCCATACAAAGATATTAAGAAAGATAGAATAAGAATGCAGTAATAACTTTTAAATAAGCACACATTTAGACTGAGCAAGCAAGAAACATTAACATATTGACGAGAAGTCTATATACAATAAATAATATAATATTTAGAATTTCAGATATGTTTGTAATGTTGACACGAATAGTAAAGACACTTTGAAACCATCGATAATGAAGATCACATGGCGTATTAATCATGATTTTCATAATATTATAATATTTTTGTTTGTTTGTTTCAAATAATAAATGAAGCATATTAAATTCGTAAAAAAAGATTTACTCTTATTATAATTACACCTACACCCCAATTATTCATACACGTTGTTAGTAATGCTATAGAGAGTGTATGAGTTAAATATGTACAAATTAAATTGCACAGAAGGGTTAATGTGTTACATTTTGGCGCCACAAAGAACGTGGGGCCCATTCAAATAAAAATTGCATTGTTACATTTTGTCGCTTCCAAAGTGGGGCTATTCAACCACAAAATAGATTTTTATTTGAATTATCAAAAAAAGGGTTGCATACTTTGGCGCTCCAAGGTCCTGGGGCTCCACAAATTTAAATTAGATAATAAATTTGTTGCAATATATAATTTTACTAATACATTTATCATTATTAAATACATTTATCTGATTTTAACATTTTTCATTCTAATTTGTATCTATTATATTATAATCTTATTACCATTTAGTTTTATTTTAATGCTTATTTTAATTTTATTATAATAATTGTCAACATATATTTTCTTCATGCTGTTTTGTATCATACAGTTCCAATACTTGAGTTTATCTCTATGTTTGTCACGAATAATCAATCAGTTTTTGTTTATATATGTTCAAAGTTTTATTAAATTTATACTTTTGATTTTTCTGAAATTATTATTTTATTCTTATGTACTGTTGTTCATTTTTACAGCAGTACAATATATGTATATATATATATATATATATATATATATATGTATAAATAACTCAAAGTCTGAGGATTTATGGGTACTGAATACAAATCCACACCGTCACACCGATTGCCAACAAATTTTGCACAGGTAACCTTTTACACAAGGCGAAAAATAGTGTCTAACTTGGAATTTTATATTTTGCCCCGTTCGCACGATTTAGGCCCCTTTAGTTATGCATTTTTGTTGACGCGTAAAAAGATGTCAACAACACCAAGGAGATTAGAATTAATTACCATAGTAACAAGTAAATAAACAAATGATACTTAGCGGCATCGGAACTGTACATTTATCCGTTCCTGCTGCATTTAATGTGTTTAATATGCGATTGTGTGGATACGTATCTTTTTGCGATTAATATATTGCAACAGTACAAATGTATAGGGTACTGTGTATTGCAAAATTAGTTAAGATAATTAATATAATTTAAATAAATAATCCATATTGTTAGTAATAATAATAATTCAGATTGAAAGCTGTAAAGGGAATAAAAAATTTGGCTGTTCGTACAGGTTAATCACGCCACACAAGCAGCGTCTTTGTACACGTGTATTTTACGCGTGTGTGTGCGGCCAGTTCATTCCTGCAAAGCATACCCCAAAATAAACGTTAATAAATATATGAATTATTGAAATTATGATAAGTGTATATGAAATATCACAAAACCAAATACTCCACAGTGTGTATAATATAAAGACGCCCGTGTATATGAAAGATGGTGCGAAAATAATAAAAATTGCGAATACAGTGAAAATAAATATAAATAAAACCGATAATTATTAAGATAACGAAAAACGGTTTAAACACAGTTGTACACATAAAAATTACCGACCAGATGAATATCGGGTAATTTGCAAAAGACTTCGCATGTTGCGAAGACAAGTGAAATAAGTGTGTGAATAATCGTGTTTGTAAAAGGACGCCATGACAGAATTATTCCTGCATGACAGAATTGTCGAAACATGAATTTTGCGCCCTAGAGTATAAATACGCGAGGCACATCAGCCTTGTTCTCTTTCTTGTCAGACCACAGTGGAAGCCAGAGGCTCTGCCCAACAACAACAATTCTTTCTTGTCAGACCACAGTGGCAGCCGGAGGCTCTGCCCAACAACAACTCTTTCTTGTCAGACCACAGTGGCAGCCGGAGGCTCTCTTCAACAACAACAACTCTTTCTCGATCAGCCACAGCGGCAGCCGGAAGCTATGTCCGATAACATTATCACTTTCGTGTGATCACCGCTGCAGCCAGAGGCTATTACTGAAGTCGAGAGAGCAGCACATCCCATGGCATAGATCCCAGACGTAGGGTACAAGTCATAGGACTACTGAGAGGATCCGGAGGACGGGAAACGGACTCCAGGACTACACGGCTACGCAGAATCAACCAGGATCAAGGACTCAGGACCAGAAGAGGGTACGCTGAGGAGCCGCTACAATTAAGGTGAAAGAAAGCCATGTATTCCTCATAACAAAAGACTTAATCAAAGACAAATAAACATTGTAAAAATGATGACAATAATTTCTAAAAGTGTAATTTATAACTTGTTAATGTATATGTTCTTTTATAGTAATTATAGCATAATTTTTGAATTGATAATTTATTGAAAATATTTAAATTTACATAGTTGAATTATGAAAGCATAATTTTTCAATTGATAATTTATTGAAAATATTTAAATGTAATTTTGAAAGAATAGAAAGTTGCTAAAGTAATTAATATAAATAAATGACAAATGCATATGCAACAAAAATAAGAATTATTTTAAAAGAAAGATTTGAGAATATAATAAATTAATCATATTATACTGTGCAAGTCGAGAGCAATATTATATAATAATCAAATGTATTTATAATTATAAGAGTATTTTATTTTTGTATGGAATATGCAATATTACGTGTATGTAATCAACAAGTATGTGTACTACGACTACACATACACATGCAATAATAATAATGAAATTTTAATTCGCAATTTATTTTGAAATTTTAATTAATAAACGTTTTAAATATTTTAAACTATTTTACGTTGTTGTTATTATTACGATTACACCCATTGAAAAAATAACGTTATAAAATAAAATGTCCTACCCAACGTGTGGCTCATCAACGATATATACAACAGATACAATTAACGGTATAATATATTTTGTAATTTTGTATACAGATACGTCTATATATTTTGTAATTGTCTTAAACGATTATAAAATTTATGTTTATACGTATTTTTGATGACGCAATGAGTAAGTAATGAAATATATTAAATACTACTACTAAAGATGTCAAAAACACCATGGAGACCAGAATTATTTACCATAAATTACTATAGTAACAAATAAATAAAGAAAAGCTATTTATCATCATCGGAACTATACATTTATCCATTCTTGCAGTACTTTTTCGATGTTTTAAATATTATGCGATTGCATAGATATATTACGATGTGGATAAGAAGAAGTGTACTAATTGCAAATTGTCCTATTACTTAATGCAAAGCGAAAGTACGTGTTGTTTTCATTTGTGAAGTTAGGTGACAACGGTTTTTAGTTTTTCATTTACTGCTAAATAAATAAAAGCCGTGGTTAAGGAAAACATAACGTTTAAAGTGTTATACAATGATTCTAACACAGTAAAACTTAAAATAAAGAATTTAGCGTTTTTTATTTAACCGGTACTTTATAAAGGCTTTATAACAGGTAACGTTTTTTCTTTAACAGGTATCTCCTAAGGCTTTATAAACTTGTTTTAAATTTCCAAGGGGTGTTGCACCAACATAATAATTTAATACAAGTTTAAATAGTACAAGTGTTGAAAAGAGTTTTGGAGAGAATTTGACTAACGAGTACAAAATTGTTATATGAGCTGACAGAACTCCAAATACACATACACAATGAAAATTATATTAAAATACTTATTAAAAGTCAAATATTTGGGTGCAAAGCCGCGGGTAACAGCCAGTAGTAAATATTTGTGAATGTGTTTATCGAACTCAGTAGATACTACTAGTTACTGTTGGCTTAGAGAAGTTGTTTTTGTGTTCGCTGCATAAACAGCTTCTGGACGACAACTTGACGAAAACTAGTAACACGAACCACCGTTACTGGAGACTTGAATTATGGTATCGTGTTTCGTGTCTACATAACTTGACTAAGGTTTCCAGGAAGCAATGTCAGCTTTGTAATATTAGGATAGTAGCGGTTACCAAGGCGTAAATGCCGGTGGGTTGTACCTGATTGATAAGCCAACAACCACACTCCCTTGATCAGCTAAATTCAAATTTCCAGTAGCCTCCCTGCATTCTGTTCCTACAAACAAACTGTTTTAGAACATGAAGATGTCTCTCTACGTGAGGTAAAATTGTTTATTTATTGAATAAATACTATGCGGGAACTCAATGTGATTAGTGTAACACAAATTACAAATATCGCAACAATTAAAATTTATCAGAGACTGGGATTTATGTCGTTTTGTACAGGTTGTTTTAAAATAAAAGAACTGCAGATATTAGTAACAACTGAAAAACAAATTATCTACCCCCATGAACTCTATTATTATCTAGAGGCGATTGAGCCTTCATTTCTATAAATTGTAAAACCATTATTAAGAAATTGCTGTCACTGTTAATTATTATTAATCTTGTGCGTATTATCATTAGTGCACAAATTTCAGTTCTTTTTATTAGGCTTCTACGTATTACATACAGCGAAAGCTGTACAGGAACATATATCGAATGTAGTAGAAAGAATGCACACAACATTATGACTGGAGCTAGGAATTTTAGGTGCGGCACCTTAATTTTTTTTTTTGCTATTAAAATGCCCAAATTAGCTTGTTTTGCAAAGAAAACATTAAATAAACACTCCTAACTGTGTTTTGATTGCACCGTTTTGCACTTTTTTTCAATGCAAGCACCTTTTTGCACCTTTTCTCAATGTCATCAACTTTTTGCGCTTTTTTTACCTTTTTTTGGCTCCTTTGCCACATTTTATTCCTATGATAATTAAACAAGGAACATCGAACGTGTGCGGCATCACCGCATCTACTATATTTTATACTAGATGAAACCACTGATAGGCAGATGAGATATGTTCTAAACATTTTAGTAGCACCCCTAAATGGACAGCAAATAAGCCCATGCTGTTGAAAACATACTTTCTGAACAAAACAGACAATGCCAGTGTGATGCGAAGTTTCAACAACGCATGTATTGTGTTGTGGCCTGAATGAATAGAATATGATCGAGTGTGGCTAGTACTTACGGACCAAGCACCTTACATGTTATTGGCTATTGCTAACATGAAACCTATATACTCTAATCCAAAACTTGTGACCTGCAGTGCACATGCATTGCATGCAGTTTGTGAGCCAGTAAAAGATGCTAATGAATTTCTGTCTTGCATTAAGAAATTGCTGAAAAAGGCAAAAGGCTGCTACGATACAAAAGTATGTTGAAATTACAGGGCTTCCTCTTCCAACTTCCCCAATTCTCACTAGACGGGTACTTTTTCTGGACTTGTGACTTTAATAACATTGTGTTCTGGGACTTGTTTTAGGCAGACTTTTTAATAGATGAGTGAATTTTGAGTCCTTATATGTGGATGTAATTGGTTTTGGTACTGTTTGTATGAATATTCACATTTGAAATTTGCACCTTTTTTCCACCTTTTTCAGCTAAATTAAAGCACCATTTTTGCACCTTTTTCACCAAAAATTTCACTTAAAATTCCTAGCTCTAATTATGATTATACACAAACGGTTAGGCCTACATGTTTCAACTAAATGTACTACTCGATAAACACATACTATCTGATATTTGCATAGAATGTTTAAGAGTTAATGAGCCTCCATATAGGATAGTTGTTTCTGCATGCGTGTGTATTTGTGTGGGGGGGAGTTACCTCAGATAATGTCCCTCATGGACTTCTTTAGCTACAGCGATGAATTTGTTTCTACGTAACCAGGCGATGTCGGATTCATGTAATGTAAGAAACAGAAGTTAGGTCAGTGTCGTCAGTATCGGGTGCTTTAACTCCGGTGAACATAACATCGTTGTCGGACAAGGTTACCTCGAGTTCTGGGACGAAGTCACTATGTAAGAGGTCTCTTTTACCTTGTGCACGCAGCTACATGGTGTTCACTAACAGTGATATCAGCGAAAATTTGCTAAAAAATATGAGAGACAACTTGAATACATTGTTTGAGAGAATATATTGTTGCGACGGTCTCACGGATCGTCGTTTTGTTCAGTGGAATAAGAATAACTGACACCAAAGAAGTCACTACTTACCAGCTGTAATAGTCACAAATAACAATTTGGAACTAACAATGTACTCTCAAACAATCCATTGGGTGGTAGTAAAAGGGGAACACCCCGAAGTGGCTTCAAATACCAGATAGAGGAGGACCTCAGAAAGCTGAACAACATAGGAAACTGGAAAGCCAGGGCACGCAAAACGAAAGAATGGAATCGACTCTTGGAGCACCCCAAGACCCACCAAGGGTTGTAGAGCCACAACTGATGCTGATAATGAATCTCATACAATAACTCAAATGAAATTTGATCGCAGGCCAAGACCCACCAAGGGTTGTAGAGCCACGACTGATGCTGATAATGAATCTCATACAATAACTCAAATGAAATTTGATCGCAGGCCAAGACCCACCAAGGGTTGTAGAGCCACGACTGATGCTGATAATGAATCTCATACAATAACTCAAATGAAATTTGATCGCAGGCCAAGACCCACCAAGGGTTGTAGAGCCACGACTGATGCTGATTATGAATCTCATACAATAACTCAAATGAAATTTGATGGCACTTACAAATTATCTCAACTAATAGAGTTCCTCACTTCCTATAACACAATAATTACTTTCCACAAATCCGAAACAATCACTTGATCCACAACATATCCAGGTGTAAACTAAGCCGGCCGCTGTTGCTTATATATAGCCTACAGATATTGCACAATTATTTTCCATATTGCTGGCGGCATGTCAACATAATTTGAGTAGTTGAGACTACAAGGACGGTCTCGAAGCTACGTTGAATGGACGGCCTTGACACAGACGCCGCACGCTGGACTAGTCGAGAAGCGTGTAGAACGTTTCCGTAACTGCACCTGCCGACTGCACGAGAGCGTTACATAATTGGCGGAGCAATGTACTTGTCGAGTATTGGATATTGTAACAGCAAATTATTAGTTACTTTTGGTATTAAAAAAGTAGTAGGCCTTAAGATTTGTGCTTTGTAAAATTAACACGTGTTATCAATGCGAACGAGGACTGGAATCTACAAAACACCAGCTGGGCCTCATGCATATCCCTTGAACAGCAGAGGGACCATTTGGACTCACCATTGAAAACCCCGACATCGAAATGAAGAACGTTGAAGTAACTGACAAAAATCTCAGATAAACACAAACGAAAAAATATGGCATAATGTAAATTACGTTGACTTCCTAGACATTCTATTTGGAAATTAATATCGTAATTATTTATGTGTCATTGATAACGCTCTTAAAACTAGAAGCAAAAATGTATTCTAGAAGTAATTTTCGTAATGTTTGGATTGTGGTAAGTTGCGAACAAATCGTATAAAACCCGGTCAGTTGCTACCGTGGTGGAAATTTGAACCCGGTCAGTTGCGATCAATTGCACTTGCATGTTATTATAATAATACAGAAATTACCATTATAGATCTATTCATTGCTAGCCTAACCTAACCTAACCTAACCTAACCTAACCTAACTTAACCTAACCTAACCTAACCTAACCTAATCTAACAAAAATATTGTACAAAGAGGTTACTCGCACAAACAAAAAGTTGCAAAATTAAAATCTCATCGAAGTTCAAAATAGGAACTCTTCTAAATGACAGATTCGGTCAGTAAGTGAAAGTGCGGGGCGCAGTTGACCGCGTAAGAACAGGTAAAAACGTCGTGTTTCGTCACAACTGACCGAGACCGTAATGTTTACACTGCTTTAAACCACTGAGTCAGCTATGTGTAAAATGGCGAGAGCCAGAAGAATGAGAGAGAGAGAGAGAGAGAGAGAGAGAGTGAGAGAGAGAGAGAGAGAGAGAGAGAGAGAGAGAGAGAGAGAGAGAGAGAGAGAGAGAGAGAGAGAGAGAGAGAGAGAGAGAGAGTCAGACAGACAGACAGACAGACAGACAGACAGACCGACAGGCAGACAGAAGACAGACAGACAGTCAAGGACAGAGAGAACACGATCTCAGATGGAATGAATGCAAGTAGCAGTAGGTCACCGACAGAAGCTGTGTGATTACTCTTTTCATGGATGATACAGTATGTTTAATTACCTCAATATGTTACTGGGAGAACATTAACGCTAATTATTTTTATTCAGGTGCTTTCAATGTATCGGCAGACTATTCAGTTTTCGTAACTCAAAGATAATTTATATTTTCCTTGTTTCTTTTTCAGCTAGTAACTTCTGCTAAATAGTGACTCCTATTTATTAATAAATTAAAATGGGATCATCTGTTCCATTCTGTTGTATCATTACTTCATTTTTCCCAGTTCAGCTTTATGATATGTTCTGAATGAGTCAAACATATACAATAGGCCTATATTGTCACGATTGTCTCATTGATAGTGGTATGGTACAGTGAGAAACAAAATACAAGACACCAATTAAGTCACTAATCACCAGATTTAATTAATCTCAATTAACAGTTTGAAATCAACAAGCTATTCAACAACATTATACTCGTACAATAATTCAAGTTAATCTGACCACACAAATAATAGTATCAATTATAAAGTATTCCGCATTATTATCATTTTTCAGTAATACACCATTAGATACGCACTGTGTAAATCGCCCGACAATAACTCAACTGAGTAATCGTTGACGTAAGACCGACTCTAAGGGTCAGAAGTCGTTGTTTAATTAGATAGTCATTTGTTCCGGAATAATATATAGGGGAGGTTGCCCTAGTACCGTACAGTGCCTAGTACCGGCCAGTAACTAGTTTTTTCAATATACCGTAAGACAGCGTATGCTTGCGCACTGTCACTAATACTGTATTACTAGTAGCGCTAGTGGTTACATTTGCAAACTGTTCTCTCCAAGCATTCAGTTGTGAGAAAGTATTTTGTGTGTGTGGAAGTGGTGTTTTTGAGTGACGCATTTTATTTTTGCAGTTATTTTTCAGACCGTTTTTCTAAGTAAGTAAATTTAATTACATATTATTATTGTTCCTAATAGAGTTACTAACAAATATGAGTCATAATTTTAAGAATATCTGATGTCGAAATTTTACGATAGCGCATTTCGTTGCTAAGTGTTGTGTGCCTAGTACCGGCCACCGGACGTGTTCCTAGTACCGTACAGAATCGAATACATCTTTGAAGAAGCTTCTAAGCCCATTATTTTTTCAGATGACTTCTGGGATTATGGCTACAAAGACGAAAGGAAAATGGAAAGACGAGGTTATGGAAAAAGCTGTCGATGGTGTATTAGCGGGGAAGTTTTCTTTTAGAGAGGCAGACGTGGAATCTGGATGCAGACGTATGGTCGACTAGGTCTAAAAATTAGTGAGCAGGACATATGTGGCTTAGTAAACAAAGCATTTACTGCAGTTTGCAGGATGGAACTGGCCAAATCAGCTTTTAAGTGCACCGGAATTTATCCTTTAACAGAAATATATTTACAGACATAGATTTTTTACCAAGTTTGAATCGGAGTCTTCCAGAAGAAAATGTTGAAAACAAAATTATAACTGATGTTTATGCTTGTTTAGCACGAAAATCTCCACTACGTACGCCAGACACAAACCCGACTACAGTGACTGCTTCTGTTCCTGAGACTGTTTTTGACTCCAATTTTGATCATCCAATTCCATCAACATCCACCCAATTTCAAAACGTATTCAACTTTCCCCGGTAGGTGATAATTTTCAGAGAAAAATATCTTCTCGGAAGAGGAGAGCAGAAAAGAGTAAGGTTTTAACTCTAACGCCGTATAAAAGCAAATTGGAAGAAAAAGAAGGTGCGAAGAGACAAAACAAAGATAGGCCTAAGATGGGAAAAGGACAAAAATCATTTGAAGAGATGAAGAAAACAAAACAGGTGCAGAGTAAAATGAAACCACGATCGGTTCGAAGAAAAATTGATTTTCACTCAGAAGACGAGACAAAAAACTCTTAATCCTCCTAAAGAAGATGATAGTAATCAAGAAGAGGCACAGTGCGCGATTTGCGATGAAACATTTTTAGAAGACTGGGTGCAATGTTTGCTTTGTAACGGGTGGGCTCATGTGATTTATGCTGACAGTACCAATGTCGAATTTTTTATTTTGATCGTTGTAAATAAACAATTTTTTACTGATTTTATGTATTGAAAACAAAAATTACTTATTATATTAATCAATTATGTTTATTTAGCATAAATTAAACTTATTTTGGTATTGTTTTAAAATTATTAATTAAGTGTACGGTACTAGGAACACTTTTTTGATGAGAATGAAAATGTGTTATTTGTATAAAATGATTTTTAATAAATTGAATGATATAATTATTTATTTTGAGTGACAGCATACCTTTTATAAAGGTTTTATCTAAAATTCGTAAATATTACATGACGATTTTCTGTAAACTTTTACCTAAAATATGACGAAAACCTAAGGTGGCCGGTACTAGGGCAACCTCCCCTAATACGCGTCAAAACTACTCGAAAACACTAGAACGTAATTGATTGCGGTCTTGAACGCAGTGCGGATAAGGTAAGGTCTGAAATAGCCTCGTTGACGCACGTTAAAAGTCACGTACGCACACAACATTACAGCTGGTCCTGCTGGGATAGCCGAGAAACATGTAGAACGTTCTGCGAAGGTGTAACAGTATACTGTAGAAAATATATACTTAACGAGTCAAAAGGTACATTATTTGAAAACTGCATCCATGTGTCCACCTTCATTTACAGACTATTTTGTAAAAATTTTATATTCGTAAAATGTATATATATATTTTAATATAAAAAACAAATAAAAATTTACAGCCGTTGCACAAATAGAATGCACAGAGAAGGGCATTGAAAATGCTTCAATAAATCTAAAAAATATATATGAATTTATGTTCATTCACCAATCAATGAATTCATTCTTCATTCACCAATCAATGAATTCATTCTTCATTTACCAATGTACAGATTATAAGTTAAATGTAGTCGCATTCATAAGCGAAGTTTTATATGTGTACTACGTTATTGACAACAAAGAAGTAGTTTCTATGGAAACTCACCGGTTCCCATTTTCGATCACGCACCAGCGGTCGTTTTCAAATGTTCAACACGTCCTTATAAACATTTTCAATGTTAAAAGTTATCCTGTGTGATACAAGCTAGTTTTTTCGACTTCAACTAGATATTCCTTCCTGTTCTGCTACAGATATATCTATATGAAATGCTTTTTGTTGCAAGTTACGGTCGCTGACGGTTATTCTACGGCGAATGCATAGACAACAGAATTAAAGTGTGTTGTTTTGTTGTTGTTGTTCTGGAGAAATGTTTCTTTTCTAATGTTCAGCAGCCGTGCCTAATTCATCATCATCAGCCGTGCCTCTACAACCCTTGGTGGGTCTTGGCCTGCTCCAAGAGTCGATTCCATTCTTCCCTATTGCGTGCCCTGGCTTTCCAGTTTCTTATGTTCAGCTTTCTGAGGTCCTCCTCTATCTGGTCTTTGAATCTAGTTCGAAGTTTTCACCTTTTTTTTATTACCCATTGGTTTCTGGTAGGAAATATGTTTCGTAGGCTGTCCATCTTCCATTCTCTCTATGCGTCCAACCCACCTTAGCCTGTATATTTTTATTATCTTGACAATGTCCAATACTTCGTAAAGATGGTATAGTTCATAATTATAGCGCCTGCGCTACATTCCATTTTCTTTTACTCTCCTCAATATTGTTCTTAGAATCCGTCTTTCACAGCAACCTATAAGTATCTCACTATTTTTTATCAGGGTCCAGGTTTCTTAAGCATATGTCAGCACTAGCCTGATTAGTGTTTTGTAAATTTTGCATTTCGTGACTCTTGAGATGAAGCTAGATGTCAGGTGCTTTTGTAATCAATAATATGTTTTATTTGCGAGATATATTCTTCTTCTTATTTCAGTGTTGGGGTCGTTAGTGCTGTTTACCAGCCGGATTATTAAAATAGTTTATAATATCCGGGCTATTGTACCGTGATCTATTGCTTTGAGACATTTTTAATTTTCTAGACGTTTAGGTCACCCACCGGGGGCTCTATTCAGTAGTAGAAGTTTTAAAAAAGTTCTATAAGTGATGGTAAACTGATCGGAACCGTAAGAAATAAGCTTCCGGGAAAACTGGGTTCCCGTTTATGCCGGTGGTGGTTATTCGACAGCTTTTATAGGTATCTGTCGGTGTGCGTCGGTTTTCTATACACCTTGTCTCCCAGATTGCCGTCGGCCTTGCGAAGGACCAACACGTCGAGCATCGCCACCTAATCGTCTATCTCCCTCTCCATCGTGAACTGTATGCGAGGGTAAATGCCGTTGAGATGCGCCAGGAAACGTCCAAGTCCCTCTTCCCCGTGGCTCAACACAACGAATGTATGGTCCACATAGCGGAACCAATAGTGGTCCGCCTTGAGCGGAGTAGATGTAATTGCCAACCCTTCAAACTTTTCCATGTCAACGTATGTGACCATAGGGCTGAAGGGTGAGTACCGTCGCAACTCCGTCTGTCTGCTCATAGTAACCGCCCTTCTACTCAACGCTTTTGTCTGAAACATATTTTGTTGCCAATACCTATTTGAAAAAAAGTTTACTATATTTTCCTGTCATTGTTTTAACGTCCTGTTCAAAACAGCTGTAACCTTATATTTTTATTACTTGTTATTCAATTTGCAGTTTGTATGATACCAAAATAGTAAAGGGTAGGTATTATAAAAAACTTCTTCTTTAGGTTAATATTGTTCTCTTCTGTGGCATTTAGCATATTGTAAACTTTTTGAAAAATATGAGGCAAAACGCTTGTACAACTTCAATACCACCTTTTCTAGAAATCGCTAATGTTAATGAATAATTCAATGTTTTCATAATACATAGCTTAAGGCCTCTTTCACACTATCCGGTTTTTTGCCGTCCGGCTGCCGTCCGGCAGCGAGACAAATGGAGGGGCGTGAGCACGTTCACATTACGAATATCCGGGAGTTTTGCCGTCCGGCGACCTAATGACTCGCCGGACTGCCACTACAATCTTCCGGTCGCCGGACGGCAAAACTGCCGGTAGTTCGCTCAGTAGACTACTGCGCACCATTGACGCTTTCACAATATCCGGCAGTCTACCGGACAGTTCGTCAGGCGACCTAGACAGTGTAGCAGTGCTAGTTTTTGGTCTTGAGTTCCTGCTGTACAGTGTTAAAGTGTTTAAACATGTGTGAATTCGACATCGATGTCGCACTATTTTCAAATGTTGTTGTTTCTTGCTCTTACAGTAATTTTATTTACATTCTACCATTTTGGTGACATCATTTATAATCAAAACAGACATTCTACCGCCCTTATCAAACCGTGGGAGGAATTTAAGCTCCAGAGAGTACAAAATAAATCTATATTTTTTGTGTCTCTGCTGAGGTATATAGTCATTAGTAGCTAGTTTGTTTTCTTAGATATAGTACGTAGTATTGGTAATTCAACCAGAGCCTCGCAAAAGCTGTGTTTGTTGTTTTTACTGTCCTGTAAAAAAAATCTGTTATCTGTTATCTGTTACTGTTCAGATACAAATTTACATTGAAAGTTGAATGTTTGAAAAACATACTGTTCCATGATGTTATCGGAAATAGTTAATCACTGATTTTTTATGTAGGACCTAATATACGACACTCTGAGGTGTTTCTCTCTCTCTCTCCCTCTCGCTCTCTCTCCCCCATTTAACAAAGAGAAGAAGATGGCCGGTGAGGATTGGGTGAAACAGTTTCTTTCTAGGAATTCAGATTTAAGTACGCGGAAACCCGAGGCAACATCTGGGGCCCGAGCAATGGGATTTAATAGACCAAGTGTTGACAAATTTTTTGGTTTGCTTAGCGAAATTGTTGACAAGCATAAATTTACACCTGATCGTATTTTTAACTGCGACGAAACCAGTAGGCCTATCTCTGTCAACCCTAAAGGACACACAAAAATAATTGCACCAAGAGGAAAACGTCAAGTGGGAGTTTAAAGTTTTTATGTTTGGTGTATCATTTTTGGTAAGACAATAAACTGAAGATTGTGTGTACAAATTATCACCAATTTCTTGCCTTACATTAATTTTTTACATCCACTTATGTATTAGGGAGTCCGTTCTGCCCCGGGTTCCTTTAATTAGGTTATTTTATGAATATTATATTCACTTTCCGGAGTGATACAACTAGCATTTCTGTGGGCTGGATACAGTTCCTCAGTTTTGTGTTTTGTCGCTGCAAATGAACCTTGAGAAGACCATGAAGTTCATCGAATGTTGACGTCGACATACGAAAATATTTAAAAAACTTATCTTCGTCTTGCCCGAGTTCTTGAAAGAGAAGTGTAATGGCTCCTACTTCATCCCTTCTCATCAACAGAGGGTGCACCCATATCTGCCTATTTCGCCTTTTTTTTCGCCTGTACATTAAACTTAGCACAACACATATTTTCTGACTTCTGTCCATGGCGGCAGAACGTAAACTGAGGCAACGTCCGGCGAAATAGCCGGATGAATGTCGTGTAGTGTGAAGAGCACACACAGGTTATCTCCGTCCGGCAATACTGCCGTCACGTTCTCGGACGGCAAAAAAAACGGACAGTGTGAAAGAGGCCTAAAATGGCCACATTACACACTTAATAATTTAACTTGTCTGGTGGTTTAGTCAGTGGAAAAGAACTGACCTGTACGCATAGAATTAAAAGTAGCTGTTTAGTAAATGCTAGAAATTAATCTGTTTATAAAACAAATTTGATAAGCGTGTGCGGCCACGGATTGTTCTACTATAATAGACCTGCCATACACTGTGTGATCTACAGATTGGTATGTTTCCTCACTGTCATGGAACACGTCGGCAATTTTGAATACTTTGGTTACAGTGTGTCTTATAATACAAGCAACGACGTTGTGAATAAGTTGCATAAAGTTCACCATTATGCGAACTCTTAGGTTAGCAAGTAAAGAAACACTCCTAAAATTATACAAGGCGATGGCCCTTCCTACACTTCTTTATGGGTCTGAGAACTGGACTTTAATGAAAAGGCCAGGTCAGTCGCATCTAAGCAGCAGAAATGAGATTTCTCAGGCACGTGGCAGTGTGAACTCTCCATGATCATAGAAGAAACACAGATATACGGCAGGGACTGAATATTAAGACCTTACTCGATAGGATTACCCACTATTGGTTGAATAGGTAAGAACATGTTTGCCTAATGGATGACTGCAGCATCCTAAAAACGACTATGCAACTATAAGCCGAAGGGACGTGTGGGTCGCACGGGGAAGGGCTGGAATGACTAGCTATAGACTTTGTCTGTTTGAGACCGGAACAAACCATTCTTGATATAATCCTTGTAGATGGTGATGATGATACAGTCTCCTCTTGAAGAATGCTATGCTTCACGTAGACATACGAATGATATCCAGCCAACCTAAAGCAACTACCGTCTCCTCAGATTCAAATAATGTTGCATCAGGACTTTGAGATATTGCGCGCGATTCAATGTTTAACCACAATTTCTGGTAACCAAATCATATTATTTACTTATAGAATATATAAGGCAAGTGTTTTGAATATTACAATTTCCCCGGAGATTAATTTATAAAAGACAAGTAATAAAAATAATAGAGATATCTTCACCCTTTTGTGTTTTTTCCAATGTCTGAATATCACCATTCCATCCCATAAAATTGTCGTGATTTTAATATTTCTGAAACATCAAAAGATAATGTAATTTGGATATATTTGTGGAGCTTAAATTTATTTCTGTGTTTCGTTTATTAACTAAAATTTTATACTTGGCTAATAAAGTAAGGATATTTACTTGCATTATTACCTTTCTCAACAATTTAAGATTTTCTTAGAACTTATATATATTAAATGGTTAACTGCTTCTCTAGGATATATACATGTTACGGGTATTATAATATTGTTACGACGGTCTAACTGATCGTTGTATGGTACAGTGGAAAACAAAATACAAGACACCAATGAAGTCACTAATCACCAGCTTTAATTATCACAATAAAACAGTTTGTAATCAACAAAATAGTCTCTTACAATAAATCAAATAAAAATTGTTCGCACGCAATAAAATGTCAACTAATATAAAACACAATTGTATTACAACTGTCCCGCACGATTATAAAACACATAACACTTCGCCACAATACTACAAACCGCACTCCAATAATTCGCAACTCAAACTGACTGAGCGTCGCTAAGTACTTGTATTTATACCCCTCCGAAATACCAGAATATTCCATACTGCGCGTCAAGAATGCTATTAAAAAACACTATGAAATAATTGGTTACGGCCTTGGACACGGCAGACGCGGACCGGTGAGTCCGCAACAATCTCGCAACGCATGTTAAGAATCACGTACGCACACAACATTACCGCCGGATTCCACTGGAACATTCGATAAACACGTAGATTGTTCTGTAATTTCGTAACAATATGTATATATCTTGAACAATTTTTTGTATTTTCTACGTTTACTTAATTTTTAATGTCTTAAATTAAAAATACATACATACACTTATACACGCTTCTGAAAATATGAAATTCTTATATTGCCGTTTAAACCAATTGGATTCACGTGGGTGACGTATACAATAAAAGGCTGGTCAATTTTTAAACTTTTTAAACTTACACAGATTTTTCTCGCTCTAGTTCTGTTTGCTGTTTTTTCAGAAAGTTAAACCTTAGTACACACTGTCAACATTTTTTAGGCTCCAAGGGCGTGGTCCAGAAGGTTTATTAACACAGCCAGACATTTCGTCCGTCCAAATGACGGACGTCTTCAGTGGTGTGGGAACAAAGATCTCAAACGCCTACTTAAGATTACGAACAAAGACTGTCCTACTCAGTTGAGGCACAATGCCTTCGTTCGTTGGCCTATGTGGCCGTTTGAGAGCTCTGTTTGCGCACCACTGAAGATGCCGTCATTTGTAAGGTCGAAGTATTTGGAAATAATTACAGACATTGTGGGCCACGATACCGACCGTGAAAGCTTACGTTTGTGCATACTTTACCACACGACAATAACATCACAATATGTGGCGAAACTTTTAAAGTTTAACAAGTGAAAGCAGAAAGCCCCTTTGTTTGAGACGATTACAATTTTAAAAATCTATTAATGTGTATACTTAAACTGTGGTTGAATACATCTCATGTGCGAATGCACTGTTTACACGAAAATACTCATATCATCATCCACTGCTCCACCCAACACTTATCAACCCTCTGCTGCATTAATCTAAAAATCAAGAAGAGATTAAACTTCAAATGGATCAAGACTCATTTTGACCCATTCATGGTAACTGTAGGAGTTTAAGGTATCGAACTGGCAGACCGGCTAACAAAAGCAGCAGCACGGAGTAATGAACTGGCAACCTCTTTTGACAAAATACAGAAAGTGTAGTGATTCTAGAATTAAACGAAGAAACTACATGTAAGTGAAAAACAAATGGAAAGAAACAACGAAACGTACAATAACTAAAATGCTCTTTCCTAATATCACAAACAGACTACAAACAAAACTGATAATAACTCCCAACTTTACGCAATAACTGTGACTGGGCACAGGAAAACGAGATCTTACCTTCACCGTTGCAAGATAATAAATTACCCAATGTGCCGATGGATTCAAGGAGAACAAACAGTGGGTCACATCATATGTGTGTGTGAGATGTTAAAAAATCAGAGACAAAATTGAATCAACTAATTATAATGCTATGTATTTATAGTATACACACACTTATTTTTTACTAATGATATCTATAATCTCAGTTTTGTATTGTAGTGTATTTATTGTTCATAGCCTATAGGTACCATACATACGATTTATAATTAAGTTTTAATTACTAACATTCTTAAAGACAATCGATTTCGGTCACAGACCATCGTCAGAACAAAAACGAATTCGTAGACATTGATTAATGAACGCGGTACGTACGTCGGTGAACTGATTTTGTTGCAGAGTCTCTGTAAATAGTGGCCGTTTTACGATATTGTGACCGCAAGTGCGCTGTCTATGACCTTACGATTGTCTGTGACCAAAATCGATAGTGTTCAAGAATGTGAGTAATTAACACTTTATTGCAAATCATATATATGATTCCTTTAGGCTATGAGCAATAAATACGCTACAATAGAAAATACAAATTTACAGGCATTGCACAAATGCAATGCACAGAGAAGGGCAATGAAAATGCTTCAATAAATCTAAAAAGTATATATATATATATATATATATATATATATTTATGTTCATTACTAATCAATGAATTCATTCTTCATTCACCAATCATTGAATTCATTCTTCATTTACCAATGTACAGATTGTATGTTAAATGTAGTCGCATTCATAAGCGAAGTTTTATATGTGTACTACGTTATTGACAACAAAGAAGTAGTTTCTATGGAAACTCACCGGTTCCCATTTTGGATCACGCAACAGCGGTCATTTTCAAATGTGCGACACGTCCTTATAAACATTTTCAATGTTAAAAATTTAAACAAATAGTGTTAAACAACAGGAATTTCATCACCTACAAAAGCAAATCTTTTAAGAGACGTCTAAAAGAGTTGAAAGCATTTATCAGTGCAATAGAATTTATTTTATTGCAAACAATGAAATGTTGATATAAGCACTGCGAACCATACGAATGCAAACATTTTATGCAATACCATTTTCTTCCTACTTGGTGTAAATGTATATAAACACGTTGTGATAATAATAACAATAACGTAGCATATTGTACTGCACAATTATTGTAATGGAGCATGCTGAAAAATAAAACTAAAAACTGTTGGTTAAATGTCTCTGCGATCATACAAAGACATGTGTCCACACTCGGTCTTATCAAGCGTATTGTGAGTTCAGTCACCCATCTTTCATCAAAACGATATCTCGTCGGTAAGTACTAGACCATTTTCCTTCTTTTCTCTAAGCGAAATCTGAAATCCGCTTTCGTTTCATTTTTAGGTACTTTACGTTTGACAGAAAAATAAACAATGCCAAAAACTTAGAATCTACCTTTAACTGTCTATTAATTTGAGTCTTAACTAAAAAAGGAAAGCACACTTTTGTAATGATTGATTTTGCACTAATACTGATTACTTAAAAAGATAAAATTGAAAAGCACAAGAAAAATTAAGAATTATTCAAGCGCAAGTCGTAGTCTGTACGTCAGTGGCAGGCGTTCTTGACTGATTGGTTTTCGAGGTTCATTAAATGGCATTTATGAAAAATACGCTAAAACTCATTAATGACAGTAATTCTAAAAACGACACTGAGAGATGATAACGATATCGTATTTTTTCCCAGTTATTACAAGGATGTTAAGTATTAGATCTCAGCTCGTCATCTGACAATTAGGGAAACCGTTTTTGTTCTAAGCAAGTGACATAAAACTTGCAGCCCTCTCAGTAGATAAGAAACCAGAGTCGTGTGTTTAAAATATCTCAAGCATAATAGAAGTTACAATTCGTTTTAACTTAAAACCTTAAAGCATTATGCTATTTACGAAATTAAGTATAAAAGAGATAAATGTATAGTTGCAAGCTCACTTACTCCAAGTAAAATTTATTATGGCACTTAATAAAGTAGGTTGGTTAACTTATTATTCAATTGTATACTGTAATATAAGTGTGTATGTCTTAGTATATTCCTTTCTGTCTTGGGCAGACAATAAACGCATATCGATAATACTTACGCGCATTCAAAGTGCGTCAGCATTTTTAACCTCCACCCCCTCGAACAGTCATAATTATTTGTTCAAATTGGTCACTGCAAAATTTAGTTACATAAGGTTGTACTAATGTTTTTGGCTAATATCTATAGCTATTACTGTATAACATCTGTATTATGAACTAATTCACAAGACATTACTAGATACCATCATTTCTAAACATTCAGTAATATTTGTGTAGTTAACAAGAGCTGAATCCGTTTCTTTATATGGGAATGCGTTGTAGCCTATTACAATATTTTTTAATTTTCGTTTAGAGTTTGAAATTTTAAAGTATGATTTTCCTAAAGTACCTACGCCATTTACTTCAAACGATTCCTTCTATTACAATTCTAAGTAGAACAACTGGTATCGAAGTTTTCCGATAGGTGTAATGGACATTGTCGCTGTTCAACCAGATCCTGTATATTTCTTCTGTTCTTTGTATGGATTCCGGTAGGCCAAATCGTTAACTTCAGTGATTTCAGTAAGAAAAGAAAAATAGCAATGGCTTCCTTACCTCTGAAAGATGGCTCACCATTACACCGGAATTACTCATAAACTTCTCCTCCTTCTTCATTCCTGGCATCACCTGTTCCGGTCTCTATTTTCAAGCCATCTTTTCATTTTTCTTCCTGTGGGAATAATAATACAATCAGCTAGTGAGCAGAGTCAAAGTGTACCCGTTTATTTTAGAACAAAATAAAGCCCAGAACATTATATAATTTGTGTTTCAGCCAGAGAAAGGTGAATTACTGAGTCGACCATGTAGAGAATAAACTAAATGCCCAAAAATCGTAAAATTCAACCATAACACAATTCAAACGCTAGATTAACCAGTTACAAAAAATTCCCCATTCTCTTTTCTCTTTAAGTGCATATTGTAAAACTTATTGAGGTAGCCTTTCCGCTTTCATTCTACTTATATTTTCAATCCACTTCAGCTTACATCCTCGATTCTTGCATTTACAGATAATAAACCCAATTCATGTCTTATCACACCTTTCCTAATTGTATCATTTCCTGTACAATCCTTTACGCATCTCAAGAAATTCATCTGTGCAGCTTGTATATGACTTGTATCCTTTTTAGATAGTACCCATGTTTTGGAATCGTATAAAATAGTGGGGACTGCTATAACCTTACAGAGCTTTATTTGAGTTTATTTTTTTTCTCCCTAAAGTTCTTTTAATAGTGCCACAAATCGCCTGAAATCTGTTTATCTTTCTCTCGGTGTCCACGTCAAATTGATATGTAACATCACATCCTAGGTGTTGAAAATGAGATATCAGCACGTTATCATTAATAGTAATTTTTTATCTTATGGGATGTTGACTCATATCCTCTGTTATTAAATTGTTCTTCAGGCATCAAGTGTGTTCCTACAGGCACGTACACATCGGTGAAAGTCTAATCCGTAGCATCTTTAGTCTGCAATAATGCGAGGTGCCAGAGTATACGTTTCGTTGAAGGATGGTCTCCTTAGTGAATGTCAAAGAATCAGTTATAAAGAACTGTGCTTACCTTCGTGGCTTTGCTTTTGGCCGAACTTTTCCTTTTTCTTCCTCAAGCTCCGTAGCTCTAACAGGACACTAATATCATTTAGATAACTAGCGCCGGCAATGCAGCTGAACTCTCCTGGTGAATCTCCTGGTTGTCGGGAATGTACTTTGTTAGGGGAGTTTTAATTCAGCTGTCTCCATAGAAATTGCTGCAATCGCAGCCTCGATGTTTCTTCTCGCTCTTCTTAGCGGGCGAGTTTCCGTCTTTCAGCAGACCCGTTGTTTCCACCTGTACGGCTTTCTGTGTCAGCTACAATGTCTTTACCTGATTATGATTTCTTATATACCTCGGTAAAGTACTGCTCAATGAATAATGTAGCCGCACAGCAGCTCTCTGACAATAGGGCAGATGATAACATAAGACAGCCTTTGTATAGCTTACTTTGTCGTTGCTTTATGGGCACACAGGTTTCTCGGCGTCGAGGTAGCTGCTTTTCTCAAGATTCTGAATTCCTCAAAATTGCCATCTATTGTTTGGAAGTAGGATAAATGCTTGATCTAGATGTACTTCCTCAGTTGACACAGTTCATAGCCTCAGCACATGGATCATCACCATCACCATCATGAGCCGATGTCCCACAAAATCATGTTTTGACCTGGTCACATGTCTGACACAGTGTGCTCAAAATACAAGCGCCACTGAAAACGTTGCTTTGGATAAGAGATAAAATTCTCCGTTCAGTCTGATCTTATTATTTTCTTTAGAGTTGTTCTACTGAAGGTTAAGACATGGAAGCACCGCTACGATTCGTCCCATCGCACTGTTCACATCCAGCATGCCATGACTCCTTGTGACGCAGCCTCCATTCCATTTTCTTCCTCCTCCCAGGTAAACAAATCCCTTCACACTACCACCTCCTTTGTAGTATTCACAGTGGTATGGGGACTCACTTCTCTATCTACCTCCCCTATTTTCAGCAGATTTAACACATTCACCTTCTTTTGATCTTTTACGGTCTGTACTAGTAAACCATTTGCGACCTCTTTAACGGTCTTGATCAGGCGCAAGTATTTACAGATTTCTCAGTCGAGTAGGGTTTTGCATTAGCAAAGTCAGCTTCCTGTCTAATCACAAATAAGTACTTTGGCACAGCAGCGGCACTGGCTGACGACGCAGAAACCTCTATAAAATGGCGTCTCTTCCTCTTTGCCCTCCCGAAATAGGGCTTTTATCAAGACGTGGGTTTTTAAAAGACCCCTGATAAACAGTACCGGTACCATAAACATTAATGTAGTACCAGTGAAATAAACAGATCAGTGCAAAAGTGACCTCGAATCTATTAATCAGAACTAAATTCAAGGAAAAATGCGACTGGCTTCAAGGCGCGTCCTTGTGCCCTGGGCCCATCTTTCGCAATTCATTAACCCAAATACATCCGACTATTGGCACCATCGGTGCCACCGTGGGTTGCGATGTGTTTTCTAGCGGATCACGAATCCTTGTTGTAATTAAATTATGACTGCTCTGTTAGCAAGCTAAAGTGTGACAGCTGTTGCCCACCGCCTATGGCGCCAAGAGGTTACAGGCCTGGGGTGTACAAGGGTTGGATTTTGAGGACGTTTTTGTTACTATTTGAAATCGTAAAATAATAAAGACAGAAAATTTAGGTAACTATTTTGATTTTTGTAGTATTCAAGACACAGAGTTCTTTACTGATATTTTAAAATTTTAGATAAGACTTTTAGAGTTATAAATTAGATACACTAATTAATAATTATTAACTTAGTATTAACTTCTCAATCATAATACTTAAACACAATAGTGAAGTAAAGTAATCTTAAGTTAACTGATTAACACAATTTGTATTGAAAAACTAACAAATGAGTTTGGGATGCGCGAAAGAAGAAACCATAAAGGATTAAAGAATATTTAAAAGAAGTAATTAAGATTTAATACATGAAAAATTAAGATTCCACAAAATCAATGTAAGATAGGGTCTTAGAAGCCTTTTGTATTTGCATCTAAAGTACAAAGTCAAATTTCATTGCGCAAAATCTCTTATTAAAATCATTTCCGCTGCTTATTAAGTCAGCATTACCTTGGGGTAACAAATTCAGTCTGACTTTTTTTTCAGTAAAGAATATTACTCCCTAAAGTCATTAAATTTCCAATCGTTGTTAGAAACAAATAAATGCTACGTACAGTATGGTCATGTAAGAATGCCAGTCACGTTGCAACTACACACCAACAAAATCCCTCGGTAATTGCTGCAACGAAACTGAATTATAGACGTTGTATGAATTCCTGGCCTCGGTCGTGTACGAATCAGTCACGGTGTTCTATAACCACAAACAGTGACGTCAGCAGTCACTTATAGTTCTTTCGCATTAGATTATCCTAAAAGTTAACAAATGGTTAAAATATTAATTACGTTCTATGGCTTTATTTCGTTGTGTATATATGTACACAATATATGCGTTGTGTGTGTGTAAATAATATTAATATTGTGGTGGGCCTATATAGGCCTACCTATAACAGGTATTTAGGAAATATATTTTTTTGGAACGTATATAACAGTGACTGAAAAGCTGAAATACCTGTTCCGATTCAACGATAACTGAAAACTGAAAAGTCGAAATACCCGTTCCGATCAGTGATGCGGCCTTGCGGTTCCGAGTCGCGGGATCCCCCTACGCAAGTAACGAATAAACAAGTAAAACGAGTACTACGATTATTACGAGTACAAGAGTACAAAGCCACTTTTTGGTCCTAAATAATTAATTCTGCGCATGTCCCGATTGCCATACAAGTACGAAATGAAGCAGAACAGCGAGGTTCAGAATATCACTATGCCAAAGAGACGAAGCTGGTTTTAATAAATGAAAAAAAATTCATACTGATGTTACATTTATTCTCGTGTATTATGCAGATTAATACAGACTATAATAACAAATTATATATTATACTAGTCACCAACATGGTAAATATTGAAAAAGCGAATTATATTGTGTTATAACCTACAGAGTGGCTGACAGGCAATATAGTAGGTCTACTTTTTGTTAATGTGATTTCGGAGATGATTTTAACTTTACTGCACATCTCACGTAAATGTTTTTGACATTCTTTGTTGTGCTATTACGTGCACTCTAAATTCCATTGCTTGAGTTTCGTAACTGATTTGTCTAACCAAAATGGAATAAATAATTTAATATTAAATCTATGTCAGTTTGTCTACTCCTAGTGAAAACTTAAATTAGTATTCCCAAAGAGAGATAGGCCTATAAATTCGCTTGTTTCTTATTTTCTTTTAAACAGTAAGAGCTTAATAAAGTCACAGTGTAATGTAACAATGTAACACTGTTAATACTTTCAGTTTCAATGTATTTCCTATAACAAATTATATTATAATACTGGTATATGTATAATAAGTATATAATATCAAGTATTTGTGCGTGTTATTTTTTGGAACGGTTTTGTTCGTACCTGTTATTTTCAAATACTAGTTTAGCAGACTTCTGTATTACAGGCGTTGTATGAATTCCTGGCTTCCGTGTATGAATCTGTCACGGTGTTTTATAACCGTAAAGAGTGACGCCGGCAGTCACTTGTAGTTGTTCCCATTAGATTATACTCAATGTTATCAAATGGATACAATATTAATTACGTTCTATGGCTTTAATTCGTTGTGTACGTGCATGTTAGTGTTAAACTGTATAATTCAGTTATTTCATGAAATAAATGTATTTCATGAATTACCTGACAATGTTAGGTAAAGTGTCAAATAAATACACTATTTCAAACTTTACCTAGGTATTCCATGAAGTAACTAGTTGTTTTATAAATTGAATGATAATAAGTAGTTAAAGTCTTTAAAAAATAAATTTAATAACACGGCTTGATTAATTGATCAGTAGTAAAAAGTTACACAGTATAATATAATAGTTCGTGTTTATTTAACTGAATTTTAAGTTTTACAATTTAGGATTATGTAAAATATTACTATTTTATCCAACACAAATCACATCAGTCGTAAAATAAATGATTTTTAATGTTTTACTTATGATTCTCTAATTTATATTATAAATAAATAAATAAATGTTTTTAAATACGGTACTTCAGATCTTATTAAATCATGAAAAACATCCTGATTAGTGTTTGGATTCGCCAATGTGATAATATGTTTTAACAATATTAATAATATAAATTTTTAAAAGTTTATATTTGTAATTATAATTTGGTACGGAGGTAAACAAATTTTACGCTGCTTAAAAAACTATTACAAAAACTTTATCCAAAACAAAAAAACATCAAAATATGATCAATATTTATATAAATATTACAATAACTATAATAAACGAAATAACTACAAAAACTTCTTGAATAGTTTTGGAAATTGTAATTTTAAACAGAAATTTTTAATTAAAAAGATTATATTGTAAATTCATCATTTATATTAAGTGTAAAAACTTTTTGTGATACTGTACTTAAAGTATATTTAAGAAAATATAGAACATTTCTTGAATACCTGATTATATTAAAATTGTCATCTAAAAAGAAAAATGTTAGGATAAATAATAGTTAATATAACAAACATATTAATTTTAGGCTTTACGAAATACCTTCATTTTATTTTTAATTATTTATTAGAACAAGGATTGCTGTGATGACACTTGGAATTACATTGCATATTATTTTTGAAGCAGGCACACTTTATATTATCCAAGTTTAAAAAAAAATGCGACAGAAAGTCCTATTAAATCTGTAACGATAGGGCATTCGTTATTCTATAAAATAACTAGATATATTGTAGAATGCAATAATTTTATACGCTTTAACTTATTCAATTAGGTAATTCATGAAATACCCACACATTAACGGTAACATATTTTTACGACGGTCTAGTGATCGTCGTATGGTACAGTGGGAAACAAAATACAATACACCAATTAGTCACTAATCACCAGCTTTAACTATCACAATTAAACAGTTTGTAATCAACAAAATAGTCTCTTACAATAAATCAAATAAAAATTGTTTACACGCAATAAAATGTCAACTAATATAAAACAAAATTGTATTACAATAGTCCCACACGACTGTAAAACACATAACACTTCGCCACAATAATTAATTTTCACTAATAACCACTTGAACGCACAGAGTAATCGCCCGACAATAACCCGCAACTCAAACTGTACTGAGCGTCGCTGAGTACTTGTATTTATACCCCGCTGAGGTTCCAGAATATTCGCTAACAGGCGTCTACCAGAAAACATTAGAACGTAACTCATTGCGGCCTTGAACAAAGCACGCGCGGACCGGTATGAGCCCACAGTTGACGCGTAATTGTTTTTCACCACAAAGTAACAGCATTATTTACGCACACAGACACGTTACAGCTGGAATATTCGAGAAACTTGAAGAACGTTCCGTATTACGTAACACTTTTTCCGCATTACGTAACAATATATACACAATATACCCGTTGTGTTTGTAAATAATATTAATATTGTTAAGTAACAACAGTTTGTAATAAAGTACTGGCCAACAAAGTAAACTAAGTGTGTTATCGTCAGTTTGAAACTGTCCTCTGTGAAAGCACATTACAATTACAGACATACGTGTCTAGAGTGCATAATACTTCCCAGAGCTGTATCGTAAAACTATTATTAATTGCATGGTAGTGGTTATCTCAATTATCAGTTTTTATCACTACTATAATAATAATAATAATAATTGTAAATTCTAACTAGCTGACCTCATAATTATTAAAGCGAGATTCGCCGCTACAGTTAGTTTTAGAAGCAATCATAGGTTACAGGATACTAACACAAGTATCGTGATGCTTGGACAGTGTTTAACTAAGTAAAGATAACGCCAGTGTAATATCATCATAATCATAATCTTTTTCTGAACGGTTTTAAAGTTTAGCGGACTGTTCCTATTCCACAGTCCAATTTTTCTTAGGTCTACCAACTTTTCTTCTGCGTCTAAGGTTGTAAACTTTCGTCATATTCAGTATTCTAATTTTTTCCATTCTATTGATGATCCACTGTCTTCTATATTCTTTAATCTTTCATTAACTGCAAAAATATCTAAATCACTTCTTATCTCTTTATTTCTTATACGATTTCGTCTATTACACTTTTAACTGATCTCAGAAATTTCATTTATGGTATTCGTACCTTCTGTTCATCTTATTTCTTTATGACCCAAATTTCAAACCCATACAGTAGTGTAAGTATTGCCATTGTTTTATAAAATGTCATTTGGGTTTCTTTTCCACATTTATTTCCCAACGTTATCTAAATCGTTCACACATTCTTGTGAAATTCGTCACTTTATTTTCTGTATCTCTACCTTGATCATAGTAACGTCACGTCCAAGATAGTTAAAATGTCTTACTGGTTGTCTGCATGTGTGTTGTCTGTGCATATTTTGGTCCGAACCGGTTCATCTCCTATGAAAAGCATTTCTTTTGTCTTTGATTTAGATATGTTACAGTTATATTCTTTTTCTATTTTATGTATGATGTAGATCGCCCTCTGAAGTGGCGAATATAGCTTGGTCATCCGAGAAGAAAATGGTTTTCAAGCTTTTATTCCGGAGGATTTTAAGCTTCTTTTTACGGTGGTCTCAATCAACAACTCACAATTCCATCAGTAGCCAGTGTAGTAGAGAAACACAAATATTTTCGAATGAGTTACTATTTAATTTTTTTTACGCGGTATATGTTGTACTGAGCTACCAGAAATTGATATAAAAATGTCTTAATAGAAAAGGTATATTTTTCTACGTATCTGCCTATAGAAACTTCTTGAAGTACGAGTATGAGACTGTTACGGTATTATAGTATATAGTATGCGCTATGCTCCCTATGCTGCAGAACTCGTTTACTGTTGCCATTTGACTTTCTTTTTAACGGGGAGCAGGAAAGAAAAAAATTGTTTTTCAAAAATTTGTTTACGTTTGATTTTGTTACGTGAAAATGTCCTTTTTAAGAATATATAAGTTTTTTTGTTCAAATATAACAAGAAAGTCACTAAAAAAAAATAATAACCGAACCAATGTACGCGATATTGGGCAGGAAATCGAGCGCGCGATCGGCTAATGTGAACGCCATTTCATATAATATACTTTTTGCACTTATTGTAGGGATTTTCGGTTTTTGTATGTTGGCCAACTTGTTATTTGCAGCACAGCTGACTCTCTTTCTTTATGTTTTATGATTGTTTAAGGTTAGTTGTTTGTTTCAACATTACGTTATTGTGAATATTGTGAATAGAGTTGTGTTGTCAAGTGAGATTATTGAGTTTATTTTCTTACTGTATCAAGTATTTATAATTAGCGATTTTCACATTGTTATAATCCCTAGGCAACGAGTTAGTTACAAGGCCAAAAAACGACATCATAATGGTAATCAGTACACTGAAAGAAAATGTGTTGAATCTGAATCTCAACTCAATCATTCTGCTGATACAGAAATTCCTGAAATTATGCCTGCCTCATCCAAAAAACCTAAGAGCTCTTCAGGTAGAAAACTTTCTTTTGATAATTATAATAATTTTGAATGTTCGGGAAAAGGAAATTGCATTTTTGATGTTTCAATGTTGTCAGATGCTATCAAACAATTTACTAGATGTAAATACTGTAACGGTGATGACTCTATTGAACTTATCTTTATTGACAATTTTAAGAATGGTTTGGCTGTTTCCCTAAAACTTATTTGTACTGTATGTTCAGAATCAAAACAATTTCATAACTCTAGCCTGTCTGCTGATGGTAAATTACATGATATAAATTTACAATTTGTCTATGCCATGCGAACCATTGGGAAAGGATTCACCGCTGGTAATGTGATTTGTGCTCTGTTGGATTTGCCTCAGCCCCCACAAAAATATGCTAAATATCACATTTCTTTAATAACAGCAGTGCAAGCTTGTGCTGAAGATAGCATGCTGAAGACAACTCAAGAGGCTATTATAGAAAATGGTTTGATCTTGCAGTAGCACTCGATGGGTCCTGGCAAAGAAGAGGCCGTACTTCCTTAAATGGGTTTGTTAGTGTTACAAGTTTTGACACAGGTAAAGTGCTAGATGTTGCTGTCATGTCTAAATACTGCCAAACTTGTGCTACAATAAAAAACCCTAAAAATCATGAGTGCACCAAAAATTATGACGGATCTAGCGCTGGCATAGAGGTTGCTGGAGCCATTACAGTGTTTCAAAATTCGGTCAACCGTGGTATGCGTTGTGTTAAGTACTTTGGGGACGGTGACGGCAAAGGATTCCAAAGTGTCGTTGAAAACAAACCTTATGGTAATGAGGTAACAATCCAAAAACTACAGTGTATAGGACATGTACAAAAAAGAATGGGGACAAGACTAAGGGGGCTGAAAAGAAAGACTAAATGGCAAAAATTACCGGACGTAAAGGAATTGGTGGGAAAAATAGGCTTACTGATCTGCAAATTGACAAATTACAAAACTACTATGGGTTAGCTATAAGAAGAGGCGTTTCAAGCATTGAAGAAATGAAAAAAATTGTGTGGGCAACTTATTTCCATAAGTTGTCAACAAATGATAACCCACAACATGGTTTGTGCCCAAAAGGACCTGAATCCTGGTGCAAATTTAATAAGGCACAGGCATTGAATCGGACATACAACCATGAAAGTAGCCTTCCATCAGATGTGTTGTTATCAGTAAAGAAAATATATCAAGACTTATTTCAACCTGATCTTCTAAAAAAATGACTACATGGCCATACCCAAAACCCAAACGAGAGTTTTAATAATGTAGTTTGGTCCAAAATACCAAAACTTTTGTTTGTGAGGCGCCACACTTCAAAGTTAGGTGTTTATGATGCTATTTTAACATTTAATGATGGTCAAAGTAGCAAACTTGCTATCTCAAGAAGTTGGGACTGACACTGTGCAAAAGATCCGTAAAAGCGCTGCGGGAAATAGACATTTTAAGGGTTAAAAAGCTGAAAAAGCCACTGAAAGCATGTCTAAGGAGACAAGGCAAGCAAGAAGGAGGCAGAAAACACTGTTAGAGGATGAAAATGAAGCTGGAGATCCAGATTATGGTGCAGGGCTCTTCTGAAGGCACAAAATGGTAAGTATAACTTTACATCTCTTTTTTCGAAAGTTTAAATTTTTCAAGTTTAGGTACACTTTTCTCAGGACTTATCACAGGTAGAGACGTCAAATTTTCTACACAGGTTAACAACGCAGTTTTGCACATTCAGACCCATTTTTAATTATATATGTAAATTTTCCTCTTAGGAAAAGGTAAATTACGCTTCCAAAGCAAGGAATTTTTTAATACCGGTACATGAAAAAAAAATTTTTTTTAATAACTAAACCATGAGCAATTAATATATAAATGGGTCTAAATACAGTCCAGAAGCAGAAGATAGTGCTGTAAAAATTTCAAGTCTATAGCTGTTCTGGTTTGTTAGAAAAGTGTACCTTAAGTTAGTGAAATTAACATGGGCGATATAGGGCTTTCCCGCTCCCCTTAAAGCAAGCGGGTAAGATAAATGAACTCATATAACTAAATAAAATATCGTAATTATTCACGAAAAGACACGATGTCTCAGAAAACTGATCCCGAAAGCTTCAGAATCCTGTAGTACATAGTACATAATTTCATAAGCGTTTTTGAATAGGAAAGTTGAGAATAAATTTAAAAGAGTGTTACGTTATGAAATATTTGGAGAGAAACAACGAAAATACAAAACAAAAAGTTAGTAGCTCTTACTGTTTTCTCAATGGGAATTCATTTCCGTCCTTGGTTATACAGTTTGTATAGTGTACCAGTTACATTAAGTCAGCTGTTGTACTGTTTTACATTATAAAGTCAATTAAAATTTTGTTGATGAAAACGTAGGCTAATAATAGTGTTTTTTTTTTAATGAAGACCCAACTACAATGAACTGTGTATAGAAGTCACTATTTCACAATTGAAAGTAATAGTAATGATACAACTATTTTAAACAAAATAGTTTGATAAAAACAAAATATATACAGCTTGCAAAAGAAACTATATGGAATAGTATCATAATATTTAATATAAATATGTGAGCTAATTGGGATTCAGTTCTGTTGAAGTATGACACTTACATTTTCTTTCTATTTATTTTGTATGCAAATAGTTCTAACAATTAACAATTGTTGAGTTTCGTAATTGTTGTAAATTGTACAAAGCAAATTGTAAATATATTAAAGACGTATACTCCTTAAAATACAAAAATACCTTTTACAGATTCTTGGAAATTAAAATTTCACATCAAAGCTTTACATATTTAATAATAATTGAGGAAAGTATTGTCAACGGAAGATACTTAAGTCAGTTCAAACAGTATTTGTAATAGATAAACTTACAAGGTATTTGCACGCAGTCAAATTAGGTAAACGTAGAATGACTATCATCGTACGGCAATAAGGAAACTCTTTAATTTAAATTTACAGTGATTAATGTTTAACAAGGAAAATTGGTTTTTCCCCGTTATTTACTGAAAAAATAACGTGCATATTATGTACAGTAGAAATTAAACTTTAAAACTCAAAATCTTGTTTTAAATTGTTCAATAATATTTTTAAGTAATGGAATAACCAATTAGATAATCTATTCAAGTAAACATTACGATAAGACAGTAAAAAGATAATACTGGTTAGCGCGTTTGTGTTGTGAGACAAAATGGTTCTGATAATATTTGTAAAGGACAGGAAGCGATAGCCAAACGAGGGAAGGCTGCTTTGTATCCGTTGATGTCTGTGCTGTGACAAAAGGATCTTGATTTCGTCGCCACTCCATCCGGTCACATTCTAACACAACGCTGACATTCGATCTGCTGATTCAGTGATTTTGGCGTCCCCGGTCGCAGGCTAGTGTTAGCAACACATTACTTAAATTGGAGTCCGGCTGTTTGAAACACATTGAGATCTGAACAAATGTTGTAGAGTCTATGTCGTTGGTTTGAATTACGTAAACTAAAACGTGCAGTAACAATGAAATTCGCATGAAATTACTCCAGTAGTTAGTTGTGTTTGGTTGGAATTATAGTGAAACTAAAAACATAACAAAGAGTGTCCTTAAAACAGAATTTATATAGGCCTATGTCATATTAAAGGGGTCATTAACTATACTATTATAATGGGAAGCGTTCTACTGCCCTGTCAGTACAAAAGTACTGTTTGTGTATGTGTGTGTGTGTGTGTGTGTGTGTGTGTGTGTGTGTGTGTGTGTGTGTGTGTGTGTGTGTGTGTGTGTGTGTGTGTGTGTGTGTGTGTGAACATAATTCTTTAATAGTCTCTATGCTACTTAATTAACTGCAACTTAATTACGCTTTAAATCACATCATCATGTTATTACTTACAAATATTATTTTTTATTAATGGTAGCCGCGGTAGTAGTAGTAGTAGTAGTAGTAGTAGTAGTAGTAGTAGTAGTAGTAGTAGTAGTAGTAGTAGTAGTAGTAGTAGTAGTAGCAGTACCCAAATGACAATCGGGTACATAATCAGTAAACGACGTTGGCGATTTATGGCGAACTCAGCTTGTATAAGTATACATTATTTGTAATATATGACGATTAGCCCTAAATATATATTACTATTTATTTACTTTTTAATAAAATAAAATTATTTTTCTTTCTGTAAGCAAGACTTTACATGGTTTTCACCTTGAACGTCAATTTCTAGAACCAAACAATATTTGAGAAGAAGCCTATACCGTGAAGAATTGATTAAGGTAGGTACAATGAAATTTTTGGCACAAAATTTGTGGTAATTTCTGAATTAAGCTGTCGACATATCCGATATCTAACTCACTGCACTATAAGATTTTAAGGTTTTAATCAACTCATTAAAATGGAAAACTGTAACTTACCCATTTTGATATTATGGAAACTAGCTTTAAGAAAACTTGTAATGCTTAATAAAGATTGTAGATTTTGCATTCAAATAATAAAGCTGAAAACATCTTTGTTTTACTCAATAAAATCAATCTATTTTAATTCTTAAATTACAGTAAATATCATCTAAAACGATTAATAACTCCGGAAAATAATAAATCGAATGAATAATTTTGAAATGACAGAATGAAAAACTGGCATGGTGGTTTTTACTGTAATTATGTTAATTAGGTATACAGAGAACAGTTACGTACCTTTGTTGTTTGCTGATACTTTTGTACAAGCTTTTGTTTTAGTTTACGTGACCCTAAAAAGATTGTAAATACAAAATTTTATATAGAACGGCTTAATAGATTACATTTTGTACTTGCATTCTTAAAGATCTATTGATAGAGTATAATAAACCATTGTAATCGATGTATTGGTCGATATATCAACTATTGTTATATACTGCCAAATTTATAGATGAGGATGATGAATTTAACCTTTCTCTATATGTTCATTTATTAAACACTTATTTAAAATATTGTTAATGACTTAATGGCTTTCTAAAAAGTAGAAAGGCTTATTCGATTAAATTTTGTGCTTGTATTCTTGAAGATCTATTGATCGAGTATAATACACCGTTGTGATCGATGTATTGGTTGATATATCCAACTGTGGTTATATACTGCCAAATTTATAGATAAGGATGATGAATTTAACCTCTCTGTTTATGTTCATTTAGGATCCACTTAAAAAAAAATATTGTTGAATGTTTTGGATTAAAGTTGTATGCTTTAAGGATTATACCAAAGAATTCAAAAATGACATAAAGAGGAAAGTTCACTCAATAGTCGAATAAAAAAATTATAAGAATTTAAAACAAATCATAGAAATTATAAAATAATTGTATATAGTATAAAGAATTATATAAAAAAAGACTTTACAGTACAATAAACATTCAAAATTGAATACCTATTGAGCTTTCCCTACGACTATAAACCTAAGTATTCAGTAACCGGACGTTACACACTATTGTTAATTGCCAGTTAATTTCATCCCAGTTCTCTGGTACACACACTATTTGAAATAAGTTTCGTTGAACAGATGATTGAATATATAATTAAAATTTACTGTAGTTAGTATGACTTAGATTTTAAATGAACTTTTTATATATACTTATCATTTTACTTACACAGGCGCAACTGTGTACCCATATCTACACTTTCGATATGGATATATCCAACCCCTTCCGTGTTGAAGGTCCAGTACTGAATACAATCAAAAGTCTCTGCCACAATATAATAACTTTTCTGGAGACGTAGTAGTGTAATTACTTTTTTTTTAAGGAGCAGGAACGAGAATATTTTTTCGTACACGTTACTTCAATTAAAGTTATTTATCGAAATGATTAATTAGTGGTAGATACACCGGTGTGATTTATGTCTGCTCGTTTCTCCCAGTACAGTAATTGATTTCACATAAATGGTTCTGTGTGACCTAATTTGAAGTCATCATTCAAGTTTCAGCCAACTGCATTCGTCGGTAGGTATAATGATCAGTTGCATTTTTCCACTGTGGTTTAAAACTACCGTTACGTACTATGGTGCCACAAAAATACGTTAGCACTTTAATATTTTACCTAATAGTGAAATAGTGGAAAATTGAGCTAATAGTAACTACAACCATACAAACTTTTATGTTATTTAATAGGTTAAGAATAAACGACGTTAACTTACTGCTTTACAATTACTGGTTAAATTAAGTGGCATCCACTAGCGAAATCCATTTTGAATAATTCTCCATCTATAGTACAGGATTTTATTGAATTATTTATTTACTATTTATTTTTTTTAATTTTCGTATCGGCTATCTAAGGACCACATGTCAATTTCAATCCTTTACTCTTTGTTCTGTTCTTTTTTTCCAATATTCTTTCATCTACTCACGGTGTCTCTTCTTCCTGTCTTCAGTCCACTTTGAACTTGCGTTTTTATCTCTCCTACCCTGGAATCCCTCCATTTTCAACACTTTTGCCCGAAAAAACTCCTCTTTCAATTGCTTCTTCCGCGTGTATATACTTTTTTCTGAATCCTTTTGGACTTCTTTAATCCAACTTGATGTTGACTTCTTCCCCCACAGAGCTCTTAAGATTTGCTTTGTCAACCTATTGTCGTCCATTCTATATAAATGTCCAAAAAATAATAGTCTTATTTTTCTCATTGTTTCTGTTATACTTTCTATGCTTTGATATATTTCATCATTACTTCTTAATATTTATTTATTTATTCAAATAGTTTTTTAATAAAATACAACAAAACCGCCTATAAGTGTGAAACAGAACTTTTACAATATTAACTATATAGCCTATACAGAATACTATGTAGAATATATAGAATTATGATAATTATTGATAATTATTATTATCAAAATAATAAATATTATTTATAATATTAATTGCATTTTTATTTATCAATAATAATACAATATTATTGTTAAGAATGATAAATGTTTTATCTTATAGATATGGCCATAACTAACTCATAGAGAGATAATGTGAGGGATATAATAACTATCAGAAAAGGAAAGGGCAATATAATGGACGTCCTCAATTTTACAATATACATGGGGGAATTCCTCAGTTCAGGAGCTGACATTAATTCACGTACTAGGTCAATAGATTATGAGCCAGATGATGGAGATGATCCACCTCCAAAAAATGCAAGCAATTGCCTGTCCCAGTGCCAACACCAGACGTTTGAAAACCAGAAAACGTACATTGGCCAATATGTTTAGTACAAATGAGAAAAATTAGTTAATGCTTTGCGGAAATAAAAATTGTACTGGAAAAATACGTTTCAAATGTACAAAGTGTGATATTTTCTTGGGTATAACACCACAGAGACGATGTTTTATAGAGTTTCATACTTAAATATACTTAACAATTACATAATAACTCTAAATATTTACGTATTAGATAATATTATTAATATGTTTAAATTCTCTAATCAAAAAATGGTATAAAATTTTAATAAACACTGACTCTTGCTTTATAAATTATCCTACTTGTAATTTTCAGCATAACATTCTACAGGGTGTCCGAAACGTCCCGCACCATAGGGGTTTACAATATGTGTTCAATATGGTTACCGGAAGTGTCGAAACATAACTGTAAACAATCTCCCAAGTTCAGCAGAATGTTGGCCACCAAGCCAGGTGTTACAGAACGGCACTCAGTTGTGATTCGCTCACGCAGATGGTTTATGTCCATGATCTTGACAGCATAAACTTTGGATTTTACATAACTCCACACAGCAAAATCCTTTGGGTTTAAATCCAGAGATCGTGGAGCCCATTCCACTCGTCCCCTACGGCCAATCCACTGTGGGAAGTTTTCGTCAAGCCAATCACGAACTTGTGTACCATAATGGGGGGGGGGTGCACCGTCCTGCATAAACCATTCTGGTCTTGGACCCAGCAGATCCAAATCAGACAATATTGAATCTCCTAACATTTCCAAATAATTTTCACTGTTAACTGTTCCGTCAAAGAAGTAAGGGCCAATGATCCGGTCTTTCCACAAACCACACCACACCATGACGCGAGCTGCTCCTTGTTCCTTACTGCTGGAAAACCAATGCGGATTACTCTCGGACCAGTAACGTAAATTCTGTCGGTTCACCTCTTCGTTTACGTAAAAGTTAGCTTCGTCAGAGAACATAACGTTTGATAAAAACTGTGGGTCCTCTTCCAACTGTGCCAAAAACCAATCACACATTTCCACACGCCGATCCGGATCATCATCTGACATGTGGTGTAACACTTGTAACTTGTACGGGTGAAACTTATGTTTTTTCAAAATGTCCGCGACTGTTGATCGAGGAACGCCCACTTTCAAGCTTGTTCGGCGAATTGATTTCTTTGGACTTGCTGCTACCTTTGCCAAAACCCCTTCCACCACATCTTCTGGTGTCCTTGGACGTCTAGATCGGAGAGCGTCTGCCACACTACCTGTAGCCTGGAATTTCCTTAACAGTCTGCCAACCGTGGTGTGCGACACTGGCTCTCGTTCCGGGTGCCTCAGATTAAATTCTGCTGCAACGTCTCTATTGGAGAATCCTTCTCTTCCACAGAGGAGGATAAGCTCTACCCGCTCTTCAGTAGTCAACATTTTTCAGTACTGCAACAAACAAAAACACAACCCAATTAATGAAATCCCTATGGTGCGGGACTTTTCGGACACCTGTATTTATAAATGAGACAAGTAACTGTCAGAACTCATAATACATCTTTAATATTGTAAGAGGTAAGTCCACTTGTCAAACAGGGAATTTTTTATTTCAAAAAACATGATAATTATGATTTAATAATATCAAAGGACTCAGAAATGAAAATTTGTTAAACAATTTTGATCCAGTAAAATTTTGGACTGAAGAGTGTACGAGAACGTTTAGAAAGAGAAAAACTCATGTCCAAAAACCTGAAATATTTTATGACCGATTTTATGGGATTAGAAAACGTTTTACTCAAAAGACGCACACATCCAGTTACTAAATTAAAAAAAAACTATTGTCTTTAGATAGGTCTTTTAATTACGAGTATTTTGATATAGGTCCGATCTCAAAATTTCCCATATTTCAATAGTTATAAAATTAATAATTTTTCTTAAGAGTATCAAATATCATAATTACGTACCCTCGCACACACGCACTACACAAGCGGCTAAGTATTGTTACTTATCATTTCACTGCTGTTAAAGTTAATTTACAAGTTTAAAAATACCTAATACTACATTTTTACAAAGTTTGTTGTCCTCCACATTGTTAAAACTTGCAATCACTACTTATTCATACAGCTTCTTCATATGCTATTATATGGTATATTATATTATATGTTTTTTACATTTAATAGACAACTGGAATGTCAGTTTGTATACATACCTTAACTTATAAAAGGTACTTCAGTGGACAAGTCAAAATAAACTCAAAACAAGTAAATTCTACTTGACAGCACTCTGGCTTGCATTTTCTAAATACATTTTCAGTGGAAAATCCAACTGATGACTTTAATTTATATTGCGTTAGAGGAACTGATTAACAATTGATTTAATTCATTTGTACGTACCCTTAAATGGGGTCAAGTCGTTTGTTAGACAGATTAATCAACGGTAGATACTTCTGTGTCACTTGCCTTTCTGTGTCTCTCTCAATAATTGATTACAGACTAATGATAGTGTTTACTTAGTTTACAATTGTCATTCACTTGTTTCAGAAGCTACTGTTACCTTCTGTAATCAATGAAGTGCTAATAACTGGAGGTATTACTTATATTGCATAACTATAATGTAATAATTGGCATGAAAAACAGCTGCTAGACTTGTGCATGAAATGATACTGCAGTAATTAATTTTATATTATTATTGCAGAGCACAAATTTTTAAGTCATAAGATATACAATTGTATTTTTCCTGTTAAAATGATCAGTTATCGATCTATACACCACAATCACACACAATAATACGAATTTAAAGCACCAGAGACCAACAGGAAACCAAAGCAACAACCAGCGAAAACACAAATATCTTATAACCTGAAATTAAGCCAAATAGAATTTAAAATTCATTTTAATTTGATGTTTTAGTTTAACATTCTTATTTTACTATTACAGAGGGCTTGTATTCAGTAATGGTGTTTTAATATGATAGTAGAACTGTGTGTACAAAACGTGTCATTATACAACGACAACTTTGAAATACCAGGAAGCCTAATTGAATAGTATATTAATCAATTGATGGAAACATTTTATATTCTATTAGCGGTTTAAACAATGACTACATAAGTAACATTATTAATAAATTACTATTTTTTTAATAGAAAAGTTTTTAATGAATATATAAGATAGTCTCATTTTTGGAGCATTACACTTTGGGAAGGCAAGTTTCGTAATTTGTCTCAATGAAACTACAACTTCCCTATCATTTTATAAAACAAATAATTTTCTGGTCTCAAGTTTCGTTCCTAACACCATAAATAAGTACATTTTTGCTTATTACTGACTATACGGCAATGTAAAATATTTATTTTGTTTCAAAAATATATAACATTTGAAATGCACATTACCCGTAATTCCAATTCATTTATTATCTCTAAATATAAACATTAGAATTAATATTAAAATCGCTTAAATTCAATTAATTCAGTATAACATTATTCTCAATTTCTAGTTTTCTCACTTAATACTCTACTTTATAAAAAAGAACATTATTATAACCAAAATAACGTTCATTAACAAGTGGAAAACGGAACACTTCAATTTTTCATTATCTCAAGTACTTAATGCAGGAGAAGATATTTGGTTAGCAGAAATGCCATCATTTGTTCCTGAAATACTAATTGTCACACTTCGGTAAATACACATAAACGTAAGGAAACAATACTTGCCCTATGCAGGTATCATAAGAAACATAAGGCTTTTTTATGCTAACCAATGTTAATAATTAAAACTGCCCACTAGTAGTTTGCCTTTTAATTGAAAAATTTCAATTTTGTAAATTTAAATGTAAAATGTAATAAATTGATTGTCGATACTATCAATATTAAATGTTAATAAATGTTGCCCAATATCTTTGAAGATGTTTGAAAATGTTGTCTCACCTGCACTTCAAAATGTATTGTTTCTACGGTTTCACTGATCGTCGTATGGTATAGTGGAAAACTAAATACAAGACACCGATAAAACTACTAATAACTAGATTAAATTATCACAATTAATAACTTGTAATCAACAAGTTACTCAATAAGATTATACTCCTACAATAATTCGAATTAAATTTCTCCACACGCAATAATAGTGTCAACTAATAGAATCCCGCAGAATAATCACTTTTCACTAATAACCACTTGAAACGTACTGAGTAATCGCCCGAAGTAAACTGAAAACTAAGCAGCAGGTGTTGGCTATTTACAGTCTGCAGGGTTCCATAACATGCGTCCTTAACAAGCACTCGAAAATTCTAGAGGGTACTATAGCGCGGCCTTGGCAGAAACACACACACACACACACACACACACACACACACACACACACACACACACACACACACACACACACACACACACACACACACACACACACACAGAGTCGAGAAGCTTGTAGAACAACACCATCGAACTCACGAGAGCGTTCAGCATTACGTAATAATATCTTCCTCTACTGGCACAAAACCCTGTAAACTTTGTCAGCTCCATTATTGATATGCGTACACTGCGGCCAGACTTGCTTCGGAACACGCGGAAAGTTATTTCTTTATCCGACCTTCCTTAAGCAATTTTGTCACGTTCCACTGTGACTGATATGCTCTTGAGTAGCTTATTTCTCAGAACCTTTGTTATTTACAATATGGATCAAGTTGCTGTTGCTGTTTGTTTTGTAAGGCACGGCAATTAACAGTACCACCGATAACAATTGCTGAATTTACAACCCTCTTTCGAGTGAAACAGGTAAAGGCAGATGTAGTAATTATACTTTAATAATAATTGTAATTGTGGTACACTGCGGTTAATATAATTTAAAAGTTAATTCTGTAAAAGGGGAAGAAAAGAAAATTCAGGTTACCGAAATGAGATTTCTGAGAAGTTTCCAAGGATTCTCCCTTCTGGATAGGAGAATAAACCTAGACATTAGACAAGACTTAAAGATCCAGTCTTTAAATGAGGCGATTAAGGAGTATAAGAGGAGATGTTGTGGACATGTAGCCCGAATGCCAGATACCAGATTGCCAGTGGCAGCTCTCAAGTACAAGCCGAGTGGAAAGAGGGATGTTGGTAGACCGAGGAGGAGATGGGTTCCGGAACAGGCCAACTAGGGCCTAATCCCTGTAGTAAAGATGATGATAATGATGATGATGTTAATTCTGTATCTGTACAAAGATCCTTAGAAACCTGAAATTCATGATGTCCTTACCAAGAGGCAAAGATTAACTGGTTATTAATATTAACACGTACGTTGTCAGTTCTCATATACGAGGATCAGTTGAAAAGTTCGCGGAGCAAAATCTATAGATCAGCGGTAGTATTAAAGTTTTCAGTGTGTTGTAAGATTTATATTTTGTAAAAACAGCTGTTAATTTCCAACTCTGCCTGTCAGTTTATTAATTAATTACTATTTCAGTTTCTGTACTGTAATAGAGAGATAAAACTGCGGTATTAAAGTTCTAATTTTGTATGCTCACTCTCATTTTTTCTTTTATTAAAAGGAAATTGTGTGTTTTACTGGTAAGTTTAATATACAGGGTCCGCCAGAGAAGCGGAAAAATTAAAAGTACCCAAATTTTTCATGAAACATTTATTATCAGAAGTTTTTTTACAGATTTGAGTTGAGTAAAATATGCCATTATTTTACTTTTTAAAAATAACGCCGCTCAAGTGAGAGCCATTTCTGTGTAAACATTCTTCTAATCTTGACCGAACATTTTCCATCACTCGACGAAGCAGGTCAGGTTGAATCCGTGCAATTTCTTGTCTGATATTCGTTTTTAGTTCCGGTATGGTGTGCGGTCTATCAATGTACACCCTGCTCTTCAGAAATCCCCAAAGAGAAAAGTCGCATGCGGACAAATCTGGGGATCTTGCAGGCCACGAGATGTCGCCATATCTGGATATGAGTCCGTCAGGGAAGAGTTCTCTTAAAGCAGCCATGGACACACGAGCAGTATGACTTGTGGAAAAAATTAATTTCCGGAAACCTAGGGAGCTGTTGCATCAAAAATGTTCTGACCATGTGTGTGTAGCGGTCTGCATTGACAGTTGTAGTGTTTCCTCTATCGTCTTGGAAAAAATATGGCCCAATAATGCCAGATGATGAAACTGCACACCACACCGTGACTTTCGGACAATGTAATGGCTTTTCATGCAACTCACCTGGGTTTTCATCATTCCAATATCGACTATTTTGTTTGTTTACATATCCATTCAAATGAAAATGTGCTTCATCTGACATAAACATGCGGTGAATAAAGTTTTCATCATCATTTACACGTCGCAATATTTCTTCGCTGAAAATCCTGCGAGCCAGCATATCGCCATCTTTCAACTCCTGGATTACTTGAATTTTGTAAGGATGAAAAGATAAGTCTTTATGCAAAATTCGTCGTAACGATGTGTCACTAATGTTTAGTGCGGATGCATGTTTCATTGCAGAACGTTGTGGACTACGCGTCAATGCTACTCGAACTCTTTCAATGTTTTCCTCTGTTCTTACAGACCTTGTTGCTCCTCCTATGCTTTAAGTTTAATGTGGAACCAGTTTCTTCAAACTTTTTCACCCATGACATAATTGCATGAGCGGACGGCACTCTTCCATGTCGTGGAATATTGAAATGATTACGAAACAATCGTTGTACAGAAGTCACACAGTCACCATTCTTATAACACGATTTTACTCAGAAAGCACGCTGTGCACCGGACCACTGCTCCATGTTTAACAAATGGCATTAAATGTAAAACAACAATCGAAAACCTCCACGCCCTCTCGTGAGCAGAAAATGAACTATTGGACTTTCAAAATTTCCCGCTTCACTGGCGTACCCTGTATCTACTAAAAATATAAAACAGCCTTAAAACGATAAGTCACTGTACAAATTGGTCTTTTCAGTTAGTTACCTAAAACTTTAATGAAGGTAACGCCACCACATTTACTACTCGTGTAAAGTATTCTTTTTGTTTTTCTAAGATGCAGACATACAGTAAACGTTGTTCTGTTTGAGACTTTTATATACCAGATTAGGTAAGTGGTTTGGATTCCAGTTGACAGCGCTATCGAAATAGATGATTTATTTATAACAATAAAAACACTTGTCTATTTGCTGATCTATAGTCATTCACTTACTTATACTAATATGTCTACTTATATAAATGTAGGCCTATATTAACTTATTTACACATTATATATATTTTTCATATTAAAATTTGTCATTGTTGTTAGTCGCAAAACTCTATTATTGTAAACAGAATTAACACTGTCGCACACCACTATAGAAAAGTTATTCCGATTAGTGTTTTCAAGCTTCAAAACCCACCATCATCAAGGATTTCCGAAACTAACTACGGACTACGGAAATCTAATCTGATGATGAGCTATGAAGCTTGAAAGCGCTAATCGGAACTTTTTCTTTATTCATGTGCAAGAGTGTTAATTCTGTTAGGGATTATAACCACTAACACAACTTTATTAAACAAAATATCTATTATTGTAAGATAATATTCTCCCCATTCTCAATACTGTTACGACATAACAGAACAGTCTGCGTATTTGTCGAATTTGCCAGAAGAATCTAGCTCTAATGTGTGTGGCATACGTGACTGTCAACGCATCCGCGAGAGTTTTCTCGAAGCCGCCAGCCGCGCGGACTGTGTCAAGGCCGTAGTTGATTACATAGTTCACACGGGCGCTAAGACGCAATTAGGAACGTTCTGGTCTGTGAGCGGAGGTATAAATACGGCGGCAGCGGCCTTAAGAGCCAGTATTAGTCGCGATAAATTACAGTGCGGTTCGAAAGTTATTATTGGGCGAAATTACTGTGTGCATTAAAGTGGTTATTAGTGAAGTGTTTAATAATTGGGCGGGATAATTGTAATACAATTGTAATTATCTTTTTTGTACATCCTCTTCATTCACTTGTTTAATATTAATATATATTAAACTTTCACTGTGAACACTTACTTTTTGGTATACACAAATACACCAAAAAATAATATATTGGCACAGATATGTTGATGACATTTTACTCCTATACAACGGCAACAAAAGACAAATTGAAAATTTCCATAAATACATTAACACTATACACCATAAATTAAAATTCACACTTGAATTAGGACAAAAAATATAGCATAAACTTCCTGTACATTACAATTACCAAACAAACAACACACACATACAAAATATACAGAAAACCCACCACATCAGACATGGTCATACATAACTCATCCAACCACCCAACTCAACACAAACATGCAGCTTTCAACTACACGCTCCATAGGCTCACTTCAATACCCCTAAACACACATGACTACCAAGAAGAACTCAACACAATCAAATATATAGCAGTCAAAAATGGTTACAATCCCGATTTAATAAATAAACTACACAAACGCATCCTAAACACAAAAAGCAAAACACAAAAATCAACAGCACACAACCCAATAAATACATCACACTCACATACTACAATTCCAACACACACAAAATTGCTAACACATTTAGGAAACACAATTATAATGTAGCCTACAGAACTAACAACACCATCAGGAAACACATAAATAATACTAACAAAGACACAGACACATACAGCAAAACAGGGGTTTATAAATTAAACTGCAGTGATTGTCACCAATTCTACATCGGCCAGACGGAAAGATCTTTTTCCTCTAAATATTCTGAACATTTAAAAGCCCTCACCACAAATTATATACATTCCACATTTGCCACACATTTACAAAATGGAAACCACAGTTACACAAACATAGAGCACAACATGGAAATACTACACTACTTACCTAACAGTAGAAAACTAAACACAACAGAACACTTTGAAATATACAGATATCACACACTACAACCGAACAACATATTAAACGAACAATTACATTATAGATCACACATACTTTTCGATACACTGATTCAAACACACAATTTGAATCCCAGCGCCATTTCCCTCCCACCAGCAACCCCCACCACACACACCTACAACCCGTAACCGTTACTCTGTACAGACATTCAGTATTCAAATCCCATTGAGGAAGACGGACACCACGTCGAAACGTCTGGGAAACAAAACCAAAAAGTAAGTGTTCACAGTGAAAGTTTAATATATATTAATACAATTGCGTTTAATATTAGTGGACATTTTTATTGCGTGTGAACAATTTTTATTTGATTTCTTGTAAGAGACTATGTTGTTAATTAATTACGAACTGTTAACTGTGAAAATTAAAGCTGGTAATTAGTGACTTAATTGGTGTCTTGTAATTATTTTGTTTTCCACTGTACCTACGACGATCGAGTAGACCGTCGTAACATATTATTCCAACAACGGAACGTTCCCTAACAATGGAGAGTGTCGTTTTGCGCGTTTCTCGGCTACCCCAGCAGGCGCGTGTTTGTACCAAGTGCTCACACAAATATCCTCTAGATTTTTAGAGAGCTTGTTAAGGACGCATATTATGGAACTTTAGCCTGAAACCCTGCAGGCTATAAATGGGGAACAGCTGCTGCTTAGTTAGTCCGTTTGCAGTGAGGGATTTCCTTAGCGCGGATCGAGTGGTTGTCAAAGTATTGTGAGTAGTGATTACAGTGTTTGTGAGGAGTAATTCTAAGCGGGACTCTAGTAACTGACATTATTATTGCGTGTGGACAAATTTAACTTGAATTATTGTACGAGTATAATCTTGTTGAATAACTTGTTAATTGGACACTACTATTTGTGATTAATTAAAGCCAGTGATTAGTGACTTCATTGGTGTCTGTATTTGTTTCCACTGTACTATATGACGATCAGTGAGACTGTCCTAACATTATTTAACCTGTGTTAAACACAAAAATTACTCACATTTTTAAAAAAAATTAGCAACATTTTTCCTCTTGGGAATCTTAACAAAGGTTTTTGTATATATTTTTGAGACTCAATTCAAATTATGTTTATGCCTTAGTGTGATTAAAATTTAAAAACACTGAACGGTATATAAGTGGCTGTTTTTCTTATTTCTATAATTTAAATGTTTTCATTGACGCTGAGTAAAACTCTATGTTCACATATTTATTTGAACTTAACGTTTAGTTTAACCTTTTTATTTTACTATTATAAGCGGCTTTTATTCAATAATAGTGTTTTAATAGGACAATAGAATTGTGTGCACAAAACGTATCATTATTCAACGACTTAGGCTTTCGACTGCCAAGAAGTCTAATAAAGTAGGTATAATATTTTAATTTGTTAAAATTTAACGGATCGTTAAATTTGATTATATATATTAGAGATTATATTTTGAATTTAATTTTTTTAAATATGGTTAGTTATTTTAGAGGACTGTGGTTATAATAATTCACTTAACAATAATGTGGTTTAACAATTCACTTAATAATTTAATATTAAAATTAGTTGGTGTATTTAAATTATAAAAAATATATCCTTAAATTCGTAATGGCCGTCAATCAATGAATTTAGCGATGAAGGATTTACGAGGATCTGTCAAAAAAGTGTAACACAAATTTTAAATTATTTGTGTCGACAAAATTTATTGTCACCACCAGGGCAATAGTTCCTTAAATTCTTGCTGTATTAAGGAAAAAAAAATATAATAACGCAATTATTTTGATGATGTAAAACAAATGTTTTCAACTCCTTCAAATATGAATTGATACATATATTCGCGCGCGCGCGCACGCACACACACACACTCACATACACAAACGCGTTCACTCAAATAATTGATCTGTTGTGTTCGATATTTTCTCTTGTATTGATATATATGTCTTGATGATAAGAATAATTATTGTCGAAACGTCGACATAAATATTTAAAATTTTAGTATACTTTTTTGACCGCTTCTGGCAAACCCTTCATCGCTAAGAAAAATAATTAAATTTATTTATTACTGTATATTCAATGTAAACCAAGTTATATTAGTTGTTATAATGTACAGAGAGGGGAACGTGCTGCTTAAAATTTATGCAAATTTGAATGAGGCAAATCTTTTACGAAAATATAAGTACAGTATAGATTTACTTAAGTTCCTTCGGTTAATATGGTCGTAGTTAGTTATTTTCAATACTATACATTTTTACCGAAATATAATTGACAATATTAAAGACAAATCTATATAAAATGATTGTTTTCCTAAGATTCTATATAAAATATATTGCTACGAAAGAAATGAATGTGCATAGACAGGTAGTAGTAAATAATAATACGGAACAGAGTCTATTGCCTGATGGTAGGAAAATTTATTAAATTAAAAAAAATTTAAATCTTGTCTGTTATTTTCTCTTTAAAACACAACATTATTTTACTGAAATATTATGACTTTTATGTAATAATTAAATGTTCATCTTGAACAACATGTTTACTGTTATTTGTTTGAAGAAATTCCTTCTCGTGTTGATCAGTAGAGGGCTGCTACACTACAATGTTGACCGCTGGGCTCGATGATGTGTTGTCACCCGCGATACAAACACGCACGCCGTTATTGTTGATATTTATATATTTTTAGTTATGAAATGTGGGTGAATTTTTAATATAGATATCGTGTTTTAGGCTTACACCTTCCAGTTATCTTAAAGTTTCCTCGCGTTAACACAGGAGTATTCCGCTGAATACTACTGGACATAAACGGATATCTTACACTAACTAACGAGTTGCTAACGCAGGTTAACACTATTAAATGATCTACGCAATATCAATTGCGAATTCAGTTAATGACGTCTATCAACTCTCGATATAGCATACTGGTAACTCGTAGCTAGTACCTTAGACTTGCGTCACCTTACAGGAAAACGTGTTCTGATTTGAAAAACTCGAGCAGGGAGTACGTCTTTAATGGACGAGTTTTTGAAGCAAACTGACAATCTGCATTTGACCATAGACACAATCGACCGAATTTTGGAGTTCTTGATTGACTGAAATTTGCAACATCATGTTACGGCTACGTTAAAGTCTGCAAAAGCATGTAGAGATATTATCTAAAAATTTTATGACTTTCCTGCAGATATGTGTCTATAAAAAAGTGAATTTAGTTAAAAAACGCATTGTAAAATTGTATGTTTGGAGCGTTTGACATATAAGATATGTAGCTGTAATTATGGCGCATATGCTGTTCAATTGTCATGCCAAAATGTTAATTAATATAGACGTTATACAGAAAATACAAATAACATGCGCATTCCCACACTAAAATTTACTAGACATGATAGAGAATAAATTAATAGGCATTTTGATCTATAGCATATAACTACCTATCTCTTATTTCACAACTTGTAGCTAATTTACAAAAACGAAAAAATCAATTTTTAACACATCTATTAACGTCATAAAATGTGAAACAATGTCTTCACGTTTATTTATGATGGCTTTACTGCAATTTTCTGTTGTAGTATTTTAGGTACAGAGCTGATATTTATAATTTTTGTTTTAAGGAAAAGATTATATGTGATACGAAAAGAGAAAACATTTTCAAGTAAACACGTCGATGCGACAGGCGAGGGATAACACCGCTTACAGCTTTCATGTTGACGGACAGAATGACGTTACATTCTGATTGGATGTTTACAAAGGACAGGAAACGATATCTAAACAAGGAAAGGCTTCATTGAATCCGTTGACGTCGACGTCCGTGACAAAAGGCTGTTGATTTCGCGTATCCTCCACCCTCTGTCCAACCACGTTTGGACAGTAGCCTATGTTGAGATCACGTCTGCTGAGTCAATACGTTCGGCGCGTTTTCGTTGCTTGTTATCTTTTGCGATGAAGATTTATTATTATTTGGAGCCCATCTGCTGCTGTCACAGTAATATAAACACAAAAGAACGACACAATGACACGTCTGCGCTTTGACAGCGTCAAGTCAAATACTCGTCTAAAAGTTACACACATATAACAGAAACAACTTTACTGATTTAATCAGTTTCTTTTAAAAATATTTCTGTCATATTTACACAGTAAAATATAATAAGAAAATGAATAAAATAAGCTAATCTAATAGTCTTAATTTGCATCTAAACCTACTGTGCTCTTCTATGCGTAAGCTATGTGCTATTGTGGTATTATTATTATTATTGTATAAAGGAAATTATTTAACTCAAAAAAGTATTTCGCCAAGGATTGATTCAGTTTTTATGGAAATCTATTATCATCATCATCGGCAAGGATTAAACCAAGGATGGTCTGTTCCGGTCTCAAACAGGCAAAATCTCCAGCTGGTCACTCCAGCGCTTCCTCGGACGTCCGACACCTCTCCGTCCCCTCGGCTTACAGTTCCATATTTGTTTGGGGATGCGGCAGTCATCCATTCGGCAAAGATGTCTCCACCAATTCACCCGATACTGGCCAATCCTGTCGAGTATACTCATAATATTCAGTTCCTGCCGTATATCTGTGTTTCTTCTATGATCATGGAGAGTATACCCTGCCACTTGCCTGAGAAATTTCATTTCAACCGCTTGGATACGACTGGCCTAGCATTTCGTTAAAGTCCAATTCTCAGACCCATAAAGAACTGTAGGAAGGGCAATCACTTGTAGAATTTTAGGCGTGTTTCTTTACTTGCTGACTTAAAGAGTTTACCCGATGGTCCCGAACATAAGATTATGCAACTTTTTCACACTGTAACCCAGTAACCCATTAACTGTAACACTGTAACCTCATATTATAAGACACAATGTAGTCCAGGTATTCAAAATTGCTGACTTGTTCCAGGACAGTACTACCTATAACAATTTTTGGCCATACAGGATCAGTTCCACGAAAAGCTATCACCTTGGTCTTAAGTGTTGATATTTGTAATCCAGAACGTTTGCAGATTCGATTTAACAAATGTTTACCCATCTGCAACCTATTTTGCGAGTCCGACAGAAAATCTTGAGCCTCCACAAACAACAAACTGTCAATTATAGAGTGGCCAATCATAAAATGCTCCGGAAGACACAGCCGACAGTTTTCTATGACTTTGTCAATACATAAATTAATAAGAGAAGGTGGTAATTGACTCCGTTGTCGTAATCTGCAATTGATTAGGCCAACTTTAGGAGCTGTTCTCGGTTTCCCTACTTTAATTAGATTTTATTCTCCTCATAAAGACTTTGTATAGCTTTAATTAGATGTTGTGGGATCCCTTTCCTTGCTATTACTGCACATAGTCTGCTCCGATTCACCCGTCAAACACCTTTTCGAAGTCGATAGAAGCCATGCATGTGGGCAGTTTATACTCTCTACGCTTTTTAATAAACTGGGCTATAGTAAATATGCAATCTAAACATGATCTGCCCTTTCTGAAACCGTTCTGGGCCTCTGAAAGCGTGGTCTCTGTTATTTCGATCAACCGTGTTCTTAATATAGATTGTATGGAAAATAAACTAATTCAATTATCCAACGACTTATAGCGATAATCTTGTTGACTCTGGTCACTTTTAATACCGTTTCATAAAAGACTTATATTTAAAGTAAAGGACAGAATTATGTAGGCTTTTATTTATTAAATGACAATTGGATGAAATCAATAATTCCTATCAATACCTAAAATTAGATTTGAAGGGAAAATTAATTTTAAATAAAACATTAAAAAATTAATTAGCATGGATACACAAAGGTGCACTGTGGGCAGTATTGACGTAAACACGTATTGCTAATTAACAAATAAATTTGGCATTATCAGACCGTAGGTCTGTCAGTTTATTATTTACGCACATTTTAATAATTTATTTAAAAACCCCTGAAGGTACAGATATATGTCAGGTCACTTTTTCACGACAAAAAATAAAAACAATCAACTTGAAGAATTAATTATCATTTGATTGTGTGTGTGTGTGTGTGTGTGTGTGTGTGTGTGTGTGTGTGTGTGTGTGTGTGTGTGTGTGTGTGTGTGTGTGTGTGTGTGTGTGTGTGTGTGTGTAATTTATAATAAAATTCTACGTATTCTACAATTAATGTTGACTTAAATTTTTGTAATATTAAAAAATAATCGGAACTCCAGAATAATGCATTTACATATCGTTTTTAATTATATGTGTAAGATTTCATGTAGATGTATGTAATATTACATATAAAATTATAAAACACTTTGTTTTAAAAAAACGTGAAATTTTTTTTATATAATTTTTTATAGTTTTATACGATTGTTATACCTATAGAACTTATGATTGTAGTCCCTTTTACTATTCACTGATTGCTGGTTTTATATTAATGTACAGTATATTAATGTTAATATTGCCAGCTGAGTTAGGTATCTTTGGTTTTGTTACGAAATTGTTTTGAGTATAGTGAGACCTCGCACCTAGATACAAACAGCTGCATAACATATTTTGATGTATGTTGTACACAATTGTATTTAAGTATTATATTTTATATTTTGTGTTTTATTATTTCGTGTTTAGTCTGCTGTTTAACTTGATCTTAAAATTATATATTAAAATATATAAAAAGTGATACAGATTTTAACATCCAAGTCGTTCAATCATTCAGCTGAGCTAACATTAACAACTTTTCTCGCTTTTAAACGTTGGCTTTCTTTAATAATAACTCTACTTTTTGACAAACACACAACGTTCGTTTTTCTCAAAACCAAAAGTTTCACCCTTAATTTGATGAGGCATCCCGAAGGTTTGAGCTACACGGTATTTATAAAGTAAGCCCCGCCTACATTGTTGAAAACCAGTCCTTAATTTACAACAAAGTCTTCCCCACACAGTAAACACCCAAAAGTTGCATACACTGTTTCATTGTTTTGGTGATTGAAACGTTTTACCCAGAAAAATATTTTAAGCACAATAACATTTTACCACGTTTACAATACAAATAGACTATTGTATTTTATTTTATCATTATAACGATACTGTCAACTTATTCTAAACAGATTTTCAAACTCCTGGCAATTTGAATCTACAGAGCTATTGTCTCTGTTAAAGTTATTCTTCTTTTTCTAAATTTGTGATGCCTCTTTTATCACCCGTAGAACTAGTTACTAATCTTCGCTGTGGTCGCTGTTTCTTTGAATAAAATTTGACGTCTATTTTCACAGTTGTGATTCGCTAATTCTGATTTATCTCTCTCCTGTCTTCGTGTGCCTTATGTACTTTACACTCTTATTATCACCTGTATCCGGGTTTCCTCTACGTACAAGTCAATACTAGTATATGGGGCCTTGTAGATACCAGGAGGTGAAAAAAGTATCTTTTTTTCGCCGATCCCAGCATGTAGTCTACTTTCTTCATAGGCTTGAAAACAGCCTTTACGTTGTATTGAGGGAACGAGAAAGCGCAGATCAAGTTGAACAATTTCTTGCTCTCTCAATATAGTCTGCATTTCTTCTATCCAGGATATCCAGGTGGTCTTCCTATTTTCCTTCTTCCTGGTTAGGTCTATTCTATAACTCTCCTTGACAATCTTTCCTGTGCCATTCTTGTCGTGTGTCCATGCCATTGTAATTTTCTTGTTTGGATAAAATCAGCAATTGAATTTTTCACATTTATTCTGTCTTTAATGATTTTATTTCTAATTTTCTCACGTCTGGATACTCTTGCCGAACGTATCTAAAAGTGCATCTCTGCTATCATTAATTTTGTTCTCGTGTGTTTATTAGTAATCTAAACTTCTGAGCTGAAGATGTTATTTTCTTCTGTAATTTGCTTATCCCTCAGGATTCCATTAATGTAGCTACAGCCATCTTTTCCAAATTAATTATGGATTGTATTTCTTTGTCTTGATTTCTGGCCGTAATTTTCACCCCTAAGTTCTTGTATTCCTCTATATATATGACATCTTCCCCATGTCTTCCTCCAATATCAAGTCTTGATGAAGGTCACCTATTGCTATGTATTTTGTTTCATTCATATTTACTTTTAGTCCCCATTTCTGATATTCCTGTATCAATTTTCTAGTACCTAATGTCTTCAAAATGTTGAGCCAAAAGTGATTGGTCGTCAGCAAACTGTGATGCATAAACTATATCATCATCAAGTGGAATTTCCATGTTCCTGCACATTTTTTCCAAGTCTCTATTGCTTTATCGTAGCCTATATAAACTTTGAAAAGCGAGGGTGATGGACAATATCCCTGGCCTAAACCTTTGGTTACTTGAAACCCTGGTGACAAATTCTTTCCTATTTTTATTTTCCATATTAAATTGCTATAGAAATTGTTATAGTCGTAAAGATTAACTAGTTATTAAGATTAACACAACGCTGTCAATTCCCATATATTGTGCAACATGTGATTTTATATTTTATACAGATGTACGTTATAATATTTAGTGCCGCGAAATCAAATGCAGTCACGTTTGATTACTAACGAACAATTTTCTCCTAAAGCAACCATAAAAAACTTACTGAGTAGTAGTGTCTCTTAAGTAAACGTTAACTGAAGAATGTCGTGTCTGGAATACGATTACAGATATGTACACACAATGTGTCCATATAAATAGGTGGTGTGAAGTAAACAGATAATTTTCTTCAGTGTTTGATATCGATGCAAAACATTATCTCCTTTAAGACACTGAACTAAAAAGAAAAACACGTTGCGGACTCACAAAAAGATTTGTCACTCTTGGAAGACACGTAATTATTTTAGTTATTTGGCATCATGTGTCAATTAGACTTGATGTGTCAATTTGACTTGATCTGTCAATTCGACTTGATGTGTCAATTTGACTTGATGTGTCAATTTAAATCCTGGGGCCTTTTTTCAACCTCTGTAATCATTCTCTATCTAATAAAAAAAAAAAATTTGTAACGAATTTTTATTGAGACAAGTCTGTTATCAAAGTCTTCTCCTCCAAGATGCGTATCGCCGGCTGTAGCTTTCACTTCAAACAGCAACCCCTCATCGATAGTCAGGATAGAAACTTTGAAGGTATAGCCCCGACAGTGTTTCCTGAACAGTCATCTGCGCCGACCGAATGCATGAATCACCCCCACTAACAAGTACTGTATAGTATATTGTCTAGAGAGGAGAGAGGGGAGTCAACGCTATAACATTACACCGTCTCACTCATATACTACATCTGTCTCTGTCACACACATGCTTCCATTGTTCTCGCCAGTCTTATTGCAGCCGATGTTCACACTGTGAAACACTGTACAAGACTGTTGTGCGCATGTGCGAAATGACTGACAATTTTGTTAGCCTCGCAACGAGGTGTTTTTCTATTGCGCTTCGAGACCCGAGCGTTCAATTTACATAATCCTGCCTTTATAGCCTCCCAGATCAAAAATTGGAACGTTTCCCTCGCTTTTCAAGTTTTTGTCTAGACTGTAAGCCAGAGGAGCTGTGGTAGGCTCGTTTGTGATCCTGAGGCCGGCTATCGTGCCCGCGTCTTTGGTGGCTTGACGCTGCGAGTCGTTGAATTACGCTAAAACCGTGATTACAGCATCTGTGGCGACTGTTGTACCCAAAAAGACTTCTGCGGTTTCCTTCAAGAATATTTAATTATAAAAGCTCGTTGTTTCAGATTAATGTAAGCATGAGATTACAGTAGTGCGAAGAATTCTTATGACTTTTATAATTTTCGAAAGAAATCAGAGGAAGATTCAGAACGTTTTACTGAAGAGTTAAACTATATGTTTGTGCCCGTTGTTTTTAACTGTATAGTATTAGATTGTATCTTCACGATTCCTTTGCGTTGTACAGTAGAACACTGTAATATACTCAGGCAATTATAGGGTATAAACGTTAATTTGAAACTAGCTCGCTGAGTAACCATATTTGCAACTACTAATATTATACGTGACTAGCTTACAAACGCTTCAGGGTAAATGGTAGAATTACCATTTTACTACGAATTAACGTCTTATAACCAATGCTTGAAAATGAATGCCCAGTAATTAATTAACGCCCACTTAGGACTCCGTTGATGTAAGTAGGGCGATAAAATGTGAAAATGTAAGTGTTTACTTTCACAACATAAAGTCGCTTGTGGAAAGAGAAAGCGAATGAAAAATGTTTGTTAATGAGAATTAACTAACTCCCCAATTAGTTAAATTTTAACAATTTTTTAAGCAATCGTAAGTTTGTTTATAAGAAAACTGGCGTAAAATATTTATGGAAAAGAAAACGACAATTTTTTTTTTGAAAAAACAGGGCGTACTACATCTTATACAATAAAAGGGGAAGATTTGAAAGTATTGTTACGTAATACGGGACGTTCTACAATTGTCTCTTCTATCACAGCAGAGCCCAGCTGTAATGCGTGTGTGTGCTGATACTTTGAGATGAAAAACAATTACGCGTCAACTATCGAGTCTATTCGAGACCGTACCGGTCAGCTCACTGTGTTCATCAAGGACACGGTTTCTAGTGGATTCGAGAGCGCCTATTTGTTTAACACGTCATCCAAAGTGACAGATTATTCTGGAATCTCAGCGGGGTGTAAATATAGGCATTCAGCGACGGTCAGCTTCAGTTTACTTCGGGCGATTACTCAGTGCGTTTCAAGTGGCTATTAGTGAAAAGCGATTATTGTGCGGGACTCTATTCGTTGACATTAGTATTGCGTGTGAACTAATTGAACTGAATTATTGTCCGAGTAGGATTTTTTTGATTAACCTCTTGGTTAAAAACTGTTAATTGTGATAATTAAAGGTGGTTACTAGTGATTTCATTGTTGTCTTGTATTTTGTGTATCCACTGTACCATAGTGAGACCGTCGTAACAATATTCATCATTTATATTAACAAGAAAATAACTGGTTTAAAAGGATATAAAGGACAATTATAAAAAACATTAGTCAAACAACACCACAATCGTCTCTAATAACAATTTCAATAAACAAATAAATTCGTATACAACTATATTTTCCAAGATTACACGAACATAAATTTAAGATTCAGACATTTTTTATTTGTTGGATTGGTAAGAAAATACGAAGAGATATAAATATAGTAATCTTTGTGTTAAGCGTAGGCTACACGGCCGATCTCAATATACTTAAAAAGATTAAATACCAAGCTGTTAGGGCGTGGGCGGTCGCTGTATAATCTTGACATCGTCGCCAACGTTTCGTATCCTACCCACGGGGATCTTCTTCAGGCCGCAAAAAGCGACAGAGTGTTAAGAAAGAGTAATGGCGGATCTTGGCCTAACGATACCCGGGAATTTTTTACTGGTAAAAGGAATCGGAACTTGTATTTGTTTTAACACTAATTTATATAAGCTAAATATATTTTTTAATGTATAACTCATAAAAACCAGATTTATGAGATAGAACTATACCAATTGTTTATTTATTAAATTCACGTATTAATAAAATGTTTTACCAGAATGTAGTGAAGCCAGAATGCCTATATGCAAGTGAATGTCTAGCATTGAATTATAATTTAAACAAACTAGAAATATTGGAAAGACAAATTATTAAGATAATATTAGGTCTAAGAAAAACTTCAGAAGGTTGGAAGTTAAAAAGTAATGATAAAATATATCAAAGTATAAAAAATATAACAGAAACAATGAGAAAAAGAAGACTATTATTTTTCGACATTTATATAGGCTGGATGACAATAAGTTGAGAAATCAAATCTTCAAATATCTGTGGGGGAAGAAGTCAACATCGGATTGGATTAAAGAAGTCAAAAAGGATTTAGACAAAAATAATATACACGCAGAAGAAGCAATTGAAAGAGACGTTTTTCGGGCAAAAGTGTTAATAACGGAAGGAGTCCAGGGTAGGAGAGAGAAAAAAGCAGATTCAAAGTGGACTGAAAACAGGAAGAAGAGACACAGTGAAAAGATGAAAGAATATTGGAGAAAAGGGAAAAACAAAGAGTAAAGAATTGAAATTGGCTGTGGTCCTTAGATGGCCGAAACAAAAAAAAAAAAAATTTCTACCAAGTGAGAAACGACCATTCGGTCAGTGTAATAATGACACATGACGGAATTGTTTGCAAAACAAAACAAATATTACTGAATGTTCTTATCATGCTTGCTTATTAAATAAAAAAAACTGTCCTGTAAGTTGTGGAGAGCCTACTTATATATGAAATGATTTATGCTGGTATTTTTCTGACTATACTTTATGGATAATACAACGAACAAGCCTACGCGATATAAAACAATTTGAATTGTACAAGTCGATAAGTTAAAAAATGTAATTTAGTCATGCAGCACCTAATGCAAAAAAGGTTTTACTTTTTGTGTAATTAATAGATAGATTAATAGATTTGCTACATTGTTCCAAAGTGACATGTTTTGTTTACAATTAATAAAAGTTATAAAATTAATATAGTAACCTTCGTACAGTACGTATGTGCAAGCGTAACGAACACAAACTAATTTTTAAAAACTTGCTGAAATAAATAGGATTGTATACAAAATAAATCATCATTTGACTCTCTATATTATATTTTGTGTTCTCCAATAATCAATTGACCATAAAAAATTTAAATATATACTGCACAACCTATAATTCAAAAATATTTCTTTCACTTTTTAAGTTTTTGTGCATTTCACTCTACAAGTACATGAAATTCCTTTTAAGTTCAATATGTTGAGACAGGTTGTAAAGACAATAAGTTTCCAAACTTCGAAAGCTTATTAGTTTCCATATTACAGAAGTATAAAAAATTCCCTGTTATGGGACAACATTAAACTGAAATTATTTAAAGTAAAAAAATAAAAATTGTCAATGACAAATGCCTCTCCTGATTGTCTAATTCATGCATACAATTTATCAAATGGTGACTGTGAAGAGCAAACTCAGATCATTACAATAAAATGAGACAATATTTTATACAATGACGCGCAGTCAGAAACAAATCCGCTTGCTGTCAGTTAAAAAATTGCTGCTTTGATAAAGTAAAATTAAAAATGGAGTTTGCTAAATGCTAAAAGTTTACAGAAAATAAAGGATACTACTGTCGGAGCACGAAGAAAATTAACTAGGCACTTATTCATTTTTAAGCGTACTATACTCAAGTGAAGAAGAAACATTCTAGAGAAACTCATTACAACTGTGGATTTTCAAGCTTTGTGTAAATAGAAATGTGACATACAAGTGTTAGTAAAATTTTAATTCAATCTATTTAACACACCACATCAAATAATATGAACTTTAGAATCAACGTTTCTAAAAACTTTATTTCTTACATTATTTCTTTATTTCAACATATATAATAATAATAGCTCCCATGTGTACCACCTCAGTAGCTTAGGAGAAGGCAGGGTAGGCTGCCTTATGTGAGCCGTACGGCATACAAGGAAGGCAGTGTGGCCAGTACTACGCTTCAGCCGCCCATTATTACCCCAGGATGTTATCCCAGGTACTGATTTTCAGCAGGCTGAGTCGACCTGGGGGCTGAAAAACGCACCTTGATTTTTATGGTGCGGGCCCGGGAATTGAACCTGGGACCTCTAGATTAGTAGCCAGGTGATTTCAACATTTATAAATTACTTTGTTTCTTAGCAAGCTTATTTATTAAGCTAAAGACTAAATACTAAAAACACTAATTTTAAATTTAATTGTCTGATAACTACCCAACCAAACAATTAATTAAAGAGACGCAAGTACCACAAGTAAATGGGAGATGGGATGATGGCCGCAGTGATGAAACTGTGGGAAATATATCCATTTTCAAGGAGATTGTTGTGAGACTAAAAATTCAAGGAGAGAAATGTGACCGACCAATGGAGGAGTAAATCCCCTGAATAGAACAACCTCCACGCTTCATAAGATCAGCGGAAATGTGACTGTTAATGGAATCGCTGAAAATACACCAACCGCGTTCATAGATTATACAAGCGCCCAGAAAAAACATCACGTATCTCTTAATCTCAATTCACCTCTTTTACCGAATGCTACTGGAAAGCTAATAATGATCTTAGGGAAAATCGACGTGTGCTTACGCCTTGGTCTCCTCGAGTATAACCACCACGTGCTCGTTGCAGACGATGTAAGTGAAACGGTTCTTGACACGGACGTGTGAATAGCTACGAACAAATACGAGTACATTTTCTTGAAAGTTTGCCAAGAAAAGTGAGGTTTTTTGAAATTTTGAAAAGCTAGAGACAACCAATCATTCGATTAAGCAGCTGCAGTTGACCGAAGAAGGAGTCGACGAGTGTCCAGAAGCAATAACGGGTGAAGAACAGGACGACGAAGTGCTAAATTGTGTAACGTCAGAAAAGGTGACCAAAAATCAATTGTGATCGCCGCGGAAAGGTTGGACGTACCTGCTTATGAGTGAAGTGCCCTTGAATACAGGAAAGAGCTTCTGGATGGAGAGAAACTGGTTATTCAAAAAGTAAAAGTTGCTAACAAGGATGATACACAGGATAATATTGATTGAATTGGTAAAACAAATTGCGAGTGACAGAGAGAGTTATTTCCTAACGTGAAAAGTAATTTCAAGAGACAAATTTAAATGGAAAGGTCACGAAACGACTTGCCAGTTTGAGACGAACAAATTTAAGGAGGAGCTGACGAGGCTACGTGACACTTCGTATGCCTTATGCGAGCAGCAGGAAAACCGCAACGCTCCTGCTCGTTCTGGAGCTTTGTTCGTTTTCCAGACGTACTCGATTGTTCAACCGCCATATGGATAAACGTTGTTACGTACAGGCTGAGTATAAAAGTATAAAAGTGGTGCTTCGGAAACGGCCAGTTAGTTGTAATAATAACTTGTAACCTAAGTTGTGTGTTTTTGTTGCATCCGAAGGGACAAAAATTATAATTGATATGTTTTAAAGTGTCTACTTTAATAGCAAAATTAGGTCTCCAAGTAAATCGTTGCAATCGTATGACATAATTTCAACTAAATAAGTTTTAGAAACGTTGCTACCACTCAGTGTGTTGATGCAAAGTGATATTGTCGGTAAGGTTTGTAGGCTACAGCAGCAAAAATGCGAACAAAAGCGGATGCTTTTATTTTGAAACACGTTTTACTCATGAGTCTCCAATAAACCTTAACATTCTGATACAACCTTTTTTTTTAGGGTTGTTCGAGTCTGGTCCTAGTCAGGGCCAGACTCCTGCTGATCTGGGGCAAGCAAGACCTCTTTAGCCATATGGGAAGGAGACTGTTGGGTGACGTACAAACCGGTTCAGGCCGGTCGTTGAGAAAGTGGAGGCACATAGAAGGAAGAGTAATGCATGTGGGAGTATTTGTGTGTCGATGTAGTTGATAGCCAGGTTTGTAAAGGAAGAGGCAGATGGAGGCGCCAATAAACATTAAAGGTTTGATACAACCTTTAAAGATGTCCTCTTTTATACTTTTGTGACAGTGTTTTGAGGCGACATTCGTGAAGTCAGGCGACATTCGTTAACCTGTACAGTATGATAGGTATACGACTCTACAAGCCTAAACTCTATGCCACTGATAATATATATATATATATATATATATATATATATATATATATATATATATATATATGGCAAACCTTGTAGCTACGCAAACGTTGAGCCCGGATATCCGTTGTAGAAGAGAATAGATCACATATGAATTTGAACTATCGACGACTTGATTTAGAATCGAGTTTGTTGATAGTGAGTACCACGTGGAGTTCCACATATTTTTATTTAATGACCCGAAAATTTGTTATCAATGTTTATAAAAAATGGTGTGTGTAATATCGCAGTTAACTCATAATGATTTAGACATTTTATTGGTTTAACTTTTTAACTGAAAAATTGGTTAGGTTAGCACAGGCCGCAAAAGAGCGTCTCACACTATCTACCGTCTTCGTTTCGTTTGAGTGATATGTCTAATCAGTTCATTTTCTTATCAGATCTAACATTTAAATTATACTAAGTGAAGCAAGGTTATGATTTTGATAGTTATGACACGGCTATGAATTGATTACAGAAACGAGTTCAACATCTGACAGCTGACGGTCCTTAATTTACGTAAGACGGAGGAAATCAGTTGCAGTTTCCAAACGATAACGACAGTTCTAACTTGATGTTACCTGTAGGGTAATTACATCAGAAACAGTCTGATGAATCAAAATGATCTCGGTTTAACATTTTGATATGTAAAAAGAATGATCACATTTTGCGAAGTTATAAATATCTGTTGGGAAAAGTAAACTTTTTCTGGTATCGTCAAGATTTAAACAGGATAAATTTAGTTTAAAAGGATAAGTGGCCTCGATACCAAAAAGTATGGATCTAAAATAAATATAGTTTTTCTTTCCGTCTTTTTATAGTGAAAAAGGTAAAGTATATTGATAATAACATTACTTTTTTCTTATTTTCTCTTCGCAATATGATAAATTTAAAAGTGAAACACATATTATTATAAATAATTAATAAAACACCAAGTAATTGACAATAGGAAGCATGCTGTTAGGAACAGGAATAATCAAATAATGCACTTCTTATGGCACCCGAAATGACATTTCTAAGTGGGACGCAAGGTTATTCTCTCTTGGATCGGGGAAGGAACGAGGATATAAAACGCGACTTACACTTGATTCGCATGCTTGATTTCCGTCTAGCTGTGGCTGCCTTGGGTTATCACCGTACTGGGAAGAGAGATGTCGGTAGACCGAGAAGAAGATGGGTTCCGGAACAGGTCTAAGGCCTAGTCCTTGGAATGGTGGTGATGATGATGATGATTATGATGATGATGATGATGATGATGACGTACTTCTTATTTGCCTATGAATTTTTTACATGTAGTACTGTGTGTGTGTGTGTGTGTGTGTGTGTGTGTGTGTGTGTGTGTGTGTGTGTGTGTGTGTGTGTGTGTGTGTGTGTGTGTGTGTGTGTGTGTGTGTGTGTGTGTGTGTGTGTGTGACTTATTATAGAAATACTGTCATGATGTCTGGAGCGTCAAAGTCACAAAGACAGAGTTGTCCAGACATTCGAAATCACTGACCTGCTCCAGAAAAGTACCTAACCTAACCTAACCTAACCTAACCTACAACAATGTCAACTAGTATGGGATCAGCTCCATGAAAATCCATCACCTTGGTCTCCATTCCGGAGATCTTTAATCCGAAATCCTTGCACGTTCGACTCAATGACAAATAAGCTTATACTTCATATTATTGTATAATTGAATTAGCCGTATGCGTTTGCAGCCGTATAATTAACACGCTGTAAAGAAATTTGTGACTTGTTTTGTGTCAATTAGAATGGTTTATATAATTGATTACCATGACTATTGGCAAAAAAAAAACTTGAAAATATTATAAAGTTACGAAATCGAAGATATTTATGTTTACAAGCTTATAGCATTAACATGTTCATCTTAAAATTAGGGGTGTTAACCTATAGCATTTTAACATATATTAACATGGTAAAATGGCGCATCCACTCCGGCATTGTAAAAATGTGTCTACTTTCCTGGAACGTGACTTTTTCATAAAATGCAGACATATTCAATGTTAAGCTTTTAAAAACCTTCATCAAATATATGTGCAAAATATTAATGGCTTAATAACATTTAATAAAATATTTTATTAGAACATAGAGACAGCGATTCAAATATTGGACAAATTATACGGTTTATATGTCCACTGAATAAAGGACAAGTTAGGTAATAAGTAAATATTGTAAGTTGTAAATATAAGAAATAAAATAACAAACTAGCCATTTACTCAATCGTGGGTTTGTATACGTCTCGTGACTCCAGAAATTATAGTGGTGGCATTTGTGGTGGCACATATTGGTATATATTATTGTAGTCTCAAGGTGTTTAAAACTTTAAAGTTTTCTTATACGAATGAGAATGAGTTTGAAAACACAAAATTGTCCTTACGTTAATCACACAATATTACATATTTAATTATATGACATGTACTGTGATTGTGTCTATCGAACACTTTGTATGTCGACGATTTAAAATTTTCAATGATGGTAACAGGTAAAAATAAAACAATAATTTTATAAATAAAATAATAAATTTTATAAATACAAGATACAACGTTTTTAAATTTTGGTGGTTTTTAGTAATTTTTATTTAAATCAAAATATTTGATACTCAAAAAATAGTCATGAATATCATTTGACTAAAAACAAAAATACAAAAGAACGCAACTTTAAAAGAAAGTAAGAACTGAAAGAAATTTTAATGCGTAGACATGTTTTTAGTTACTGTGATATCAGCAATTTTTTTAAATATAACATACTGCTAGCCAATGAATGCAATTTCAAGCAGTTGTTTGGTGTAAGTAATTTAAAAATAATATCATAATTAAAAATAGGATTAAGCATCTTGCGAGTTTTGTGTGAGCACTAAGACACAATTAAAAAGGTTTTTACATAAGCATATATATCATTTCTTCATACGTAACTCGATGAGTTTCTCCCTGTATTATTTTATAATGCTCTCATATTATGATTACGTCTATAAGTAGTTATAGACAGCTGATTAAATAAATAAAGGTTACAATAATCAATAAGTTAAATCAAATTAAATCGATTATTCCTTTTTTCGTATCAGCCATCTAAGGACCACATGCCAATTTCAATTCTTTACTCTTTGTTCTTTTCTTTTTTCCAATATTCATCCATCTTCTCACTGTGTCTCTTCTTCCTGTCTTCAGTCCACTTTGAACCTGCGTTTTTATCTCGCCCCTGGACTCTCTCCATTTTCAGCACTTTTGCCCGAAAAACTTCTCTGTCAATGCTTCTTCTGCATGTATATTATTTTTTTCTAAATCCTTTCGGATTTCTTTAATCCAACTTGATGTAATTATATTACATTAATCCGATTATTCATTATTTTATATTAAAATTGAAACAAAACGAATATTCGCTAGGTCTTATATTGAAATCAAATCAATTCGATTAGTTGGTAATTCATTTACAAACCTCTGAAGATAATAGGGTAAGTGAAACGTAACGTGTATCAGGTCAAATAAACGATAAAAAATAAGGTACAAGTACTTGCAGACCTAATTATAATTTTATTGTATATACATCAGGACCATTAGGCAAACCCTAAAGTCTGCAAGTAAAGGCCTAATATTGTACAAGGTGATGGCCCTTTCCACACTTCTTTATGGGTCTGAGAATTGGAGTTTAACGAAAGGCCAGGCCAGTCGCATCGAAGCGGTCGAAATGAGATTTTTCAGGCACGTGGCAGCGTATACTGTCCATGATCTTAGAAGAAACACAGATATACGGCAGGAACTGAATAGTATGAGTATACTCGACAGGATCGCCCAGTATCGGCTGAATTGGTGGTAACATCATTGCCGAAAGGGATGACTGCCGCATCTCCACACAACTATGGAACTATAAGCCGATGGGACGGAGAGGTGTGGGACGTCCGAGGAAGCGCTGAAGTGACCAGCTCTAATCTTTGCTTATTTGCGACCGGAACAAACCATCCTTGGTTTAATCCTTGAAGAAGGTGATGATGATTTTATGTATATATAATGTATATAAACTGATGATTTTATGTATATATAATGTATATAAACATGTATATATAATATGTATATTATATATATATATATTAGTTTTCTGCTTGAGTATTGTTTTTCTGAAGAAAGCTGTGATATAATTAATTGCTTAAGAGAGGCCTACTAGACGTATATTACAACTCGTTAAGCAAGTGTGTGACGATTTAAATTGTAACCATTATTAAAAAAGAAAGAAATAAAAAAAAAATTAAGGTTGCGAGCCATTAAACATTTAAATCTCACAAAAATAATAAAAACATGTAGGTACTAAGTGTGAAAGGAAGAAGTAATTAATAAGGGCAAAGAAACTGTAATAAAGAGGCATATTGTAAATAATTATTATTGTCGTATTTAACCCTTGCTTGCTATCAGGCGCCTACCTGTTGATTCCAGACTCGACATGTTTTCCGAGTCTTCTGTAATTATGAATAAAATAAAAAACTAATGTTAATAATTAAAGAATCTGAAGACACTGATAGTCACTAAAACTACTCATTTAAATTATGTATTTTTAGCTAGGGATAGTTTGTATAAATAAAAAATATTTATTTAGAGAGGCAGGGACTATATTCTCGCGGAATAAACACCCCACTACCTCTTGTGCAGTACCAGTGGAAGCGGACGAAAAATCTCTCTCTCGCTATGAAGACTCCAAGCAGTGCACATGCACGAGCAAAAGCTCTGTTGGAATGTTGTGTGATTTGTTGTTAGTTTGGCTTATTTCAAATGTAGTTTATTAACTGCTACACAAAAGAGTGTAACATGTAACATTAATTAAAAAATCAGAAACGTGGTAACAAGAAGAAATATGTGACTACAAAGGTACGAGTATTAATAACGATGACTGCTAACTTCACCAACTGACGACACTTTTCAACATCCTACCCGGAGATGTGAACTACCAGAATTTGCAACTCTAGTAGACCCGACAGAAGATGCAGTTCGAGACATCAAAGAATCTACGCCTACCCTCGTAGAAGGTTCGACCTAGACTGCAGACGTTTAAGCCTTTAATGACTAAGACCAGACCTAGATGAGGACGACGCTTTTAAGGATTCCCAAGACGGACACTCCCGGAGGAAATTTCTACATACCAAATTAAAGGTGACTCGATAGCACGTCTATCGAGGAATAAGTAATAATTATAATTGTAACACAATACACTTTAAAAGAGAGACTTTTCAGAGACGATTAAACTTGTAAAGATTAAAAAGAATTAACTCTAAGAATTTAATGTAACTATTCAGACATCATACATTGTAACAGTTTAAATCTTAATCTATCGTAGTGTAATTAATACCATTCTTCAAATGGAATAATAATGAAGCACAAAACTAAAGGTCTTGCAAGCTAATATCATGAATTGAATATAAGTAAAAGTTTAATGACTAAATACCTAAGGTTACCCGGATCCGTGGTATAGCTAAATAAAATCTGTTGAGATCCCAAAGTTTATATAAAGAATTCAAATAACTTTAATAATGCAATTAGTAATGTCATGGGATCTATCTTTTGAGTAAAAGTTATTTTTTCAAATGTTTAATAAAGAGAAGTCTTCTTGTTACACACATATACTGAGTACATAAATCAACAGTTTTCCCATTCCCTGATTCCTTTTATATTTACTCTGTGTTGTTCTGATTAAATTTCAGCTCGTCGAATAAGGCAGCCTGAATAATTGGCACAACCAATTACTTCGGGTTCCCCAAGTTATAACACTAGAAAAGATGTTATAATTGCGCCACTCTGCTAATTTGTTGAAATTTTGCTGCTAATTTGTAAAAAAAAAAATTTTTTTGGTGACTTGTGTTGTTTAAGCAGTAATTGTGTCCCGATTAACCCAGACCATAAGCTGTTGATTTATTCACTCGTGTACTTTAAAATGTGTCTTAAAATCTTAAATAAAATTAAACGATAATAGTTATTATAATAGTTTTATAAATAAGTAACTTAATTATTATTTAGATATAGGAATGAACATCATGTTAACTAAAGACGCCCCAAGAATACGATATAACAGCAGGTACGCGCTTGTCAAAAGTTCATTCATCAACCTGTCGGTTTGTAAACAAAATGAGACCTGTAAATTTCCTGTTCTCGCCTGTACTGAACTGTCCTTGTCACCCTACCCCAAGTTGAGTGAGACAATGCATTCACCCTCTAGTTGAGTCCCTTTGTAAACAAAACAATGCCATTGCTTAAAACTCGTCTGACCTACATTCCAGCGAAACAGCTGATCGTTTAAATAGAATTTAATGCTAATGTTAATAACTGTTAATAGAATAATAATAACTGTTAATAGATGTTTACCATGTACTAAAGTGTGTAGGAAATAATTGTGTGTAGTATAATAGAGCAAATAATATTATGACTTAAATTTCAAATGAATAAATGACGTAGTTAACCCTTCCTTGTTAAATAAAAAAAATTAAACCCCATGTCCCAAATCAGTAACCTTGTAAACTGAGCCAAATAAAAAACAAAACAAAGTAAATAAAGTGTTGTAAATAAATATGGTAAGTCGATAGGAAATAATTCTACGTAAGTTTTCAAAACCCCAAGGTAATAATAAGTGAATAATAATTGCTGGATAAATCTTAAGTTAAACTAAATGTGTGGAACTTGTAGCAGTAAATAAAAGAGAGGTAAATAATAATACGAGAAACGTTGCATAGTGAACGCACCAGTTGTGGCCAGTAAGAGAACAATAAAGCGTGTTAAGAAATTTGTAGTAAGCAGCCACACTCTCCCTATTGTTATAAACCGTTGCCTCCCTAAACAATGAATACCACCGCGCGTGAAATACAATGAATTGAGTAAAGTGTCTCCCCTTCCGCATAGTTTGTCTAGTTATTGTTAAAGAGATAATAAGAGTTACCATCGTGAGATTCCGCTTCTCTCAAGTAACTATAATCTAGAGTGGAGTATGGGATCCTCTTTAGATTATTTTAGAAGTAAGTCTATGGTATATAATCAAGATAGAATTATATACATGTAAAGTAACAAGTCACAACGGCGCCGGCTGAAAAGGATAATGATGAGGCAAAAAAGGTGCCAAGAGTTCATTTATGAATGCTGAAAGCTAACCTGTAGAGTTAGAGTAAGCTGATGTCAGTCGGGCCACGATATTGTGAGTTACTGTAATTAGGGAAATTAGTATTATAAGTTAGTACTGTAAGAAGTGAGATAAAGGGAATTTCACGAAGGCGAACATTTAAATGAGAACAAGATCATTTAAAGAAAAAAAAAAATAAACAAACCTTGCACTAATAATAAATAATGATAATAATAGAGAAATTTCACATGGTACGCCCCCAAGCATACTCTCGGTGCGTTGCTGACCATATTTTCAGGAGTCTGTGTTGGTTAAGAGGCGGAGTATGTGACGATTTAAATTGTAACCATTATTAAAAAAGAAAGAAATAAAAAAAAATTAAGGTTGCGAGCCATTAAACATTTAAATCTCACAATAATAATAAAAACATGTAGGTACTAAGTGTGAAAGGAAGAAGTAATTAATAAGGGCAAAGAAACTGTAATAAAGAGGCATATTGTAAATAATTATTATTGTCGTATTTAACCCTTGCTTGCTATCAGGCGCCTACCTGTTGATTCCGGACTCGACATGTTTTCCGAGTCTTCTGTAATTACGAATAAAATAAAAAACTAATGTTAATAATTAAAGAATCTGAAGACACTGATAGTCATTAAAACTACTCATTTAAATTATGTATTTTTAGCTAGGGATAGTTTGTATAAATAAAAAATATTTATTTAGAGAGAGACAGGGACTATATTCTCGCGGAATAAACACCCCACTACCTCTTGTGCAGTACCAGTGGAAGCGGACGAAAAATCTCTCTCTCGCTATGAAGACTCCAAGCAGTGCACATGCACGAGCAAAAGCTCTGTTGGAATGTTGTGTGATTTGTTGTTAGTTTGGCTTATTTCAAATGTAGTTTATTAACTGCTACACAAAAGAGTGTAACATGTAACATTAATTAAAAAATCAGAAACGTGGTAACAAGAAGAAATATGTGACTACAAAGGTACGAGTATTAATAACGATGACTGCTAACTTCACCAACTGACGACACTTTTCAACATCCTACCCGGAGATGTGAACTACCAGAATTTGCAACTCTAGTAGACCCGACAGAAGATGCAGTTCGAGACATCAAAGAATCTACGCCTACCCTCGTAGAAGGTTCGACCTAGACTGCAGACGTTTAAGCCTTTAATGACTAAGACCAGACCTAGATGAGGACGACGCTTTTAAGGATTCCCAAGACGGACACTCCCGGAGGAAATTTCTACATACCAAATTAAAGGTGACTCGATAGCACGTCTATCGAGGAATAAATAATAATTATAATTGTAACACAATACACTTTAAAAGAGAGACTTTTCAGAGACGATTAAACTTGTAAAGATTAAAAAGAATTAACTCTAAGAATTTAATGTAACTATTCAGACATCATACATTGTAACAGTTTAAATCTTAATCTATCGTAGTGTAATTAATACCATTCTTCAAATGGAATAATAATGAAGCACAAAACTAAAGGTCTTGCAAGCTAATATCATGAATTGAATATAAGTAAAAGTTTAATGACTAAATACCTAAGGTTACCCGGATCCGTGGTATAGCTAAATAAAATCTGTTGAGATCCCAAAGTTTATATAAAGAATTCAAATAACTTTAATAATGCAATTAGTAATGTCATGGGATCTATCTTTTGAGTAAAAGTTATTTTTTCAAATGTTTAATAAAGAGAAGTCTTCTTGTTACACACATATACTGAGTACATAAATCAACAGTTTTCCCATTCCCTCATTCCTTTTATATTTACTCTGTGTTGTTCTGATTAAATTTCAGCTCGTCGAATAAGGCAGCCTGAATAATTGGCACAACCAATTACTTCGGGTTCCCCAAGTTATAACACTAGAAAAGATGTTATAAGTGCTGTATTTAAAAATATTCTTCATAATATTTTAATATTGTAAACTAAAAATAGAATAGTATGGGAACTTTGCACCCTCAATTGAAGTCCAGTTTGTTAAAATTTTATGACCAAAGAATCTTACGAGATTCACCCTTTACTACAATCACTTTATCACGTTCGAGTGTAATTCAATAGAATGTTAAGTGCGGGAAAAGGCATGGGGTACAACGATAATGTGTTGGTTGAAACTGAAATTGGATTTATCAGTATTACATCTTAACAAACACAGAAAAGGCTTTCTTTCAGCTTGAAATTGAATTTAAAATACTACCGGCACAGGAGACGTGTTTATATAAATTGCTCAGGGTTCTCCTTAAAGGTAGCGCAACGCAGGTACACAGAATATATTATCAAAAGAACTTCCTGATAAGGCTTTCAAAAACTCGAGGGTTAAAAAAAGAATTGTTTAATATGTCTTTTCACTACCTTGAGTAAAGTCGTTTTAATAATCAGCTGCTTTTGGATGTTACAAAAGTCAACGCATCGGAAATTCGTTTACACAACCTTAACCCAATTGCGTTTTCTAACCGAGATCAACTACTGAAATGGCATATAATTTTATTTATTAATTTAACGTTTCTTGTTTTGTTCAAAGTTTAGTGATTACTTATATCTAAAAAGAATTTTCGTAGTCACTACTAAAATTTATAAGATAGTAGTATTAATGATTTAAAAAGAATAATGTGTGTCCTGTTTGTACTATAATGTAACGACTGTTACGGAAAAGGGGACAGTGTTGTTCTACACGCTTCTCGACTAGCCCAGCATGCCTCATCTATATCAAGGCCGTGCACTTACTTAACATTAAACCACCCTCCAAAATGTTCAAGAGCACTTGAAATACGCATTATGCTGACACTCTGCAGTAAGGATGGAACGTTGTTCTCAAACACCTGCGCTACCTATATAAGCCACAGCAGCTGGCTTTGTCAGTCAGTTTACGTTGAGCGATTTTCTTAGTCCGGATCGAGTGGTGGTTGAAGATTAGTGGAAAGTGTTTACCGTGTTACAATTAGTGTGGAACTCTATTACTTGACATTATTATTGCATGTGGACAAATCTAACTTCAATTATTGTACAAGACTACCTTTTTGATTACAAACTGTTATTTGTGATTAATTAAAGCTGATAATTAGTGATTTAATTGGTGTCTGTGTTTTGTTTTCCACTCTACCATATGACGGTCGGTGAGCCCGTCGCAACAATATGTTTGTATAAGCAATCGCGGTCTACAAAGAGGATTTCGCGGTCAAAACAAACGAAGAGGAATCAAAATCGGGACAAGCAGGATAGATGTTGTCAATTTCTAATTTATAAATAAAATCCAAACACTCTCTGAAACGTTGGAGAAGCTGTAACCGCTTACGAGTAGTTATATTCACCATGTAATTTTGATGGTATATCACACAACATGTAACTCAGTATAAACAATGACATTTCGATGCCTACGCGGAGCAAAAAACGTTTCTCTTCTTACTTTAGAAGTAAACATACAATTATCAAACGAATCCTTGCAGTTAGGTGTTTCAGGTATTCGCACCCCACGCGAATCTAGGGATGCGCGCTTTCACGGCTGGCTTTTGCACCCCAAAGTATCTTGCCACCCTCATGCAGTAGTTGTTGCTTCGGTGTCCATGCAGTTCCACTCTTCGGATTCAAATCGATTTTCTAGTTTCAGATTGATAATAATTGGAAAAAATCAAATTTTTTGTGTTAATATTGATGTCGTTTAAATATTATTGTTTCCGTCTTAGTGATACGGTCCTTCACCATGTTAACACTTAATACTGCACAGATCTACTGACACTTTTTTCCAAATAACTTCTGACATTTCCTAGTCTGGATTCTGTGATGGTATTCTGTAAAATTTACATTGTTCACAAACCCATCATACTGTAGTATCTGCTTACATATTTTTGTGCTTTATTACTTTTTCTGAAGAAAATTCGTCATATACGGTGGAAGAAATATTTGTGTGCATATCTATTGGCCACATATTTTGTTATTTTAATTTTTACAAAATGTGTATTTAACGCGTTATTATTATTAGCACAGGCTGAAAAATACATTAAACGTGCTCTACAGTACATCATCATCATCATCATCATTTTCTTAACAGTTTTAGGCTTTAGCGTCCTGTTCCTATTCCACAGTCCACCTTTTATTGGGGCTACCAAATTTTCTTCTTCCTCTAGGGCTGTAAACTTTCGCTATTTTCGGTACTTTACTTTCTTCCATTCTATCTATGTGCTGAAACCATTTTCTTCTGTAGTCTTTAATCCTTTCATTAACTGCAGATATCTAAATCACTTCTTATCTCCTCATTCCTTTTTATCTCATATATTACACTTTTCAACTGATCTCATAAATTTAATTTCTGGTGTTTGTATCTTCTGTTTATCTTTTTCCTTTATGACCCAAGTTTTAGAATCATACAGTAGTGTAGGTAGGCTATTAGGCTATTGGTTTATAAAATTTTATTTGGGTTTCTTTTCTACATTTATTTCCCAACGTTCCCCAAATCGTTCCACACATTCTTATCAAATTCGTCACTTAATTTTATATTTTTCTATGTTGATCATAAGTAACGTCACGTCCAACATAGTTAAAATGTCCTACTTGCTCCATGCATGTGTTGTCTATTCATATTTTTGTCCGAACCTGTTCATCTCCTATAAAGGCCACTAATTTTGTCTTTGATACAGATATATTACATTTACATTATTTTCCTATTTTATATAAGATGTATATTGCCTGCTTACAGTACCGTAGGTATTCTCATTGTCTTATAAAATTTTATCATTATATCCATCCTGGTTTCTGAGGCTGCTGTTGGAATTGTGAGCTGTTGATTGAGACCACCGCATAGGGCGACCAACTCAATGCCGGCTAGATTTTTTGTTGACCTTCTCTGGTCTAAATCCGTCGTGTTCTGTTATAGGACCACCTTTAAAAGGGTGTGGCCCTTCACCACACCCGACGGTCTTTAGTAGGTAGAGGCTCTGGTCCAAACGGCCCTATGTATGTTCCGCATATCCTACTCCTGTACGTAAAAAAATTCTAAGGTCCCTACAGTACATCAAAACAATTATATTACGATACTGATTCTGTAATACTAGTTTAATACCCGAATAAACTATATACGCTAGAAAATTTTATATTGTTATTGGTGCTTTAACTGTAACCAAACTTGTAACATTACAGGCATAATTTTTACGCGTATTATAAAATGTGGTTTTATTAATGTCATCTCCAAAGTCGCGTATTTTTCAATTTGAAGCTGAACAGAATCCTGATTGATTTCAATAGCACAGGGGTTAGAAATTTCTAATCGTTGACAGGCGTCAGTGACATGTTGTCTCTAATTTTAGATTATTTCATCGGTCTCGTGTAGTCTTAATAATAAAAGTCTCGAACTGATTTTCAGTTGAAATCTTACTCAAACTCACTCTTCCAAAAAAATGGTATGGGGCAACACAAATGTATTTGTTAATGCAGACTTTCTAGTTACTGCATGTGGCGAATGATTATTTGTGTCTCCTTGATTATTATTTTCTTTTATGAGAAGTCGAAAGTATGATAGAAGTATTATGTGAAACGGTTTATACTCGATTAGAGAAACGAGGTAGCTGTGTGTGTATATGTATATGAGAGAGAGAGAGAGAGAGAGAGAGAGAGAGAGAGAGAGAGAGAGAGAGAGAGAGAGAGAGAGAGAGAGAGAGAGAGAGAGAGATTGAACATAACGTCAGATTAGAAGAAACGAATGTACGTGGCCATCAGCGTACGACAGCGGGTCATTCAATTACAGCTTTCATGTACTTAGTTACTACGATATTACCCAAAGGGGGAATAGAGGAGCTAATTAATTTTATTCAGTTGCTGTCTCTGTATTCAGTAGCCGTACGCAGAAAGATTTCCAGCTTTCACCTTTTGCTATATAGCAACTGCTATTTGTTTATACCTTAAAGCAATTTCATCTATTCCATTCTGTTGATATCATTCCTTTATCATAAAAGTTAACTTTTACGATATCATCACAATGAGTAAAAAAAGTAGAATGTATTGTTAAGACACTCTCCTTGATCTTCGTATGTCACAGTGGAAAACAAAATAAAAGACACCAATAAAGTAACAAAAACCAGCTTCAATTATCACAAATAACAGTTTGTAATCAACAAGTTATTCAACAAGATTATACTCTTACAATAATTCAAATTAAATTTGTCAACACGCAATAATAATGTCAACTAACAGAGTCCCGCACAATAATAAATTTTCACTAATAATCACTTGAAACGCGCTGAGTAATCGCCGAAGTAAACCGACTGTCTGTCGCTGGATGCTTATATTTATACCCCGCTGAAATGCCAGAATAATCGGTCACTTTCTGTATGACGTGTCGCGCAAACTGCATATTACAGGAGTTCTAGAATCCACTAGAAACCGTGCAACTGTCTGTCCTTGAACACGGTGCGCCGACCGATATGGTCTAGAGTAGCCTCGATTGTTGACGCATGATAAGTGTCACGTAATTGTCTGTCATCTCTAAGTAGCAGCAATATGTACGCACACACACATTACACCTGGGCTCTGCTGGTACAGCCGAGATACTTGTAGAACGTTCCGTATTACGTAACAACATATATTAAATGATCCGAAGTTGTATTTTTTTAAGCTGCGTCCATACTGGGTACATCTTACTGTACGAAAAGGTTTGTAGGAACAATTTTCCTAACAATTTTCTTAATGTTGTAGTGGCCAGTCTCACCGGATCGTACCCACAAGTCTACAAGTAGGCCTAGCTAACTAATCTTTGTAATTATCACGCAGGTGTCTGGCCTTAAGGATATTTTTTCTTTCTTTGTTCAAGGCAAGCTAAATCGTTGTTTTCTCGTTTGATTATCCAGGATGTACGTGTATATCTTGCGGTTAATTATCATATCTATTGTCGTTAGTTAAACCGGATTTCTTCAAACATCAACGCCTCTTCTGGTCAAAGTGCTAACACTCCTGTCTGAGAGATAACCACCCGATAAACATCCCTCCTCCTTAACCGATCGCTACCATTAATGATATTTACATATTTTCATAGAGTAATAGTTTTATCATGTGTAATTGCTAAGGTATCTTATCCTTAAAAATTAAATATTCGTACTTTACTTGATTTCGGCACAGCAGTTTTCAAAAAATAACCCCCTCCCCCTTAAACTACCCACTCCATTTATAATTATCTCATTTACCATTTTTCAGTGGATTAATATGACTTCATTTTCGGGGCACCTGTTTATTGAAATTAAGTATTTAATGTTGTTAAAACACAAAGCATGTGCTGGTAAACTACCCCTCCCTTCTAACCGAAAAACTAGATTACCTAGCAACAAAATTATTTTATTTTTAACAGTTACCATTGTTTGAAAAAGTTTAATTAACTTTCTAAGTACTTCACTCTTGTTAAAACGTAAAACGTTGCAGGTAACTACCGCTCCCCCTTCACCGATCTTCATCAAAATCAATAGCCCTTGAGTCCTCTATAACTCGGGCACATAAGCAAAAATTATTTGATCCTATTTGAATTTGTGGCAGTTATCGTTCGCCGTAGAAAAAATTCTACACACACACACGCGCGCGCGCGCGCGCGCGCGCGCGCGTTTTTCGAAAAATGACTTTTCTTCATGTTTTGTGGATAGTACAACCAGAATCGGCCCTTATCTCTAACACGATTTTTCACGATTACCATACTTCCAATTCCTTACGGAACATGGAAGTAAAAATTAAAAAGTTTACAACCTTAATCAGTATCAAGTATTTTTGGAAATATATTATATGTCACTCCTCTTTGTGTTTGTATTCAACTATTATATAATATAAGCGTCACACCAGGAAACACTGATGAAAATTTTATCCTCAGAATCAACTTGTCCTACGCAGCCTTGAATATGAAGTAGTGTGAGAACCAAAATATATTAAAATATAAAATGAAAAATAAAAAGAGCACAAATAAAGTATCAGAGGAATAAATTTCTTCGAATTGTGTAATGAAAACTGACAAGTACAGAGCGTGACCCCTCACGGACCGAGAGAAGCAGCTAACTTTACAGCCCGTGTAGCCAGCCTATCTGCCCCAGCACGATGTCGTTTCGTAGCAAAGGTACGTGTGTAATTTTGGTAATGGGTTACAACGGACCTTGCCCTGCCCTATCAAACGAAATCTTGACACACTGTTTACCTGTCTGAGTGCAATGAAACGAGAAATAAAAAGAATTTCACAAAATTCTCTGTCTGTAATCATTGTCCCTAAGCTATAGTAATTTTGAATTTTTCGCCGTCAATACTGTAATACTTTTAGCACTCGATATACGTAATGCAAAACGTTGGAATAAACTGAATCATGGTAAAAGACGAAAAAAAATAGTTGTACTTCTGAACAATTTAGTCTTTCCTGTCTTTATCCACAGAAGGGGAAAGAGAGAGAGAGAGTGAGATAGAGAGAGAGAGAGAGAGAGAGAGAGAGAGAGAGAGAGAGAGAGAGAGAGAGAGAGAGAGAGAGAGAGAGAGAGAGAGAGACCAAAATGATACTTTTTATTCCTATTTTTTTCGATTTCATACTTAACTGCAACACTTCGAGTTATACTTTAGCTGCAACTCTTATGTAGCAAAAAGGTAGATGTACGTTCACTCCTTTTTGCTAAACAGCGGTGCCATTACAAAAGTAACAATTAAACACCACAATAGTTTATAATAACATCATCATCATCATCATCATCATCACCACTCCAAGGGGATGATGACCAAGGTCTAGGTCCAGGCCTCGACCGGTTCCGGAACCTATCTACTCCTCGGTATGCCGACATCACTCTTCCCAGTAGGGTGATAACCCAAGGCAGCCACAGGTAGACGGATATCAGGCATGCGATTCAAGTGTTCACGCCATCTCTTTCTGTGGTCTTCAATCTTCTGGTCCAACTTTAGTGTTTAATTCGTGTCTAATATCCTTGTTCCTTTTCCGATCCACGAGAGAACAACCTTGCGCCCCTCTTAGAAATCTCATGTCAAATCCTGCTTAGATATATCTGCTTCAATCCTGTGTAGGTCCGTTTTACCAAGAGTCCGTGTCTCACTAGCGTACAGGGATGTGGGGCAGCCACAGTTTTGTAAAATTTCATTCGGATTTTATTTTTTAGGTGCCTATGAATCATTCCACAGATGCGTCTAAATTTCGTTAGCTTACTACCCTAATCAGTATCGTTTATAATAACAAATCCTAACAAATTTCATCATTTTTAAACGATCCCTCAGAAAGCAACTAATAAAGGAGAAATAAGGAATATACACCATCGTGCACTGATAACTACGACATTTTCCCGCACAGACTCTAGTCTCCTACAACCTGGTCAGTATTAGAAAATATTAAAGTCCCTGAAAGACTTTGTGCAGCAAGCCACTTAATGTCCTCTGTTATTATTTCTTCTGTGTCATGCTTCTTTTAAACAGTTCTCAGTTCTCAGTTAAGTAAGATATTTTATTTCTACCTAGAAAATCTTGTTTCACTTGTATATTATGTTACTACGAATCCACCCGCAAAGATTGTGGTATTAATTATGGAGCGAAATGTGTTCGAATTACACAGTACTTTGGAAAAGAATGAAAGTTTTAACAAAAACATACATTCACTTTCCTATCTATATTTCATAATATAAATTGTAATCAAGTGTACAACCACGGTGTCTTAACTAACCGTTAGGTTACGCTCTAACAGTAGAACATGAGGTTTCTAAAGTATACAATAGGTAGGAAAGGTTTTATATTTTCTCTTCAAATAGAAAAAGAGCTTCCTATTTTAGCTTAGCTTCAACCTTTCCTATCTCAATTGGACCACTTTCCTTTCAGTACAGCTAAGTAACCGTGGAGTGAATCGTTGTCCAGCCTAAGATAGGAGCATTTGGAGGACAAATTACTGGGTTACTCGACTTCAGACTCCAACTAAACTTAGTGCTTCACCTATTGTGGAAAACGAGAGGCGTTGATTGATTTATTAGGTAGGAATGTCGGATAGTAGTGAGAGAAAAGTAATTTAGTTAAGCGCAAAAGTATTTGGCATTATGTAAAATAACAATAAGTTAAACATAACTAAAACATAGACTAATGACACACAACATACCATCTGTAATGTACATATCTGCAGATAGTGTATGATGTAAACAGTGAGTCGTCACATGTACATTACGGCGGAGGGACTTTCCCATCATAGCGATGTACAAGCCACTCTCAAGAGCATTCAAAGTCCATGGTAAACGCCTTCACTTAGCCGCCTTTACATGACAAACTAGGAAATTATAGAACACTTTAGTGAATTAGGGACATTTATTCAATACTGATAATATTCACTATTTGCTGTTTCACAAATAACGTAGTAAAATATTTAAAGTTTTACAATATACGTATTTAAAACTACGGATTTAGACGCTTAATTATTAATGACAGCTTGTCTGCTTTCTGTCATTTTAAGATTTTAATGAGACTTAGTACGTTTTGTAAAAATTCAAAAGTATTACAGATCTTATCGCAGAACACAAACGAAATACATATCACTTGATTTGATTTATGTACCTTTCAGCAGTTCAGTATCCATTGCTTCCCCTGCAAGTAGTGCACCTCTCAGCTATACCCCCTCCACCCTGTAAAGGTGGATTACAGTAAATCAGGTTGTGCAGACGGTGGTGCAGTGTTCTGTGAAAGTATTTGCTTCGTTCACGCTCCAAAAATTAACTAGTCCTCTTACTGACATTCGCTACAAGATGATGTATCCTCCCACCCACCCCCTTTGTGCAGTAGATTGAAGCACGATCGAGTAATTATCTGCATGAGTTTATATGATATTTCTAACACATAATGAATAACAGTGCGCGTATACAGACTTTCAGCACTGCACAAACGATGGCTTGAAGATACATCAATAAATTACTGTATTGTATTCCTACACGCAACATCGATGTTGGTTAGCAACGATTAATCGAGCGCTCTTTGTTTAGTAAAATTATACTGTTATTTACGTAGACACTAATGTTTGTTGATATTAGTAGTATGATCCGCAAACAAGTTTTCAAACATAATTATTTTTGTAAAGTAATGCAGTAACAAACTGTCAACACACACTGAAAACAACACCTACTTTAACTATCCGAGTTCTTCAGGCAAATTCTGTAGACATTAGTTCTTATGACTGTAATACAGAAGAAGACAATAACATTTTTGTAATCCAAAACTCTATACCGTAGGAAACTTTTTGTGGTAATTAAAATGTAACTATGTACCTACACTGCTAATATAGTAACTAAAGAGTAAAATATAAAACACGTAAATATTTTAGAAAATTATTATTTATTAGTTGTGGTAATATTTTTTAGCTGTTAAAGTTTAGGGCACTTTTTGCTTTCTCTCTTGTTGAGCACTGTACCAGAAAAGTAAGTTACATGTATCATATGTGAATTTGAAGAGAACATTCACTGTAACACAATGGTGTTTAAATTTAGGGAACAAATAGTTTTCTGAGTCCGAGTCCGGATTATCACAAATCTGAAGAAAAAATTTTAAGTACTCCTAAAAAATAGTAAGAAAGGAAGTGTTCTATTTTTTGACCAGATATCTCACACTAAAAGATTTGTAGTAAAACAAATTAAATTTTATATTTTGATTTTAAATTGTTTTGATACTAACGCTTGTTTGCCGAAAATGATGAGATTATTAGGTAGTTAAAAGTAATTTGTTCCATGGCTGTGGTGTTTTACTTGCGCCAGTTTTAAACTAATATTATTAAAGAACTAGTTACAACAAACATTTTATTTAGCTTGTAAGCAAACCAAGAGTTGAATTTCCTATTCTATATTAGGTAGTTTTTATCGTATCAACGATGACAATAAGTTTACCTTTTAATTTTCCGCATTTGACGGAAAGTCAGTCACCCATGACAACAGTAAATTATTGAGGCCTAAATTTATAGTGGCTATGTTCAAATATTTAAATGTACTTTTTTGGTAATCAACTATAAGTATATCTTCACAATAAGTATACAACTGCATACAACTGCAGTATACAACTATACGTATACAGTCTCTAGAAGCAAGATACCGGTTTCTCTAATATTTTTAGGCGTTTTTAATTTTCACGCCAGAAATTTGACAATATAAAAAATAATGAATTAACGCAACTTATTATGCAGGAACTTACATAATTAAATGAGCACTTAAATTCACATTTCGTAGCTTCAGAAAATCAGTAAAAGGAATAATTTTTACAAGTCACAGAAGTGAATTTAGGAAACCTTATAGAGAGAATTTTGCGATGGAAGGTTTGCGAGGATCGGTTAAAACAGTATAACACAAATTTTAAATTATTTGTATCGACGTTTCGACAATATTTATTATCATCATCAGGACCTGTGTATGAATACAATAGAAAATATCAAACACAACAAAACAATTAGTTAAGTGAACGTGTTTGTGTATGTGTGTATCCGTGTATATGTAGAGGAGTTGAAGCAGTTGTTTTATATTATCAACATAATTGCATTATTACATATTGTTTTCCTTAAATACAATGAGAAAATTATAATGTCCCAGAACATAATTTATACAGTATTACAATTTAAATTACTTATAATATAATGATATTTGTAATTAATTATAGAAGCAGTAATCAACAATTATATATTAGAATTGGTACAGAAAACATTTGTACATATACATGACAACATACAACATAGTAAAACATATTATAGCTGAATATAGATTATAGCGATGTTCAATTATGTATATTATTAAAAGTTATTTTTATAATTTGTCACTCACTAGTGGTATTGGAAACACCGTCATTAATTTAGAGTATTCTGTACAAAAAACTGCAAAAATTTACAAAATTACGTCAGAGAATTTACATAATATTACAAACACAATTTTATGGTAAACCAATCTATCAAGAGAAAATGGATATTACTTATAATCATACTGTTGTAAATTATTACTTTCCGAGAACTAAGTATACGGAGTACTATAGAGTATTATAAAATTATGTACATGTCAATACTCACACCCTCCCCTCTCTCCCGTTCTCTCTCTACCTCTCATTCTCTCTCCCCTCAGTCTCTGTCACAATCTCTCTCTCTCTCTCTCTCTCTCTCTCTCTCTCTCTCTCTCTCTCTCTCTCTCTCTCTCTCTCTCTCTCTCTCTCTCTCTCTCTCTCTCTCTCTCTCTCTCTCTCTCTCTCTCTCTCTCTCTACCTCTCTCTCAATTTGTCTCTTTCTGCAATGGCACTCTTAGACATTTTTTGACCATTCTAGCAAACCCTTCATCGCAAAATTCATTGATTGGCGGTCACTACGAATTTAAAGATTAATAGAGAGAGTTAAGCAAATATGTATCCTCCGATAGTAAATATTTTTGTATCCTCAAATACATTAATTACAGTTTATCTGTCACCACTTCTAATTAGCTCCCTAGCTCTCCTCGTTTTTATGACGTGCGGAACTTATTTCACAGAAATTTTTCTGTATTTGAATCACTTAATTCAGTTCAACTATTGGCTCTAGTTGTGTTAATACTGATGGTAGTGCTTGTGATGCCATAAAATGTGAAAATATAATAGTGTATTTGACATCGCTTTAATGTACTCTACATGCGGTTGAGATAAAGTAACTACTCCGGTTTATACAATTATAAAAAAATGACATAAAAAAGGTGGTTGACTAAAGGATAGCTCCACCTTTCAACCTTATTTTCAAGTATTTGTTACCAGATGAACTTGATCATTATGGCTGTTACGGCTGTTTGGTCACAAAACACTTTTGTTAAACCGGTTGGTGGTTGTGTGATAACAAATTGTATAAAACTAAATTAATAAGACGAACTAATTATATCCAATAAACGTGTTCACAATATGGACATTTGTAATACACGCTCATAGTATTACGGTTGCCGTTAAATACACACGCGTAATGTTTTTCCTATTATGAGGAAATTTACTGCTAATAAGACGTAAACCTGGTTTTTTGTGGACCAAAAAAATGACAAACATTGTCCTGAGGGTTTCACGGCCGTTGCCAGTTGTATACGTAATGTTTTCCGGGCTGTTTGCCCGTGGTCTATGGTTTAGTGTCAAACTAAACGTTTCAACAGCCCCATTGGCCGCCATCATCAGTGGAATTTATAAGAAATCCAAGGCCTCCTGAACGTAGGTTGTTCGCGTCAGGCCCACGTCAGCCCTACGTTCAGGAGGCCTTGGATTTCTTTTAAATTCCACTGATGATGGCGGCCAATGGGGCTGTTGAAACGTTTAGTTTGACACTAAACCACAGACCACGGCCAAATAGCCCGGAAAACTTTACGTATACAATAAATGACAAAGATTTTATAATCGGAACGGATATTTAAATATCACTACATACATAACTATTCACCTACACGTATTATCCGATACCATTTTATCTAATGTTATGTGAAGAAAAATACCGCGCGCGCGTGTGTGTGTGTGTGAGAGAGAGAGAGAGAGAGAGAGAGAGAGAGAGAGAGAGAGAGAGAGAGAGTGTGAGAGGGTGCACGTTCGTGCTTACTTGTGCCAATCTGATACGGAAAGGCGTTGACACAGCGTGCTTGACAATAGATGGCTTTTTGTAAACACCTAATTGTGTAATTAATTTTTGCTAACGTTCTTTTGTCAAGAATTAATAGTTTCTTTATACATAGTAAAAGAGAACACATGCTGTGAAATAATAATATTTTCTTGGTGTGAACGTTATACAATTCCTAATAGTTTAATTTTTTTTTTACATAATAAATCTACTTGTAACTACCGTATGATATTCTATACGTTTTTATACACGTGTACAGGAAATGCATCTTGTGTTTGTAGAAACTATACTAACTACTCTGCCTCTCGTAGGATCTGTTGATTTGTCTTTCAAAATTAGGAATCAAAAGCAAATATATTGGTGAAATTTTATTTATTTAATTAAATCGCTACATTTAATAAATTGTCATGGCATAAAAACTATATTTAAAATATAATTTTAATTAATATGTGTTAATAGTAAGAGCGCCCAATTGTCTATGATATAAAATTCACAAAATGTTTGTTACTATATGAAAACATATTTTTTCTAGTTTATTGAAGTGCCATACTAAACTTCTGTATGTCATGAGAATAGCCTTTATAAGCTTTCAAAGAAAATGCAGTAAGACTGGCGACAAGTATGCATGCCTGAACTTGTTTGCATGTATAACGAAAAAACTTATATCATTGTCATTAATTTATCATTTGACAACAATCCGGCAGGTTTACGTAATTGAACTATCAAATTTCTGTTATTACAGAAAACACTTAGATTTAACTATCAGGCAGAATATACGGTTAATTTTTCTGTAATTTCTTGTCGTTTACCTCAGGGTTATAATTTTCCGAAAGTTATGTAATGCTGTGTTGTCGGAGCGTAGAACGGGAGTTCCCACTGTAAGGTGTTAATGAGTTAGGGTTGTGTGTGTGCCGAGCATTCCTGTAGATTAATGGAACACAGTACACACCGTGGAGGAGGGTTGATGCGACAACTTGCTGAATAAAAGTAATTAGCGCCACTCTTCACCCTTTAGAGGAGACAAGTAATTAACTGCATGAACTCAATAACCATGTAGCAGCTTCCATACCAACATATACTTCCCTGTCATCTCTGTGAACTGTGCAGGCTTTCACACACACAACCAATATTATAGATTGTCTACGCTTCAGGGACTTATCCTTTTTCTACAATTCTAATTACGATTCTGTAACATAGCTCTAGGTATGATTTAAGTAACTTAGTAAAAGTAGAGTGCTATAAACTTCCGTATTGTGAATGAAATATTTATTATACAAATAGACCCTATGACAGCATGATGACATTGAGCTATTGAAGCACGAGGACATTGTAAGATTCGTAAAGGCTCAAGGGATTCGTAATGGCTGTGAGGGGTCGCTCTGAGATGGCAATGGATAGGAAGCATTGGACAAGATTGGTGTTGGAAGCCAGGACTCACGTTGGGCTGTAGTGCAGAAGAGAAGTACAGTATAGTACAGTGTAGTGCTATATATTTCCCTGCTGTGAATGAAATATTTATTATCAAATAAGCCTGTGCCTAACTGCACACAAATACAGTCTCTTCATGATAAGCAGTCGTAAAATAAAATAAACCATGAATTGTCTTCAGCAACAGTTTAATATTCTATTGTAAGAAAAAAATGTAGTCATTGATTATTTTATATGTCTTTGATCATTTAGCGCTTTGATACTTTACTTCTACGGTACTTTACTTCTTATACGGTAAGAAGAAATCTACATATTATAATGTTACTGATTAATTACTTCTTTATATTACTTTCCATTTATTCCATTCTCTGACTCAAGTAAAGCACATCATTTTAAACAGCTATAGTGTTTCTTAAACCTTTCAGTTGAACGTAGTGAGGGCAATTACAAACGTTTCATGGTTTGTTACCAATAAAGAGATTTATTGTGACCTTCAGTCTAAACACTGAAAGAACCTTTAATTATATTACCTAACGATTTGTCACAAGCATTTAAGTGAATTACCTATTAATGTTCTTGAGAACAGCGTAAACTGCAAGAGAATAATGACAAGAGTTTCATTGGTTTAGCATATAAACAAGCAATTTAAAAATAGTTATTTGTCTTGTTCCAACAGTTAGTTGATACCATTAAAAAGCAGTATCCGTGTACTTAATCGCGCTACTATGCCGGCTGAAATAATCGTTATCTCAAAGAACGTACCACGTTACTTTGTTCATTATATCTTCGCTATTATAAAATATTGATGAAGGCAAAGAAAATTCATAGCTCTTAAAACAAACAAGTGATCAACATAAAAAAATATTCCTGTAGGTTATTTGCAAAGATAATTGTTTCAATATTAAATTTTAAATTTACGTAACAATGTTTGGAGAATTTGAATTATAATCATCTAACTAACTTGCGTTCCATAAATGACTGGTCTAGGTAAGGGCAAAGCGATATTACAACAAACATAATACTTTAAACAGCTTTTAAATTGTTTTGATTGGAAAACAGACATCCGAGCAGCGAGACATTTCAAGTACCGTGTTTTACCCCTACAAGTTATTCTGTAATATGAAGGCAGTAACTTGTTTATTTGTGAATAGTCATGTAGAGTAATTAAATAGACACAACAGACAGCAAAACAATAACGAGCTTTATTAGAAAATCAGACTTGTGTGTAAATCACTTACTTAATTCAACTATTCTTACACATTACGCAACTCTTTCGGTGAAAAATGATAGTCACTAAAGATGTTAGGTTACAAAGTCGATACCAAATAAATGCTTAAAAAGGCTTGGAAGACATAAAGAAAGATTAAAAACTTGATTTTGAGATGTTTATAAATTGCTAAAGTATAGAAATTTGTGTCCAAACAGTGACGTAATTCTCTCGACTCAAAAGTATTTTTCAAAATATTCTTGCCTACTGAAGTAGTGGATGACAAGTGAAATCTGTTTTTTTTTAGGTAATTCTGAAAATGGACTACTACCAAAGGAACCAGTTTCATGGTGCAAATACAGTAGGTATAGGGGATATCAACCAATATGTAAGCTTCACTTCAACCTCCCGCAACATTCATCGTGAAGATAATAAAACCGGTTTTTAGAGATTTATCACCACCACCACCACCACCACCACCACCACCACCACCACCACCACCACCACCACCACCACCACCACCACCACCACCACCACCACCACCACCACCACCACCACCACCACCACCACCACCACCATCATCATCATCATCATCATCATCATCGTTGTCATCATCATTATCATCACCACCACCACCACCACCACCATCATCATCACCACCACCACCACCACTCCAAGGACTAGGCCTTAGACCTGTTCCGGAACACATCTTCCCCTTGGTCTACCGTCATCTTTCTTCCCAGTAGTGTGATAACTGGTGCGATTTAAACATTGTATCATTGCACCAGAAGATTGAATAGATATATCGTGAACTAAACTTCAGAAGTAAGCCTAATGTTTACACAAAATTAAAAGTAAAGCGTAAACAATGTGACCTAGACACGAATCCTTAGAAACTTCTTTCTTGTGATTAATACGTTAGAGTTTGTGATATGGTTACTATGCCTTCTACAAGAGAGAAAACATGAGAAAGTGTAAATTGTTGTAGGGGATTTGGTTAACACTAAGAAAATAGATAAATACTCCATGTTATGGATAGCTTGTAAGAGGAATAAAGTGTTAAAAAATAACAAAATGAGAGAGACTATCCACACAACGGATGGAGGGGATAAAGGAAAAACTACTTGAGCCAATGACTTGGGTATTCCATTTTATAGACTAACACTTCGCAAACATGTCACTGGAACTTTGAGCAATAAATCCAGTGATCTTACGTGTTCGCTATATAAACAACATTTCATTGTAAACTATAAAAACAAAACATTCCAGATTTCTACATATTCGTGTTTTGTATTTAATGATAAATTACTCTCTACATCATAAACTTTTTTTCATAAGACGGTAGCAATAAATTTTGTGTTTGATTTCAAACATAAATTTGATAACTGATTGAAAATATGTTTGAAAATTTTTCAGGTAATTTCTATGCAATATTAAGGACAATGAATCGTAATTTTAGAATAAAGAAAGGTCGCGATACTAAATTCAAGTTTTACACAGATATGGCGGCCCCTGTACTATCCTATGAGTGTGAATTATTGACGACAACCATGAAACAAGAATGTAAAATACAGGCCTCAAGTGGAGTTAAAAGGTGTTCTAAACTGGATTGTATGAGGGCATACGAGAAGATTTACAAATTTTTAACTTCGAAGCAAGACTAAAAGATTAGAAATAACGGTGGAAAGAACAGTTAGAAAGAATGGCTGTCAGAGTCCAGACTGGCCAAACAAGTCTGGAAATACAAACCTATAGGACATATGTGTGTGGGTAGATCCAGGAAGATCTTTGAAGACCGAACAGGCAACATCTTGCCTATGCCATGATGTGAAGTTGATAGAGTTTCTTCCGGAAGGTCCACTAAGAAAATATACTGTGGCAAAATATATTGCAATACTTATGGTAACAACGAGCTACTGAAACCGTATGATTTCCTTATAGTTGTACTATCTGTCGGGGGTGTTAATGAATCATTGTTAGGAGAAGATGAAGAAAAAGTGCCCTGTTCTCATTTAGGAAAAATGAGATACATGCGGAGGAGACAATCTACCGTAAAATCTGATGACCTCGCAATGTAGCACGACGATGTTCGGATTAAGGATAAAAGATAAAGAAAATGGTAATAACTGTTTAAAAATATCGGTATGAAGAGCCGTAGATGACTTACATGTTCTAAGATTTATGTTTAAAATCATTTACTTGAATTTGGTTTGATAATTTCTAACAAGTTAGGTGTGTTCATTGTAAATCGAGTTTTATGTTTGACAAATTGAAATGAAATATTTCGATAGAAACCACTTCTTTTTTGGCGATAACGTAGTACAGATACAAATACAAATACCCTTCATCTATCATTTTAATTTATAGAAAATTACCCCCTGCCCCTTCAATTACCCTTTTCATTTATAGATATTTCATCTTCCTTTCTACAGTGGATTATTATGACCTTCTTTTTAGGATATTGTATTTTCGAAAATTAAGTATTTTACTCTTGTTAAAACGTAAAACGGTGCAGGTAAACTACCCCTTCCCTTTAACCGATCTTCACCGTAATCAATAGGTCTTGAGTCCTTTACAACTCGGGCATGTGTGCAAAAAATTATATGATTGTATTTGAATTAGCGGCATTTATCGTTCGGCAGAGAAAAAATTCTACACACAGACACACACACACACACTCACACACATTTCGGAAAACGAATTTACTTCATGTTTTGAGGGTAGTACAATAAGAATCAGGCCTTATCTCGAACACGTTTTTTTTTTTTTTTGCGATCACCATACTTCATTTCCTTATGGAACATTGAAGTAAAAACATGTAATAAGCTACACAGAAAAGAAAGAAACTATAAGCTTTCTATAAGCCAGAAACACATAAATTTATTGTCTACTGATTAATAATTGCACATTGAACACTGTTTATGTTTAGGCTTACATAAGTCGCAGTCGTGGTTCAGAATGACGTAAAATCTCTATATACCGCTAGACAAACTTTTTTGTTCGACTTCGCCTTGGAATGTTTCAGCTGTTTGTATATCAATACTAGTAAAATATTTGATCCTTCATTACATTTCATTATGTAATCTGACGGCGCTCGACATTAGTAACTCTGTTTTATTGTTTGTGGCGTGGTGACGAATGTTTGGAGCAGTGCTTAAGAAAACCTGATAATTTATTTCTGTGTTAGTGAAACGTTTTATGCTTTACACTTTAGTATCCAGTTTATTACGTCAAAGTGTACTCGGTTTATTCAGTAAATCCAAACAAGCGTTAATACGAGTTACAAGACTCTGATTTTACTTTGTGAAGTGTCAGTCTTCTTAACGCGGTGTAAAACTTACAATACTACACGTTGAGTGTTAAGGTTGTTTACTTAAAACCACTGCAAAACGTTAGGAGATTACATCTTACAGCAATCTGGAACGAATCAGTAAGCGGACCAGTTCGTTTTTGGACCGTGAACAAAGCAAACGTTTTCACAACACACTGCACCGCACTGCACCAATCCGATTTAGTTTATGTCCGCAGAATCTGTAATAGGAAGTAACGTTCCCGTTGCTAACGATTTATTGTCGCAAAGATTGTTTCCTTGAGTTATGGACGACCGTTATAATCATTGCGTTGTTTAGTTTAAAGAAAATTTTGCAATCAGTACCTTTATAATATTCTTAGTTCATGTAACTGGTCTTACGTTGCTTATTTGGAAAATTAAAATTATCTGCTTTTTAATTTAGGATTGGATACAAAAATATAATTAAATACAAAAAAATTGTATAAATGCATTTGAAAATAATACTTAAATTCTTGGATTTCGTTGTCCATGACGTGTCCGTTACTTAACTAAATATCACTATAGTATTGACGACTCGGAACACTAAGTTTTTTATAAGTAAAAACGTAAAGTTTTACCTTACAGCCTAAACCGGCTTTCACCTTTAGAAGGCTTCATCAGAGGCTGCCATAGGTAGCGTTGTCCGTCTTGTTGTTGGCGACGGGATAGTTTTTCGAAAGATCGAAGCTGTGTGTGTGTGGTGAGATGTGTTCGAATAATGCGTGCGATTTGAATTGTGTCTGTTCGTTTAGGATGTCGTTTTTATTTGTTTTTGTGTGTTTGTATTAGAAATATTTAAATAATTTAAATATTTACGTTAGCGTAAAATGTATGTGGAAATACGTTACGTCCCTTGACAAGTGAGCCTACAATGAGTTTAGCTCTGCTTCAAAGGATCAATGACGACGCAAATGTATTTTTTTTGTTTCTTAGTTTTAGAAATATTTGTGGTATGATTCATAGAAATCTTAGAAATAAAACAAGACACAACACAAGGATTAAATTTTATGAGACAATTGCAATACCCGCTTTGGTTTATGCGAGTGAGGAGTGAGTCATAAAAAAAACAGGAAAGCGGCATGATTCAGAGTGCTGAAATGCAATTGCTTCGAAATACTTTAAGTTGTACATTGCCAGACAGGATAAGGAAAGAAGATATCAGAGCAGAACTCGAAGTAAAGGACATAAATGAAATTATTTTAATTTACAGAAGACAAAGGTGGGATCAACTGGAAAGGATGACAGAGGATCGACTGCCGAAAGCGGTACTAACTACAAAGCCATCGGTAGAAGAGAAGTCGGTCGTCCGAGGATGACATGGATGCCGGAACAGGTTTATATAACCTAATCCTTGAAGAAGAGAAGGAGAAGAAGATGTAATTTTCTTTAACTTTTTAAACGTTGTTGTGTTGCATATCCGATGAATAAGTTTGAAAAGCAAAACAAACTGTACAATAGTACTAAAGGTTATTGTACTTCCTTCCATTCTATTTATTTGAATTTTATTTCCTTGTTTCTTATAAATTGCCGAATATTTATGCTAGTACGTCTTTCGCAAGCGACATATTTTGAAGTGCTGGTAGATTTGAATTATATACAATTAAATATATATATATATATATATATATATATATATATTGTAGCGTGACAGATAATCCACACAAATACATTATTCAATGATCATTAATAAAGCTCTAATATATGGAATATCCAGTTGAGAATCAATTAAAATGCACTGTTTAATAATATATTCACAAGAAAGTTTGAATAAAGAAAATTTCTGCAAATAACATAATATAATACAAATTTAAAAACCCAGAAGACTAAAAATGATAATAACAAAATTACCCAGGTAAGATAGAAGCAGGCAATTAATATACCCCGACAAGGAAACCAGACTAGAAGAAACAAAGGCATACACAGCGAAAAACTACAGAAGAAGGAAGAATAGTCAAAACCGCCACTACTGAAGAAGGAAGAAAGAAGAAGAACCAAACTCAAAGAAGAAAGAAGAATATTCCAAAACTAAAGAAGAAAGAAGAAAGAAGAAAGAAGAATAATCAAAACCAAATTTACTGAACAAAGAAGAAAGAAGAATAACCCAAAACTAAAACTACAGAAGAAAGAAGAAGGAAGAACAATCAAAGCAACTGAAGACAGAAGAAAGAAGACTAATTAAAACTACTACTACAGAAGAAGGAAGAAAGAAGAACAATCCAAGCTACTGAAGACAGAAGAAAGAAGACTAATTAAAACTACTACTACAGAAGAAGGAAGAAAGAAGAACAATCAAAGCTACTGAAGACAGAAGAAAGAAGAATAATTAAAATCAAAGAAGAAAGAAGACTAATTAAAACTACTCCTACAGAAGAAGGAAGAAAGAAGAACAATCAAAGCTAAAGAAGAAAAAAGAACAATCCAAAACTAAAGAAGAAAGAAGACTAATTAAAACTACTGAAGAAAGAAGAAAGAAGAACAATTAAAACCAAGGAAGAAAGAAGACTAATTAAAACTACTATTACTGAAGAAAGAAGAAAGAAGAATAGTCAAAACTAAAACTACTGAAGAAGGAAGAAAGAAGAATAATCAAAATAAAAACCACAGAAGAAAGAAGAAAGAAGAAAGAAGAAAGAAGAAAGAAGAAAGAAGAAAGAAGAAAGAAGAAAGAAGAAAGAAGAAAGAAGAATAATTAAAATCACAGGAGAAAGAAGAAAGAAGACTAATTAAAACTAACGAAGAAAGAAGAATAAACCAAAACCACTACTACTGAAGAAAGAAGAAAGAAGACTAATTAAAACTACTGAAGAAAGAAGAAAGAAGAACAATCAAAGCTACTGAAGAGAGAAGAAGGAAGAAAACCAAAACTACTACTACTGAAGAAAGAAGAAAGAAGAATAATCCAAAACCAAATCTACTGAAGAAGGAAGAAAGAAGAATAATTAAGACGACCCATATAAAACAAAAACCCCATAGGGATAGAACCCCAAAAAACCCCAAAATCAATGAATGTCCAAAGAGAAAGTATAACACCCCAAAAAACCATATCACTGTAAAACTGACAAAAAACTAAAAGTGTTAGTAGTATTAAATATTAGTGCATTCAAAAAGTTATTGTTTAGTTTGTATAAACAAATCTTCACAGTTCCCCCCATGGTTGAATATTTCATGTTAAAAACTAGAAAAAGGCTAGTAAATATATTGATAATTCACCATAGACAAGTGTAAGTGATCAAATTTTAACTAATAAACTTTAAAAAGGTGCATGAGTTACAGTACAAAGTAATAAACTTTAAGTTTTATGAACAGTGTCTACTTTGATAATGAAATAGTAATGTTACTAATAAAAAGCTACTAAAGCTGTATGAACATTCCATAGAATGGAATATAACTTAGATAGCCAGGGTTATACTTAAAGAGGGGGCATAAATCCTGTAAAATGGGGAATTACAAAACAAATTGTTAATGTTGAGTAGTAAAAGATGATAACCATTATATGTAACCAGGATGTCAGATTCCTATTACATATAGTAATTAGATAAGTAAGGATTATCCATAAGAAATGTTAGTGTTATAATTTGTTATTTTATTGTTCATTTTAATTTAGGAATGACATATCTAAAATTAGATACCATTCCAATGTTATAGAATATTTTTTATTTATGTTATTAGGTGATATACAAAACAATGTTATTTAGAACACCAGTTTTGATATAGAGAGATGTTATATGTTAATTATATAATCAATAATTACTGTTATACCAGTCAGAGAAGGATATAAAATAACTACATTAATAAATCATTTGGAAATTAGCCACACATCAGATCTAGGCCAAAGAATGAATTTAAACTGCAGAATAATTAACAAACCTAGTCTTATAAACCAGTTAAAGTGACAATATTTAGGCAAGATAAACTCAACATATTAAATACTATGTAAATAAGGCTTTCCAAAGATATAGTCATTATATGAGTAAAATTATTTAATTGTCTAATAAAATACCATTAAAACTGAAATAGATTCACTGACATTATCCTAGGGGGAGTCATATACAAATGAATTGTATTAAAAAACCATCATTAATATACTAAATTGCAATAAAATAAGTGAGAATTGATAATTATATCAATTTCAGATTTAATAGAATAATAATTATATTAGGGAAAATGGCTATTATTTACTTAGAAGACAGGAAGTATAATTTTAGGCCTACCTCCCAAAAATTATAAGAAATATAATTTTCAGATAAAACTTTGTAATACTAACTTAATTACTATCAAAATGAGTAGAATAGAATAGTGAAAACGAATATGTATTTAATATTTCAAACAGTTAAATAATAACGAAATTACATTCTAAGCATAGTGCACGAAATTAAAGTGTGTCGGAAGTTATGGCAATTTGAAACAATGTATGAGATATATTATATAGGCTAAGATTTTCATGAGACGAAGGAAATACAGACAGTTCATTATTATACCTCGAAGAGAGCACTTCATGTGAATATTTGATAGAACCAACCTGTAATGGCTGTTACGTTATAACAGAGTTCGGAATCATTTTATGTAAAATTAAATTTTTTAACTATTTTAATTAAAGTGAAGTGGTGAAGTTGACCCATGAATTACATAACACCAATAAACGAAATCACATATAACTAATTAAATGAAATAACACTGAAATCGCACCAAACACCAAGTGAAAATTCGAGGTTAACTGACACGCATAAACACCAGTAGATATACCCATTTAACAACATTTTTACACAAGTGAACTATTCCATGATACACCAGTGACAATAAACTATACCCCAGAAGATCATATACAATTGCGAAGAACATTTAACCGAAGAAAGGACATATCATTTCAACAAGTACTTTGTCAACATTAGAAGCTATCAACGCGCATGCGTCAGGCGGCCATTTTGATCCAATGTCTTCACCGCAATCAGACACGACTGCAGACTGCTTTCTGGTTCGAATAAAATTATATATAAACTTTTATTATTAATAACTACCATTGCATTGTTTAAATTTAAGACATTTTTAGAATTGTAAGTGTTATACTTTCATGTCCCTGACCTTCTCTGGCTTTTTATATTAATAACCGTTCAAAGAACCTGTTTTTATAATACAACTGTAAAACTTCTAATATCGACCGACCCTGAGCGAGTCGATACGGCATTGTAACCTCGATTAATTAATCGACCAACTTTATTATTGTGTTTAATAAACGTTTTTGTTTGTTTTTTGGTAAATTGAAGTTGATTTCACTTATAAAAGGACATAATCATTAATTAACCAAGAAAACTAGATAATCTTTAAAGGCAGTATATGCGAAACTACAACATTTCAAGAGTAAGAAGAAGAGAGCCGTTTTCGCCTAACTTGAAGTTGATTGGATTGTCTTTTTAACAAATTTACAGAACAGAAATTTATTACCAAAATAAACACCATACCATTATAATTATAATTACAATCAACAACCTCGATTTATTCTTAAATATTAAGCACATAAATACACCGAAAATATTTTTTCCGAAATTATTTTTTTTTATAAATATAAATTTTAAATTTATATTTTATTTCAAATTTCTACCACAGCAATATACACCGAGTTTATTTGATAACAACAAAGACCAGGAACTTTACCAAATCGACGATTCCCAGAGCGGAACGTCACTACTACACACATTATAAATTAAGCTATATTTTGCAATATCGTTTTATTACAAAATCGGCTAGCACAACCAGTGGGACTTACAGAGAGCACAATCAACCTACATCAATATTTATTTTATTATTCGCACTACTCACCGTATTATTACAAATTTGGCTTCCATCGCGGGGCTTGAACGAGGCAGACGTCTCGTATTATTACAACATATATATATATATAATTTTTCCAAAATTGACAAAATTTAAGAAGAAATTGGATAATGGTTCTGAACAGTACGACGAACATTTTCAGAAACAGAATTGGTAGATATCTGTGCTAGCAGCGGTACGTAAATTAGTAATGATCAAGTAAATTATCAAAAGCAAATTTAAATAATTTAAATAATTTTATTTTTTGCCACAGTACTGTGGTTACTGGCGAACACCGTGTCACTTGTATTAAAGACCGTGTTTCACTGAAGATGGCCTTGAGAAGTGAGGTCGAAACGTCTGATAACAACATCTGTCAGAATGGTAACTATAGTAGTGCCATGGCTCAATAGCCTAGATCTTAATTTCAGTAATTTAAATATTATTTTTATTATTACTTTAGTGGATGAAACATTTTTATTAAAGGGTTTTTCTTTTTTTTTAACCGACTTCTAATTAATCTCGTCTTAGTGTGTGATAGTAGAAAGCAACTGTACAAGCTCGATACGTGATAACTATTAATGTAAACACTTAATGATGCCGCTACCATTAATTGTTCATTTTATCATGCTCCTGCATCGCCTTGACAACAAATTTGGTTAGAAAAAAAATATCCGTAGTAGGAAGATAATCAAATATTTTTTTTTACGATGGAAGATTTAACGAGGAAAGGTCAGTAAATATAACACAAATTTTACATTATTTGTATCAACGTTTTGACAATATTTATTTTCATCGTCAGCTCTGTGCGTGCGTGCGATGGTGACAACTAAATTAAATGTCGCACTCACTCACGCTCGCGCGCATACACAAACGCATTTACTCAATTACTAGATATTGTTCTGTTTAATATTTTCTCTTGTGTCCGATCACAGTCTCTGATGATGACAATAAGTATTGTCGAAACGTCGACACAAATAATGTAAAATTGTGTTACACTTGTTGACCGAACCTCACTAAACGTTGCATAGTTAAAATGTGTTGATCCACGGTCACTACTAAATTATGGATAATAGAATAGTGTTCAATTTTGACAATTAAAAATATTTCATATAACCGTGCAGATGAGACCTCAATCTATTCAATTTGTAATTAATTCGAGTTATATTTTGCACATTCTCTAAGAAATATAATGTCCAGAAGAATCCGGACACGAGATTACTCTTAATATATATTTTTTTTAATGAAGAAAGAAAAATGCAAATTATAAAACTAACTTCACTCTTATATCTATTGTTATTACTGGAATGAACTGGCCTACCAAGCTTTCTACGATAGCAGATTTGTTATACACATCTTGTATAACAAAGTGCCTCAACCGCCTGAACTAATGTTATTATTGTACTAGTATCTTTTAGGATAAAACTACATTGTCAGACATGAATGACAATGAAGTATAATGAATGTCTGGTGACATAGGGTACTGATATCACACAAATGCTAAAAGGATCTGTGAGGAGTTTTGGAATTTATACTTTTATTGACAGAACGCCATATGGGGATTCTATGTGCAGTATAAATTACTGTATTAATTTGTTACTGGTATGACTATACATGTGAAGGCTTTGTATGCGATATTGTGATTGGTTTACAAAAAGAAGACTACTAATCAGAGCTGGGCAGTGTCTCTTTAATCATCATCATCAAGGATTAAACCAAGATGCTTTGTTTCGGTTTCAAACTGACAAAGATTAGAGCTGGTCACTCCAGAACTTCCTCGGACGTCCCACACCTCTCCGTCCCCTCGGCTTATAGTTCCATAGTTGTTTGGGGATGAGGCAGTCGTCCATTCGGCAAAGATGTTACCACCAATTTGGCCTATACTGGGCAAATCCTGTCGAGTACACTCACAATATTTGGTTACTAGCGTATATTTGTGTTTCTTCTATGATCATGGAGGGAATATCCTACCACGTCCCTGAGAAATCTCATTTCAGCAGCTTGGATACGACTAGTCTGGCCTTTCGTTAAAGTCCAATTCTCAGACCTATAAAGAAGTGTGCGAAGGCCCATAACCTGGTAGAATATTAGGCGTGTTCCTTTACTTGCTGACTTAAGAGTTTGCCTAATAGTCCCCCACATAAGGTTGAACTTATGCAACTCATTCACAACGTCATTGCTTGCATTATAAGGTAGACTGTAGCGCAGGAATTTAAAATTGCTAAATTGTTCCAGGACAGTACTACCATGTACAACATTTTTTGCCCGTTTGACATCAGTTCTCATTGTGTTTCTTTAATTCTTTACTAATAAGTCTTTATATTCCATATTTCTATGTTCACATTTTATAACATTTCTTATATCGTGATACTTCTTTTTAATATAAATTGGTGTAAAATTATGATTGAAGTAAAAACTGTAGCTACTCGTATTATTTATTTTGTTTTTCAAAAACCGGTGGTAACGGCGGTAATCGTAATAGTCCAATGATGCTATTTGAGTCATAAGGTAACTGTACTCCAATTGATAACATTGTACACGGCAAACCGGTGGTAACGGCGGTAATCGTAATAGTCCGATAATGCTATTTGAGTCATAAGGTAACTGTACTCCAATTGATAACATTGTACACGGCAAACAGGTGGTAACGGCGGTAATCGTAATGATCCGATAATGCTATTTGGGTCATTAGGTAACTGTACTCCAATTGATAACATTGTACACGGCAAACCGGTGGTAACGGCGGTAATCGTAATGGTCCGATAATGCTATTTGAGTCATAAGGTAACTGTACTCCAATTTATAACATTGTACACGGCAAACAGGTGGTAACGGCGGTAATCGTAATGATCCGATAATGCTATTTGAGTCATAAGGTAACTGTACTCCAATTGATAACATTGTACACGGCAAACCGGTGGTAACGGCGGTAATCGTAATGATCCGATAATGCTATTTGAGTCATAAGGTAACTGTACTCCAATTGGTAACATTGTACACGGCAAACCGGTGGTAACGGCGGTAATCGTAATGATCCGATAATGCTATATGAGTCATAAGGTAACTGTACTCCAATTGATAACATTGTACACGGCAAACCGGTGGTAACGGCGGTAATCGTAATGATCCGATAATGCTATTTGAGTCATAAGGTAACTGTACTCCAATTGATAACATTGTACACGGCAAACCGGTGGTAACGGCGGTAATCGTAATGATCCGATAATGCTATTTGAGTCATAAGATAACTGTACTCCAATTGATAACATTGTACACGGCAAACCGGTGGTAACGGCGGTAATCGTAATAGTCCGATAATGCTATTTGAGTCATAAGGTAACAGTACTCCAATTGATAACATTGTACACGGCAAACCGGTGGTAACGGCGGTAATCGTAATGATCCGATAATGCTATTTGAGTCATAAGGTAACTGTACTCCAATTGATAACATTGTACACGGCAAACCGGTGGTAACGGCGGTAATCGTAATGATCCGATAATGCTATTTGAGTCATAAGGTAACTGTACTCCAATTGATAACATTGTACACGGCAAACCGGTGGTAACGGCGGTAATCGTAATAGTCCGATAATGCTATTTGAGTCATAAGGTAACAGTACTCCAATTGATAACATTGTACACGGCAAACCGGTGGTAACGGCGGTAATCGTAATGATCCGATAATGCTATTTGAGTCATAAGGTAACTGTACTCCAATTGATAACATTGTACACGGCAAACCGGTGGTAACGGCGGTAATCGTAATAGTTCGATAATGGTATTTGAGTCATAAGGTAACTGTACTCCAATTGATAACATTGTACACGGCAAACCGATGGTAACGGCGTTAATCGTAATAGTCCGATAATGCTATTTGAGTCATAAGGTAACTGTACTCGAATTGATAACATTGTACACGGCAAACGTTTTACAAACTTTATGAGAAAATGCTGAAACTAGATATCCACAGCTGATTATTCAAATCAGCTATCTTTTTAACCAGATTTAATGGTCACTGTTTTTTATATTTACAAGATGATGAAGACAGCTTAGTGTACGTAACACACAAAGTACATTTGTAGACTATTACTGTCGCAACTAAAGATAGAATGCTAGTGTATTGTTCTATATAATATACTAGCACACTTCTTCGTGACATTAGCTGCTAAATTATAATGGATATTTATAGTTCACAATAATATAATAAATATAATATCATAACATCAAGCGTGTCAGTCTGAGGCAGAAAGAAAAGTACAATTTATATTCGTATTTTTACAGCATCGTTAAGATAATGTAATCTGATGTCAATCAATTACAAAAACAGAACGGTTGATTAAAATGCACCATCTTTTCTTTTTATTGCCGACCAGATGTTTCATTATAAATGTTTATTACACGGGAAAACACCTGTCCTACATGTGTCATAAATTTATAGATTCGTTTAAAGCTTAATATTGCAGATAAATGTGTTGTACTGCAGTTTGCATTTTCGTTACTATTCCCTAAAAGAAATATATTTATATTTCACAATACCTATTTATAGATGAAGAAGTTAGCAATATCAATTTTAATGCGTATTCAGTTTATGGGAATGAGACAGATAATGATTGCATGGGTATACTAATATTTACATAAGGAAGGGAAATCACTAGATTTTCTATGTTGCTGACTACCCTATGTTGTATCTTGTGTTGACTAATTACTATTAGTAAATTTATTAGCTGGGGTATTCAAGAGCTCCGGCGCTGTGCTCTGTTTATTTTTCCAGTACCTGTGGGACCAAAATGTTAGTTTTGTTAAAACACAATCGTGCAGGATCATCTAAAAACCCTCGTCAGGAAATTTCTTTTCCTTGGAGGGTGGAAAGACGAAGGAACTACTCTATTATTGATAAAGAAAAGCTTTTCGCATAGTAAGAAACTATTCAAACGGATGATGACCTAGATGTTGTGAGTTATTTCTCATAAAACGCTAAACAGCAGTCTGCATAGGTCTGCTCAATACTTCTGAAGACGAGATAGTCACAGAACTGTTCTCTCAGGGCGTGATAGCTTGTTGGAGGTTGACAGTGTACATGGGCACACGTTTCCTTCTTCTTTACATGTTTTGACATTCAACCGAATAACATTACCAGCAAAAATCAAAGCTGGTATCCACAGGCTGAACTTGCGTTTGCTTATATGGAAAACAACCCACAAGGCAGGAAAGTCCGGGAACAGTGGTGAACAGTATTCGCCTAGGTGCAAGAACTGCCCTATTTACACAATAGAAGTATGTATACCAGAAGTATACACGTCACAAATTGAGCTATATGGTGGCAAGGAAACTTGTCGTTTCACAATGAAAGGGCAGCAACAGACTTAAGCGCAAGTAACAAGTGCAACATATTGAACATCCCTGATGACTAAGGACTCGATGCCAGGCGTAACCTCATTTATTGAGAAGTATTTGGAGTTTCATCGTAATATACAAGATGACAGCAAAGTTGAACGATCCATAATAATAATCGAACAATCTACAACTAGGCAATGGCAGGACCCAAGTGGAACAATTCAGTCTATACCCACGGATGCGATAGGAACCACCTCCAAACGTGGGGGGTAACCGACAGATGTCCGCTTCCCATCAGCTCTTCCTCCAGGATACAGGAGAGATGACTTTCTAAAGGAGAGCCAGGGGGACGAGAAAGCCCCCAGTACTCCTGACACGAGCTGTGGATCACAGCTTAGCTTTACACCTTGCGCCAGCGACCTCACTCATCTTGCGGACTTGGCATGACTTCAGGGTATCCGCAAAAATGACAAAGGTATGACAGAAGGGGAAGGCAGAACATACACGTGTGTACAAGCAATTCTTCACATGAAGCATAGAAAATCTTCTTCAGTACAGTGGGCGCCCTCTTAATCGGCCTCGATTTAACCGGCCGCCTGGCTGTGATGTAAACACATAGGGTACCGAGCGGCTCACCGACATGTCAAAACTTGCATGATTTGCACTTGTTTATTTTACGTTACCAGTAAGTGATTTCGTGAGTTTGCTGATGCTATTTGTGATGAGTGACACAAAACGGCAACTTATAGGCCTAGTTGTCAGTATCGCACAAAAACTTGACGCCTTAGAATGTTTAGACAAAGGTGAATGGGTACAAATAATATATAACGAATTAGGCGTGGGAAAAGTACTATCAACGACTGGCGGAGAAATATGAAGTCACTGCAGGATTGCTGTATGCAGGTTGAATTGGAAAAAGTATTGAGTCTCGGTGCACAATTAGAAAACCAACAAACGAGATCCTCGATGATGCTCTTTGCGTATGGTTTGCCCAACGACGCTGAAAAGGTACGCCATGATTGAAATTTAATATTAGGCCTATTCTTTTTTCACACTAGTAAACAGTATTAAAACTTTTTAATCAGTTAAAACTCAGTTTGAAAGAAAATTTGGTTTAACCAGCCATTTTGTTAACCGGCCGATCCCCCCGGTCTCGAGCTGACCGGTTAAGAGGACTTCCGCTGTACATTAGAAACGGTTCTCTCGCAACATGGTAAACTTAAGATGCTACTTAAGAGACACACGCTCATATTCCAGGTGACACACTTGAAATCAACAGAGCATCTCATCATCAGAGAGTACGAGATTTGAAATCCGTAAAAATCACACCAATCGAGCAACCAGCGTTAAAGCAAATAATTTATTTATATAAAGTAAAGGTGTTTTCGTCCATTATTCCTTTTGTAAGTTACTCGTTGAGTTTCCTGCAGGTCTCCCATGTAATATCTTCCAATAATTACACTGCAAGTAGGTTTATTTTCACCTGACGCACGTTTCACAGAAATAATTTTGTATCTTCAGATGTTTGTTGTAACATGACAGATATAAGCATAATATTGAATGGCAATTGATCATTAGAATAATGAAGTTATAATGTTTAAATTTGGAAGAAAGCATTAAGTTTAATATAAATTAATTAATTCATAGCAACTGTGGAAAGAAATCATTATTATAAAGAAAATACAAGTTCAAATAAAAGGAGTTACTAGTGATGAGTCATCCAAAACCAGTCTCATAACCAAAGGTTTTCAAGGTATAACCCAGGAAGGTAAAATAGTAAATAACAAAGCAGTACAGAATATGACCAAACCCACGACGAGGGAGAATAAATAGAAGAGAAACCCTAAAATAAGCCAAGATCAACCAATACAGGTTGTGTATTTCTGAAATAAAGAAGAAGATGGAGAAGATCCCAAGAAACCTGATGGCAACAAGAAGAAGATGGAGAAGATACCAGTCCCAGAAGGCAGGAGAAAAGAAGACTGCAGAAAGAAGAAGAGGGCAGCATCCTGAAGAAGATGTCATGCTCTTATAAAAGACACCCAAATCCCTATATCCCCAAAATAAATATCTAAAAACAAAAGTATAACGAAATAAAAACCACATGTATATAAATTTAAGAGAGAGGAGTGTATAAAGTAAAAGTTTCCTGTGAACTAAGATGAAACAATAATATAGTACCCATGGAACAAATCTCCATTGAAAAAACGCTAACCAATTTATTATGTTAATAAGACTATACGACCATTTAGCATTAACATAATAATAAGTGCAAAGTGAACCAGTGATAGTTTTGGGTATTATAAAAAATGAACCTTGTGTTTCATTCTTGGCAATCACAAACATTGGATGCAATGAAATATGCATTTTTCAATGAATTAAAATATGTACTGTGACAATATGTTGTTCATAAGACATGAATCTGTTTAAAATAACATTTTGTTTTACATGAAAAAAGAAAAACAGAGTTCATAATACCTTTTGAACAATTAATACTATTTATTTGTTAATGACAGGGTACAATTCCCCAAAGACAATGTAAAAGACAGTATAAAAACTGTAGAATCCTACTTATAATAATGTTTAGAAATAAGAATATAAATATAAGGTTTTTATGTATATAGTACAAGAATGTTTAAAAATGTATTAGATATAAGGCCATTTGTTTGGGTCTGAAACAACTAACATCAGAACTATAAAAATAGTTACCACTTGTAAATAGTAGAGAGTAATTAAGATGTTAGTTAGTAAAAAACCTTTTTTGTAAGCCATATTTCCATGTTTAGAAATAAGGATTGTGTTGCAAAATGTCTGACTTGAAGACAACCATTTATTTAAAAAAAAAATATTCGTTATTTGTTTTAACTATTGTTTGTATTGTAACCAATACTAATTGTTTTTGTGTAATTTAAAAACATGTTTAATTTATAATACTATTTGTAAAAGTCAGAGAGGGTATCACACATCATATATTGTTTGTAAATTATTTTGTAAGAAAAATTGTTAAAAAATCATAGGCCAAAAGAATGGAAACCAAACTTCATCAAAACAGAGAAATTGCTCAATTAAATGCAAATAAACAAAAGGGGTTTAGACAAAATAAACTTGAGATCATGCCATATAATTGCACATACCATTTAGAGAGATTTTAATAAATTATATTCAGAATTATGAATAAAAACGAAAATGACTAAACTCAGAAATTTAGACATGGGAGTCATATATTCCAGAATAATGTGTCAGAATACAACTAATTCAATTAACTACCAGAAAATAAGGGAATAGGAACCTTTTAATACAATATAGAATTATTAATATTAAATATAACTGATAAAATGGCTGAATTTATATAATGACAGGAAGTAAATTTTGATGTTTTGGACTCTTCAGAGTATACCCAAACTGAAAGTAAAATTACTATTTTTTGGACAGAAAACACTATAAAATGGCATTATTTAATCTGAAAATAACCAGAATGAACTGAAAGATTAATTTAAATCAAATCTAGTGAATAAAATTGACAAATAACCAAAGTTTAGGCATTCATATAGTGAAATAGTAAAATGTACACAGGATGTGAAAATATTTTTGAACAATGTTAAGGATAATATTATATGGGCTAAGAGTTTAATTGAAACTGGAGGAAACAGTTAGTTAATTATTGGTTTTTGAACGGTTAACATGACATACGTTTGGGTAACGTGCATAACCTAACCTATAATAGACATACCAAGCGAATGTATAGTACGTTATTGTGAAATCGCGAGTGACTTGTGGAATACTTCTAAAAACTATCATATTATAACAGAAACAATCAAGAAACACTCCATAAACACAGAACAATACATATCTACTCTGAAAAACACCACAAAACACTAGAAAACTGTGTAATACATTAACCCAAATTAGTGATGGAATCGGGGAAAGTGTTTGAACTAATAATTATACGGATACACTAAATACAACTCAGAAACAGTACACTAGACACTACACAACATTTTACAAGAGATTCGCAGACATCAGAACAGGAATACTACAGGAAAATCTTTTATTTGGAACGTCCAATATACGAATGACATCTCACTAACTTCACGGCAGCCATTTGCAATATTGGTCTCATCATTGCCAGAACCCCGCCTTCTAGTTCGACACCGCTGTTGGGTGAAAACAATTATTATATTTACAAATTATTATTCAATGTCTGTGTTTATTAATAACTATTAATTTGATTGTAACGTTATACTTTTTAAATATTAGCCCGATTTCTCTGACTTTGGTAATAACTGGCTGTTTAAAGAACCCTATATAATTTTTATAACATATACTTGTAACTTTTTTCGATATCCTGAGAATCGATACTAATCGATAAGAGTCAATATTGCTGTTACTTAATAAAACATTAATACTTTTCAATACTTAATAGTTCTTTATTTCTTCAATAATACTAATTACCAATAATATAATTCTAATTGATAATCTACAAGGACTTTACCACCCGTAAGTGAAGATAACCTAAAAAATAGAAAGGTAAACAAATATCGATTGGTTTACAGACAGTCTTATGAGTGGTGATAGATTATTTAAATTATACTAAAACTTTAATAAAAATTTTCAGAAGAGCATTACACTGTTTAAAACTTCACAGCCCTATATTAATTAATTGATCCTAATTAATTAATTAATAAAATTAAAATTTTTTTTTATTATTTTTTTTTTTATAAACATAATTTTTTTTTTTAATTTTCTTCAAAACAATAATTTTTGTTTTGAAACTTTCGGTGAAGCTGAGCATATATATTTCTTCATCAACTTTACGCTACTCGACCGGTCTTGCTACCATTGGGACTCGACCAGCTGGGAAACTTAAGGAAGTGTTTCAGGCCAGTAAGACGTCGAGAGCCACACCATATACACACCAATTACAACTTACAGATTCACACATCAATCTTATTTATTTATTACAAATTGGCGCACAACTTTAGGGGCTTTAATTAGCGATTGGAAGGCCAATACATTCTGCCCAATCACTAGTTGGAGCTAGGCAACAGCTACAAAGCCAGAGAATTTCGAGGGAAAATGCAACGACGTGCAACATCTAAGAAACGGGCGGCGGAGGCCGAGAAAGAAATAGAAGTTGACATGGACAACAAGGAGGCGACGCCAGTAGAGGCGGAAGAGGTATTACCACCGGTGTTGTCCAAACAAACTGAACAACCGGAGATGCCTACTCAGACAGGGGAAATCAATGTCCGGAAGGAACGGTTAGAACAACCGGGGGAACCTTCACAAACCGAGAACACTGCGACAACCGGAGATGTGAAGTTCCAGGAAGCAATGATGAGAATGATGGAAGGAATTAATAAAAAGATGGAAGATTTAAAGGAAGACAACCAATCCCTGAGTAAGAAAATGGACAAGAAGATAGACGAAAGTAATAAGGAAAGGAAAGAAGATAGCCAGTCTTTGAAAGAAGATTTAGGAAATAAAATTGAAACAACAAATAAGAAGATGGAAGAGAAGATGGAAGAAAACAGCAAGAAGATGGAAGAGAAGATGGAAGAAAACAGCAAGAAGATGGAAGAAAACAGCAAGAAGATGGAAGAGAAGATGGAAGAAAACAGCAAGAAGATGGAAGAAGAGATGGGGAAGAAGTTAGAAGAATTGAAGGAAGACAACCAATTGTTCAAGGAAGAATTCAAGTCGACCAAAGAAGAATTGATTAATAAAATTGAAAATACTAATCAGAAAATCGATGAAACCAGGAAGAAGATAGAGAAGAACAACCGACAATTGAAGGAAGAGTTGAAAGAAGATAACAAGAAGTTAGAAGAGAAGATGGGGGAGAAGTTGGAAGAATTGAGAGAGGACAATCAAATTTTGAGAGAAGAATTAAGAGAGGTCAATCAGGAGAATTTGGACAAACTGGACGAAAGAATGGAATTGTTGCGAGAAGAACTGAATAAAGAAATCACTGTTAACAAAAAAGCGATGAATAAGAAGATGGAAGAAGAAAATATAATGGTCAATCGACAGATTCGAGAGATTGATGGAAAGTGCAACCAGACCGAAAAGGAGGTCCATGAGTTTAAAGAAGTGGTGAACATCAAGTTCACAAATATCGAAGAACATAGTCGTAGGAAGGTAGAAGAACAGAGGAAGGAAAATCAAGAAGAATTCGGAAAAGTACGCAACCAGGTCACAGAACGATGTAATGATATCCAAGAGACCATGGCCAATATCACCGGTCAGGTGCGACAAAGCCGAGAGGAGATGGAAGCGATTAGAAACAGAACGACTCATTTCACCGGATTGCCCGTCAACGAAAGCCGAGAGTGGCTCAACTTCCGGCAATACAAACGCAAGCCGATGGAGTTCCTGGCTAGGGTAGAAGAATATTTAACCAAGCATAAAATTACCCAATGGAGCCATAGCAGGGAGATATTCGACGAGTCTTTCCGAGACATAACAGATAATTGGTGGATGGCCAACCGGAGTGAAATTTCCGACTACCAACAGTTCCGTAAAATGTTTAAGACAAAATACTGGTCTGAGACCACCCAGAACTTGATACGTGACAATATTTGTAACGGAAGATACAGGTCACAATTAGGTAGCAGTATGACGGCATATTTCTTGGGGAAGGTGTGTATGGCAAAGCACCTTGAGCCAGCAATCCCAGAAGAATCTTTAGTGAATAAGATATCTTATCACTATGATGAGGACATTATCAGGGCCCGGAGAGGTAGTCAGATCAAGACGATCCAGGGAATGACTGAGTTATTGGAGGGATACGAGAATGAAGAGTATTATCGGCAGAGCAGGAAGAGAAATGAGAGACCAGAAGCAAGGCCGACTACTTACCCCAATAACGGCAATAACCATACAAATAACCGGAACCAGCCCAGTAATTACGACGGCCCTAACAACCAGCCGCGTAATAACCAGTTTAACGGAAATTTTAACGGCGTGAGAAATAACAACCCCTACCCAAATAATCGAAACCACTTTGATCAACAAAATAATAATGTTCCATACAGTCAGAGAAATCCATACCCCAACAATAATGGTGACAGACCTTACCCACCTAACCGAAATTACTATAATAATAATATTAGTAACAATAATAATAGCAATAGTAATAACCGAGTGTCGCGCCCTAGGGTAAATTTTATAAGAGCAGAAGATCGCGGACCCAGGAGATACTATCAACCGAGGAGGAGCAGCTTCCACGGCGCCGACCGAAGATGGAGGAGTGCGGAACGAGACGGCCCAAGATACGAACAGGAAAGACGAAGTACCAGCCTGGAAGATCTTGGCAGACAACCGAACAGGGCGTTAAACATCAACCAGGGTACAGAACGTCAGGAAACAAACCAGAGTTTCCCGAACGATGCCTCGGTCAACAATAACTTAAACAATGACCAAAATGCTTTAAACGAGAGGAGGCAGTAATCAACAACGATGACCCGTTACTGCTTATACTTCCTGGGTTAGAAAAGGATGATTTGCAACAAGCAAACAATGATAAAAACATCACTATTATCTGTAACCATTATTTGAAAGACATACGAACTGAACTTTTGGAAGAGAACGAGAAGAGTCTCAGCAACAGTAATAATGAGATAATTTATATAACAGCGGAGGTGGAAGGAGTTCCCGCTAGAATAATGATAGACACAGGAGCTAATATTTCAATAATAAACTCCAATGAGTTGGAGAGAATACAGAGTACATGTGGTAAAACTTTGCCAATGTTACCAGTCAACAACATTGTATTGGTAGGTGCAACTGGTCGCCAGAATAAAACCATTAGGAAGCAAGTTTCCTTAAGTGTCGTTAGCCGTGATATAGCTTTAGACATGGAATTTTTAATCGCCACCGGATTACCATTTGACATCTTAGTCGGTTGCGATATTCTTCGTAGATATTCGGCAGTAATCGATCTTAATTTAAATAAAGTATCACTTTTCCCAGACGGAGTAACATGGACCGCAGACCTGGTAGGAGGCACAACAATACTTCCCAGCCCTATACATCAACAACTTCGTAAAATAAATGTTATTAGAAACAGCCCTCTTTCTAAACCCATAATATACAATCAAGGAGGAGAGGATTTATGGTCAGTTAAGATCCAAGAAATACGGAATTTCCAGTGCGGAAGCGATAACAAGAAAATACCAACGCACCTGGCTGATCGTCTAATTGCAATATATGAGAGATACAAGGCGGTGTTTTCTGATGAACCAGGGAAGGTAAAAAACTACCAGTGCCAACTTCGTTTTAAAGAAAACGTAGAGTTTAACCGGAGGTCATATCCAATAGCGCAGTCGCTCAAAGAAGCCGTGAGAACAGAGATAAACAAGATGATTGAAAACGACATAATTGAGATTAGTCAATCACCTTACACTAGTCCAATTATTGCTGTTCCGAAGAAAGACGGACAAGTCCGGCTCTGTTTAGATGCGCGTGAGTTGAACAAGACAATTGTGAATGACAGAACATCTCCCGGTGAAATAGAAGAAATCTTAAAGCGTTTTCATGGTACTAACTTTATTAGCACCTGGGATACGGTCTGTGGGTATTGGCAGGTAGAGCTGCATCCACAAAGCCGCCAATACGTAGCGTTCATTTTCGAAGGGCGCAATTACCAGTTCAAGAGACTGCCCTTCGGACTTGTCAATTCTGTCGCCATATTTGTGGCATGTATGGACCAGATTTTGGGACCAGAAGCGCTCCAATTTACCACCGTCTATGTTGACGATTTACTAATCACATCCGGAAGTTGGGAGGAGCATTGTTACAGAGTGGAATTTGTACTAAACAAACTAGCGCAGAACAACATAACACTGAAGTTGGAGAAATCCAAGTTCATAGCGCGCGAGGTACAATTCTTAGGCTTCAACCTAGACGACAGAGGTATTACCCCATCAGCAGAAAAAGTGGAGGCAATTCAGAGGTTCCCGCAACCAAGAAACAGGAAACAATTGCAATCTTTCCTCGGACTCTGTAACTATTACAGGAAGTTTCAGAGCCGATATTCCGAGTTGACCGCCAAGTTTCAACCACAGTTATCTGCAAAAAACAAATGGACTTGGGGTGAAGATCAAGATATTACTTTCCGATTGATAAAAGAGAAGTTTCTGGAGAGTGTGATACTTCGTCACCCAGATTTTAAGAAACCGTTCTTTCTAAACTGTGACGCTAGCGATCTAAGCTTAGGAACGACATTATACCAGGAAGATGACAGAGTCATCTGGATATTACCAGATGTCCAGAGGGACAACATCTGGTAATAAGCTTCGCTAGTCGCACACTGAACCAGTGCGAAAAGAACTACAGTGTGACAGAAAAGGAATTGTTGAGCGTGGTGTTCGCATGCAGCAAGTTCCGGACGTACATTCTCGGATATCAAGTCACGGTACGAACTGATCATAAATCCATCTCGTTCCTTCGTAGGTGCAAATTGAGTCACGGCCGATTGGCTAGGTGGGTACTCGCCCTACAAGAATATGACCTGAAATGGGAATACATTCCAGGGAAGAAGAACGTGGTAGCGGATGTGTTGTCACGTATAAATCTGGAAGATCAGACTTTCGAGGGAGAGAAGGAGAGCTTAATAAAAATTTATAACATATTCACGACCAGAGCCGATTTACAAGCTTTGTTAATAAACATCAGAATCCATCAGCAGTCTGATCCTAAGCTGAAAAACATTGTGAGTCGTTTGGAAGCCAATGATGAAACCATTTCTAAATACTACCACCTTAACAAGGGAATTTTATTTATAAAAACCGCATTGGACGATGAGACATGGAAGGTGATAATCCCACACCAAATCGAAAAGGAGGTCATCATCGATTACCATGTCAGGTATGGTCACATGGGAGCGTTAAAAGTGATACAAGCTCTAGAGGAAAATTGTAAGATAAAGAATATCAACCGCAAGGTGAGGACATACATCAAGTCCTGTAAGATCTGCCAATGTGCAAAAATAAACAATGAAAAGACAGAGGGTATCATGATACCGATAACTTCCAACGCAAAACTGGAAAAAGTGTTTTTGGATATATGCGGGCCATTTCCCCGTAGCGGTGGTCGACACAGATATAAATACTTGGTAATCATAATGGATCACTACACCAAGTATATAAAGCTATATCCGGTTAATCGGGCAACGACAGCAAAGGTTTTGGCGGTGATTATTGATTTGTATATCCCAGAGATCGGTAGACCATTTTCTATTATTACCGACCATGGTACACAGTTTAAGGGGAGGAGATGGCGAGACACTTTATTAGCACTTGGGGTCAAAACATATAAGACATCAGTCTACCACCCAAGTAGCAATCCGGCTGAGAGAGTACTAAGAGAAGTGGGTAGGATATTGCGCACGTACTGTCACAACCAACAGAAAAAGTGGCAAGAGTACCTAGCAGCGACAGAAACATTCCTAAATTATGCCCACCATCCAGCTATAGGAATTCCACCGTACTCAGCCATGTATGAGAAGCCGACTCCCCGAGACATTGAACAAATCATTGAATTTCCAACGAACAACAATAGGAAATTCAACCAGTTGAAGTTTTACAATAAGGTAGCAGAAGATCAGGAAAAACGGCAAGCCAAATACCAGAAGGCAATAGGGCGAATTGTAACATATAAAGAGGGTGAAAAAGTCCTCCTAAAAAATAGAGAGCTGCCTAGCACCTTAGAAGGCATAACCAAAAAACTACTATTACTATATACTGGCCCATATGTTGTGGTAAATGATAAGCATAACAATACATATGAGTTGAGGGAAATCGTTTCAGGAAGAATCAAAGGAGTGTACAATCAAGCTTCTATGAAGAAATATTATGAAGAATGAGTTGTGAGTTTGAGAATTTAGAATTTTTATAAAAAAAAAATTCAAAAATAATGTAAGTACATCTTACAACCTAATATTTTGAGAAGAACATTTTGGAGAATTATAAGAAGAAGGAATTTAGAATTTTTATTTTAAAAATTCAAAAATAATGTAAGTACATCTTACAACCTAATATTTTGAGAAGAACATTTTGAAGAATTATAAGAAGAAGGAATTTAGAATTTATATTTTGAAAAAATTCTAAAATATGTAAGTACATCTTACTACAACCTAATAATTTTGGAACAAACTTTATGGAAGAAAGAAAAAGAAAGACTTTTGAATTGAAATAATAATTATAAAAATTTAAAATTGAGTAAGTACTTCTTACTACAACCTGATAATTTAGAACAAAACTTTATGGAAGAAAGAGAAAGAGAGAGAATTTTGAACTTAATTTTAAAAAATTTAAAATTAAGCAAGCACAGCTTACTACCACTGAATTATGAGGAAACCTTATGGTAAATAATTAAGAAGAATTTGAATTTGGAAAAATACCAAAATATTCAGAAATAATAGTAAGATCACATTACTATAAACAAGTCTGAATGAAACAATTCTGGGAATAAATGAATTAAACAGAATTTGTATGTTGATAGAACGTCAGAACTTTGAAACAAGATAAGATCAACATATTACAAGGATGTATGAGAAATATTTTTCAATTAAATAAAAAGAATAGTTTGAATTTTATATTAAAACTAACCAAGTTCCAAAAAATAATGATGTGTCAATTATGATTGAATTGAGAAGAAAATAAAGTGATTAATTCAGAAAAGAGAGTTAACGTTAATCCAGAATAAATGCTAACATTCACAATAGAATTTGAAGGAGTAGAGAAGAATAACAAGAAAGAGTGTAATATGCCAGAGAAGGAAAAAATTTGGAAGCAAAGAGACTAATTACCTATGAAACGATAATGAAAACAGTTAATTAAGAGCAAAGAAGAACAACTCATACCAAACAGATGGAGAAGATGATTTTGAACCAATGATAATAATAAGACCTATATGAAATGCAAAGAGAATAAATACCACATGAAATATAATATAAATGAATTAATGCTAATGAATGCGAAGACGGATTAATAACTTTCTAAGAGAAAGGAAAGAACCAAAATGTTTAAATAAAATGATCAATAACAACCTGTACATCTAATGTAAAGATACAATGTAAAAAAAAAAAAAAAAAAAATTAAATATAATATATTAAGACCATTCAAATAATGAATACGAAAGACTATTTATAAAGACCATGCTAATACTATGAATAACCAGAAGAAAGTATAAAGAGAATTCAGATGGAGAAGAAAGAGAGTTACACTGTAAACAGTAACCAGAATTATTAAAAGAAAGGTTTTCAACCATAATTAAATTAAATATATCAGACAAGTTAAGAGTTTGAAAAAATATATATGTAATGAGTATAATAATGATTATGAAGATTTATTAAGATAGAAAATGTGAGATAATCTGAGAGACTACGAAGTGGAGAATCCAAAGATATTTTTATTAGTCGAAAATGAGACTACTTTTTATTTATTTATTCGATGACTGACTGAAGATAATTCCAGCAGCATTATGTTTTTTGAGCAGTGATGGATATGCCCCTGTACTCAATTTATAGAAGTGGTGTATGGCCAGCAGAGAAGTAGCGTACAGTGCCCCTCTGATCTGCCCCAGCCCACGTGATAGGGAATGTTAGGGAATAAATATCCCAAGGATACAACACGAAGTTGATATAGGAAGAAAATGTATTACAATTATAATATATCTCAGAAGACACTAACTATCCGAAAAGGATCAGTAGTAAGACAAGTAACCATACATATAAAATTAATAAAACTCTAATATAAAAAAGTCGATATAAAAATGGAGAAGAAAATGAATTATAAGAAATGATGAAATTATCATAAGAAATTATTTCATCCATAAACATGTCTGAAATAATTACTTCTGGAGGGGAGCAATCTGTAACATGACAGATATAAGCATAATATTGAATGGCAATTGATCATTAGAATAATGAAGTTATAATGTTTAAATTTGGAAGAAAGCATTAAGTTTAATATAAATTAATTAATTCATAGCAACTGTGGAAAGAAATCATTATTATAAAGAAAATACAAGTTCAAATAAAAGGAGTTACTAGTGATGAGTCATCCAAAACCAGTCTCATAACCAAAGGTTTTCAAGGTATAACCCAGGAAGGTAAAATAGTAAATAACAAAGCAGTACAGAATATGACCAAACCCACGACGAGGGAGAATAAATAGAAGAGAAACCCTAAAATAAGCCAAGATCAACCAATACAGGTTGTGTATTTCTGAAATAAAGAAGAAGATGGAGAAGATCCCAAGAAACCTGATGGCAACAAGAAGAAGATGGAGAAGATACCAGTCCCAGAAGGCAGGAGAAAAGAAGACTGAAGAAAGAAGAAGAGGGCAGCATCCTGAAGAAGATGTCATGCTCTTATAAAAGACACCCAAATCCCTATATCCCCAAAATAAATATCTAAAAACAAAAGTATAACGAAATAAAAACCACATGTATATAAATTTAAGAGAGAGGAGTGTATAAAGTAAAAGTTTCCTGTGAACTAAGATGAAACAATAATATAGTACCCATGGAACAAATCTCCATTGAAAAAACGCTAACCAATTTATTATGTTAATAAGACTATACGACCATTTAGCATTAACATAATAATAAGTGCAAAGTGAACCAGTGATAGTTTTGGGTATTATAAAAAATGAACCTTGTGTTTCATTCTTGGCAATCACAAACATTGGATGCAATGAAATATGCATTTTTCAATGAATTAAAATATGTACTGTGACAATATGTTGTTCATAAGACATGAATCTGTTTAAAATAACATTTTGTTTTACATGAAAAAAGAAAAACAGAGTTCATAATACCTTTTGAACAATTAATACTATTTATTTGTTAATGACAGGGTACAATTCCCCAAAGACAATGTAAAAGACAGTATAAAAACTGTAGAATCCTACTTATAATAATGTTTAGAAATAAGAATATAAATATAAGGTTTTTATGTATATAGTACAAGAATGTTTAAAAATGTATTAGATATAAGGCCATTTGTTTGGGTCTGAAACAACTAACATCAGAACTATAAAAATAGTTACCACTTGTAAATAGTAGAGAGTAATTAAGATGTTAGTTAGTAAAAAACCTTTTTTGTAAGCCATATTTCCATGTTTAGAAATAAGGATTGTGTTGCAAAATGTCTGACTTGAAGACAACCATTTATTTAAAAAAAAAATATTCGTTATTTGTTTTAACTATTGTTTGTATTGTAACCAATACTAATTGTTTTTGTGTAATTTAAAAACATGTTTAATTTATAATACTATTTGTAAAAGTCAGAGAGGGTATCACACATCATATATTGTTTGTAAATTATTTTGTAAGAAAAATTGTTAAAAAATCATAGGCCAAAAGAATGGAAACCAAACTTCATCAAAACAGAGAAATTGCTCAATTAAATGCAAATAAACAAAAGGGGTTTAGACAAAATAAACTTGAGATCATGCCATATAATTGCACATACCATTTAGAGAGATTTTAATAAATTATATTCAGAATTATGAATAAAAACGAAAATGACTAAACTCAGAAATTTAGACATGGGAGTCATATATTCCAGAATAATGTGTCAGAATACAACTAATTCAATTAACTACCAGAAAATAAGGGAATAGGAACCTTTTAATACAATATAGAATTATTAATATTAAATATAACTGATAAAATGGCTGAATTTATATAATGACAGGAAGTAAATTTTGATGTTTTGGACTCTTCAGAGTATACCCAAACTGAAAGTAAAATTACTATTTTTTGGACAGAAAACACTATAAAATGGCATTATTTAATCTGAAAATAACCAGAATGAACTGAAAGATTAATTTAAATCAAATCTAGTGAATAAAATTGACAAATAACCAAAGTTTAGGCATTCATATAGTGAAATAGTAAAATGTACACAGGATGTGAAAATATTTTTGAACAATGTTAAGGATAATATTATATGGGCTAAGAGTTTAATTGAAACTGGAGGAAACATTTAGTTAATTATTGGTTTTTGAACGGTTAACATGACATACGTTTGGGTAACGTGCATAACCTAACCTATAATAGACATACCAAGCGAATGTATAGTACGTTATTGTGAAATCGCGAGTGACTTGTGGAATACTTCTAAAAACTATCATATTATAACAGAAACAATCAAGAAACACTCCATAAACACAGAACAATACATATCTACTCTGAAAAACACCACAAAACACTAGAAAACTGTGTAATACATTAACCCAAATTAGTGATGGAATCGGGGAAAGTGTTTGAACTAATAATTATACGGATACACTAAATACAACTCAGAAACAGTACACTAGACACTACACAACATTTTACAAGAGATTCGCAGACATCAGAACAGGAATACTACAGGAAAATCTTTTATTTGGAACGTCCAATATACGAATGACATCTCACTAACTTCACGGCAGCCATTTGCAATATTGGTCTCATCATTGCCAGAACCCCGCCTTCTAGTTCGACACCGCTGTTGGGTGAAAACAATTATTATATTTACAAATTATTATTCAATGTCTGTGTTTATTAATAACTATTAATTTGATTGTAACGTTATACTTTTTAAATATTAGCCCGATTTCTCTGACTTTGGTAATAACTGGCTGTTTAAAGAACCCTATATAATTTTTATAACATATACTTGTAACTTTTTTCGATATCCTGAGAATCGATACTAATCGATAAGAGTCAATATTGCTGTTACTTAATAAAACATTAATACTTTTCAATACTTAATAGTTCTTTATTTCTTCAATAATACTAATTACCAATAATATAATTCTAATTGATAATCTACAAGGACTTTACCACCCGTAAGTGAAGATAACCTAAAAAATAGAAAGGTAAACAAATATCGATTGGTTTACAGACAGTCTTATGAGTGGTGATAGATTATTTAAATTATACTAAAACTTTAATAAAAATTTTCAGAAGAGCATTACACTGTTTAAAACTTCACAGCCCTATATTAATTAATTTATCCTAATTAATTAATTAATAAAATTAAAATTTTTTTTTATTATTTTTTTTTATAAACATAATTTTTTTTTTTAATTTTCTTCAAAACAATAATTTTTGTTTTGAAACTTTCGGTGAAGCTGAGCATATATATTTCTTCATCAACTTTACGCTACTCGACCGGTCTTGCTACCATTGGGACTCGACCAGCTGGGAAACTTAAGGAAGTGTTTCAGGCCAGTAAGACGTCGAGAGCCACACCATATACACACCAATTACAACTTACAGATTCACACATCAATCTTATTTATTTATTACATTGTTTGAATTTTAATTGAACGTTTTGCTTGTAATTATTCGAAGATATTATAAAGTAAAGGGTAGACCGTTCTAAATATGATTATTGATGGTTTATATTAGGCGTTGGGAGAGAAAGCTTCTAACCATATTTCCTAATAAAGTCTATGAAACCAGTTTATCTACTTGATTTAGGTAAAATTGTGGGTTGTTAGGGAAACTGTACTAAAATAACTGACGTAAACGACTGATACTGGCGTATTGCTACAATAACTGAGCACTTATCGCTAACGGTACCTGGAAACGATTGTAACTCTAACGTTTCGCAAACAAAACCTGACGTACACAATTCAAACTGAAGTACTGCCAACTGTAAGCCAATTGTCAGCAAAGTATCGACAACAATAACTGGCGTATGGCCTACAATACATAAGCTTACACTAATTACGTAATTTCACTGATAAGTTAACTTATAAGAGTATTTTAAACTCTAAAATTCCGCCGAACGGTAACAATCTTTTCTCATATGTGCTTACATAAAATTTTACAATTATATAACAAGACAACAAGGTGATGGCCCTTCCCACACTTCTCTATGGGTCTGAGAATTGAACTTAACGAAAGACCAGGCCAATTGTATTCAAGCGGTTGCAATGAGATTACTCAGGCACGTGCCAGGGTATACTCTCCATCACCATAGACGAAACACAGATATACGACAGGAACTAAGTATTATGAGTATACTCGACAGGATTGCCCAGTATCGGCCAAATCGGTGGGGACATCTTTACCGAATGTATGACTGCCGCATCCCCAAACAACTATGGAACTATAACCCGAGGGAACGGAGAGGTGTGGGACGTCTGAGGAAGCGCTGGAGTGACTAGCTCTAAACTTTGAGTGTTTGAGACCGGAACAAACCATCCTTGGTTTAATCTTTGCAAATGATGATGCTCATGATATAACAAGACAACTCTAGTGTTTCTTCAGGCGTCAACTAAGCCATATCGTATTCTACATAACAGCGTTTGACAGAATCGTTTTTATATTTGCAGGGTAGTAATTTAACAAAAAAAAATCGTCTAAATTTTATATCAAATGTTCTATGAGATTTACCCTTTTGTCACACATTTACTCATGAAATGTTGGCTCCATTTATGGATCTTTACTATAACATCCTCAAAGAATACTGTTCTGGATCCAGTTGCAGTTGTTATAAATTATAATCTAATTTAAAATTTTTGTCTCCTTTTAGCATGCTTCATTTGTATTATGAAGGTGACACATGAATTTTTTATTTGTAGAAAATATAAAAACATCGTTTTTCACCCGTGAACCAACGCATACACAATAAGCGTATAGTATGTTGTGCGGATCGGGAATTTGCGCCACTGTAATGACGGGCTTACGCTTATCTGCAAAAAGACTTGACGTGAGCTTAAAGCGGCATTCAGTGTTAATGAGGTGTGGTTTCTGTGCGGGGATAACAGGCATGCTAACTAACCGCCATGTTTCTGGGCGTTGTAACAACTCGCTGAGTACAAATAATCAACGAGTTTCCCCTCAAAGCAGAAACAAATTTCCTTTACAAATTCTGTGTCGTGCGATAATCGCAGTAATCCAAGGTTCGTTGGCGCGTTTGAAAAACATGATTCACTAGAGAGCAGCATATGATAAGCCCCGAACTTTATTTATTAATCTGTAGAAAAACGTTTAAATTAGGTGCAGACTATATTAACGACACCTTAATCCTATCATAATTTTATACGTTAATAAATTCTTGGATTTTGTTGTCCATGACGTGTCCGTTACTTAACTAAATACAACTATTATATTCACGACTCGGGACACAAAGTTTTTATAAGTGAACACATAAAGATTTACCTTACAACCTGAACCGGTTTTCACCTTTAAAAGGCTTCTTCAGAGGTTGCCGCTGGTAGCGATGTTCGTCCTGTTGTGGGCGACGGAATCGAATTTCGAAAGATAGATGTTGTGTGTGTGGGGTGAGATGTGTTCGAATAATGCGTGCGATTTGAATTGTGTCTGTTCGTTTAGGATGTCGTTTTTATTTGTTTTCGTGTGTTTGTATATTTCCAATTATTCTAGAGTGTCTAGTTTTCGGCCTTTTGTGTGTACGCGTAGAATGTTCATGTTATTGTCGATGTTTTTGTATGTGTGGTTTGCAAAGCTGGATTCTGTAGTGGAGTGGAGTGCCTGTGTGTGTTCAATGTATCTCTGTTTGAAGCTACGTCCTGTCTGGCCTATGTAGAATTTGTTGCAATTTGAGCAATTTAGTTTGTAAACACCGGGTAGATCGAATTTGTTTTGTGTTTTGTGTGTGTGTTTTGATAGTGCGTGTTCTGTTTTGTTAGTAGTTTTGTAAGCGATTCTATATCCTACTTTTTTGAATTTGTGGGCTATCCTAAACGAACAGACACAATTCAAATCGCACGCATTATTCGAACACATCTCATCGCACACACACGAAATTGATCTTTCGAAATTCGATTCCGCCGCCCACAACAGGACGAACAGCGCTACCAGCGGCAACCTCTGAAGAAGCCTTTTAAAGGAGAAAACCAGTTCAGGTTGTAAGGTAAAACTTTATGTTTTTACTTATAAAAAACTTTGTGTTCCGAGTCGTGAATATAATAGTTGTATTTAGTTAATAAATTATTCGTGTTTAATTTAATACAAGAGAGCCTTCCGTTACCACAGTACTGTGGTTACTGGCGAACACCGTTTAATACAAGACAGCCTTCCGTTGCCACAGTACTGTGGTTACTGGCGAACACCGTTTAATACAAGAGAGCCTTCCGTTGCCACAGTACTGTGGTTACTGGCGAACACCGTTTAATACAAGACAGCCTTCCGTTGCCACAGTACTGTGGTTACTGGCGAACACCGTTTAATACAAGACAGCCTTCCGTTGCCACAGTACTGTGGTTACTGGCGAACACCGTTTAACACAAGACAGCCTTCCGTTGCCACAGTACTGTGGTTACTGGCGAACACCGTTTAACACAAGACAGCCTTCCGTTGCCACAGTACTGTGGTTACTGGCGAACACCGTTTAACACAAGACAGCCTTCCGTTGCCACAGTACTGTGGTTACTGGCGAACACCGTTTAACACAAGACAGCCTTCCGTTGCCACAGTACTGTGGTTACTGGCGAACACCGTTTAACACAAGACAGCCTTCCGTTGCCACAGTACTGTGGTTACTGGCGAACACCGTTTAACACAAGACAGCCTTCCGTTGCCACAGTACTGTGGTTACTGGCGAACACCGTTTAACACAAGACAGCCTTCCGTTGCCACAGTACTGTGGTTACTGGCGAACACCGTTTAACACAAGACAGCCTTCCGTTGCCACAGTACTGTGGTTACTGGCGAACACCGTTTAATACAAGACAGCCTTCCGTTGCCACAGTACTGTGGTTACTGGCGAACACCGTTTAATACAAGACAGCCTTCCGTTGCCACAGTACTGTGGTTACTGGCGAACACCGTTTAATACAAGACAGCCTTCCGTTGCCACAGTACTGTGGTTACTGGCGAACACCGTTTAATACAAGACAGCCTTCCGTTGCCACAGTACTGTGGTTACTGGCGAACGCCGTTTAATACAAGACAGCCTTCCGTTGCCACAGTACTGTGGTTACTGGCGAACGCCGTTTAATACAAGACAGCCTTCCGTTGCCACAGTACTGTGGTTACTGGCGAACGCCGTTTAATACAAGACAGCCTTCCGTTGCCACAGTACTGTGGTTACTGGCGAACGCCGTTTAATACAAGACAGCCTTCCGTTGCCACAGTACTGTGGTTACTGGCGAACGCCGTTTAATACAAGACAGCCTTCCGTTGCCACAGTACTGTGGTTACTGGCGAACGCCGTTTAATACAAGACAGCCTTCCGTTGCCACAGTACTGTGGTTACTGGCGAACGCCGTTTAACACAAGACAGCCTTCCGTTGCCACAGTACTGTGGTTACTGGCGAACGCCGTTTAACACAAGACAGCCTTCCGTTGCCACAGTACTGTGGTTACTGGCGAACACCGTTTAATACAAGACAGCCTTCCGTTGCCACAGTACTGTGGTTACTGGCGAACACCGTTTAATACAAGACAGCCTTCCGTTGCCACAGTACTGTGGTTACTGGCGAACACCGTTTAATACAAGGCAGCCTTCCCTTATCACAATACTGTGGTTACTGGCGAACACCGTTTGAGTTGTGTTAAAACCCGTTTTTCACCGCAGATGGCCTTCAGAGGTGCGACCGTAACATCTTTCAGAACGTTAACTATAGTAGACTACGGCACAACATCTTTCAGAATGTTAACTATAGTAGACTACGGCACTACAGCTTTCAGAACGTTAACTATAGTAGACTACGGCACTACAGCTTTCAGAATGTTAACTATAGTAGACTACGGCACAACAGCTTTCAGAATGTTAGCTATAGTAGACTACGGCACAACATCTTTCAGAATGTTAACTATAGTAGACTACGGCACAACAGCTGTCAGAATGTTAACTATAGTAGACTACGGCACTACAGCTTTCAGAATGTCAACTATAGTAGACTACGGCACTACAGCTTTCAGAATGTTAACTATAGTAGTCTACGGCACAACAGCTTTCAGGATGTTAGCTATACTAGACTACGGCACAACAGCTTTCAGAATGTTAACTATAGTAGACTACAGCACCACAACAGCTTTCATAATGTTAACTATAGTAGACTACGGCACTACAGCTTTCAGAATGTTAACTATAGTAGACTACGGCACTACAGCTTTCAGAATGTTAGCTATAGTAGACTACGGCACTACAGCTTTCAGAACGTTAACTATAGTAGACTACGGCACAATTGCTTTCAGAATGTTAACTATAGTAGACTACGGCACTACAGCTTTCAGAATGTTAACTATAGTAGACTACAGCACTACAGCTTTCAGAATGTTAGCTATAGTAGACTACTGCACAACAGCTGTCAGGATGTTAACTATAGTATACTACGGCACTACAGCTTTCAGAATGTTAACTGTAGTAGACTACGGCACAACAGCTTTCAGAATGTTAGCTATAGTAGACTACGGCACTACAGTTTTCAGAATATTAACTATAGTAGACTACGGCACTACAGCTTTCAGAATGTTAACTATAGTAGACTACGGCACAACATCTTTCAGAATGTTAACTATAGTAGACTACAGCACAACAGCTCGGATTTTAATTTCAACAATTGTGACGCCGGCCGTAAATAAATTTAGGAATGTTTGTGATAAGATTAGAAATCTTAGAAATAAAACAGGACACAGCACAAGGATTATTTTTTATAAGACAATTGCAATACCCACGTTGATTTATGTGAGTAAGGCGTACGTCATGACAAAAAAGGAAAGCGGCAAGATTCAGAGTGCTGGAATGCAGTTTATTCGAAGTACTTTAAATTACACATTGCAAAATAGAATAAGGAATGAAATAGAATAGCAGAACTCAAAGTAAAGGACATAAATTAAATTATTTCAATTTACAGAAAACAATGGTGGGATCATCTCCAAAGGATGACAGAGGATCGATTGCCGAAAGAGGCTCTGAACTATAAAACTATTGGTAGAAGTGACGTAGGTCGTCCGAGAATGAGATGGGTGCCGAAACAGGTTTATATAACCTAATCCTTGAAGAGGAGAAGTAGAAGATGACGCCGGCTCTGAAAGCATTAGAAATAGGTTCATAATCTTTTATTATATAAAAATGATATCATATAAGATGATATGCCTTAAATACGTTGTCTCCTTCACGGCAATGTTATTCTGTGATATTATTTTTTTCGTGTCATCATTTGCTTAACTCGATGGATGCGGTTTCAGCTCCAATTATTCTCAATCATTCTTTAATTTTATAAAGGCTTACAGCGCCACAAATCCTCAACAACTGTCTCAGATACTCGAATCTCTGCTCTCCTATGTAGTGCTCAGACTCCTCGATACTTGACCACCAACTCCTCTGGGTGCCCCACCAACCGGTCCCGTTTTCTCGATACGGTTATCCGTTAGCTTCTCCTTTGTCCAACTATTCTCATGATGCGGTCATTTCAGGTTCTCGCATCGCATCACGTTTCAATTGTTCCTTTGTCAGCTATCCAAGTTTCGCATCCATGTAGCGGAATGCTTTAAACATACGTACAATTTTAGGTTCATCAGTGAAGCTTAATCTCTAATCCTGAAGTTGTTATTAAATACGTTTAAAACGGAAAACGTCTTTCCAAGCTACTATAAAACTATTTCATTCGCAAATTCTTCATCATCATCATCATCATCATCATCATATTTTCTTCTTCTTCTTCTTCTTCTTCTTCTTCTTCTTCTTCTTCTTCTTCTTCTTCTTCTTCTTCTTCTTCTTCTTCTTCTTCTTCTTCTTCTTCTTCTTCTTCTTCTTCAGGTTGAAGACCTTACGATCCGTTGCGCACTCCTTGGTCCAACCATCTCTTCTTTGGTCTTCCAATATTCCGCAGTCCTTTCTGATTATAAACCAAATTTTTTTGGTATCCTGTCCTAATGAATCCTTTCAAGATGGTCTGTCCAATCCTGTTCTTATGCATCCTTTCTAGGTGATCTGTCTAATCCTTTCTGTACTGCTTTATCCGTTCGTTTAGGTTGCATATCCCAAGCCTGTTCCTTATATCATCATTTTTTAGCCGGTCCCTCCCCGATACTCCTAGTACTGATCGTAAAAATCTAATTTCACTAACCTGTATCCGGCTTTAGGTCTTTGCGTTCAGTGTCCAAGTCTCACTGCTATAAAGGCCGCACGACACTGCTATCACTTTACAAAATTTCAAAAGAGTATCTCTTCTGACCCTTCCATTCAGTGTTCTTCTTATCGTTCCACACATGTGATTAAAATTCTCTATTTTTTTTTTTTACTACATCTATCTCACCAACATAAGACAAGTCACATCCAAGGAATTTGAAAAGTAGCCCATAAAATTTAGGGACAACAGTTGTAACAGGAAATGTTTGATTGCCATAATACAGTGGAACCAAAGCTTTGGGATTTCAGAGACTTTTAAATCACCACGAATAATAGAGTGGTATTAAGCAGAACATAAATTAAAGATGTATATAGTAACGTTTGATGGAACTCGTAAACAAAGGTAACATCAGAGATGATACAATACATACATAATACATATTTCTTTGCAAAATAAACTTATATACGAATTAATCAATAAACCGTAATAGGAACACATAGTTAAACGGGAAAACATACAAATTTTAAGGAAAGCGATAGATTTTATTATACTCTTATAAATAAATTTGGAAATAACAATTTGAAAAAGGGAAAAATTTTAAATTTTTGTAACAGTAATGCCTTTTAAATTGCATTGATAAATAAAGTAACTGAATAACTCAAGTCAATTAAGTAAGTGTTGCGATCAAACAATGCAAGCATTGATACGATAAAGGTTTTACTGCATTTACTTTGGAATAATGCGAGACGAAAAACGAACTGATGTCATGTTTGCGAACGGGCAGAATGGGTATCTAAACAGAGTGTGAGGGGGGGGCTGCTTTGTTCCTGGGATGTATTTGAGAAGATGTTGACTTTATCGACAGTCTTCACCCAGAACAGTTTGGACAACATTTTAATCACTAGATCTGCTGAGTCATCGTACACTTCTTTGCAGCTGTTACTGTTTGTCGTAAAATCACGTTATTTGCTTTACTGTTACATCATCTGCTTTTCCCTTTCTTATCGGTTCCAACTTAGAGATTCGTGTCAAGGAGATATAGTGCGTAAACACTTGATGTTAATACATAGAATGCACATTAAATTGGGTTTGAAAGTTATGATTTAAAATTTGTCATTTAATTAAGAAAGTTGAGTTAGTGGTTATAATCACAAACAGAATTAACACTGTTTTAACACTACTATTGCACACCACTATAGAAAAAAGTATTTCAATATTTTTTCCTATATTGGTGTGTAACAGTGTAAAATCTGTCAACCATATTAAACAAAAAATATTTTTATATATAAAATATACTTTTTATATATAAGGAGAAATTATTGAACACAATGTCTCAGAGAAAGAATCCATTAAAGCACGCGTTAATAAGATGACAGGTGCTTACCACTTAACCAAGGACACATATAACAAGAAATCAATATCCATTAATGCCAAACTTAGGCATTATTTAACAGTAATTCGCTCGGAAGTGCTTTTATGCAGCTGAATGTCTGACTATGAACAACAAAATTATAATGGAGGAAATGGTAGTCGCAGAAAGGAAAATATTAAGAAAAATCTTGGGATTAATAAAAGATGAGAATATTACAGTGAGTTGTACACACGTGTCGAGAAAATCATAGACGTAATTATAAAAATAAAAATTACTTTCTACGGACATGTTCAAAGTATGAATCCTTATAGTCTAACAGCGAAGCTTTTTAACTATTTCATAAAGCTCAAAATATCCAATACGTGGTTCAAAGAAACAGAAAAACTCCAGATTACTCAAGAAGACATTGAAGAATGCTTGCAACCCAAAACGAAATTTAAAAATGCCTAAGGGTTTTAAGAAAAACCCCAAGAAGAGGACAGGTGCCATCTGGACTGACGAAAGGAGGGAGAGACATCGATCAAGAATGAATGAGATATGGGAGAGAAGAAAGAGCAAGGAGAAGAAGGGAGGAACCAGTTGATCAAAACGCATTCTACAGTGGCTCATACGAAAAAAAATATATGTATATATATATAAATTTATATATATATATATTATATATATATATATATACTTACTTTCATGACATTAAACGTGTTTATGTTATAGCGTTTTGGCAGAAAACGTGTTTTATAGTAAATATACGAAATAAGCAATATTGATTTCAAATATGTTATTTATAAATCGTAAAGCAGATTTATTACAGGCGCCTGTGTTAGGTTTTTCTGCATATTATTGAACTAAAGCATTCAAATTTGTACACCAATATTATGAGGAAGCCTGCATGTTGTTAGACCCACATTGATATCAGTTTACACATAATTACACATTTTTCATCTGTTTTATAAAGTTTAAAGAATATTCGAGAAACGAATTTACATACAGTAGCCCTCGTACAAACCTACAGGACACGTGCGCGCGCGTGTGTGTGTGTGTAGACCGAGGAAGAGATGGCTAGAGGATCTTTGAAGGCGGCAGACAATACTTTGCCTATGCCGTGTTGTGAAGACGATGATGAACAATGAGGAAGCTTACGTGTATTTATACGCAAATTGGTGTCCGTTGAAGTACACTTTTTGTGTTTTATAAAATTTAAAGAATACTAAAGAAACAATTTTCCACAGAATAGCTTAAGTATATGCTTATTATAATATACAATCCTAATATTTTATAAATAACCTTTATTTACTAAACGTAAACGCACATCTTTGTATATGTACGTTTGTGTGAAGTAAATATTTATGGATCAGGTTTTAAAACTTCTAAACTTCATCGTTAATTGATTCCTAAGGCTCTCACGGCCGACAATATTGTTCTCCGCCGGGCTGTTAGGCCATTCTCTGCCGGGCTATTAGGCCGTTCTCTGCCGGGCTATTAGGCCGTTCTCTATTACCGTTTTCAACAGACGTTTCGGCCCCGTCGTTGGAGCCCATCTTTACTGTATCGAACGATTGAAGTAACTGGCAAGATGTACGCCGACTCAATCCGCACCACAGTCCTGTGGGAATTGGCGTACGTTACTATAAATGAGCTCTGAAGATGGGCTCCCATGGTGGGGCCGAAACGTCTGTTGGAAACAGTAATAGGCCACGACCTAACAGACCGCTAGAAAACAATATTAACAAAGTCATCGTTAATTAATAAATCTTGTTGACGTTCATAGAAATATTGATTGTTTTAATACGTAATGATATATTGACGTCAGATGTACGATTCTTTATTACAAGATAATTTAAAAAAAGAAACCAGAAATCTGCGCTGTTTTCCAAGAAAAAAAAAAACAGAAAGAAAATTTAATAAAATGTTTATCAGATGTGTGCGTGCATACAGAGGAGTACGCCGCGGTACCAAACGTTGCAGTGCGCAGTTATTCTTAATATGTGAGATTACAATGTTTATTAAACAAAATTACATTAATATGCCATATGGAGCCTATCGAGAGCAGCGCGAAGTCAACCTGGAAAATGTAATTATTGTTTTGCACATTGTACAGTTGTAAACCGACCAACAATAATAAATTTAAATTAAAAACATTTGGTTCTATAAAACAGATTAAATTTGTCCTATATAATTCACTTCGGCGTCGGTCATAGTCAGTTGCTTTACGGACATTTACGCATCAGTCTAAATTAAAAACAAGTCTTCTGACGTGTTTGCTGTAGTAATGGCACACGGCGTGTAAAATTTTGTTAATGTATTTATAAAAATTAACCGCCTGCAATACACAGAAACTGGAAATCATTAAATTAAAGAATTTGGTTTTTATTGGAACGCACTTTAGAAAAATGAAATCGGTTTTGCATATAGTTGTGTTGTGTGTGGTGAAGAATATACTATGCACGGAGTACACGCTACAGGTCACGTCCGTATCGGGAATTCTGAAGTTCCTCAGAGTGCCGTGGGAAGGCACTTGTCCGATGAACGCCACTCTCGTTCCGAGGCACCCGCTCTTCCCGGACGACGGACCCGTCGGCCGCTGTCCGACGGTCTACGACGTGATCCTGCTGCCGCCGTCGTCGAAGCCCAACGTCGTGATCACCGGAAGATGTTCAGAAGACTGCGTGAACTCGTCGTGTTCGACTAGAGGGCCGTTCAAGTGCACCAACCTGTTGGAGTCCGTAACGATAATGAGCGTGAATCCGTTCACGGGACTGACGGAACCTCGGTCGGGACACATACCGATCGGCTGTTACTGTTCCTCGGACAAAGCTCACCTTGTACACTCTATCCGGCCTTGGCTCATCAGTTAAAACGTTCTCCAAAGCGAAGAGTTTTGAATATTGAAGATGACATCAATTTCTTAATGGAATTTCTATTGTCCAGTAAGATTTGCAGGAAACAATATTAAACAGATTTACTGTATTGTGAGTGTTCTACTATATCTTACGATACTGTACTAATATATTACTGCACCCACATGTAATGTGATTACAAAATTGCTGTTTCTATAAAGAAAAAATATTTCAAATTCATACCTATATGAATATCTATACAAATATGATAGCCTACACTTCATCAAAATAAAGTGAGATAGTTATTTTATTAAGAAAGTCTGAAATAAATAGATCAAATAATATTTATATGTATTGTTAATATGTTACTACTACTACTACTACTACTACTGCTGGTGCTGCTGCTGCTACTATTACTACTTTTACTACTACTACTACTACTACTACTACTACTACTACTACTACTACTACTACTACTACTACTACTACTACTACTGCTACAACAACAACTACTACTATTACTACTGCTAATTTATTATTATTATTTTATGAAGACATTGATCTTGAAAGGACGGCCGTATAGGTTCGTGTATAGGCATATAGGTTCATATAAAAATCATAAATTATATTTTTAAATTGATTAATGTGCTACATAATACATGTACGTTTTAACTGGTTATTTGAGAATGTTTTTTTATTCCCCTGTACTATTTTATTACTTTTTGAAATGTATTAAAAATAATATGTTTTTTTTTTAAACTCTGCTATAAGAAAAGTGTTAATGAATTCGTTTATGATTTGAAAACGTCTTTTTTAATTCCGCTGAACGCAAAACAACCACATATGCAAAAAGTATCTGTTATCTTCTTTTTTATTTTATATAACTATATCGGAATGCGTGCGTTCTCACGCGTTCGTTTGTGTTTTTGTGGTATACTTAGTAAAGCGCATAGGAACTGTAACTGTACATTGTCTGTGGTGTTACTCTTAAATTTTAAATATTACGTTCTTGTAATGATGAAGAAATCTGGCCTTCCACTAAATTGAATACAGCAAAAGTATCGTTTCCAGTGCATGGGAACGAAGAATAATAAATTATCGTTAACAGCTAAAACTGTGTGTACCATTTACGCATCCACTTTAGAAAAGCGTTAATTTCTAGAAAATAAAAATTAAGGCAAACGCATTAATAATTAACTACTCAAGGAAACATGTAACTAAACAAAGTATATTCCGAATTACGCAACGAATTTTTTTGTATGGAAACATCTTAAATTACATATAAATAATGGCTAATTAAATTAACGCTTGTATTTAGTCACAACTGATTGAATGCAACTGATTTCAAGGCAACGTGAAACTAGTTGCAAGGTAGTAAAAATTTGCTGCAACTGCTCTCCAATTAGTTGCAGAGAAAACTTGTTGGATATATTACTTTTATAAAGACTTACGTCTTTAGTTTGTTTGTTGTGTTTTGTAGGCTAACCTCAAAAACTCTTGATCCGATTAAACATTTCTTAAATTAGGCCTACCGTATTCCTTAAAGTTTAAAACCGGAACCTTAAAACAGCCCCATGTCATAAAATTTATTTGTTAATTAGCATGTATTGGAATTTTTGGCATGCGACAAACTTGTGTTCTATAAGAGATATCTATATAGTCTCAGCGAGTGAAATTTAGAGAATATTCCAAAATTGTATTCTGATTTTTGTTTGAATAAAATACTTTCTTTGTTTTCGAGATACTGGCGGTTTTGTAGAAAATTGTATACATCGTTTCGGTCCCATGTCATGAAATTTCTTTGTTGTGCGCTGAATGCGCTCGCAGGCGAGTTGCATGCAGTCGATTGCATAGTGTAACAGGCTACATTTGAATCAATGCCACACAACGAGTGCGTGAAACTAAAAGTTGCACGAGCGTTGCATGGCTTGCAAGTGTCTTAAAATCGATTGCAGACCGTGCAACCGAATGAAGTAAATGCCATAGGTCTCATTTAAACCAATGCTCCATAACTTTTTGTGCAATAAGGTAAATGCAATCAGTTGCCTAGTGTAATAGAGGCCTAACTGCTCTGTAGAACAGAAACTATTCTGCACCTATATTTCGTATAATAATTAAATTTTTCTTTAAATTTGAAAAATAGAAAAGTTGAAAACTAATCACTAATCAATGATTAGTGATTAGTGTGTTAATTCCACTAATCAGAAGAAAGACATTTAGGTGTTCAGATAACTCGTATTACATTAGTGAATTTGGTATCCAGCATTTTAAAATATTCAAAAGCTTTTTCTTTTTTAAGTAAGTAATAAAATCTTACATCAAATATTGGTAACGACATCTTTATTAGAAATGATTATGAAAATCGTAAAGTTGGGATGAATGTTTGTCTAGAAACTTTTCGAGCTTATAACAGTCTTCGTACGAAGCCCAATTGCATGAGTATTGGCCAATCCCCCCCCCCGTTATTTCGTCACTAGTTTTCTCTGTTAGATGAAGTTGTCACCTGTCTAAAACCCGACACTCTTGTAACCTCATTTTAATAATGCACAATTGATCTTCTCCGTCCTGATGGCTCTGTGAACACACCGAGCACCTTGAACTGCCTACAACATCATTAAACTTTATCGTCTTCCTTCCGTTCATTCCGTTTACAGTCTCTTAGGCAGACACCTGAGATTAATCTTTCTGTTGTTCTCAGAGTTGTTTTCGAATTATATGTTGTTGTTTTGCGAGAAGCCGTGTCCTCTACCCGCTCCAAATTACCACCACAGAACTATACAACAGATTCGTCCTAAGGTGTCGGAATCTTTTTTCTCTGATGGCCTACATGTTAAATATAAATATAAATATATATATATATATACACACACACAACATACACATAGATTGAATAATTATTTGTCTTTTCTTGTATTAAACATCAATGCATATAAAGGTTTTGTATTAGAATAACTACGTTGACCAAAAATGGAGTTAAACGAAATGTACAGTAATCAATAAAAGAAAATAAATATTTACATACATCTACAATTTTGAAATAAAATATATAATTTGTATACATACGTACATGAATATATATTATATATAATTTCATAATTATAATTACTTCAGCAAGTAGACTGTGCTTACTTTATATCATTGTAGGCCTATATCAACCGCACACACCTTTGACAGAATACATCTGCTTCATCAGAGCTTCCTATATGAATTGTTGATGAAATTATAATTATATTTTGCACTAGCTGTTATCCGCAGCTTTGCATGGGAATATTTAATTTTTAATATGTATTTTAAAATAATTTTAATTGTCTATGGGTATATTTAATACGCAGTGAGTAATACTAAGATATCAATTATTTTTTCCCGTTTTAAATGAAACACACGTGCTATTAAGTCATGTCCATCTCAAGATGAATAAAACTGATGCAGTGATGCAACTCCCTAAGAATTATTCTTTTCGGAGAAAAGAATAATCCAATATGCAATTTTGGCAATATAGAAATCCTACAATAAGCTTCATAGTTACCATACAAGGTAAACAAAAAAATAAATATATATGTATAATTCTTAGATTTTTGCGAGTTTGATTTGACGTGTTCCTTTCCGTGTTGTGTTTGGACTTTTCTGCGCTACGTTTCTCGAGCCCGATCCGCGATCTTTAGGCGGAATCGTCATCGATGACTTAGAAACTAATGATTTTTCAGTTTCACTCGTGATATTTGAAACTAGTCTGGAGACGAATGGCGGGCTTTCGTCCTAAGTCGCCATTGGGTCCTGAGACACCTAACAGGAATCTGCCTGAGGATGGCAGAAATAAATATAAATAAACGTTCCTGATGACAGCAAAATTGACCGCGGAACTCAACTCTCAGAAGAACACATCACATCGCACTCGCAAAAGTCATATAAATATAATCATCTGTACAACAAGGAATATGCAAGGTGCTGCGTGTTCCGCCTTCAAAGATCCTCTAGCTATCTCTTCCTGGGTCTACCCACACACTTGTGTCCTATAGGTTTGTATTTACAGACTTTTTTGGCCAGTCTGGAATCTGATTTTCCTTCTAAGTTATTTCCACTGTTGTTTGTAATCTTTTAATTTTTCACACAAGTTAAAACTTGTAACTCTTCTCGTACGGCCTCATTCTTTATACGGTCAAGTGTGGGACACCTTTTAACTCCTCTTAGGAACGCCATTTCCGGGGCTTGTATTTTACTATCCTGTTTCTTGGTTGTTGTCCATATTTTAAACTAATAAAACAGCACAGGGACTACCATGACTTCGTAGAACGTTAATTTTGTATCTCGACGTACTCTGGTTCTTAAAACACGGTAGATCGCTGGTTCCCAAAGTGGGGTCCGCAGACACTATTAAGAAACATTAAAATTATAATTTTTGTATGCTCTAAAATCAAAATTTTAGAATCTTAAAACAATTAGTAGAAGATTCCAGTATTTTTTGGGTATTTAAACTAATTGTGATTGGAAAAGTAATTTCAAACTAATGGCTTTGGTAATGTCTTTAGATCATGTCGTGTAGCAGATCTGTTTGTTAGCCGAACTGACTAGACCTCTCTCTCACACTACAAAAAAAAAAGATTCATTGGCAGAACTTTCAACTAACAGTTCATTAAAATTACAGTTTTTGCAATTACACCTAGCTGACTTCTGGTTAAATATAATAACTGACTATCGTAAACTCGGAGAAAAATTTCTGAAGCATTTGATTGTGTTTCCCTCTACTTATTTGTGTGAAATCGCAATCTTTCTGCTCACGTACTTAAAGTCAAAGTTAAGAAACTAACTTGACGTCGAGAGTGACTTAATAGTGAAATTATCAGATATTAAACCCAATATTGCAGAGCTACTTGTTCAAAAGCAGCTTCATTGATTACATTAAACTATGTTTGATATCATTATTATTATAATTTGTCAAGTTCAGAGAATTTTGATTTTTATACATTTCAATTAAGATATAAGAGTTTCTATCATATTTACTGTTTGTTTTATTTCAGAATTCAGACGGGGTCCGAGAATTTTTAAATTATTAAGGGGGTCGGCGTACTGAAAAGTTTCGAAACCACTGCCGTAGATTGTCCCACAGATCGTCTGTAACTTATCTAACTTAACATCAACATCACGCGCACACGCACACGCGCACGCACGCACGCACGCACGCGCGCGCACACACACACACACAGAGATTATATATAATATATGTATGAATGTGTGTGTATGCGCGCGCGCGCGCGCATAAATATCTGTATTACTAACACTACACAGTCATTACACCTCTTCATGTTGTCAGAATGCCAAGTCTTTTGGTATCTCACTATGTATATAAATATGTTATTGGTATTTGGGAAAAGGCACTCGTAATTTATGATACTAAAGTGGTATTTATACGTTCTACAGGCAAATGAACCATTAATTTCGTGAACAATCATTCACTGATTAATCGCTTGCATTGGCGATAGAACACAATCCGATAGTGCAGATTGATAACATAGGGGCTATCGCAACATTTTTGTAACGGACAATACAACATGAAGTTCAATTTATTAACTGGACAGCATGAATTATTAACCTTTTATCGCGACCCAAATAATTAATTTTATAAATTGACGTCAATAATTAATTGCCGTCTGCGTCAGCTGATATGAAACATCTGTTACTCCCCTCGACGCCATGAGGAGATTGATGGCCGAATTGTTACACCTGATATGTGTTGGTTCCAAAATGAAAAAGATTCGATTGTCAATATGCAGCGGGCACGTTTGTCATTTGCAAAACAAAAGATTGTTTTCACTTTGTCTAACGATTTTAAAATTTTGTCCGAATTTTTTTATGTGATTGTTTTTACGCGTGCTCACGTGTGTAGGTATGCGCACGCGTAAACTCAAGAACGGCTGTAAAATTCTGATAAAATTATAATTTTTCTTCTTCTTCAACACTACGGCCCAATGTGAGCTCTGGCTTCCAACTCCAATCTTCTCCACAATCTTCTATCTATTCCCGTCTCGGTGTAACCCCTCAAATTGTATCTTCTGAGATCTTCTAACACAGTCATAGCCATCCTTTACATTTATAGGAGCGCATATACAACTGAGGACCAGTTCGATGGGCGCACCCCTCCCCACCCTACCAATAGAAATAGAAAGGCGTGGATTTCAGTAGCCGGACGTTACAAACATTAACTGTCGCTTTATAATACGCTTACTCTTATATTTAGTGACGTAGAACACGGAATCAAAAATAGCTTTGCAGTATTTTTCTTATAAATTTATGAAAATTTTTCACATTAGGAGTAGGTCATCAACAATTTGTCATCATGCACACGCACGTTTAAACTAACAAAACTTAAAAAAAAAAATTTAGTAAAAATAAATTTTAAAAACTTACCATTTATTTAATTAAATTAAAGAACACTATTTATTTTCATAAAGTGCACAGAAATGTAAAACTTGAAAAAGTCACTTTGGGGAGAATGGTGTTTACATGCTCTGGGCGACAAGCTCGACAATCGTATTGTGGGAAGACGGAGCGCTGTTCGGTAAATGGCTTGTACTGTTTTATAATACAGTACTTCGAAGAAGGCACAATGCGGGTGCATTCCTTCGTTCAAAAGAAAAGAAAATTATTAATTGGTTTGCGGCGCGTCAAACCTTATCGACGAACGCACTTGCGCCAGCAGGCGCAGTGTTGCCGACTGCTGTTCTAGCACATCATCCAACTCTTCATCACAAGTCTATAAAAACAGAAAGAGGAGCCGACCTAGGATAAGGTATTTGGACGATGTGATAAAGTTATACACTGTTTACATATTATGACAATACATTGAAAACAACCTTATTGTGCGCTGAACACCTTGTCTAAACAACACAAGGTGTGTAGGTTATACGTGAATACAGACTTAATATGTTTGTATTTACAGACTTACATCCTCGTAGGCAGCGCCTGATTTAAAGATTTTACCGCGCTAGGCAGATGCATTTTCTTATCTCCCCTCCTCAACCATTCCACCTTTCAACCTCTCAAACAACGAGTATTACCCACGATTTAGCCACATATTATAGACTGCCTATTATTTAGGAACATGTGGGTTGTATATAAACAAAAATTAGTCTGATTTAATTTTATTCACGTAAATTTATTTAATTATAAATATATCTCTACTGACTCGGATAACTAATTTTTTATTGCCAAAAATGTGAAACTTTTAGCTTATAGCGTGAACCAGTTTTCGCTTATTACAAGCTTCGTATAGCTTCAATTTTTACCAATAAAAAATTAGTGCCCCTTTTCGTTTGCAAATGTGTTTATCATTATATCCCTCCTGGTTTTAGAGGCTACAGTTGGAAATTGTTATGTTTAAAAAAATGTCTTAGTGTTCCTCCAATTCCGAGGCTGCTGTTGGAATTATGGGTTGTCGATTGAGACCACCGTATAGGCCAACCGACTCTATGCCGGCTAGATTTTTTATAGACCTTCTCTGGTCTAGATCCGTCGTGTTCTGTTATAGGACCACCCCGAAAAGGGCGTGGCCCTTCACCACGCACGACGGTCTTGAGTAAGTAGAGGCTCTGGTCCAAACGGCTCTATATTCCGCGTATGCTATTTCTGGATGTGAAAACATCCTTAGGTCCTAAGGTAAGAGGAAAAGAATATAACTGTAACATACCTGAATCAAAGACAAAAGTAATGCCCTTTATAGGAGATGAACCGCTTGTCGAAATATGGATAGACAACACATGCATAGAACAAGTAAAACATTTCAAATATCTTGGACGTGACATTACTTATGATCAAAATAGAGAGATATAGAAAATAAAGTGAAGAATGTGTGGAACGATTTGGAGAACGTTAGGAAATAAATGTAGAAAAGGAACCTAAATAAAATTTCATAAAACAATGGCTATACCTACACTACTGTATTGTTCTGAAACCTTGGTCAAGATGAACAGAAGATACAAACAGCAGAAATGAAATTTTTGAGATCAGTTAAAAGGTGTAATAGACGAGATTATATGCGAAATGAGGAGATAAAAAGTGACTTAGATATTTTTGCAGTTAATGAAAGGATTAAAGAATACAGAAGAAAATGAATTCAACACATCGATAGAATGGAAGAAAGTAGAGTACAGAAGATAGCGAACGATTACAGCCCATGAGGCAGAAGAAAAGTTGGTAGGTCTAAGAAAATGTAAATAGGTGGGATAGGAAGAGGCTGCTAAAGCCTAAAACCGTTAAGAAGATGATGATGATGAACATTAGTGATCTGAGTCAATAGAGATATATTTATAATTAGTTAATCAACGGACACGTCACGGGCAACAAAATCAATACATTTATTTATTAAAATAGATTGTGTACATCGGCACATCATAAGTGACGAGAATATTACAAGAATTCCATACTTTACTTACCTTTATATAGAGTAAATGAAAACGCTAAGCACAAATCATTTTTCAAATAATTTCCATATCCATTATTAATTGCAAAAGGTTTTGTTTACTCAAAACTTATTTTTCTTGCTTTTGCAGTTTCAAATCGATGAACAATTTCATTGAATAAAATCTTTGACAGAAATTTATTTTCAGTGAATAAAAATATCAGGGACTGCATTTTTTCGTGGCCCAAGGACCTTAAATATAATTTTTCTCCCGGCCTAGGGCTAAAAACGACCTTTCTCCTCTACAATTTGTTGTTTTTATCATACCTGCTGTCTGTACAAAAATGGATTAAATTAATTTATTTTAACGATTTTGGTCGTTAACGATAATGATATGACGGTAACGCAGAACGTGAAATACTTATTAAATTTAATTGCGTGAAAGTACCGTCTCTGGACTACATATAATATTGAGAGCGATAGTGATAACGTAATTTTATGGTGACTGACGATCATCTGTAATCAAAATTTAGTTAGATATTATTTTACTGATTATGTTTTAAAAGGTACTAGATTCTATAATTATATAATTACCTTGTTATCCACTCTTGTGATACAAAGTTTCGTCAGTTATGACGCGTTTCGGGACTAAGTCCCATCCTCAGATAACACTCAATTTAATAAATTAATACATTAAAAATCGCAGCCATGATACTGGTCAAGTCAATTAAATAAAATAAATAAAATTACAAATCGCATGTGATATGTTTTACTAACCACGGCCGGAGCTCCCGCATGCGTTCACCCCCAACCGCGATCGTCACGCGACTGGTCAAAGATTAATGCAATCGGTTTGGATTAATCTTTGACCAGTCGCGTGACGATCACGGTTGGGGGTGAACGCATGCGGGAGCTCCGGCCGTGGTTAGTAAAACATATCACATGCGATTTGTAATTTTATTTATTTTATTTTATTGACTTGACCAGTATCATGGTTGCGATTTTTAATGTATTAATTTATTAAATTGAGTGTTATCTGAGGATGGGACTTAGTCCCGAAACGCGTCATAACTGACGAAACTTTGTATCACAAGAGTGGATAATAAGGTAATTATATAATAAGTGATACGGTACGCAAAAAATAAGTAATTGATACTAGATTCTGCTTTATTTGTATCATAAAAATAAACAAATTGGGAACTATAAATAAACCTTCATCATCATCATCATCTTCTTCTTCTTCTTCTTCTTCTTCTTCTTCTTCTTCTTCTTCTTCTTCTTCTTCTTCTTCTTCTTCTTCTTCTTCTTCTTCTTCTTCTTCTTCTTCTTCTTCTTCTTCATCAATACAGCCCAACGTGAGTCCTGGCCTCCAACACCAACCTTCTCCAAATTCTCCTATCCATTGCAATCTCCGTGTAGCCTCTCACACCCATATTTTGAAGATATTCCAGCACATCATCATACCATGTTATCCTAGGTTGGCTCCTCTTTCTACTTTTATAGACTTGCGCCGTCAAAAGTTTATTTGGCATAGTCTGATCATCTACGCGCTCTAGGCGGCCTACTCATTGTATTCGTTGTTACATAACATACTATAAGTACACCACAATAAGCAACACTACATATTATTTTTAAAGGCAAAATATAAGTCCCCAATCTAACAAGCCTACTAAATCGTATAGCAAACCATTATGCATTTCATTAGCAAGTAAAACCTCTCTAACAAATAGACCCTATTGGGAGGAAGTAAGACGTATAATTATAGTAATGTCCTAACTACATGTAAGGCGTCTCAAATACCACTACAAGTGCAACCATAATTTGTAGTCAGATAGATGTAAAGCAATTACGGCAGAGAATTTTTTTTTGCGTAAACGGCACTGTAGCGGGCGTCAACTGTCAAGAGTGATGCATGGTATAGCCAAACGGCCGCCGTTAGACAATGATTTAAGAAGGACAACGCCTTGGCACATAACAGATGTTGGACATGGATGAACGACATAAGCGCAAGTGGCGACAATAACAAAGAAACAAAAGACGGTGTCAGTTCATCACAACTACCGACAAGGAGTGTACTAAGGGGACGCCAACATTTTCGACGTATACGTGTGAGTTAGCGGCTGCACATGGACATAACATTTTCCACAAAAGCAGTCTAAGAGCGGATGCAGTTAGGTACAAAGGAACTTATATAGCTGCACAGCGGGAAACTTGCTTACTGGCACGACATACGGAGCATCTTGTAAGGCTGCAGAACAGATGTTAGTTCCTGGAAGATGACCACCATCAGCGTGTGAACGTAACAAGGGAAGTCGAGGACAATACGGCGATTCGACACACCCGGGTTATGGTACACACATGTGCGGAAAGGAAATCGCTTAGAAAGGACACTTGGGAACGTAAGAACAATCACATAACAGACAACCGTGTAATTAGGTCCGTCGTCATACGGGGAGATGGTGTGGACAGCAAGACTTTTAGAGAGGGGTCTTGGCTGACCTATCAGGAGCAAGGAATTCGGCAAAGGCGGGTGTAAAGAAGACGTCAACATGGAGACAAGGGTGAAGAGCGAATGGGAAGTAGACTAGAGACCCCAGCCGGAGTATCCAGGAGGAGCCTTCGCAGAATCTGATGCGAGAAACCAATCATGACAGTGATTGTGGTAAGGGTATGACATCCGTGGAGGGAGTCGTGTTGCTGAAGTAATAAAATAAGGTGTTCGCAGAGAAGAAGAGTTCAGTCGATTTCCAATTTTCAAACAATTTAAGTCAGTCTATAAAAATCAGTCAGTCAGTCTATTTTAATCTCAGTTCGGTCGATTTGGAGAGTTCAGTCTCAGTTCGGTCGTATTCTAAATTTTGTCAGTCAATTCTATTTCGGTATAAACCAGCCAAAGTCTTTCAGATGGACGGTAGCAAAGTGTATTGATACGAGCAGAGAGATTGTTCGGGAGTGTATCAGAGACTATGTAAAACTGTAGAACTAACCCGTGACCAAATACTATGACAATGTCGAGTTAAGTACGATCAGACTTTGTGATCATAAAAATCTCGTTTTTATGAATCTAATGCGAGTGATAAGGTATTGACAATATCACATTACCGTGACATAAGTGACATGAAACAATATAGTAAGATTGTGCCACGTTCTTAACTCACTAAAATGCAATTAAAACCAATTATATTTGCAGTGTGAATACAGTATAAATGGTACAATCGCTCTAGTTAAACGCAGCATAAACTATTGCACGCGTACATCAAAAGTGACAAAGAACCTACACGCAGTGTTTTAGACGATGAAGTCATATTCGAGTTAACGCAATTAGTCATTATCGTTCATGCGAGTATCCGGATAAAATGTGGGACAAATAGTGTCGTGACGAAGTGTCAAGTGTAATTTAATTGGCGTATCTTCAGCCTGGATTTCTTCGTAGGATGAGAGGTACGACGCAGTTAATCACCGCAATTTGGATACAAACAACAAGTAAATTATTATCATTCATGTAACATTAGATTAGGTCGCCACTGTCCTGCCACTCAAAAAGAACTCGCCACTGAGTAGAATATACATTTATTTAATCGTAGAATATACATATATTTAATTGCTCAAAAGTAACGCAAATTGAGAAATATGAATCCATAGAGTAGGATATATTGAAATTTATATGGTCATTAATTAATTAGTCTTTATTGATTTTGTAGATGTTCATAACGTAGAGATAATATAACAGCATTGTATATTTGATGTTGTCTAGAAACGCTAACTTTATTCAGTATTTAAATGATATTGAAAACATAGAATAAATTTGTATCGTTTATAAAAATTAAATTTGTATTGTTTACGAAAATTAATAGTGTCTGAGTCAGATGATTGTTATTCACCCAAAACACCTGTTTACATATGGTGCTCCAGCACGCGGGGCGTATTATGGCTCAGTGATATCAGAGTGTATCATCAGATATGGCATGCCCGTCCTGGAGCAGTAAACAAGATCTGTAATAAAAACTTACATTTATGAAAACTCCTTTGAATAATTTTAACTAATCTATGCAAGTAGAGACAAACATAAAATATATTACAGTTGCATATGGTGTCCCAACACGTGACACGAGGAAGCAAATTCTAGTAGATAATTGTAACCAAGAGTAAATTTTATACAATTAAAAATTCAATTAGATTATGCAATTAATAAATTTGCATAATACATGTATATTTGTACATGCCGCCCAAACGCGGGACAATAAGCAAAATTTATTAATTAATTAATTTATGCAATTATTAAATCTGCATAAATATTACATTCGTATATGGCTCCCAAAGGACGTGGGGCATAACAAACTACATATACAGCCGTATATGGCGTCCAACTACAGGGCTAAATACACATAAGTACGACAAAGTTCGTACCGACAGCACTATCATAAATACAGATAAAAATTTATATAATTAATGGAATAATTAATTTATGCAAATAAATCTGCATAAATATACATTTGTAAATGGCGCCCAACGCGATTGCACGAAGCGATTGCTCGAATAATTAATAATAAATATTATAAGTGAGTAGGCTGAGGACAGGCAGTGGCTATAAACAATTGTTAGACAGTAAGTCAGTAGTAGAAATAGTCTTAGTTAAGCATACTTGAATGATTACGCGTAGTCGCGCGAAAATGACAAACAATAATTCAGATAGTATGGAGTTCGACGTGAACAACCAGCTAGGCGTCGAAGGACGTGAGGAAGATACGACGCAGAGTGAAAACACCAGCGCCGACGAGACTACAAGGGCGGGGGGACAATCGTTAGTACCTCGCGAGATGAACTTCCAGTTATTGCTCGAGTTCATTAAACAACAGAATGAAGAAATGAGTGAAAAAATGAGCGAAAAAATGAGACAACAGAACGAAGAACAGATTGGAAAAATAAAAGTAGAATTGCAAGAACACACCAAGAAATGGGAAGAGAAAATTAGCGAGCTACAGAAAAAGAATGAACGTGGAATGAAAGAGTTGAAGAATGAATTAACAAGACATACCAAAGAAAGTAAAGAATTGAGAGAGAAGGACCGACAAGAATGGCAAGAAGCAATTAATAATACACAGAAGTCAGTAGACCAAATAAATAACAAACTAGACACACATATTCAAGAAACCAACAGCAGGAATGAAGAATTGAAAGGAGTTGTCATGAACAACGTAGAACGACTACGGACAGAACAAGGAGAAGCAGTAAACTCGTTAAAACAGAAGATCGTAGAAGTAGATGACAGACAACGGTCGGCCGTACAGAAAATCAGTGAGACAGATAAAGAGAAGGAGACACGGCTAGAAGAATTAAGAAACCACATCGCCAAAGTTAAAGAAGGCCAAGAACGACTACAGCGTCAATTAGCCAACGCAGAAGTCGGATCGACCGCAAGAACAGGTGGGCCGCATAACAACGAATTAAAATACAACGGCACAGACCGATATCCCATCGAATTTCTCAAAGAACTGACCGAAATCCAGAACACATTCTACCCAAGTGACGATGTCAAATGGATCGGTAGACATCTAGAAGCAGACGCCGCGATTTGGTGGAGGGTGATACGAGACCAAATCCGCAACTTTGATGAATTTAAAGACCTCTTCACACAAAAGTATTGGGGAGAAGAGAGACAGGACGCAGTCAGGGACAACCTAGAATTTGGTCGATTTAATTGGAAGGGCAATCTGAGCGCAATTCAATATATGGAGCGCAAGCTTCTTGAAAGTCGCCAATTAACGCCAGCTATCACTGATCGTCAGCTAATCAAAAAGATAGCGCGCCATTTTGGTAAGAATATTGAAATTGCTGTGGTGACAAGGGGTATTAATTCAATCCAAAACCTTGAATCATTGATTGCAGAATACGCCACGATTAATCAGCGAACAACTAGAGATAATGACTTTGTAGGGAGTCACGAGAAGGTGAATACCCGAGGTGTGGGGGAAGCAACAAACACACCCCAACCATTTCACAATAAGGGTGTCAGCTGGAAGCAAAAACAACATTTGCCGAACAAAGAAAGTGAAAACGATCGCAACGTTAAGGGGTTTGGACGACACACTAACCGACAGCCCATAAATTCCTTAGAATTCGTAAACAACGGTGCGTCGACCTCGACTGGTAAGGGGAACGACGTAGATAGAGAAAAAAAAAATTAACCCTACCATACAATGAGATAGCCGATGTACTGACCAAGAACCGACTTCACGAAACCAACATACTATTACCAGATCTTAGAAATGAATTAACTTATGAAGATGAATTAAGATTCGAACAACGGATTTCTAAGTGTCCAGAAATATTAATTAAGTTCAATAATAATATTACGGTCCTTGCCTTATTGGATACTGGGAGCGCGATAAATGCGTTATCAGAAGAATGGTTCAACCAAAATAAACATTATTTAGAACCATATGAGGAATTAAGCATGACTAATACACTGATTATTAGTGCAGTAGGTAGTAAGTCTAAGCTTGTACGGAAACAAATCTTATGTGACATTTACATTTGTGATATCAAGATAGACTGCGTATTTTTAATTATTCCAAATTTAATTAGAAATTGTATATTAGGTATTAGCTTTATGAAAGATGAAAAATGTTTGATTGACGTGGAAAAGGGAGTCGTCGAATTTAGAGGAAGAGAGGAAGAACAAAATGTCAGCATACCCATTATACACATGGAAGTAGTAGAAGCAGAAGAAGAGGATGAAATCGAGAAGAAAATAAACGCGAAAGTGGACAACATAACAGGTGTGGATGAGGAAACGTTAGAAGATCTGAGAGAAGTCTTAATGAATAATAAAAGTTTATTTCGGGAGAGTCCAGGGAGAATGGAATGCTATCAGCATGAATTTAAAGTAACGGACAACACGCCTTATTTCCAACGCGGGTGGCCAATTCCACTTGCATACAAGCAAAGAGTTGATGCCGAAATCAACAAAATGTTGAAACACGGTGTAATTGAGAGGGGAAATAGCCCATTTATTAATCCAATGGTCGCCGTAATAAAGAAAGACGGAAACGTCAGGCTGTGTTTGGACGCACGAAAAATCAATAGTGTTACCATTCCCGACTATGAAGGACCAACTCCTATCCAAGAGATTTTAGCAAGGTGTGGTAGAATGAAGTACCTGTCCACAGTGGATTTAACCAGCAGTTTTTGGCAGGTGCCACTAAAGGAATGTTGTCGCGATTACACTGCTTTCATGTATGAGGGGAAATGTTATAGATATACAGTAACACCATTCGGATTAAGCACCAGTTCTGCCGCTCTGACGAGAGGACTAGACATGGCACTTGAAGATCCGGTGAAGGAAAACACAATCATCTATGTTGACGACTGTCTTTGTTACTCGAACGACGTCAAGACGCATCTGGTACATTTGAATTTATTATTAAGCAATCTACGCAGAGCAAACCTAACGATTAACCTCGATAAATCGCAATTCTTTCGTCAAGAAATCGCCTACCTAGGGTATCGCTTAACTACAGAAGGAGTTCAAGCAACAGAAGAAAAGGTTGCTGCGATCAGAAATTTCCCAGTTCCGAGAAACCAGAAGCAATTGAAAGGATTCTTAGGATTGACTAACTTTTATAATAGATTTACTGCTAAGTATGCAGAAACGATTCAACCATTACTGGATTTATTAAAAAAAAATAAAAGGTTTATATGGACATCAGAACTAGATCGATGCTTCAAGGAAGTAAAGGATTTATTTATTGAAACGGTTATATTAAAATTTCCGAAAGTCAACCAACGATATTTTCTTCAATGCGATGCGAGTAAATACGCCTACGGTGGACAACTGTATCAGTTGGATGAAGAGGGGAATGTGGGTGTAATTGCCTACACGAGTAAAACTTTTAAGGGTGCGGAAAAGAACTATTTCACGACTGAAAAGGAACTCTTAAGCATTGTCAGATGTTTAGAGAAGTTTCGAATATATATCTTGGGTCAACCATTAACGATTATAACTGATAATAAAGCACTCACTTTCATGCATAAATGCCATCTAAACAACTCCAGGATAACTAGGTGGATCCTATCCATACAAGAATATAACTTTAACATCCTTCACTGTAAAGGTAAAGAGAATGTAGTGGCCGACATACTCAGCCGATATCCAGAAGATGCAACGGAAGAGGACCAAGTTGATGAGAACTTTGAATACCAGATAAATCAGGTAACTATAAAAATGAAGAAAGACGTATGTAGTATGATAAGAGACATAGGAAAATTCCAGAAGGAGGATACGAAGTTAGGATCTATTATAGGTAATCTAGATAATGGTAATGAAAATGATATGTGTAAGTTTTATAAGTATGTTGATAACAAATTGTATAGAAAGTGTAAGAACAAATGGAAATTATACGTGCCAGAGAGTATTACGGACATAATCATCTCCGAAATACACCAGATGTACGGCCATTTAGGAGGTAAGAAATGTACCAAACTGTTACAGGAGAGTTTCACATTTGACAAAATGTCAAGGAAAATTAAAGAGTACGTAAAAACTTGTGACAAATGTCAACGTTGCAAGGATAGCCAAAATAGGAATCTGTTTGGCGGAACGATACCAATTTTACCATCAGAGAAAGGAGAACTCATTAGCGGGGATTATTACGGACCGTTACCAGTATCGATGGGTGGCGTAAAATACATCTTCGTCATGGTTGATAACTTTACAAAATACGTGAAGTTATACACGTTGAGAAGGGCAACAACGGCCGCAACTATCAGGAGAGTCCGACAATACATCGAAGAAGTTGTAAAACCGAAAGCAATATTAACGGACAATGCGACGCAGTTCACATCGAAACAATGGGTGGAAGGATTGAGTGAACTTCAAATACAACCGAAGTACACTGCCATTCGCAACCCGTGCGCCAACCTTGCCGAACGTATTAATCGACAATTAGGAAACATGTTCCGTATATTCGTCGGCGAACAACACACTAAGTGGTCACGTTTCATTACAACAATCGAAAGCTGCATTAATGAAACGTATCACGACACCATTGAAGTAACACCATACGAAGCGCAGTTTGGTAGGAGACCAGCACGCGTTTGGGAAAAGTACTTAAACCAAGAAATACATGAACATAGCATAGCGGACAACCGCCAAATCTTCGTGAAGATGAAGCTGAAGAGAGAGAAACACGCAAAGAAAATGAACGAGGATAACAAAATTACCAAATTTAAATTGGGAGATCTAGTATTGGTAAGGACATATTGCCAATCGGATGCCATGCAGAAGAAAATTGACAAATTTTGTGAATTATATTGTGGACCCTATAAGGTGAAACAGGTCTTAGGGGAAGCTACATATATCTTGGTTGAATGCAGCGATGAACAGAAAATACGCGGCAGATTTAACATAAGGCAGTTAAAAGCTTATCATTCCCGAAAGGAAAGAGATTAAAGAAAGAAATCAACGTGATAAATAATACATCAAATTATTTAAGGACAAGACGTGCGTTTATGTTACGTAAAGAAGGGAAAAGGCAAACTACTCAACGGCTAAGTGGGGAGAAGTTAGAGGAAAGCGTAACGCCTCTAACGGTAATAAAAAAAAAAAAAACCATTCAAGTTTGCTTAGCTAAGAGATAGAATTGTCTTTGTAAATAAATCAAGAACTATGTCATTGTGTTATAGTTAGTAGTGAAATCATAGACTAATTTGTAAAAATTTAAATTGTCTTGTTTCATGGTAAAATTTTGAATAATGTACGTGATAAGATAGTAATCGATAAGAGAAAGTAAACAAAGGTTTGTTACTTAATCATTTGAAATAATTAGCTATAAATTATTGGAATGTACAACAAGCAGTAATAAATTACAAGAATGTAAAATAGAAAAAAAAAATCATTTATTATAGATTGTGTAATCGTAAAAACTTTAATGAGAATTATAGTGTGATAGTTATTAAGTTCAAACAAAAGGGGAATGTAAATAAAGTTTTGTTCAATTGAAATGAGATTTTGTTGAGAAATTGTAGAATTTTAGGGGAAGAAAATTTTCTTTGATACGTATAAGAAGTACAGTATTAATGTTTATATGTGTAAAATTTAGCGTAAATCAAATTGTAATATAATCTTTGGAAAATCTAACCAAGGATAATTAGAGTGAATAGGTTATCATTAATACTTAAGCTTATTGTGTTTTCTTTTGTTGTAACCAAGTTGGTCGAACGCTTGTCAACAAAATGTAAATTTTAGCCAATAGATTATTTAGGAGTCATGCATATAAATATTAAAAACCTAAACGAAAAAAAAATGTGATAACTAGTTAGCAACAAAAGAATATTCTTTTATTTTATTTTCCTAAAAGGAAGGAATTTTGTAGATATAGAACATGTAAATGAATATTAACTTAACCATTTAATTACTAGAAAATCTGTAAATGGATTCATAATCTCAAACAAGCGAGCAATAAATTCAGTATCAAGGTTATGAACGACAGTGGTGTAATAATGACAGACAGTGTTGAAAAAGGGGGAAGGAAAGGGTAAGTGACACTACACTCTTTCATGTGGAAGATGATCTTTAGTGACTACACTCTTTTCAATGAAGAATGACCATTGATGAAACTTCAGCAAGGGCATTAATTTGCGATTCCTTGATTCGGGACTCATCAATGAACCCAAATTGGGGACTCTGTAAAGCAATTACGGCAGAGAATTTTTTTTTGCGTAAACGGCACTGTAGCGGGCGTCAACTGTCAAGAGTGATGCATGGTATAGCCAAACGGCCGCCGTTAGACAATGATTTAAGAAGGACAACGCCTTGGCACATAACAGATGTTGGACATGGATGAACGACATAAGCGCAAGTGGCGACAATAACAAAGAAACAAAAGACGGTGTCAGTTCATCACAACTACCGACAAGGAGTGTACTAAGGGGACGCCAACATTTTCGACGTATACGTGTGAGTTAGCGGCTGCACATGGACATAACATTTTCCACAAAAGCAGTCTAAGAGCGGATGCAGTTAGGTACAAAGGAACTTATATAGCTGCACAGCGGGAAACTTGCTTACTGGCACGACATACGGAGCATCTTGTAAGGCTGCAGAACAGATGTTAGTTCCTGGAAGATGACCACCATCAGCGTGTGAACGTAACAAGGGAAGTCGAGGACAATACGGCGATTCGACACACCCGGGTTATGGTACACACATGTGCGGAAAGGAAATCGCTTAGAAAGGACACTTGGGAACGTAAGAACAATCACATAACAGACAACCGTGTAATTAGGTCCGTCGTCATACGGGGAGATGGTGTGGACAGCAAGACTTTTAGAGAGGGGTCTTGGCTGACCTATCAGGAGCAAGGAATTCGGCAAAGGCGGGTGTAAAGAAGACGTCAACATGGAGACAAGGGTGAAGAGCGAATGGGAAGTAGACTAGAGACCCCAGCCGGAGTATCCAGGAGGAGCCTTCGCAGAATCTGATGCGAGAAACCAATCATGACAGTGATTGTGGTAAGGGTATGACATCCGTGGAGGGAGTCGTGTTGCTGAAGTAATAAAATAAGGTGTTCGCAGAGAAGAAGAGTTCAGTCGATTTCCAATTTTCAAACAATTTAAGTCAGTCTATAAAAATCAGTCAGTCAGTCTATTTTAATCTCAGTTCGGTCGATTTGGAGAGTTCAGTCTCAGTTCGGTCGTATTCTAAATTTTGTCAGTCAATTCTATTTCGGTATAAACCAGCCAAAGTCTTTCAGATGGACGGTAGCAAAGTGTATTGATACGAGCAGAGAGATTGTTCGGGAGTGTATCAGAGACTATGTAAAACTGTAGAACTAACCCGTGACCAAATACTATGACAATGTCGAGTTAAGTACGATCAGACTTTGTGATCATAAAAATCTCGTTTTTATGAATCTAATGCGAGTGATAAGGTATTGACAATATCACATTACCGTGACATAAGTGACATGAAACAATATAGTAAGATTGTGCCACGTTCTTAACTCACTAAAATGCAATTAAAACCAATTATATTTGCAGTGTGAATACAGTATAAATGGTACAATCGCTCTAGTTAAACGCAGCATAAACTATTGCACGCGTACATCAAAAGTGACAAAGAACCTACACGCAGTGTTTTAGACGATGAAGTCATATTCGAGTTAACGCAATTAGTCATTATCGTTCATGCGAGTATCCGGATAAAATGTGGGACAAATAGTGTCGTGACGAAGTGTCAAGTGTAATTTAATTGGCGTATCTTCAGCCTGGATTTCTTCGTAGGATGAGAGGTACGACGCAGTTAATCACCGCAATTTGGATACAAACAACAAGTAAATTATTATCATTCATGTAACATTAGATTAGGTCGCCACTGTCCTGCCACTCAAAAAGAACTCGCCACTGAGTAGAATATACATTTATTTAATCGTAGAATATACATATATTTAATTGCTCAAAAGTAACGCAAATTGAGAAATATGAATCCATAGAGTAGGATATATTGAAATTTATATGGTCATTAATTAATTAGTCTTTATTGATTTTGTAGATGTTCATAACGTAGAGATAATATAACAGCATTGTATATTTGATGTTGTCTAGAAACGCTAACTTTATTCAGTATTTAAATGATATTGAAAACATAGAATAAATTTGTATCGTTTATAAAAATTAAATTTGTATTGTTTACGAAAATTAATAGTGTCTGAGTCAGATGATTGTTATTCACCCAAAACACCTGTTTACATATGGTGCTCCAGCACGCGGGGCGTATTATGGCTCAGTGATATCAGAGTGTATCATCAGATATGGCATGCCCGTCCTGGAGCAGTAAACAAGATCTGTAATAAAAACTTACATTTATGAAAACTCCTTTGAATAATTTTAACTAATCTATGCAAGTAGAGACAAACATAAAATATATTACAGTTGCATATGGTGTCCCAACACGTGACACGAGGAAGCAAATTCTAGTAGATAATTGTAACCAAGAGTAAATTTTATACAATTAAAAATTCAATTAGATTATGCAATTAATAAATTTGCATAATACATGTATATTTGTACATGCCGCCCAAACGCGGGACAATAAGCAAAATTTATTAATTAATTAATTTATGCAATTATTAAATCTGCATAAATATTACATTCGTATATGGCTCCCAAAGGACGTGGGGCATAACAAACTACATATACAGCCGTATATGGCGTCCAACTACAGGGCTAAATACACATAAGTACGACAAAGTTCGTACCGACAGCACTATCATAAATACAGATAAAAATTTATATAATTAATGGAATAATTAATTTATGCAAATAAATCTGCATAAATATACATTTGTATAGAATATAGGTTACCTTGAAAGTAAATATAGAAATACAAAAAGTTAGTATTATTTTAAAGCCATATTGTTTTTCAGGTGGACTTTCAGTTTGCCTGAACAATAACGTAAACTTTTGGCGTCACAGACGCAGGTCTAAGCTATATTCTAGAAACTTTTTCGAAATAAATTTTAAGAGCGCCTCTTCTAAATAAACATTATAGCTTATGTGACTTATATTAGAAAAAATGTTCGTACAAAATATTTAGTGTACGTTAATATCGCTCCGTCGACAAGTCAATGTGAGGTGGGAAATCGATTAATCTAATCAACTTCAAAAAAAAACACATACATAAAATCTCCCACTCTCTCCCTCTCTCCCTCTCTCTATTTATGCACCTAAGCATTCAAAGAATTTCGACGAAACAGAAACATCGAAGCATGATAATGTTTTTAGGCTTTTGAAACGTATAATGTGGATTACGTTTGGTGGATTACGTAAATCATTTCCAAACCACAGACGATCACAAACAGAGCATGTAAAACCAAATTTTTTCTCACTAAAACGTTTGCTAACCTCAATGTCAGCAGCGATTATTTCTGTCTTGATGTGTTTACATATCAAATTTCTAGACTGAGGGGAATCGAAAGTGTGGAAGCGTTACATTTTTCGATGACGTTTTTGTGAAATGACCCCCAGCCTAAAAACATTATCATGTTAAAAATGAATTCTTTTCTCCGTTCTTGTTTGAAAACCACAACTGAACACGATTTGATAAAATGTGGGTGCATTAAATACTAGCATTGCTATATGTAAATACTGTATATTGTACTGCTGTAAAATACACCAGTATATACAAAGCCCTAAATCTGAGTAAAATTGAAAAATTTATAATTTACAAAATAAAACTCTCAGCTATATTGAATGTATGTTAAAAGCCTCAGACCACGCTTTGGCTGAGTGTCAACATTTGATTTGTAAAAACTAATTGAAACCCAAAATTGTTTTAATTATTTATAAAATTCATTATTAAATTGAAATTAATCAGACATGGTTTTAAATAATATAGAATTAGTTTAGTTACAAACTGTTTTGATAGAATGTCATAGAATACATGGAACATATTTGTGAATAACTAATCAAGTTTACCTAGTGTTTATGAACAAATTTTGTATTATAACAAATTAATAGACCACTCAATACGTAAAATTTAAAAGAAAAAAATTCTATAAATATGGAAAATTCAGTAATAATAAGTATGTTTAGTGAATCCAGGACATAATAATTGATAAATATGAGAACTTATAAAAGTGATTGTTGGTGAGAAAAACGTAAAGCTTTCTATTTCCGGGACGCTTAATTAGACGCTCTGGTGTAGAGAAAGCGTCACTTTTGTTTTGACAGTCATCCATTGCAAACGTATTGTGAAGAAGTGAAATAATAATTAAAGTATTTGGGAACTTACACGTAAATAGAAAGTGCAAGGGTCAACTCATAATGAACTAACTAACTCAAGAAAAAGAATATAATAACGAGAAAATGAAATAAAAAACTAAAACTAAATTAATAGTGACTGAAAATGGCACTCACCGTTTAGGTAACATTATGTGTTTATAGTAATTATAAATTACATAAACTATTATTATTATTATTATTATTATTTAAATTATTAATTGTAAACACACAAGTTAACCACATCCTGTGTCATATAGACGTAAACGACTTTAACGAATTAGAAAAGAACGAATACTGACTTGTAACTGATAACATATTATTTATTTGTAAAAGCTAAGTAAATGCAAGTAAAGACTAGTGTATTTTTTATTTCAGTAAATATACTCGTTAACTAACGCCACAAGCGAGAAATTGCAGTGTATGTCTTGTTGTTAAATCTACAACCAGTGCGAGGCCGGAGGAAATAAACTTAGAAACTATAATAATTTATAAAGAAATAATTTTTTTTTCTTTTTATACTTTGTATAAAAAAGAAAACAATACATTCATTAATAAATTACTTGGTTTTAAATTCTATATATTTTGTATTTTTATGTACTGCAGTCCTGAGGTATAAGAGACATAATTCATGATTTAGAATAAAAAACAAAGTAAACCCAGATCGAAAAAGATCAATACAATATAAACACTTCTTTTAGTTCGTAATTTCTTTAATGGTAAATTAGTTTAACAAGTTATGTAGCCCTATCCTCCAAACGAATCAAGATAGACCTTAACTAAATCGTCGTCTATTTTATAAAACCGTTTTAGTTTAGGCTTCCCATTGTTCATTTTATTCAACGGCGTGCACTGCTCAAGCGGAATTTTGCTAACGCAACGAAATCCGAGCGAGTGGATAGCGTCCGCTTCCCTTGGATGCGTACAGACACTCCTGATCGCCGGGTATCCCATGGACCTCGCCACAGTGCGGGACTGTAACGCCAACGGTCTGTATATGCTCTTGTCTCTGTAGTCAGGGTGTAATATCAGGCGCATGTTACAGGCTGTTCGTAAACGCGATTTGTCCCACACGGAAGGCAAATTCTCTATGTACGCCCAAGCTGAGCACAGTGCCCTTGTCGGTTCGCTCATGGTACTCCCTGTAAAATAAAGATAAAATATAGGTAAAATGCTTTTTTTTCTTTCAGACACATTACGTTTGTAACTTAAAGTATTGATCCTACAAACAAACGCGCTTCAATCTCCGTGTCAAAAACGTATTAAAAGCAAGTCGCCTCTCTGAATAAACTTACTCTCTCGCTGTGTCAACCGCCAACTAAATGTATTGTAACATTGCGTGTGTTTACTTTGTACACAGTTACGAGCGATACAAATATTTCATCTTATCGTAACGTTCGATTCCTCGGAATGACTCCCCCTACGCTGGCTGCGTAGCCTATTCTACTTCAGAACTTCCAAATCCGAAGTAGCACCTGAAAGGGTCCGACCCTTAGGCGAAATGGGTCGGCAAGGAGAAGAGAAAACGGGGTCCTGCTAGGGCAGCTCGGGTGTAACCTGGAAGAATGGTGTGCACCGGCAGAAGAGTGTGCGTCTAGTGTGGAGGCGGAGGAACCTCTAGTAGCTCAACGGCTGCACGCATAGGCTAAGATAAGTTGTCCTACTGTGACCGGGCAGAGAGCGTCCGTCAGCCGAGATAAAGACATCTTCCTATTATGGGAAGAACAGGCCAAAATCAAAGTTGGCCTGGTTCACCAGGGGAGTTGGCTAACAACTTGTTCCTGGGAAAAAGTATGTTAGGAAAACTCTTGACAGGCCTAGTAAGGGATGGATAAATAACGGTATAAGTGTACATAGAACTGAGGAGGCTGCAATGGGCTGGCCATGTCGTAAGAATGGATGGCAAACGAAAACCTAAAAGAGTCCTTATCCGGAGTTTGGATGGCAAAAGAACAAAATGCCGTTCAAAGAAAAGATGGGAAGATGCTGTCGTTTTAGTTGTAAGACAGGGTTTGGGAGTGAAAGAACGGAAGTCCTTTGCTACTGACATAGAAAGGTAGAGGGTCAGGATAGAGGGGGCCAAGTCTCGACTTCGGGCTGTAACGCCATAGAAGGAGGAGCATGAACTTAAAATTAATTTAAACATAAGAGAAAACCAGAAAGTTTTAAACAAACGGTTGCATCCTTAACAATAACAAATATTTGTTACATATCACATTAAATTCTCCGTTAAAGGTGAAAGCAACAATAATTTTATTCAAACAACGGATATTCTTCAGACATTCGTAGAATATTATGCGTTACCCGCTTGTATTGAAACTGACAATTTATGTAAGGTATTTTGATAAACTTTGTAGGATAAAATACGATAATTAAATTAATTAATTAAAAATATAAAAATGTTCTTACGTTCAAAGTTCCTAAACTTTTGACACTCTTCAGGCGTTACTTTACTATTGATAGCAACGCCTATTATTTTCTTATCAGCGGTTTCAACAAGAAGACTGTTGCCTTCATGCAGTTTTTCTACAAAATGGTTAATCAACCCATTATCTACAATGCGACCGTTTAAACCGCACGCAGCAAAGAGAGGGTCTTCTGATAAAGATGACCTCAAGAAGTCGCTGACACCTTCTACGTCCTTAGGTTCTACAAGTCTTGTTTTGGTAAGTGTAGATGCCTTTTTCTGAAAATTGAAGAACATCGTAGTTCAATAGTTGTAATAATAATAATAATAATAATAATAATAATAATAATAACGATGACGATGATAACGAATTTATTTTAGGAGCATAAAAGTATATTAATATACCGTCTGGACACTGCCCGGCAGCCTCCTGGTGTGTTTGATTCGAACAGACTAAAAAACTGCCCCACAGATTAGGCATAACTCCACCTCGGAACCGCTCCTCGCATTATTTCCATGTATTGCCTCTGTTAAACCCGTCACACTAACAACTTATTTTTCATACTTTCTGTGAGCTCACACTATAATCTTAATATCTCTTCTTCTCTTTCACGAAAACTTTATTTTAGGCGGCGCCACGATCCCAGTGGTCCTCACCGGTGAGCATAATTCCAAAAGTTTACCTGCCGTGTCTAGCATGGAAAGAGGCCTGTGTGCAGATGGAAAGCCTGGATTGCATTTTCCCTTGCTGATTAGCATGAGATGTTGACTTTTCTACTTTTTATATAAGATCCTCCTATGGCGCTACAGCCCAAGTCTCCGCCAATCTCCGCCTCCAATCCACTCTATCCACTGCAACCCTCCTCCAGTTTCTTATCCCCATGTCTCTCGCGTCCTCTGCAACGCCATCTTCCCACCTCTTCCTCGGTCTACCTCTAGGTCTCGTTCCCTCCCATGTACCCAGCAAAGCCCTATTGGAGTTCCTGCCATCCTCCATTCTCATAACATGTCCGGCCCAACGCAGTCTTTGTATTCTTATAAATTTTGAGACTGGTATCTCTTTATATATTTGATACAGTTAGTTGTTATATCTCAGTCTCCATGAGCCATTTTCTTGTACTGGGCCTATAATGCGTCTGAGGATTTTCCTTTCAAAGGTGTCTACTATGTCGACTGTTTTCTGTGTGATTGTCCATGCCTCACACCCGTAGCATAGCACCGGTCTGATGACAGTCCTATATATATTTTCATTTTTGTTTCCCTGTGCACATCCCCAGACCTAAATGATGGCAGCAATGCGAAGTATTCCTTGTTAGCCATGGTGGTCCGTCTTTGGATCTCCGGCTCCTCTGATCCAGTCTTTGCTAGATTCACTCCGAGATACGTGAAATTTTCCACCACTTCAATTGTGTCCTCCTCTATCTCAATGTTGTTATGATGTTATGAACCTGCTCCCTTCTTGTTTGGATTTTTATATAAGATACGATCCCTAAAAGAGATGTTGTACGCACTGAGCACTAACTGTGGACAGAATCGTGAAATCGTCTTCAACGCACCCGCAGGTGTACCTTCAGGTCCGGTAGGGTTTTTATTCTGCAGGAATATTGTACACAAACACACTAAATTGTACTGAGTCTACAACCATAAAGCAAAAATTTAACACACAATTTAAAACACCAAAATTTAATTCAGTACACGTGTTCTAACCTAGTTCTACCAGTGGATGTTTAATTTTTTATATTTATTTATACAATTCTACTCGACAATTCTATTTATTTGTGACAATCATTTCTCCTGTGCAAAACCCCATTGTTGTAGTCTGTTGTCCTAAAATTTTATTACTGCCTTCTTATCTTTATCAAATATTTGCATTTTTATTATGCCTCGCAAACAGGTCGTGTTTACTAACAAAACCATATAACACTATCACCTAAATATAATTTAATACAACAAAACAAGTACTCAAATTTTGATGGGCTAAGTTATATGATGACGGACCGGACTGTCAACTCATGGTTCAACCGTTAAAATGCTACAGATCCATCAAAAAGTGTTATTTATAACTGTAATAAAATTCAATGATAACGTGTCCACCCTATCGATTTAAACATTCTGATATTTGAATTAGACAGTGTTTAGAGGCATCGATGCGGGTTGGCGTGTCCTGCGCCTTGGTTCGGTGTACAAGGAAAGCAGGGTGGTCACCTATTATTACATCAGGTTGTGAACCTACGTTCCTCATTTCAGCAGTCCTCAGTTAGGTATTCACCTTGTCACTATTAAAAATGATTCCTTATTTATTAATAAATAACAAAATAAATTTAGAAGAAAATTCATAGTTAACATATAGAAATAATAATTTTATATAAACATTACAGACAAGGCCTTTAAATATGTAAAAATTTGTAGTATCTTTTTTATCAAATTGTTACACATATACACAAAACCGTCTTCTTATTACGATCGCCAAATAATATTACTCTTCCGTACATTACTAACAACTATAACATATGCAAATGTACGTTAGGGATATCAACATAAAATAATATGCACAATTGTAAACATTGGATGGTATTTTAGACTCAGAAGTTATAAATTGTAGAACCACATCGTGAGTCCGCGAAAACCTTTTAAAACGATTCAATTATATTGTATGGAGTCAAAAAGTAAGTGTAGTACTGTTGTTTCTACCGTATTAAACCCATCAGTAAAGTAACTAATAATACTACAGTACTTAAAATAATTATTTAATATTATACGGGTAGTATACGAATATAGACTTTGATGTAAAAAAAGAAAAAAAAGGAGTAGCAGAGTAGATTGTGGAGCTTGGTGTTAAACTAGGCTCTTAGGTTTGATTCCAGGGCAGAACTATTAAAAATGGATGAGTTTTTAGCCCCGCAGGTCGCTTTATTCTGTAGACATTATTATACAGGAAACACCTAAACTAATAGAAGCTGGCCTACATTGCTTTACTTACATCCTGTACCGATCAAGTTGGGCAGCCTATAAAGCTTTTCCTCAAGCACATCTATATCATGAAAGGAGGTCTACTAATAATAGAATAATAATTTTAAAATCTACAGAAAATTACAAAAATCCTTAGACGTAATTAAACTGAAAGGCCATATATTATTCTCAATATTTATGAACTGAAATCTACGTATGAATATAAATTAGTAAGTTTTATTATATATTTTCGCGTTATATATTAATAAGTTGTATGAAATAAACAAGGTGCGTTTAGGTATGAACAAACGCTTACCCAGTGTATGGGGAGGCAGGTGGATCTGCTAAATTTAGATGTTGTAGCCGCTGTGATTTGGCGTGGTAATGTTGTCAGGAGTTTTCGTGTCGCCATTATGAAAGTGTAGTATCGGTCTGCCTCCCAAAGATGTGGATCATGTATGTGTGACGAGAGACATGTAACTGGTAAATTTTAAAGTTTTCCAAAAATTTACGTGTTCTTGTTTACACCGTATCTTAACAACACCTCACCTGGCATTGTTACTTTTTATTTTGTAAACTATTGTTAAATTATTATTTTTAAATTCCATATTCTAAAATTTAATAAATTTTATATGTAAATAATTTAAATAATTAAAGTAGATCGTCGTCGTCATTTCACAGTGTAGGCTTATAGCCTCTTTCATCTTTACTGCAGCTACAGACCTTCCGCCAAATGGTTTGTAGTCTACAGCGCGCTTTTCTAGCTCTGGTGGTCCATTCTGTAGACGTGCTCCATACACTTCTGCTTTTCTTTTTCTATCTTATCATTGATGGAGAATATATACCCAGTTAGGCCCTTATACGTTCATGACGCATTCGATCCCTTAGACGATAACCACTCACGTGCCTTAAAAAATTCATTTCACCGGTTTGAATATGCTGTTTTCTTTCCCAGTTATCGTCCATGTTTCACTTAATAGGTATCGCCATTAATTCTTGTTTTGTTTCTTAGTGTCTGTTGTACTGTACTACACATTATCTGATATTATTCTTATCATCATCGTGTTCATAACTTACGTCAGGGGTCTCCAAACTTTTCACTTGAGGCCAACACACACACACACACACAGTAAACTTTTTTTTTTTTAAGTTTACGAAATAATCAAGTCAATAAAATAGGTATTAAAATACGTAAAAATTAAACAGACTTATCCAAAAAAAACAAATTAATTTATTAAAAATAATGTAAATAAAAAATAACATTCAAAGTTTTTTCTTATGTATTATTTTTTGGCTTTCTATGTAGCCTACGTATGGGATGTGTGGAGTTGCTTCTGACGTATAGTGTCTGTCTATTTTGGGTCAAATTTTAATGCTCCTACGACTAGAATGGATTTCAAGTGTTCGTCTAACAAATATAAAATATATACTTTCATTTTATATTTATTTCTTGTTTAGTTATTTAGTAAAACGTTATAATATTTGAAGTATTTTGACGATCTATTTAAAAACTGCATGCAGCATCGGCCGGGTTGCCGCGGGCCGGAGAATAAGCCTTTGCGGGCCAGATCCGGTCCGCGGCCGTAGTTGGAGATCCCTGACTTATGTCACAACCAAGAAAGCAAAGTGCGATACCTTCTCTAAAATCTTATCCCCAACGACTATTTTAGAACGGAATATCCCCTTAAAGGCCATAATCTTCGCCTTGATTTGAGATATTTTAAAATTATATGTCCCACATACACGTTTCAAGTAGTATATTGACTGCTGCAGAGCATCTTCGCTCTTTTGGAGTATCACCTGGTCATCAGCAAATAACAGAGTATTTATGCACGAGGTGGCAGGATGTAAGTCTATCCCTGGATTGACTTCAACCTTTTACTGTCGGTTCATATCATCCAAGTACATATTAAACGGTGTAGGTGAAAGAATCCTACATTGTTTATATATTGTTTTTATATTAATTAAACTCCGATAGAAAATACGGCATGGCAGGATGCCTTAAGATGGCATTTCCATAGCCTGACAACCTAACTACAGGCTGGTAACCTGTAAATTTTTTTAAATAATCAGAATCTTCAGAGAACCATGGAAAAAAGAAACGGAGACCACTATCTGTGCATTATATTTATGGTTTTAGTTACTAAGGTAGCAGGGCTCCCTGCTATATGCGGATGACATCGTTCTTATTCAAGGAAATGAGGATGATTTACAAAGAGCTATGTTTCAATTACAAGAAGTTGCAAGAGAATCCTCACTGACAATTTCAGTAATAAAGATAAAACCATAGCCTTTAAAGGTAAAATATCCAGAGAGGACTAGATAGTTATAAACAACAGCACTTTAGAACTAGTGAGCCGTTTCAAGTATTTCGGCTGTGCAGTAAGCTATGATTCTGAATATGATATAAGACAGAAGATAACTAAATTTAAGAATATTTGTAGTACGATTCATATACAGCTTAGAAATGAAACAAGACACAGCACAAGGATTAAATTTTATAAGACAATTGCAGTACTTTCATTGATTTATGCGAGTGGGGCGTGGGTCATGACAAAAAAGGAAAGCGGCAAGAATCAAAGTGCTGAAGTACAGTTTCTTCGAAGCACTTTAAATTATACACTGCAAGATAGAATAAGGAATGAAGATATCAGACCAGAACTCGATGTAAAGGACACACATGAAATTATTGCAATTTACAGAAGACAATGTAAAAGATGACAGTGTTAAAGGCTCATCTGCAAAAGATGACAGTGGATCGATGATCGAAAGCGGCACTGAACTGTAAAACCATTAGTAGAAGAGACGCGGGTCGTCCGAGAATGAGATGGATGCCGAAACAGGTCTATATAGCCTACTCCTTGAAGAGGAGAAGAAGAAGAAGAAGTTACTAAGGTGGTATAAACCACCCACCGTTTATTGTGCAAAGTCAGAGAATAACTGTAAGAGTGTTAAACGGTAATGAGTACTAATGGAAGTGTAGTAAATAAAATACTCACACGCCACGCGGGCGCGTCCTTTACAAACATGTTATTACTTCATTTTAATTGAAACTTGAACCACTCTCATTTCCTTAGCTTAAATACACCGCAGTTTTAATTCAAATAAAGAATTTTCGTCTTTAAAACATACAGCACTAACTACCCGTAGGTCTATTTATAAACATATTTTTATATTGTTTAACAATATATTATTGTTATTATTTACCACCGCCTTGGACTTGACAAAAGTCATTTTGTGAAAATTCACAGAACCAGTACACAATATTTCTAGTGATTACAGAGAAACAATCACAATATGATTGTAACACATTTTTATGTAATTTTAAGCCGTATAGTTTTTAGTAATATCGTGGTCACCTTTGAATCATATTAATACCATTTCAGTTGTGTCAATTAACCTTTCCGTACTGACCACTTGCGATCATTAAGCGGATAAAAAGGAAACTAATTATTGGTGTCCGAGTAATGAGGGTGTGTCTGGACTGATAGATTGATTGCTGCGATTAACTACAGCCTATGGCTTAGCCAACATGTCAGTCCTGCATGTCCCACAGGGGTTAACTCTAGTTATCCCAACGGGCAATGACGCTTTCAATTTAGCCTGTCAGACAACGTTAACAGTTATTGATAACACATAGGTGATAATGTTAACTAGACTGCAGCTTAACGTTAAACACATTAATACGTTTATAAAATGCGATATGCACGTGACCCCTAGTAACAAAGAAACAGTTATTGTTAGCATCTAATTTCATTCGTGGTATTATAATAAAAACCTTAATGGAAACGTTTGAAAAAGTAAAGTATTCATACATCTCTTTCTACTAGTAACTTTATACAAACCACTATGTTGTATTTGATACTGACGAGCGCTTTCGGCAGTCAAGCCATCTTTTGTATTTGATACTGACGAGCGCTTTCGGCAGTCAAGCCATCTTCAGGTCACGATGGCTTGACTGCCGAAAGCGCTCGTCAGTACCAAATACAACATAATGGCTTATATAAAATTACTAGTAGAAATATTTGAGACCACTAACACTCCAAAATAACAATAAAAATATTCATACATCGTCTTTAAGTTTAACACTTTCCAGTCTAAAGCCATAGTTACCTGTATAGTCCTTACAGTCTGACCGATTTTACCAACTTTCCGGGATCTGTATTTCTTAACACTTTGTATATGCATATGTTACCGGCGAAGTATTTAATCCAGGCATTTTATAGAATACCTAGGCATTTCATACAATGCCTGGAGTTTTTTGGTAAAGTATAGAATAGAATACTTTTCAAATTTTTTTATACTTTTCCCAGGTATTCTGTATAATGCCAGTGAGTCTTTAGGCAAAGTGTAAAATAAGCTTACTCCGTTCAAAATGAAAACATTTTATTACAAAATCACACATAATTGTTTGATTTTACACAGAGGAGGACTTTGTATGACATTTCGAGATTATCTATTCTCTATTTAATTATGTTCAGATACCTATTTTATTTAAATTATACTGTATAAGAAAAACTTTTTTTAAGCAATCTGGTTAAAAAAATACGTTAGATATTATTGGTGTTTTATTGATTCGAAATATATATAATATACTCTACTTATTATAAGACAGAGAGCTGTGACATTTCGAAGTACACTTTCTTTCATTTCTTAAACAATGACTTTTTTTTGTATTTAGTCTTGCACACACATTTTACGAACCCCTGTCCGGATCCTGATGATTGGGCAGTAGCAGCAGAACTAGGTGCGGTTTCTTTTTCAGGAACATCTTCAACCACTATTAGTGGTCTTGGGCATACAGTGAACTGCGATCTTGTCTACAGCTGTTTAACAATCCGTTAGTGGCTACTAGTTTGTAAAATCCGTCATCTGTCACACTCACGACGATTGCTAGAACATTTCGAACATTTCCCCGCCCCTTGTCAACTCCAGGAATTGGGACATGAACAGACGCGCCCACAAGAGCTGGAAGAAATTTTTTGTCAGAACCATAATCATTTGTGACATGAAACCATAGCGGGCACATTGTCTTCTATACATTACCTAGAAGACGTTAGGCATTCTATACAATGCCCAGGCAATGTATAAAAATGTGTTTTATTTCATACTTTGCCGGCTGGATTCAGACACTGTATGAAATTCCTAGGCATTCTATAAAATGCCTGATTTTGTACTTTGCCGGTAACATATAGGCCTAGATGTATTGCATAGTATGTAAATATTCAAACATTGCTTTATTAAAATACAAATTAATATATACACAAAGTTACAAATAAAATAATACTAATTTTTACAAATTGTCAGTTATTTATAAAATAAAAGAATTGGAACGCCCAAGTTCGAGAGGTAATTGTCAACTCTGTGGTACGTTTAGAAGCATTCTAGCGTACATAAAGGCTTTGCGTTAATTTCGTTTAACAAGTCGCTTACTTTGTTTAGAAAAACAACAATGAACACAGGCTAATGGTAAACGCCCAATGGAAGAGGTTAGAAACTAGGCTAAAACAAATTGTGTCAGCTGTTTAAAAACCGATTATATTGTTACGTTATGCGAAAAAAGCGTTACACCATTAGAAAACATTCTACGTGTTTCTCGGGTATTCCAGTAGAATCCAGCTGTAACGTTTTGTGCGTACGTGATCTCAACATGCGTTAGCCAGACTGTTCCAGACTTCGCTAGTCGTGCGCACTGTGTCAAGGTCGAAAGCAAATACGCTCTAGTGTAGCGCTGACGCGTGGTATGGACTATTCTAGAATTTAAGCGGGGCAAAAATATGATAATTCAGCGGCACTTAGCTCAGTATTAGTGGCGATTTATTCCACTGCGGTTCAGAGTATTGTGGCGAAGTGTTATGAGTTTTATAATTGCGCGAGACTCTGTTAGTTGACATTATTACGGCGTGTGAACAATTTTTAATTGATTTGCTGTAATAGACTATCTCGTTGATTTCGAACTGTTTAATTGTAATAATTTAACTGGTTATTAGCGATTTCATTGGTATGTCTTGTATTTTGTTTTTACACTGTACCATACGACGATCAAGGAGATCGTCGTAAAAATGTTTATAAAAATTGAAACCAGAGTACACTGTAGACAACCGTATATCAACATGAAACCATCCTGTGACGACTATACTCGAGACGTGCCCGTAATATGATAGTAAAGTAATAATAATAATATATAGTATAGTATAATATACAGTAATAGTAATACCCGAATACACGTTTCTAGGTACACTCGAGCTGCGCCCACTAAGGAAAAGTATATTGTCCGACATATACTTGGGCTTAGACCGATAATTGTTAAATATACAACAATTATATCAATTTTTAAATTGATATAATCAATCAAAATTTAAATTTTGAAAAAATCTGTGAATTTTTACTATGCCTATCTAATCTTCCATAAATGGTTGGTGGAAGTAAATCAGAGTAGCCTGTATAAAATGATTATTTTATAAAATCAAGGAAATTAGTGAGTATTATTAGGAGATAAAATTATCTTATTACAAGGTAACTAACTGATGCACTTTCTCGTGTGCCAGTAATTCTTATTCCCTGCCGTTAGTCATCAGTATAAAAATGTATACGTTAACTTACAAAAGAATAACAATGACGGCAGGAATAAACTCTATTAAAAGTTTGGAACCATCTTTGACAGCATACATTTCCTCACAACGTGAATAAATAAGGTTTTAATCTCACACGTTTATTGGAGTGACTCTAATTTTTTGAATTGCAGCGATTCGGAATGAAATTCGAAACACTACATACAGGACTATTCAAAATTGCACGGCAATCTCTCGACAGCTAATTCTATAGCTAAAAATAAGAAAGAAAGTTCATATAAACGTAAGTCCGAAAACGGCTCGTTAGCGAGTTACGGCTCGAGAACCTGGTTTCTGCTCCCACGGTAAAATGACGTCATACTGAAATTCTTTGGGTATAAAGTGGAGGGTATCTTAGGTGGTTTCTTATGGGTTTTAATTTGACAAAACGAATAAAAGAGGTGCCAGAGCTTCATTTCAATTAGCTTTTAAGGAAACCTGTATAAAGCACAAAAAATTGAAGTCGAAAACACACATTTTTAGATTTGAGATAAAACAACTTCATTAATTAGGCCTATCCAATAAACAAATAAAAATTTCTAACTAACTTTGTACAGAATTAAGTATGAGAAAATTGATGTGTATAATGTTGAAAAAATTCAAATTTGAGAAAATTGACTTCAATTAAAATAAAACAGACCAAAATGCGCCAGAAAAGTGTTACGATTTACAAGAAATGGCATTGTAAATTTTTGAAACACCCACATTTGTGCAGAAGAAAACCCACATGAGACTGCTACAAGACTACTTTTCATTTAATGTGTGGTACGGTTTTCTTGGTGATAATCTCTTAGGGCCTTTTTTATTACCACCAAGACTTAATGGAAGACAATATTTACAATTTTTGCAATCGAATCTAATGGAACACTTGGAAGATATTCCACTTGCAGATGTGGTTTTTGAATGTTGGTGCATATGCTCACTACTGTCGTGATTTGATTGAGCATTTAAATAATACATTCGGAAAGCGATGGATTGGTCGAAACATATGTTTCGATGGCCATCTTGATCTCCTGATCTCACGCCATCAGACATTTCCTTTTGGGGTTGGATGAAGTTGTTAGTTTATTCGGCTCGTATTGGCATACAAGAAGAAATGAGACATCGCATAATAGAATATGGAGCTACTGTTAAGAATAATCCTGACGCTATAAGACGTGCCCGGCTAGCATGGATTAGCCGAGTTGAATTCTGCTTTCAACAAAATGGCCACATTGAACAACTGCTTTAAGCGAACGTTTGCAGCTTTATCAATTTAACAATTTTGATATTTAATCGTTTTCAGGAAAATTTCAATAACATATATTTTCAATTTGTTTACAGTTACATTTGTTGTGAAAACATTTACAAAAACCTTTGTTCTGTTTAAAACTATAACACTTTTACCGCATTTTTGTCTGTTTGGTTTTTAATTAAAGTCAAATTTTTCAAATTTATATTTACTTTTATAAACTTTATACTCATCAGTGTCTCAAAATTAAATTCTCTACAAAGTTAGTTAGAAGTTTGTATTGGTTTATTGGCAAATTAACGAAGTTATTTTATCCAAAATCTAAAAATGTGTTTATGAGTCCAATGTTTAGTGTTTTACACAGTTTCCTTAGAAACTAATTGAGATAGAGTTCTTAGACCTCTTTTATTCAGTTTTTCAGATCAGAAACCATAAAAAACCACCAAATTTACCATTTACTTTATACCTCAAGAATTTCAGTACCATGGAGCAGAAGTTTTACCGTTGGAGCAGAAGTCAGGGCGAACTGGTTCGCGAGCCGTAACTCGCTAACGAATCATATTCGGACCTATGTTTATATGAACTTTTTTCTTCTTTTATCTGTAGAATCACGTCCCGAGAGATTGGCGTGCAATTTTGAATCACCTATATATCGCTGAAGACACACAACAGAATTAATACGCTAGTTTCTTCAAGATGGGATGTGGTATAAATTAACCATTTTGTCTTCTCATTCCTATGATTACTCACAATTTAGGAGTTCAAACCTTAATGGTGGAGCTCAGAGAAATTTGGGTGTCATTTTAAAATCATTGTGTTATTATACATACATATATACACAAAAATAAGTTTTGTCTCACGCACGCGCGCGCTCACACGCACCTCTCACCATTTCTGTGTGTGTGCGCGCGCGCGTGTGCGTGTCTGTGATTAACTGCCTATGTCTCTTTTTAGTTAGTCTACTTTTAGAACATAAGATACAGTCTTCAGAGACTTTTTAATATAAGGAACGACTTCGTACTTTTTAAGGCTCCTGGCAATTCATTCATATAATTCATTACATTTGTACTTCCTTTTCGTAGGTTTCATTTCAAAACTGCAGCCTGTTCTGCTTATTTAACTGAATGTTTTGATTAGATTTCTCAGGTTCAGATTTGAACATTCGATAAGGTCGTTTATTCTCCTCTGGGATCTTCCAATGTAGCTGACCACTTTCGATTCCATGCTTCTTCTGCGTCGATGGTAGCAGTTTCATAATCCTTGCGACAGTAATGGATTTTCTAGTCATTATTCCACGAAGTAATTAAATAATTCACTGACTTTCTTATACTGGATCTTAACAATGGACATGCGTAGAGCCATCTATCTTTCTTCAGGCTGTAGGAAACCAAATGCAGTATTGTTCAGAAATTCAACCTGTGTTTTAAATACGCCCATGCCATATAAACTTTCGCGACTCTGTGTAAATCACAATGTGTACATTTTTTCATTTCAATAAAATCCATATTAAAAATAAATATAGTATGCAACACAGACTAAGTCAACTACAACTAAATAAATAATTGAGTAATTTCTAATGAATACTTGGAATAAGAAAGTGGCGGGCGTCTGGCTCTGCAACTGTTAACAGTTGTATGTTGAGTTCCTTTATCAAAAGCGACCAATAATAAATAAGCATTTTCAGCGGTTTTCAGCTACGAGTAATGTTTGGAAATAAAATATATATATATTACATTTAATATTTATACATAAATTTACCTCAAGATGTTATTTTCCTATTTGGAACATGTTTCGGGTACTATCTTGTACCCATCCTCAGCCTTCCGGTTTGAGTACAAGATGGTACTCCGGATGGGTACAAGACAGTACCCGAAACATGTTTCAAATAGAAAAATAACATCTTGAGGTAAATTTATGTATAAATATTAAATGTATTATATACATCAAGAAACGGACTGTAGCAGAAAGCGATTGAAATATATATATATACGGGTGTCTGGTTGCGCTGTGTCGAAAGATCTCATTGCTCATGCGTAGCTTTGGCGCTTTGTTTGCTGACAAATTATTTTGAGTTAAGAGCAGCTGCATGGTTGTTGTATCGCATGGTTGTGTGTCATCATTAGTCACCTCATACCCCACATAATGCGCTGCCCTCCATGCCACCACTACGGTTTGCACGAACCATTTCATGTCTTACCATTTCACCTGTACAAATACATACGTTGTTGTTGAAGACTGATGGTAAGTCTTGAAGTGAGTTTGATTTTATATCAGTTATAATAATACTTGTTTAGACAGGGACTATTGTCTAAGGGTATCGAGTGAATACAAATTTTGTTTCTATTTCAATCGGCCATCTAAGGATCACATGCCAATTTCAATTCTTTATTCCCTGTTTTTTCTTTTTCTCCAATATTCTGTCATCTTTACACTATGTCTCTTCTTCCTGTCTTTAGTACACTCTGCGTTTTTCTCACTCCTACCCTGGACTCCTTCCATTTTTAACACTTTTGCCCGAAAAACTTCTCTTTCAATTGCTTCTTCTGCGTCTGTATTATTTTTTTTCTAAATCCTCTTTGACTTCTTTAATCCAACTTGATGTTGACTTCTTCCCCCATAAATATTTGAAGATCTGCTTTGTTAACTTATTGTCGTCCATTTTATATAAATGTCCAAAGAAACACTTGTCTTCTTTTTCTCAGTGTTTCAGTTATATTTTCTATTCTTTGATATATTTCATCATTACTTCTTTATATTCAACCCACTGAAGTTTTTCGTGGGTCTAATATTTGCCTAATAATTCATCTTTTCAATATTTCTAGTTTGTATAAATTATATTTCACTGCTAGACATTCACGTGCCTATAGACATTCTGGCCTCACTACTGTACTGTAATGCCTTATTTCGCATTTCTAGATATGCACTTTTTATTGTAAATATCATTAGTTTTATATATATATATTTTTTTTTTCATTTAATATTGATAACTAAATTTACCTCAAGATGTTATTTTTCCTTATTTGCAACATGTTTCGAGAGCTCCCGTGCTCTCATCTTCAGCCTTCGCGATCTTGTCTATTCGCGAGCATATATATATATATATATATATATGCTCTTTCCATGGTACACATGGATACACATTTTATTTTACATAGTGTTGTTTATTTACTATTTTCTTAACACACTGTAGATAATTTATGAGTATACTACGGTAATTTGTAAATGGCAGTCACACACACACACACACACACACACACACACACACACACACACACACACACACACACACACACACACACACACACACACACACACGTTTTAAGTGTATATTTTGTTTAATTAAAATTATGTTTTACCTTTTTCTTGGTGACTGTAAAGCAATCAGTGTTATAAGATTGTGGTGACCGCAAGTAGTGTAATAAAAATTCTAAAACGATCCCTGTCGATAGGGGTGATCGCAAGTGAAAAGAATTTTTGGTATTTAGAAGTGGTAACGGTTGCAAGTGGGAAAGACCTGTCTTTACAAGTCGCATATAAATATTGTTACGAAATGCGGAACGTTCTGTTACTATGGAGAACGTTGTTCTACGCATGCCAACGTGGTTCCACGGTTGGAGGTGAACCGTTCTGTTACACTGGATCACTATTTCTCTACGTGTTATCTATTCTGCCCTCCAGTGGATGAATCAGCTGTGTACGAGTGAATGGGCACCCTGGGAAAAACATTTTTATTATTGTTGTTATTATTATTATTATTATTAACAACCTCAGCAGACTTATGGGCAACATAGGAGGCCCCACTGCAAGCAATAGGCGAGTGCTGATGGCGGCCACAGAATCCATCCTTTTGTACGATTGCGAAATCTGGGCCGATGCACTAAAGACAGAGAAGTACAGAAAACGTATGTCACCGGTGCAGAGAAGAGCAGGCCTCAGAGTAGCATCCTCTTACCGGACAGTGCCAGACCCAGTAGTGCTGGTGATAGCGGGAGTGATTCCCATATACAGTATACCTGTTGACTCTAGATCGGAAGCATTTATTCGAAAGAAGAGAGGAAATTGGAAGAGATGCCGCAAAGTATAAAGCCAAGGCACTCACACCGGCACTGGCAAGATAGTTGGGATAGTGAGAATAGAGGAAGATGGACTGCAAGGCTCATACCAAACTCGAAGGACACGGTGAGGTCAACTACCATGTGACTCAGTTGTTCAGTGGCCACGGCAATTTTAATGCCTACCTCCATAGGATGTGAAAGGTGCAAAGCCTAGCATGTCAATACGGAGACTCTCCCCATGAAGATGCCTCGCACACGTTTTTCAAGTACTGGAGATTCGCAAGACAGAGGATGTTACTGGAAATGGAGCTCGGGGACTTCACGCCCGAGAGCGTAGTTGGGCTTCGTGGTAAGGCGGAATGGGACCGCACCAATACATTTATTCAGTGAGTCCTACTAGAAAAAAAAGACATGCCCAACGTGCACCCAACGGGCAGTAGAAGATGAAAAACAATTAGAAGGAGCCCGATAAGGGCGCAATAGGCTTCATCCTGAAGTAATACGCTAAGTGGTTCCAGGATGGATATGAATGCCTGAATTAGAGGTGGGTTTTTAGTGGGTGAGAGCCCACACATCGGAGGAAGCACGGCCTTCTCTGACGTTGCATAAAGAATTTTCCCTCTATATAAAAATTTATTATTATTATTTTTTGTATGTGTTATACATACTTTTTGACCAATCCTCACAAACCCTTCACCGTAAAATTCATTGATCGACGGTCACTACGAATTTAAGGAATTATTATTATTACTATGGCTTGTTTTACTATATTGTCATTAGTGTAAAAGAAAACAAAGCTTTGTTTACCGAAATATGAGAACAGCGTCTTTGTAAGAAACATTACTATCCTGCTGTACATATTACTATACTATACGTAAACCCTAGTAGGCTAAAATTATTAAAATAACCACGTAGTCGAAATTGTCGAAATCGACGAAAGTTCTACGTTTTCTATTCCGTAAAAAAAAGAATTTCACTGGATAAAGTAAAACTTTTTCAATTGTCACTGTTTTTAGTTCTTTTGTAAGTAACCTTAGAGTACACACATATAAGCAAGATACGCAATGCAGGCATAAAGACGCACACTGTATATAACTAAGTACCGCTCTCTAAGAGGTAAGTTTCTAAAAGCTTTTACGTCGTCTGCCATTAAACAACTTTGTTATTTGATATTGTCGTCAGTCGGAGAGCGTCTGGAGTGGACTGCGCGTTAATTGTGTGCGGTAATCCTGCAGTTGTATTTATTCTGTCCGCCATTTACGCCAATATTTCAAATTGATTTACAGTGGATGAACGAGCGGTCTGCAGAGTGGTGCAGTCAGGTTGCACTTCCCAGGCTAATACTTACAGTCTAATGTGTTACTATTTTTAATCGTTTTGCCGATAACTTAAAAACATTACCAACTAAAATATATGATAACAGTACAATTGATATCCAGTTAAATAGCAATTCATCATTCACAATTAATTTAAATTAAAAGATAATCACAATTTAGCGATTAAGTCTAATTTTTACTAAACTTGTATTGCAACCACTAAAACGCAATTGTACTTTCCATGAGCGCTTTCAAGGCTCTCGCCTCATCTTCAGATGGAACACAAATCCTACATAAAAACCTTCACCCCTTTATATATCCTATTTACAACCCGGAAGCGTTAACTTGACAATAACAAACATAGCAGGTAAACACCCTTGTTACGTCTTAGCCAGCAGACAATCAGCCGAGTCATCAGTCCTTGTCGCAGTACTTTTCCATTGCTACCTGGTAACTTTCCATTATAACCTTGTACTTCACCAACCACTAAGTATCAGACAGCTACCAACCTTTATGTTCGACATTTCTCTCTTCCTTAATATGTGGTAAAATATATATGTTTTTTAAATTAAAATTAAATTTAAATTTGTTAATTAATTTAAAATTTAACAAAAAGTTTTTCTATATACGTGTACAATTCTTGCATTTTTTACACAGTGGGAAATATAAACGTATTGCGATGCATATTTTGTTTTGGCATAGTGCACTATGTGTGCAATAGAGTCACATTCATTGAAACTTACGATGGCATGGTTCGCGACAGTTAAACAATTGAATACATCATTGATTACTGGAGAAATTTTTACTAACAGTTTATTAGTCTTTTATTAAAAAAAAACTTTCGTGTATAAGAATTCTAATTATTCTTTTCCCAATGCAAACAATTTCATTTGTATGTTTCCGCTTGCATCCCATTGCAATACAAATCGTTCCATTAGAATAGGTCTGCACACAATAATTAACAATCAACACATAACATTAAACATTGCTGTCTAGTAACATGTGTTAAATCACAAACTTGTTTGAAACATAAACTTTATAATCTTAAAATTCCTTCCCGGGCTGTTTGCCCGTGGTCCATTGTTTTCTAAAAAAAAAAAACAGAGGTTTTGGCAGTGCCGTCGATTACCATCATCAGTGTAAAATCGCTAACGTAAGGTGGTCACTAACGTCTACCGTCGATGGCACTACCGAAACGTCTGTTTTTACTTCCATATTCCTTAAGGAATGGAAGTATGGTGATGGCAAAAAAAATCGTGTTCGAGATTATTGCAGATTCTGATTCTACTGCACTCAAAACATGAAAAAAAGTCGTTTTCCGAAAAGTGTCTGTGTGTCTTTGTGTCTGTGTGTCTGTGTGTCTGTAGATTTTTTTTCTATGGCAAACGATAACTGCCGCAAATTCAAACAGAATCAAATAATTTTTTGCATGCAGCCCTGATTTGCAGAGTACTCGCGACCTATTGTTTTTGGTAAAGATCGGTTGAGGGAAAGGGGTAGTTTACCGGCAACGGTTTTTTTTAGCAAGGGTAATTTTGTTTGTTTGGCAAACGATAACAGCCGCAAAATCAAACAGAATCAAATAATGTTTCGCATACAGCCCTAAATTGTAGAGTTCTCAAGATCTGTTGATTTTGGTGAAGATCGGTTAAGGGAAAGGGGTAGTTTACCTGTAACGTTTTATGTTTTAACAAGGGTATTTCCTATGGCAAACGATAACAGCCGCAAATTCAAACAGAATCAAAAGATTATTTGCATACAGCCCTAAATTGTAGAGTTCTCAAGACCTATTGTTTTTGGTGAAGATCGGTTAAGGGGAAGGGGTAGTTTACCTGCAACGTTTTTTTATCAAGCGTATTTTCTATGGCAAACGATAACAGCCGCAAATTCAAACAGAATCAAATACTTTTTTGCATACGTCCCTGAATTGTACAGGTCTCAATGACTTACGATTTTGGTGAAGATCGGTTAAGGGGAAGGGGTAGTTTACCTGCAACCTTTTACGTTTTAACAAGAGTAAAGTACTTGAAAATTTATTTAAACTTTTTGAAACAATGGTAATTGTTAAAAATACAATAATTTTGTTGCCAGGCAATAAAATTATAATTTTTTCATTTTAATGTAATATAATATTTTTCATTTAATACAGCAATAAAAAGGCAGGTAAGACACAGCCTGGCTGTTTGGCTGAAAATGATTTTAAATATAAATCTTAGAATATGGAAGTCATGTATGGTTCTCCATACCGATATTTGCTGAAAACAATGGACCACGGCCAAACAGCCCGGAAGGAATTTTAACAACACTGACTCCGGCCGTGTAAGCCTACGGAGCAATAACCTTAACTTCCTTTGGGCTTAAAGACAGCTAAATTTTTTTTTATTTTTACACGTTACTTAACTAATAATAAATTTATATAAATAAATATAAGCCAAAAGGACAGAGATGTCTGGTGCGTCCGGACAAGCGGGTGGAGTGAGCAGCTCTAGTCTATCTCCTTGGGATCGGAACAAATCATTTTTAGTTTAAACCATGCTAAAAATAAGGATGACAATTTGTGTGTGTGTGTGTGCGTGTGTGTGTGTGTGTGTGTGTGTGTGTGTGTGTGTGTGTAATACCTTCAAATAAATACACTGCATTTAGGTTTATTTTCACCTGACGCACGTTTCACAGAAAGTATTCTGAAACATATGAGAAAACAAACCTCTGTAGGTACAGAATAATTACTGTGAAACGTGCGTCAGGTGAAAATAAACCTAATTGCAGTATATTTATTTGAAGGTATTACATGGGAGACCTGAAGAAACTCAACGAGCTACTTACAAAGGACTAATACATAAAGGAATCCAAGTCTCGCTGTATTAGAAATGTTAAAGTGGAACAAACATACAGTAGTTATAATTTAGAAAAAAGAACTGTAATAATGTCTTGAAGACAGTAAAGAAAAAAACATTTGATGATAAGAAAATTAAAGTAAAGAATGAAATACAATTGAACAAAGCAACATTTCTTGTAACAGTAGAAAATTAAGTGATAAAATATAATCATTAAGTTTATTATTTTGCTGTGTATTTTGGTACATAATACAACACAATATAATTTCAAAGATCAAAGAAAAACCCTACAGCTTTATTGCTATCACATAATTTTATTAGTCTAGGATGAACCACAGGAGTATTATCAACAGATGTCAGACAGCTTACCTTCACTTCTCTTCGACCTTACGTAAAGTAATGAAGGTGTTCTGTGCAAGGATGCGGATTAAGGTGAATAACATAAAAACCATTTTTCATGGAAATAACTTTTCTATTAGGAAACAGTAAATAAGAACTACAAGAAGCACCATTAAAGTTGAATTTAATTATTAGTTACATACGTGATGTAGAAATAAGAGATAAACCCCAAAACATTCAGTTCAATATACCCGTGTAAGTTCAACATGAAAATCTCCCTACAGATGACAATAACAATAGCTTTTACGTTTTAATACCAATTATAAATCACAAAAAATTGTAACAAATACAGAATGAGCATAGAACAGGTGTAACATATCCACTGTCTCAGTTGCGACATCAATTGTGACTTAGATCGTCATGTTGGTCATAAGTTTTCCACGTTTCAGACAACTGGTGGAGTAATTCGTTTGTTATTTACAAGAAAACCAAGTAAAACGACTCGATTATATATGATGTTGATCACCGCCGATGCTGTATGGTTCTAAACTTTGGATTAGTGAAAACATATAATACAAGCATCGGAGATTAGATTCTAGCAAACTTTTAAAGTCATGCGAAAAGATAGATTGTATCCAATGATTTGAAAGTTATTAGTAGTGAAGGTCACACCACGAAGAACAAAGAGGGATGGGTTATATTCCAGGCTCAAATAGCACGAAGAGTGACAGATTGCCTTAGGAAATTTGGTATTAGATCCCTGCTGAACAGAAAGCTATACGAAGATCTAGGAACTGTGAAAATATAAATGTAATTCCCTGGAACGGGGTCAGGCGATCTGCTTGCTCCCTGACAAAGAAGGAAAAAAAGAAAAAGACGAAACGATAAAGTGTACAAGAGACGGCAAGGGGTAAGGTTTGAAGAGAAAACGTTATGTTGGCTACCATTTTTAAGAAGCTGTAGGCTTCTATACTTTAAAATATGATGGTAGAAATACAGCAAGAATGAAAAGTCGAATGTCTGAATTCAAGGAATATTGTTACAAGAAGGAAATTTCGTTAGCACTTGGAAGCGTTTTCCCTTGAAAGAAGAAATTTATTTCTACAAAAACCTACCTGCGGTATACCTGAGATACTTGGAGTTTAGGACAAATAGTAAAGTAATCGCTTCAAACCTTTGAAATATGGTGTTGGAGAAGGTCACTGAAGATGGCATGGCCAGATAGAATATCGAATAAAGAAGTTGTGCTGAACTCAATAGTGGAAAGAAGTAGTGAGGTTAGTTCATTATTGCCACATTCCAGCTGATTAGCTATCTTACATGATGGAGTGATAATGGGATGCTGCATTAGGACAAAAAATATCAAGAAAGGAAGAAATAAAGTAATTAAAATATCAGAACTGGAGGGATACGAGACCCACCATGTGAGGGTTGTGGAGGAGAAGGAGGAGGAGAAGAAGAAGGAGGAAAAGAAGAAAAAGAAGGGAAGAAGAAGAAGAAGAAGAAGAAGAAGAAGAAGAAGAAGAAGAAGAAGAAGAAGAAGAAGGTGGTGAATGCTGTGAAGGAAGAGGAATTGGAGGAGGTGGTGAAGAAGAAGGTAATTATAACGTAACATTTTTTTAAGCATGTATGTGCGCGTGTGTATCTGTGTGTGAGCGCGCATATGCGCGCGTAGTGTGCGTATGCATCTTGATAATCGCGTAATGCTAACAGCAGATTGCTGATAGTGAAGTTAATTCTGACGTCCAGCATTTTCCTACGCAGTGACGTTACCGTACAAAATATTCATTACAATGTAGGATGTACACAGCCTACGTATATGTCACGTGTTCATGACGCTAATGACAATCCATGTCACTTACTAAATACGTTCGGCATATAAGTACTTAATTATCGGCAAGTTAATTATCGACGTACACAGAAGGCGGATTGCTGTAATTAAGCGACGAGGACCCGACATTACATAACATGCCGACAGGTGTCACACGTACAGTCAGCTCACGCGTACGCATTCACACGATTGGCGTCACTGACAGCCAGTTGCAGTGCAGTTGTTGTTCAGCGTTATTGATTTTTGACGTGTTTTGCAATTGAAACAATAAAAAAACCAAAATATTTCTTCTTAAATCCGTTAGTTTGAATACAGATGTGTTGTCTGAGTAACAAGTTTCATTTTGCGTAATGCAAATTACAATAACGGAGAAAATGTAATTTTTTAATCAACAGGTTCTTTTTTATAACATTAGAAGGTAGGTGATTTTATAATCAATACCATTTTTTATAACCCACAATTCATGGTCAATCGTTCAACATATTCATGTCTGTGTGTACGTGTTGTCACCGGACAAAATGCTTGCCGCATGACAAATGGCGCCACGAACAACGGGCGCAGCCGCCGAACATCTCAGCGCGGCACGACTAACATTAGCTTTCTCGCCACGCGGCCCTTTTTAGGGCTACCAAAAACACTAGAGTGTACGATTGGCGCCATTTTTTCATGCGGCAAGCCTTTTGTCCTGTGACAAGTGGCGCCCAACGTGGGGCGACGATCATCTTGCGGATTCAAGATCCATCCACACCAGCGATCTACCAGCCGGCACACAAAACAACATGGCGCCCAACAAACACCTCTACATGATCCGGAGAAGAGCAGTAGGCTGGCTACCGGAGAGCGTTCAAGACCCGGGGGAGTTCTGATGGCAGCGGTATGCGAACACCTGCTCTCCGGTACCAGCGGCGGACACAGCGAGCCAATCGGGGATCAGAAGCCGAGACGTGACAACTAACGTGCTCGGAGGGAGCCAATCAGCGATCCCGGTTTGTGCATAAAACCAGCCCCGGTAGAAAATTTCGCGCATTTGGCCACGACCTACACCCGTTTACTTCTCTTCGGAGATCTGAACGTCCACCACCAGCATCTCGGAGACCGTTATAACACCGCCCGAGGCACGCGAGTGCTTCGGGCGGTCAATAACTTTGGTCTCAGGCACCATCGTACCCCGTTTACCCGCCAGCCGGTACCTCCGGCCCAACGAACCCTGTCCAGATAAGCTGATTACCTCAGCTGACACCTCCCGTAAAATAAGCGGGATCTCCCAAGGCCCGGATGTTGGCTCCGACCACATCCCTATTCTTCTAGTAATCTCCTACGGCCACGTAAAATACCCCACACTTGAATCCCGCACGACGGCCGTAACAGACTTTAACGCTGCCGACTGGCCTCTTTTCTCACACGCTTTAGCTTCCCTTATATCTCCTCTTCCAGCCCCATCCACCACCTCCGCACAAACCAACGACTACAATGACTTCTTAACAACATCGATTCAGACGGCGATGGCACAGGTCATACCTACGAAACAGATCAGATATTCCCAGCTCAGGCTCCCTCCCCCTGTCCTTGCACTGATACGCCGGAAACGCTGGATCCGCAGCCTCTTAAACAGAGATCGGCGGAACGAGCATCTCTGCTCGGAGAACAGAAGACTTTCAAATGCCGTCAAGATCGCCATAAAAGACTTTCGATCTTCCCGCATTGAGAGCCTGTGTGCTTCAGTACAGGATTCCTTTCACTCCGACACGCCCAGATTCTGGAAACAAGTTAAACGTCTCCACAATCCGCCCAAAGCCGATACCCCTCTCCTGTCAGACGACCGCCTTCTTGTCAGCGATGAGGAGAAGGCTGCTGCCTTTCTGGACTCTCTCCAGTCCATCCATAGCTACCCCGTCAGCCCGGAAATTGACGTCATCGCCGAACATTCGATAAACACTTTCTTCACTTACCACGCAGACCCCTTCACCCCTTACGACGTCCTGAACGCAGACCACGACCATCCGCTGGAGCGGCCTATCGACCCAGACGACATCAAAGACAGACGCAATAAATGTAGAAATACTGCCCCCGGACCCGACGGAATACCAAACCGCATTTTAAAAGCGCTCCCTGACACTGCCATCGAAGCCCTAGCGCATCTATATTCTGCGAGTCTCCTCCTCGGCTACGTCCCGCGGGCCTGAAAACACGCCCATGTCCTCATGTTCCCCAAACCTCTCAAAAACGCCAGTCTCCCGTCGAACTATCGCCCGATTTCTCTTACGCCTGCAATCTCCAGGCTTTTCGAGAAAATCCTCGTCGCAAGGATACATCCCCACCGCAAACTCATAGCGTCCTCCCCAGTACCCAGGGCGGATTCCGCCCTGGCTACAACATATATGACCAACTTGTTCGAGTTATCAGCGCCATCCAGGACAACTCGGCCCGCAAACGCCCGACCATCTTAGCCCTACTCGATATCCGCAAAGCCTTCGACTCTGTCTGGCACAATGGCCTCCGTTTTAAGATCCTCGGATGTCACTTTCCCCCAACCATCATCAAATGGCTCTCCCAGTTCCAGGATGGACGCACTGCACATGTCCGAGTCCGCCAGCATCTCTCAGCACCCTTCCACCTCAATGCCGGTGTCCCCCAAGGCTCCGCCATTAGCCCGTTACTGTATATCATTTTTACTAAAGACACCCCTCCCACCCGCCAACTCTACCCTACCTATCAGCAGGCCTAGCCCAGTACGCAGACAATACAGCTTACTGGGTTTCAGCAGGCGCACACTGGCAAGTCACAACCAAATTGAAACAAATCCTCGAACCTTTCTTCGCCTACTGTAACACTTGGCGAATAAATGTAAACGCGGACAAAACCCAACTCTGTGTTTTCAACTCTACCGGACGCAACATGACTCATTTCTATAATACACCAGTCCGCGTAGGCCCATCATCAGTACGCCCGAAGCGTGATTGCCATTATCTGGGCGTCACGATTGACTCCAAACTTACCTGGCGACCACATATCAAAAGAACAACGACCATCGCCCGTACCCGCCTCCGTTCTCTCAGAACCCTCAGCCGACTAAACCACTGCTCCAGCGACTTACTAGGCCGCATCTGCGCTACTTGCATTCGACCCATCATCACGTATGACCACCCAGTTCTCCTTACCGCCTTCCCTGCCTACCTAGATCTCCACCGAGTCACAGAACGACGAGCCTCCCAGACCTAGATTCCTTCCTCGTTAAGCTCAACTGGAAGTATTCCCGAACAGCCTCCCGCCGCACTTCCATACAGTCAATAGTCCCTTTAATTAATAGAAACACCCGCAACACAAGCAGACCTTCCTACTTACTAAATCGCCTCCTTACAATAGCCACTGGCCCTTCCCCTCGCCTCTCCCATCGCCGGCGTCAAAGACACAGACACACTAAAACAATGCATACCATTCCCCCGCCAATGACTCATTTCTCCCCGGCGGTAGCGACTAGACACACTAAAGGAGCCTAAATACTCAACACACTGCTAAATTCCCCCACACTCTAAAACTCTAAGCTCTATCTTCGCTTGACCACATGAAAACACACATTCTAGTTCCTCACACTTACGTCCCCGCTTATAATTCTCAAATCTGTTCCTTCCGCCTCCCTTGACGGCACCCTGTCGCCGCCTAACAGATTAGGCGACCTGCGTCACACGTCCCTGTCTTGGCCGCCCCCCTCCCCAAAAAAAGGACATCGAAGAAGAAATAAATAAACAAAACAAAATGAATGAATAAAGATGCCACCAAACAACTATAATGGCCACATCCATCTACCTCTCCCGCTCGCATATGGCTACCCACTACACTCGCACACAATACTCTCCCAACTTCGTGCCTCCACCTTCTCAACGGCCCGGTCAGCTGGCGTTCGTCTCCCCTAAAATCCCTTACCCACATGGTTGAAGGGAGCTAGTCTCCAAAACAGCCCGAGTCCGACCGTATTGGTCGGTCTCAAAAACGAAAAAAAAAAAATTCGCGCACTCTTCATCGCCACGCCATCGGACGCACTTCATCTCCTCTCCTCTCTCGGACGACATCGGCGCGGAGTCAGCCAGAAGGAACGGCCGAAGAATAGAACCGTCGTTCTTGCGTCTTTGCCCTCCAGTTCCGCGCCAGCGATAGGACGTCGCTGGGCCGGCAGTCGACTCTACATACCGCTGCCGAAAGAAGGGGAGGACTGCAGTACGCCACGATCAGAGGGCGCAGCCGCCGAACATTTCAGCGCGGCAAGACCAACATCAGCTTTCTCGCCACTCGGTCCTTTTTAGGGCCACCAAAAACACTAGAGTGTACGGTTGGCGCCATTTGTCCGATGACAGTGTGTATGCTCACGCATTCAGGTAGACGTGTGTTTCTTCATGTCTACTTAAATTTAAATTCATTTAAGCACCAAACTTACCTTAGTTGTTGTTTGCGGTAGAATTATTGAGAAAAAGAGGGAAGGTTTTGACAATATAGGTCTACTGCATACCAAAACTTTGCCGAAAATGTGTTTACAGTTAAAAGTAAAGAATAAGAGAGGTTTTGAAACGTTAGGTATAGAAAAGAATGTATACACACAAACAAACAAACACACCCACACGCACAAACACACACACACACACACACACACACACACACACATGCACACACGCACACAGATTGTGCTGGAAAGGAATGTGAAAATACCGTCACGGGTGACTGAACTCGCTAGTTACTAATAAACAGGAAGCGCGTTCACCTTGAAGCTTTTTTACAAAAAGTATACGGGCTGTAGGGCAAGAGAGGATACAAAGGAGTTGCTAGTTCCAGTATTGTATGTTTCCGATCTGATGATGAGCTGTTAAGGATAAAAGCGCTAATGGGGAAAACTTTTCTATAGTGATGTTCTTTCATATCTACAATTTATAATTTAAACAGAAAACATAAATAATTATATATGCACACAGACACACACACACACACACACACACACACACACACACACACACACACACACACACACACACACACACACACACACACACACAAACGTAAACTTTCACGACAGGTGTTTACATTATCACACTTTTCAGCGTTGTTAGACCGTGGTCTAAGTTGTTTATGTTTTGACCAGTAGTTTCGGCCATACGGATGACGGACATCTTCAGTTGCGGGGGGGGGGGGAACAGATCACAACAACCGCTAACGAATACGAAAAGTCGCGTGGAAACACAGATTACAACCACCAGCGAAAAGAACAGTCTTTGTTTGCATTCGTTCGCCGGTGGTTGTAATCTGTGTGTTGCCCCCCCCCCCCACTGAAGGTGCCCGTCAACGGTCTGGACGAAGCGTCTGGTGAAAAACATGAACAACTTCACCACGGCCTAACAACCCTGAATAACTGTAACAATATAAACAAACTTTCTGTAAAAGGGGATACTGTAAGTCTTGGTGTAAGGTACAAACGTTTAGGGTAGTGTACACGTCACACTTTCTGTACAACAACAAACTTACGTGATAAAAGTACTTGCATGAAAGCGTTTTGCTGTAAACCCAGCGGAAATTCCAAATTAGTATAAAGCAACAAAGGCTTTGCTCTATATTTAGTAATAAATATACCACAATTCCTTTCATACCGACTGCTACCAAACACTGATACTTGTAGGAACTATGTATACCAACTAGTTTTAATAGATAGAGATTTAAAAAAAATCCTTACTCGGCTGTGGCTGAGAATTCCTTCCTTATGTGACATTTAAAGTAAGTCAGATATCCTCAAATATATGAAACGGGCCCGACTTCTATATCGTAAAAGTAGTGATTTCGACTCTCTCATGTATATATATACCGGTAGTTGCAGTTGTGTAAAAATTTAATATTAAAAATATATTATGTCTCTCGCGAAAATTTTTAAGAACAATTAATTTTACCTATCGTTCACTGAGTCTTAATGAGTAACTCTTTGTTCATAGATAATGCGCCGTATTTCGGTATTTAGCCTTTATCTTGCATTTTGTCATAATATTTATGTATTCATTCTGTTTGCCTTTGAAATCTTTTTTTTTAATAGCCATGAAATAAATGTTTAACCTTACACATATTAAATATCATCAGTCTTTTTTAAAACGTTGTTTCGACAAAGTTTTACTTTTTTAAAGCTACACATATTGAAAAGATGGAAGCCTCTCGAACACCCGAGAGCGTCCTTTACCTGTCCCTCCGCTAGTCGAGCAGTATGTAACCTCAGTCAAGGCCGCACTCAACTACGTTCCACAGTGCTCTGGAGAACACTTGAAATACGCATTAGCTGCTGGCACACCGCAGTAAGGAAGGAAAGTTTATTCTAGAACACGCGCGCTTCCTATAAAAGCGACAGATTGTGGCTTTGTCAGTACAGTTCACGTTGAGCGATTTCCTTAGTGCGGATTGAGTTATTGTCGAAGTGTTGTATAAATTTATTACTGTGTTATATTTACTGAAACACTCTATTACTTAAGATTGTTATTGCGTGTGTACAAATTTAAATTTAATTGTTTTACGAGTCGATTACAAATTATTAATCGTGATTAAGTGAACCTGGTAATTAGTGATTTCATTGGTGTCTCTATTTGGTTTCCGGTGTACCATACGACGATCCGTGAGACAGTCATAACAATATGTTATTATATTTTTCGGTTTCTGTATTGTATGTTTATACCTTAGTACGCAATGTCTGAAACAAAAAGGAATATTTTAATATTACTGTAAAAAGTTAAGTTTGTATTACTTTTCAACCAGAAAAGTAACAGCGTCAACTTTAGTCAGTTGTGCTTTGGATTCGACTATATAAGAACTCATGTTGAATACATGAAAGCCAGTGGCAATTTATTTCCCACACGCAGACGTCAAGCTTATCAACAAACTTATATTAAATGAATGTTCACAAGTGTGCGTAACCGCGCGTGCAAGAGAAGGACTTAGTGAAAAGTTTCGAAGGAAAAGTTTCTGTAACCAGTTGTCGAGAAGTCAAACTTTGGTTGCGCGCCGAGAAACAAACGAATGCAATTCCTAAGTTTGAAAAATGACAAGACGTCATTTACTTATTCCCGCTTCAAGTTACTTTCAGTGTTCTCGACTGAATATTGATTTTACCGTGCTGCGCCGTAACATAAAATATTTCTGAAAGAAGTTACATTATGTTTACTAAAGATTTTAGGAGAGAAACAGAAGAATTGCTTTTACACGAGTGATAATTAACGTAAAATAATCTGCAATAAACACTTTACATGTGTATTTAGTGTTTCACCGATTTGAAATTCACTATTTGGTCAGAATCCGTTGAGATCAAAGGACCTATCCTTCTCTAGATATGTCTTCGTCCTCTACTGTCGTGCAATTTTTCCTCTTACAGTATTACTGATCTTTGTTTTCGTTTTCCCTTAACATATTTTATTCTATGTTAGGATAAAAAAAGTGTATACACATGTCTACACTGTCACAGCATTAAAGAATCATATATCTGTTTTAAATACTAAGCGTTTACATTTCCATTTCTCCCAGTGGTAATTATTCATATAGTTTAGACTTCAGTATAATTGTCTACTCCATCTAGTGCATAAAATGTCTATATCCAAGTTACTTGGTCTTCCATAGATTATACTTCCAACTTTCTGGCGCCTTCACAAAGCATTTACTATTTTAGTCGCCAAGAGCATAAACAGACTAACAGAATCATTTCTCTACGCACAATATTACTACTGGATTGCATGGATCGTGATTTTTGAACAGTGGTATAAAAAATTAAACGACAGAGAAACTGACAGTCATAATTATATTAACTCTCTCATAAAAAGATTCCTCTGTTCGTCTGTTCTGCTGAATTTATAAATATAACAAATAATAACAACAATTAAGTTAATAGTTAAGAAATTGCAAAAACGTTGAACAATTATATCAATAAATCGCAAATACAGTGTTCTAATAGCTGTAAATCAATTAACCGTGTATAGGATGAGATAAAAGCGCTTGCTTTCACTTTTTTTACTTACATTTAATAGTATGGATCTAACAATTATTGTTAATAATAAAAAAAATATATATTAAATAAGTAATTTATTAAATATACAATAAAATTAAGTTAGTTAATTACTTTGCTTTAAATAATTAAATAAACATTACGTTTTTGTTGATTTTTGATCTGGAAAAAGCATTTAATAATGTAGACCGTCAAAAGTTATGGAATATTATGGATAGACGAGGATATCCACAGCATTTAATAAATTCATTTAAGATCCTTTATAAAAGTACATCTGTATTCTTTGATTTGAATGGTAGCCTCTCAGGTAACATTCAAATAAATAAGCGATTTAGGCAGGAATGCTGTGTTTCCCCAAACTTGTTTAATATATACATTGACGACATGTTGAGAGCATGGAAATCCAGAGTGACTTCGGGAATACAGCTTAACAAATCAATTTGTATGTGTTTCCTACTATATGCGGATGACATAGTTCTTGTTCAAGAAACTGAGGATGATTTACAAATAGCTATGTTTCAATTGAAAGAAGTGGCAAGAGAGAACTCACTGACAATTTCAGTAAGAAAGACCAAAACCATGGCCTTTAAAGATAAATGTCCAGTAAGGGCTAAGATAGTTATATACAACAGCACTCTAGAACAGGTGAGCCGTTTCAAATATCTCAACTGTGCAGTAAGTTATGAATCTGGATATCTGCCAAATATAAGAGCGAAGATAAATAAATTAAGGAATATTTGCAGTACGATTTCTATAAATTGTATACTATATATTAAATTTTATAAGTCAATTGCAATACCTACGTCGATTTATGCGATTGAGGCGTGGGTCATGACAAAAAAGGAAAGCGGCAAGATTCAGAGTGCTGAAATGCAATTTCTTCAAAATGCTTTAAAATACACATTGCAAGATAGAATAAGGAATGAAGATATCAGAGCAGAACTTGAAGTAAAGGACATAAATTAAATTATTTCAATATACAGAAGAGAATGGTGGGATCATCTGCAAACAATGACAGCGTATCGATTGCCGAAAGCGGCACTGAACTATTAAGCCATTGGTAGAAGTGACGTGGGTCGTCCGAGGATGAGATGGGTGCCGTAACAGGTTTATATAATCTAATCCTTGATGACAAGAAGACGAAGAAGATTATTGATTTTGGTTTTCATTTTTCCGTAACATTCTTTATTCTATGATGGGATAACAATGTACATACTCATACCTACACCGTCACAGCGTCAAAGCATCATATATGGTTTTTAATTATAATAAATTATGAGTGTTAACATTTCCATTTTCCTAAGTGATAATTATTCTCATAGTTTAATAGATTTCAATATAGATTTTAATATAGTCTTCTGTATAAAATGTCCATATCCGACTCACTTGATCTTCGGTAGATTAGACTACCTTAAGTATTACTTTAAACTTTCAAAATATTTCAGGTACGTTCAAATGGCATTTAGGCCTACAATTTTAGTCGCCAAAGGCATAAAAAACTAACTGAATAATAATTGATCTACAAATAATATTAATACGAGATGGCACGGATTGCGAGATTAGGACAGTAGTATAAATAACTGAACGATAGAAAAGTTAAAAGGTATAACAGTATTAAAACCCTTATAAATGATTACTCTATTCACTAGTTTTCTCACTTTACAAATATAACAAATAATAACAACCTTTAAATTAATAGATAACAAAATTACAACAAAACTGAAGAAATACAACAATACATTTCTCGAGTATCTGTAAAAAAATTTGCATGAGTATCAGCAGTGTATAAAATGAGATAAAAGGCGCTTGTATTCTTTTTTCAAATTTTGTACTTACATTTGGCATCATATGTATAACATTTATTCTCAGTAGTAAATAAAAAATAAACATTATATGTGTAATTAATTAATAAAATACTAATTCGGTTTTACTATGTTATACTTTATTTCACCCTGTATTACGTAGTAAGAATGTCGGCTGTCTGTTTTGTAAGCATTATTAATTATTTGATTCAGGTTTCTAAAGCATCTTAGAACCATCATGTTGAATCGCGATACCTCTGGACATTATTTACAGTAGACACGATGAAAAAGCCGCGTGACCCCTGGAAAGCATGGCGTACAATGGATGTGAGTTATGTAACTGTCGGAAGAGGCTAAAATACAAGTTTCTAGCGCCCTTAAAACGACGATCTTTGTTCTTAAAACTGGGACCTTGGGCTATGGAAACAACCCCAACAGAAATCAGGCCAGGCCAGTTAGGATACCTGAAGGTTGCAGCCCAATCATCTAACTACTTAGCTAGAGGTTGGTAACATCCAGTAACTAAACTAAAACATACTCAAAATCTTTACGAAAAGCCGGACGGATCTCAACGGATCCAAGGAAGAGATGGCTTCAGTGAAAGCGGAACAGGCTGAAAGTTTATACCTTGACGTGGAGAAGAAGAAAAGATGAAGAAGAAGAAGAAGAAGAAGAAGAAGAAGAAGAGGAAGAAGAAGAAGAAGAAGAAGAAGAAGAAGAAGAAGAAGAAGAAGAAGAAGAAGAAGAAGAAGAAGAAGAAGAAGAAGAAGAAGAAGAAGAAGAAGAAGAAGACTCAATAAGCTTCGGATTGATTAATCAGTACCTACGTGTTTGTTTAATAATCAGATGCGTTAATTACTGTACGGCGCATTATCGTTACTACGACATATTGACAATGATTTTACAAAATTAAATAATTGTAGAATTCAAATTACTCTGAATTTTCTTGAAATTTTTAAAATATAGGTCAAGTATACAAGGAATCATTGTACAAATAATTCACTTTAAGTAAACATTTTTAATTTTGTTTTTACAATACATAAAATTGAGGATCGGAAAATTACATGTAGGCCTATTGCTTTATAATCCTTGATTATTTTTAATTTTTTAAATAGTGATTTACAACACTGTAGCTGCTAGGATTTCTACTATAGCGTTACGTCAGAAATACAAAGGGAATGCACTTGTGCTTATCGCACTGCTATACACTACACGCTATATTTTGCTTCCTCACACCCACTGACCTCGTGTACCTTGTAATGTGTATCACAGTACTTCCTGCGGCTATTACTGTATGCACGCGACCAGCGCGTTACCTGTAGTGTAACCCAATTATTTGCAAACATACCACGATTCGCTGTTCTCTAGTGCCTTATCAGTATTGACTGAACAAGAACCTTTACTTAGATTCTAACAGGGTTCCCATTACTTTGTAGAAAATTGAAACAAATAATAGTCTTTTATATTCTTACAATTTCTACAGTATTATCGACTGCTGATACTGCAGAATTCTTTATACTAAAATCTACAAACGTATTTTTACATTTATTTAACATTTTATATTACGTTAAAGTATAAATGTGTTTATTTTCGCTTGAAATTTTAAATAAAAAATTATATAATTTTTATTACATAGTGTAAGCGGTATGGAACTACAATACACACACATTCACATATTATTACGACGGTCTCACTGATCGTCGTACGGTACAGTGGAAAACAAAATACAACCACCACTGAAGTTACTAACTACCATCTTTTATTAATCACAGTTAACATTTTGAAATCAGCTACATAGTGTCGTACAACAATTCAAGTTAAATTTGTACCTACGCAATAATAATGTCAAGTAATAGAGTTTCACACTAAATATATAACACATTGATCACTTCTCACAATACTTCGACAACCACTCGACCCGCTCTAAAGAAATCGCTCAACACAACAATAGTTTTCCATCCTACTGCACGAAACGTAATGCGTATCTCAAGTGTTCTTGAACGTCTGGACGTACTGTAGTGCGGCCTTAATTGAGTCTACACCAGCTCGACTAGTGGTGGGAAGGGTGGAGGACGCTCTCGGCTGTTCGATAGGGGTCTCCTTACAATATATAAGTTTAATATAATTATATGATTAATAATTAATACCCTTTCTCTATCGTTGCAAGCGATTAAGTTTAACATTTATACAAACTATGATTCTAAGCTTTGACAACAACGGATCACGTTTCAGCTATCTACAATTATTTTGCCTGAAGTAAATTTAATAAAAACTGACGACCGAAGCGAGTTCTCAGTTTTCTCTGGCATTAACTTGACCATTTGGCATTAATATGTCCGTCTATCTGTCTATTTTCGGTGCATGTTTGGGAACCACGATTCTCTTGCTGTTCGCCGACGACACGGCGGTGTATGCTGTCGATCGTAGTGCTGAAATGGCAGTTATCTGATTCCAGGACCAGCTTGAGGAATACGTTGAGTGGGCAGAGGGATGGAAGGTCACCATCAACGCTACCAAGAGCACAGCCGTAGTCTTCTCCAGACGCTTAAGGCTCCCTGACAGACCCTACGTAGGCGATACTCCGTTGCACTGGTCTCGAGAGGTTAAGAACCTTGGGGTCCACCTCGATAGACGTCTTACCTGGTGGACACACTCCGAGCAAGTAGCCCGCAAGACCGCTCATCGTCTCCACCTATGCGGCGCCAATGGCTACCTACCTGATTCCCGTATGGGGCTACTTGGCTAAGACCAATAAGCAAAAGCTTCAGTCTCTCCTGGAACGAGAATTGCCCTGGGCGTGCAAAACCCACTATTTGACATCGAATAAAATTATCCGTGAAACCCTGTGTGTCCGTTCCCTGGTCGCCACTAAACGGACACTGTCCCGGAAATTCTATCGCCGCACCGCCCGTTTCAGGGTAACCCTCGGTCGCTACCAATCTGTGCCAGGTGCATCTTGGGCCCGGCCTCGGCGTACCCTAACTCTCAATTAAACTTGATTAATTGAAACCCCACGGCCGGTAGCAGGCCACACCCTAATATGGCCCTATCTATGGTCGCTGCGGCAAGGGCTCTATTTGAAGCTCGGGACGCAGCATACGAGCGGGCGACGGGTCAAGCAAAAGATTCTCTTCCCTGGCCAGTAGCTTTGGTCAGCGAGTAAACCCATTCATATACCCGTGAATGGCACGCGGGCGTGAGCCATGTGACCTTGTAGCGCCCACTCCGGGTGGCCGAGGAGAGGCCTCTGGCTCAAACGGTTGGTAATCACCGCCGGTTGTGGATGGCCTCTCGTGGTTCCAAGATCCCGCCCTGATAAGCACTGCTTCCTTCGGCGGCATCAGCGCTGATGTTCCAGAAAAGTCCGTATCGCTGCGAGAATGGGGACCTGGAATTCTTATAGGAAATCCGATCGGGAGGGAGGGTGGTCTTCCAAGTCCAGCATCTGTGTCGGGCCTCTCACACCATTCCATCATGTCCATACTAACCGAACCTCAGTAGAGCTCGGTACCCCTAACTTGTTGTTTCTCCCCTCTTCGGTCGACTGGCGTCCGTGGAGTTCGTGGAGTAACGTAGTTGGCTGAAGAGAGGCGGCAGTCACGTCAACATGCCTCTCACTCGCCTGGAAAGTGTGTGGGAGTTCCCCTGCGCGCTCCAGAAAGTGGATGATAAATCATAATCCTCCCATGTGTGGGGGGGGGGCATGCACTTGTACTTAAATTAGAACGCGGCGGTTCATCCCGCAATCATTCTGACCTTTGGGGACGTCGTGTGGAGTGCACTATGTAATCAAAAACGGTACCACGGGATCGTGAAGTAGCTCGGCCGTTGTCCTGTCCGGGTATAGCGGAGTTGAGGAAAGGATTGGTAATGTAGCCCAATGCGAAAGGAGTGCTGCTATCGGTTTTATTTTGAGATCTTCGACTCCAAAGTTTGAGCCTACATGTATTTACTCTGAAATGTAAAAAGTTCCACCTAAATTGTTTATAATGTTTTCGATATCGTAGGGAACAACCTTGCGTCCCTTTTAGAAATTTCACTTCGGCTGCCTGAATCTTCTGCACGTCCCTTTACCAAAGCCCCATGTCTCACTAGCATACAGCAATGTGGGGACAGCCACTGTTTTATAAAATTTCATTCCGGTATCCTTCCGTATTTTATTTTTCAGAGAGCTACGAATCGTTTCACAAATAGGTCTAATTAATTGGATAATATTTAATAATAATTATTATTATTATTAATTACAAGAAACATAAAATGTATATTAAAATTTTTCTTAATTGTTAGTAATTTCTTTTACTCAGTTTTTTATATACCGATTTATGCACGTAATGGTGCAAAGTATTTATTAAAAAAACACCATATTCTTACAATATATTTACTATCACGGTAAAGATAATGCTATGAACGACTATCGCACAAGTGCAAGCCACGTATTTATATATTTGTTATTTTTCTTCACACGCTGATATCTCAGATATATCATTGTGATTTATGATATTATCAGTAGGTGGGTTATGTATATAGGTGCATATATGTATCAGTGGGTTTGTTTCTGTGTATAACAAATTAAATTAAATTACATTACATTTAACGATATTATTTCTTATTCTTAATATTTCTATACACAAACAACAAAAGATCTAGTATAAAATAATAAAAACCTATTTGTTACTATGTATCACGAGTCTAGCTAGGTAGATGACCGTTGGGTTGCTACACGTAATACAAAGTAGGAATCCCCGGGAGGCAGGGATGTGGCGAAACGGTTACAGGTAATCTGCTTACCTTCAGCTGTGCACGGCGAAACTCTCTATATTTTATTAAAAAAAAAAAAAATTAACTGATCTGTTGTTTGCTCTTCTAGGCGCCATAGTGTTTTATTTGAAAAACAAAGTCGACGAGACAGAGTAGACATGAGATTGATACCTCTCCTCGACATTGTTCTAAATCTCCAACCATTGTTATATGTAAAGCTTAATTGTTGAATTGTTTTTTAGACGTAAGAATACTGAAAATTAAAAGCGTATAATTTCTAATTAACCTAAATATCCACTATATAATTAGTTAATGTATTCCTTTAAATTTATTTTTCCGTGGAACATCAATTATAAGCGATTAATCTAGTGGTCTAAAACAATATATCAAGTAACCTTTACTTGTTTATTATTTTTATACTGCTTTCGGGGACCACTTGCCTCAATGATTCGTTAATGCTGTCTGCGCTTCTTGCTGCTCTACTTCACATTTCTTGTTGTGTGTGTGTGTTTGTGCTCTCTATATTTTACAAATAAAAGGAAAATGGAAACTGACCTAGAGATTTTGCTGTTGTTTGCTCTTCTAGCCACAATAGTATTTTATTTGCAAAACAACATCATGCATATAAAGTAAACATGAACATCTCGTCATCGTTCCAAATCTCCAAGCATCATTATATGTAAAGCTTAATTGTCGATTTATCTTTTACGAATAATAATAATACTGAAAGAAAAAAATATCACTTTTAATTAACCTTACCTTATATCCTATTTTATAATTAATTGATACGTTCCTTGAAATTTATTTTTTATGTAGAACATCAATTGTTATCGACAAGTCTAGTAGTCTATACCTAAATTTCAAAGCACGTTTTCTAGTTTATATTTTTTTTTAGAGTGCTTTCGGTGACCACTTGCCTCGATGACTGGTAAATTCTCTCTGCGTTTCTTTGTTTTCTACATTACATTTGTTGTTGTGTGTGTTGTTAATTTATTATTGTGTCAAATATGATTTTTTATTTTTTATTATTTGCGTGTATTCATGTACTAGTCGACTGGTTTATTTTTTGTATACACAATTTTTTATAATATGCCTTCTTATAGCTTTTCTATTGACTGAACGAATTTGGTACTGTCTGTATTTGGACCTGACTGTGACTAGAAACTCTGTGTTGATGGCTTGTAATGCTAGGATGCTTTTATATATTAGAAAAAAAAATCCTCTGTTGCAAACTACTACTATATGGAAAATTTCCGGTCAGCGTTTTCAAGCTGCACAGCTCATCATTACATCGGGAATATAATTGGCTTGTGACTATAACCACTAACACAACTTTATTAAGTAAATATTAATTAAATACAAATCATTAAAATTATAACAGAGGTTTTAAAAACACAAAAACGTGTTAGTTTTACAATGGAGGGTAAACATGTGTTAAAGGTGTGTTTATGGGGCATGTGTGTGGGGTGGAGGGAGTGGAGGAGCTAGTATAGAGAACTTCGAGTGACTGTACAATCTAAGTACAACAGGAATGTAAATTCTAAAATTAACTAAACAAAATAACAGGTTTTAACAAAGGAGCTGTAAAGAATTCTATATATATTAGATTTTGGAGAATGTTTGCTTCGCTGTGTTGCCCTATGTGCATGGGATGACTGATCGTATTGGCAAGTCCCTAAGCCGGCGCGACGTGAGACCAATTTTCAAGTCGACCAAGACAATCCAGCAGTTTCTGAGACCAGTGAAAGACGTCTGCGAAACGCTCTCGCTGTGCGGAGTGTATGGAGTTTGTTGCTCGTGCAGCCACTTGTACATGAGAATTACGAAACTCAGTGTGCATGCCCACGTGTTGATGAGCACAGCCGCTACTGCCGTTTGGGGCGGCCGGAAAAGTCTGCTACAGCAGGTCACCCACTCGCCAATGCCGACCACCGCATACTCTTTGAAGAGGCGAGGCTTTTGTCGTCGGTGAGTGCGTATTTCCCTCGTCTGCATATGGAGTCTGTCCGGATTCGACGCTCTGGGCTGTGCGGTTGTGCGTCGCAGAGACGAACCGCTCGGTAACTGAGTTCCGAGGTACCTTCTGGAGCTCCTGCCTCGTGGCCCTGCCCAAGTAGGGTGTGTGCTCTGTAACAGGCCGATTCTCGGCTGTTGTGCTAGCCTACACTAGCGCAGTATACACCGAGGGCGTTTCCACGAATCACCTGGACGTATACGGTACCTGCTCATCCCAGCCACAAGAGGATTGTCTGGGAACCTCGCCGCATGTGCATAAAATTTGCGTGCAAGCCGCCTGAATGTTTCGTCTCAGGAGCGGAAGCCAAGTCCTCTCCTTAAAAGGCGTGATGAGAAGCGACGGGGGATTTTGGCCGCTAGTCGAAGACCCCTGTCGAGGACGCTCTGCAACTTCTTTTCATGCATTGCGGCGAGTTAACCCCAAACCGGGCAAGCGTAGGTAATGACCGGCAGCAAATACGCGCCGACGATCATCTTGCCCAATTTCCTGGGCATGGCTGAGCTGATCAGGAGTGGAAACAGTAAGCTCAGACGAGCGGATGCTCGTTTAAGAACTGTCTGAGCGTGGGTACGCCAGGTGAGCCGACGGTCGAGGTGTAATCAGAGGTACTTGACCTCGTTGGACCCGCGCAAGTACGTTCTGCCGATACGTAACTGCCTAACAGGATGCTTCCGTCGCTTCGAGAATTCGACGTCTACACTCTTGGTAGCGTTGAGTTGCACTCTCCAATTTTCAGTCCAGTCCCCGAGCGTGTCGAGCTGGCGCTGCAGTCGTAAGACTGCTCTTTCTACATGACGATCGGCCGTAAATACGGCCGTGTCGTCCGCAAAGAGGGCCACCTGGACTCCAGGCTGTCTCGGCACGTCATTGACGTAGAGTGAGAACAGAAGGGGGCCAAGAACACTACCTTGAGGGACGCCGGCTGTGATTCGCCTCTCGGAAGAGACTGAATCTCCAACTCTCACGCAGAGGGTCCTCTCCGTCAAAAAGCTAGCAACCAGATGGAGGTAGCAGTCCGGGAGCTGGACTTCCCTAAGCTTGAATAATAGGCTATCATGCCATAAGCTGTCGAAGGCTTTTTCAACATCCAAGAAACAGCCAATGTTCCGTTCTCTCCGAGTCCCGGCGTCCGTGATGTATTCCACCATTCTCATCAGTTGATGAGTGGTCGAATGCCCCACACGGAAGCCGAACTGTTCGGGGACCAGGACGTCAAAGTTAATTAGATGTTCTCGCACACGACGCTGCACGAGTCGCTCAAAAACCTTGGACGTAGCGAAGAGTAGGCTGATAGGCCGGAGGTTGTCAGGGCGGGAATCGTCCTTTCCCTGCTTCGGGATCACGATGACCGTCGCCTTTCGCCATTTCTTGGGAAAGTAGGCCTGTCTGAGACACGCGTTGAACAAATCAGTCAAGAATTGAACTCCAGGTTCGGGGAGAAATCGTAGAGCGGTGTTCGTGACACCGTCCGGGCCTGGAGCTTTTCTTGGCTGAAGTTCAGCGAGCCGTTCTGCGACCTCATCCAAAAAGATGGGTTCGGGCTCCGCCGTGGTCGGAAGAGACAAAAAGTCTTCCACAGCCATCTCGACTTGTTCGTCGAAGTCCCAGTCCATGGGCGGGTTGGGAGCGAACTGTCGCTCAAAACACAAACCCAAGTACTCGGCCTTCTCCTCCGGGCGACCCAGGAGTTGTCCGAACGGTCCAACGATGGCGGGGAGAGGAGGTCGTCACCTCCGTCCCGTCATCGCGGGAGGTACTCTGTACGGTTGACTTTGCGGGTTCGCATCCTCCGTTTGGGCTACAGCGAGTTCCCAACAGCTACGTTGGAACGCCTTCAGACTGCCACGCAGTCGTCCGGTAAAGCGATTGTATGGTGCCTTATCTGCCGGATCACGGGTCCTCTGCCAACGTTTCCGGAAGTAATTCCTCTCGCGAGCGAGAAGAGAGACTTCCTCAGGGATGCGTTGGTAGTCAGGCGTGAAACCGGCTCGAATACGTGAAGACACGCCTATAGCCGACATGATTCCCTCTTCGATCCCCGCAACTGCTTCGTCTAGGAGGCGAACGGAATCGAGTGGGCCCGCTGGCGGCAATCTACGGCACACAGCCGGCCCGTAGCGGTCACAATCGATAACCTTCTTCTCGTCGCGTGCATAGGCGTGCTGGGTAGCGACGTGGACCAAGATGGGGTTGTGGTCGGATGTCAGATCCGTAAGCGAGAATACCTCGACCGGACAGACAATTCCTTGGGTTACCGCAATATCCAGAACATCGGAAGCCGCATTAGGTAGCGTCGGAAAGAACGTGGGTTGCTCTGGACCAATCACCATCGCCCGGCGCGATTCAACATAACTGAGCAGGCGCCTCCTGTTCGGAGTAATCAAGCGACTATTCCAAACGCGATGCTTGCAATTCAGATCGCCGGCCAAAATTACCCTTCGGTGGGAATCGAAGATGACGTCCAGGTCGCCGACAAGGAGTTCAGCGCGAGGTGGCTTTTATGCTGAAACCACGAGAACGCCGCCAAGAGCTCCGTGGACCTCAATGGCGGTGGCCTCTAGGTTAGTGCGCTGCGGCAAAACGACACGATGATGACCTATAGAGGTCCTCACCGCGATCGTCGTGCCGCCTCCTTGTCGGCTAACTCGGTCATCCCGATAGACCACGTAATTCGGTAATCGAAACCGGTTCGCCGGGGTCAGGTGGGTTTCTGTGAGGAGAAGTACGTCGTGTTTGAACCGAGCCAGGAATTCTAATAGGTCGGAATGCTTGGAACCGGTGGTGTTAGCATTCCAGGCTACGCGCGAGAGGTCTCGTCTAAGGACTTGGTTCATAGAATACCTATGACATTGCAAGCTTCCACCAAGAGCATAAACCTCTCAGTTGGGTCAGCAGTTTCCAGGTGGTCTCGGATGTACCTGAAGGTGGATGCGACTTTCTTGAGGTCGTAGCCGGACAGAAAATCGCGGATGAACTGTGCGTCATCGGATGTGACGGACTGGGCGGTTTGACTGGAAACTGAGGCCGCGTAAGAGCGACCAGGCTTAACGGCAGATCGGGTCTTGTTGGTGGAAGCTACAGGACCAGGGGCAGTCGAGTTTGAAGTAGCGACAGGAAAAGTACGCTGTTGCGCGTCGTCGGACTTATACCGGGAAGCAGGACTTTTCTTGGGCTGTGGGCAGGCAGGAGCTCGGGGCTGAGCATCCGGTGTGGTTAGCCCTTTAGTTGTATGTTTTGTTTTGCCTGCTCGCGGATATCGCGGAGGTGGCAGTGGTGGCTAGGCTACCTCTGGTTCAGAGGCGGGAGTTGGTGGTTCCGCGGAGGTGGAGGGTTGATTCTCCGGCTCCAATACCGAAATATTGGCAACAGGGCGTGTCTCTGCTGCGGAAGGCTGCGCGGTTCGTTTTTGTGCTTTTGGAGGGGGTGGAGGTGGAGCCGGAGAGGGCGCGCGCCGTGCCGGTGGTGCCTTTGGTGGCGGTTTAGCCTGTACTTTAGGCTGCATCTGTGTTTGGGGATGCGATACTGGCTGCCTCGGTTTCGGGAGGGGACCCTGTGGCTTTTGCTTCCGCAGGAGTTCCGCCCTGTATACCGGGCAGTTACTGTAATTGGCTGCATGGCCTTGGCCACAATTGATGCAGCGATAGTAGGACTTGTATGCCACAGTGCAGGCCTGCATGGAATGTCCCATGGAACAACGTAAACAGGCCGGGGCACTGCGACCGACGTCGGTATGATGGCCGAAACTCTGGCACCGATGGCACTGCGCAAGCTTGCCCGGGGAGCGACTGGGTTCCACCCTGACGCGGAAGCCAAACAGCCGCGTCAGGTGGAATAACTTGTCTCCAGCCTTGCCCTTCTCGAAGTGGAGACGGACGAGTAGGAGAGGTACTCGGTTCTCAGAATTGGTGAACAGGCGGAAAATTGCCTGCACCTGGTAACCGAGTTCGCGGAGTTCCAAAAAGATCTCCTGGGGATCGGTGTGCGCGTCAAGCCCACGCAGAATTACAGACAAGGACTTGACTCGTCTTGTGGGAAAGGTATGATATTGCAGGTTATGAGCCTGCAGAAAGGCCTCGACCAAGCGGTGGTCCTCGATCCGACGGACGACAACCTTGACCGTGTCACCGCCAAGCAGCTTGAGGTCAAGTTTGTCGTGGGCCGTGATCAGCCGCCTGTATAAGGCGGCGACATTGGACACCCCGTGGACGAACAGGGGCGGCGCACGACCAACAGCGGAAGCAGCCGGAGCTGCCTCCGAAATAGTCGGTACCGCAGCATTTTGGCCATGAGAAAGCCAGATGCCCATGGCCGAGATCCGAGAGAAAGTGGATTCGGTGGAATGGTTCCTCCTCGGCTTCTTAGCCGGGCGTCTACGCCGACCAACTGTCGCGAAGTCGTCCGACTCGTCCACCGGAAGAGGAGGTAACGGGTGAGTAAGAGGATCGTCCGTTTCCATCGCTCGAGGCGATTCAGGCGAGTCGCCCGCGTGGGGCAAGGCAGAGCTGAGCGACTCGACACTCGTGCCGTCGCCCGTAGTGGGCATGCTGGCCGAGTGTGGCTACCGGGCGGAGACTGCAAGGCAGTCCCTGCCAGACGCCAGGGATCTTGGGTCCGACCGAAGCCACGCGACTTCCCTGCTCACGGCGATACGGGAGGAGCTGGGCTAACGACCAGCTTCGTTAGATACCAGTCCTTACCAAGACTGGTGTCCACTGGTCCCTTTACCTCGGCGATATCCAAGCTCGCTTATCACTGGTGGGGGCTCGCTTGGATCGTCCGGGGAAGCGCTACCTAACAGCCGTGGGCAGGTTAGGGACAAGCACTGATGTTCGGCACTCACCTATGGGCCCAGAGCAGTCCTCTTCTTTCCTGGCCGGTGAGATGTTTGCCGGCGTCAGGTAGCCCTAATAAGGGTCTTCTGCCAGCTGCCACTTGTACCAACTACTTAGTTCACCGGCAGCAGCTGGCTCCTGGTTCTTCTTTCCCGAAGAAAGGTGGTATTCCTCGTCCTGGCGGAGAGGCAGGCGAATGCATAATTCCAGAGCAGAGCAAAGCTGAACAGAAGGCCCTGTCAGTCCGAAGTTTGTGCTGGAGAGAAGTCTAGTACAAGTCCTGAATCGTCAAGCCGTCCGGATTCAGAAACATGCGTCTATTGCAATGAACTGGCGGGTGAGGCCCTCTCATTGAGTGCTATTTGGACGCGAGTTGTGACGAACCAATAAGAATTGGCTTTTCTTCTGATTGGCTGGTGGTGTCAGACAACAACTTCGTGCGGCCACCAATATGTGTGTCCTACTCACAGCCACTAGCCTTAACCACAGTTCAGTGATCACTGACTACGAAACCTTTGTCAGTGTTTTTCAGCCTTCTGCACTGAAGATGGCAGTAGAAGACACGGCCGAAACGTTTGCACCAAACAACCACGGACCACGGCCTTACAGCCCGGCAAGCCGAAGTCCTCATAACATATAAAGAATTCTGTCTGTTCGTTTGTTACATTCTTGTTACTTTAAATGGCTTTCTAATTTTCCAAAATGAATACTTTTAAGTAGTTTTAGCTTAGAGAACAGCTTTGTTGTGTTAAAGGTATCGATAAATATCTGGCTTTTGTGAGTGGAACACTGATTCTTTATTGCATTTAGGACATTTCGTTCCATTTCACATACAGAGCTTTCATTTAAGTTATCTGCTACGTACTTTGTGTTGGTGCTTTCGTTGGTGTATGTTAAAACCGCATACATACGATATCAATATTTAATTTATTGATATAATGCACAATTGTTTACACTCAAACACTAAGAACTAAAAAGGTATAATCAAAAAAGTTATAACAGAAAAAAAGCAATAATGCTTATATGACAGGTAATAAAATTTGCCCATTGTGACAGAGTTTTAAACAGCGTATTGAATCAAAAAGAGTTATCAATTTAATTCACTCCCTCTGTACTCAGTTAATGTGTCCTAGCAAAGCCGGAGGCCGTATTAGCTCACTAGCCAATATACTATTCGCTGATAGAGTGATTTTAGTTGGTCGTTTCTCTTTTTGCTTTCGACTGTACAGTTTTATTGCACAGCGAGAAATCCCCATTTTTTTACGATGACCATTAACTGAAGAGTAGTTGGAAATAGGCGGTAAATGAACGAGTTGTGGCAATTATTGCTTTGCGATAGTTGGCAAAAGTGCCAATAGAGTGTAGAGTATGCCGAATCGGTTATAAATTTACAAATACTCATTTTGCACACGATAAACGGGTTGCCCCACTTTCTGTGTACGTGCAACAGACAAAAGCTTTAAGATTGACGAGGTGTGCTTAGATTAAAATCTATTGCTATAGAACTGATTATCATCATCATCATCATCATCATCTGGAAAAATTAAACCAAGGGTGGTTTGTTTTGGTCTCACATAGGCGTAGTCTATAGCTGGCCACTCCAGCGCTTCCACGGACGTTCCCCAAGTACTGGGGAGAATGAGTAATGCCTTATGGTATCATTCTTTGATGAATGAAAATATCCAGCGCACCTCCAAGTGGTGGTGGAAGGGGTACACATTCAGGTGGTTAACGCGGCTCTGGAGACCAAATAACAGCCGGTATAAGCTGTCCTTCCTTTACTTGTCATTGTCAAGTAGAGGTTACGGCACCCTCTTGCCCTTGGAGTGGGAAATTTCCCGTAAAGACGAATGACCTCCCACTGGCCAACGACGTAGGATATGGGAGGCAAGGAAAAACCAACACACTAAAGATCCTTACTGATATTTAAACATGTAAGACTGGTCTCTTTAGTGTGATAAGACAGCCAGTTTATGGGAGAACACCCAGACAGAAAATCGGGTTGGACGTTAATGCTGAAGGTGGCAGCTCCACCATACGTCTTACCCTGCGATATGCTAGTAACATATCCAGGGAACATATTGTTACGACGGTCTACGTGATCGTCGTAGGTACAGTGGAAACAAAACCAAGACGCCAATTAAGTCGCTAATTACCAGCTTTAATTTTCACAGTTAAACAGTTCGTAATTAACAACACAGTCTCTTACAACAAATATAATAAAAATTTTTCACACGCAATAAAATGTCCACTAATATTAAACACAATTATATAACAATTATCCCGCCCGATTATTAAACACTTCACTAATAACCACTTGAACGCACACAGTAATATCGCCAGATAATCACTTGTAATCGCCCGACAATAAACTCGGACCGCACTGTAAATATCTCAACTAATTCTGAATCTAAGGCCGCTGGCGCCTCGTATTTATACATCCGCGCACAGACCAGAAGGTTCCAAATTGCGTCTTAGCGCCAGTAAGTACGACGTAATTAATTGCGGCCTTGACACAGTCCGCGCGGCTGGCGGCCTCCAGAAAAATCTCGCGAATGGGTCAAGAGTCACGTACGCCACACACATTAGAACGAGATTCTTCTGGAACATTCGACAAACACGTAGACTGTTCTGTAATGTTGTAACATTACTGAATTCATTACTAAATTGTCTCAAATATGGAACGATGCCGGACGGATCAAAAGTTGCTGACCACGGCTAAAGAACTGATGATAATAAAATTATTTGCCATAGAGTCTAATTTATTCGTGGAATACCAGAGGTGTCTTGGAATATACAAAATTTTTCTGCAATATGATTTTCTGTAAATATTACATTACTTCATGCAATCATTATCCGAGAGGAGTCGCGTAGGCATTCCTTCCGATCCGCGTGCAGCTTTTACTAAAGAATATTTACATATTTTTCCTTTCTGGTATCGCATAATGCAAACAAAGCAATAAATATCCGACCGCATTTCAAAAGAACAAAATCATTACGTGAATTGAATCTCAACCGGTAAGGAAACAACGAATCTCATTGAAGAGTGAGCTTTACTAAAAATATCGTTGCTTGTTTTTAATTTTGAAAGTTTGATTACTAACATTAATTATTATTTTTAATAGTAATAAAGTGCTTACACTTTTTTAGACATATCCTACATATTTGCAACACGTACAAAAATTCTAACGGTACCTCAGGATAGTGTAAAGAAAATGAAGCAGAAAATCAAATTTCCCTTGAGGTCACATTTTAAAAGAAATGTTTTCATGAAAATTTTCACCAGTGTTTTCGTTTTATTTTACAGCACATTTACGATTTATCTGCCGTCTTAATGTGAACACAATTATATCAGTCAGTTTAGGCTGACTTTAATTACGGCAGATATTGCCCGAGTTGCTTTTACCAGAAAATCATTGTCGGGTATCGTTCGGCCAAGATCCGCTGTTAGTGTTTCTCAACACTCTCTCGCGTTTTGCGGCCTGAAGTAGATCCCCGAGAGTGGGGCACGAAACGTTGCCGACAACATCGAGATTATACAGCAACCTATCACTGCCTACCAACCCGGTATTCACTAGTTTGTGTACTCTTCGCGGATCAACACTTTTGAAATTAGGTAGAAACTGGGCTCCATGTAGACCAATCTCGCAGTTGTTTCTCTAATGTGTCTGTGCACTAAACTGATTTTCAGAATGTACAACTAAAAAACTTAACTTTTATATACCCTAAAACATTAGTTAATGTTGTCAAAGTCTTGAAATTTATGGAGACTACTGCTTTCAGAATTAAACAATGAATTCATATCAGATAAAGTGTCCCAGTCCATAATGTTTGCAGTAACCTACTCTTTATCACACAAACCAGTTCTCCTCCCAATAGAAACAGACCATCTCACTTTTCTCTTCTATGCACATAAACGCTATGTATATTTACACTAGAATACACATATTGCTAAAAAACCTTTTTAGATAAATAAATAGTAACATCTACAAATCATAACAAACTCTCTCTCTCTCTCTATCTCCCACCCACACACACCCACACATCCACACACCCACACACACACCCACACACACACCCACACACACCCACACACACACACACACACACACAGGGTTATATCACCGCTAGAGGCAACAAACAAGGAGATTTGGTAAAAGCCACAGTGGTTAAATGTAAAAACCATAACTGTATTAAGAATTTCATTTTTGAATGATTTTAAAATCAGAGTTTAAACTGTCGCTCGGGACCGTGATGGCTCAGCAGAGTATAATTCATTTGTACTTATTCTGTTTTCCGTCTCCACAAAGCGATTTTAAATTGTTTTATAATCATCTGGTTGGGAGCTTTCGTCTTACTAAGTATTATATCCCTGAACGTCTTTACCATTTATACAATTTATATATTTTAACAAAAGTTTTAATATTTCTGTTTCAAAATATTAACTATAATTATAATTTTATTAATTTTCAAAATTATAACCAGAAACGGGTTGTTAGTGATAATACCTAATATCCTCAAATTATGGCAATAATAATTCCAGTAAACAGTAGTTGTTCATAGTAGTAAGCTCAAGAGCTGCAGAACTTGCTCACAACTTTGTATAAAACACATATTTTTTCCTTTTTATATCGGCCAATTTCAATTTTTTACTGTTTGTTTTTTATATCGGCCATCTAAGGACTACATGCCAATTTCAATTCTTTACTGTTTGTTCTTTTCTTTTTTTCCAATATTCTTTCATCTTCTCACTGTGTCTCTTCTTCCTGTTTTCAGTCCACTTCGAACCTACGTTTTTCTCTCTCCTACCCTGGACTTCCTACATTTTTAACACTTTTGCTCGAAAAACTTCTCTTTCAATTGCTTCTTCTGGGTGTATATTATTTTTTTCTAAATCATTTTGGACTTTATTAATCTAACTTGATGTTGACTTCTTCCCCCACAGATATTTGAAGATTTGCTTTGTCAACCTATTGTCGTCCATTCTATATAAATGTCCAAAAAATAATAGTCTTCTTTTTCTCGTTGTTTCTGTTATATTTTCTATACTTTGATATGTTTCATCATTACTTCTTAATTTCCAACCTTCTGAAGTTTTTAGTGGGCCTAATATTTTCCGAATAACTCGTCTTTCCAATATTTCTAGTTTGTTATTCCAATGACACGCATCTATTATTCCAATAAACACATTAATGTTCACACATTATTGGAACACATTAATGTTTCAATAAAACTCATTTATTATTAACTAAATTTAAATATTAAAAATGTTCAAATTTTACAATTTCAGTAAGAAAAAACTAAACCTTGAAAAGTAAATATCTAGTGAGGACTAGGATAGTTATAATCAACAGCACTTTAGAACAAGTGAGCCGTTTCAAATATCCCGGCTGTGCAGTACACTATGAATCTGAACATGATATAAGAGAGGAGATAAATAAATTCAAGAATATTTGTGGTACGATTCATAGAAATCTTAGAAATAGAACAAGACACAGTACAACGATTAAATTTTATAAGACAATTGAAATACCCACGTTGATTTATGCAAGTGAGGCGTGGGTCATGACAAAGAAGGAAAACGGCAAGATTCAGAGTGCTGAAATGCAGTTTCTTCAAAATACTTTAAATTATACATTGCAAAATAGAATAAGAAATGAATCTATCAAAGCAGAGCTCAAAGTAAAGGACATAAATGAAATTATATTAATTTACAGAAGACAATGCATCATCTGCAAAGGATTACACAGGATCGATTGCCGAAAGCGGCACTGAACTATTAAGCCATTGATAGAAGAGACGTGGATGAAATGGGTGCCGGAACAGGCTTGTATAACCTAATCCTTGAAGAGGAGGAAAAGGAGAAGACATTTTCCAAAAAAAAGCGAAAATTACTAATGTTTTAATAAAATAACATTTGTTGTTAAATATGCAAATGTGCAAGAAACACTAAAAATCTAAACCAATAAAATGATTTTTCTTAAATATATAAGTATAATGCCTAACGACAAATAATTTAATCCTTGCATTTTCAAAGTACTAGAGAATGCTGAACTCAAGAGTTTTACATTTGTAGATATCGAGGGGTTAGTGGTAAAGTTACCAGAGTCCAAGTTTTAACAATGTTTCAAGACGTTTTATAAATTAAGTTTTTATGGATTTCTCTTCTTCTTTTATTTTTTAACGGCTATCTAGTCAATAAAACGTCTACTAACAGTAAAAATTAACTTTTACAGATAAAATAATTAGAAAATGTGGTGTTAAATATAAATTGGAAAATCTAGTCTTTCAAACCCTTAAGGACAGAGTCTCAAAAATAAAATTCATGGGAGAAATATCTCACCCGTTCAAAATAAATACAGATGTAAGACTGGTGATGGTTTATCCTCAATTCTTTTCAACTGTATCCTGGAGAAAGTTGTGAAAATTTGGAATGAAAAGTTAAACGAATGAAAAATATCACCAGTCATGTTGGGAAAAAGGAACAAACATATTGAAATAAAATGTTTGACATTCGCAGATACTTTGCTATACCTTCTGAACATCTGAGATTTGCAGTAACACAAGTTAATTTTTTAGAGGACATAGCCAGTAGAAGAGTCTTAAGAATTTCTGCAGAAAAAACAAATTTCTCACGAACATGAAAATGCGGTTAAATTCCTGCTAACAGATATTGTTCGAATAGAGATGGTTAAAAAATTTAAGTATCTAGGAAAAATTAATTCAAGAGAATGGTTTAGAAAAAACTGCTATAGGAGAAAGGATTCATAAAATGGAATGAGCATACAGTATAAGTAAAGATATTTACAATAAAATGTGCAATCTAAAAATGCGAAAATAAGGCATTACAGTACAGTAGTGAGGCCAGAATGCCTATATGCAAGTGAGTGTCTAGCATTGAATTATAAGTTAGACAAACTAGAAATATTAGAAAGACGAACTATTAGGAAAATATTAGGCCCACAAGAAACTTAAAAAGGTTGGAAATTAAGGAGTAATGATGAAATATATCAAAGTATAGAAAATATAACAGAAACAGCGAGAAAAAAAGACTAGTATTTTTTGAACATTTGTATAGAATTTTTAACGGCTATGTAGTCAACAAGAAACTCTAATAATAATAAAAATTAACCTTTTTAACAAAACAGATCTTTAAATATCAGTGGGAAAAGAAGTCTACAATAAGTCTACAAGAAGCAATTGAAAGAGAAGTTTTAATAGCAAAAGTGTTACAAATGGAAGGAGTCCAGGGTAGGAGAGAGAAAAACGCGGGTTCAAAGTGGACTGAAGACAGGAAGAAGAGACATAGTGAAAAGATGAAATAATATTGGAGAAAAAGAAAAGAACAAGGAATAAAGAACTGAAATTCGCATGTGGTACTCAGATGGCCGATACAAATAAAAAGACGCCTTTAAAATCATTTTAGTTATTTAGCCCTTCAATTTTCCGTAAATTCACTCGAGTGGACTTGTTTAGATTGACCAATAACTCCACCATATTTACTTTATGACAACAGTAAACATTGTTTTACTGATAACGCGGTAACAGTTTCCACGTAATCGCTAAGTTCATTACTGAACACGTATGGAACACCTCATTAAACTTTAAACTTTTCTGTAGTAAAGCAAATGATTCAGAAGCAATTGTGCGCATCTCCAACCTCTAAACTGGAAACCACATTTAATTCGCGTTGCTGGTACAATCGTTTGGTACGAGTTGGTGGTTTTGAAGTTTCTTATAAAAAGAGAATGTGTTCGTAACGACGCGTAAAAGGAAAGCGGGCAGGGGTTAGTCCAATAGAGGGAAAAGACGACAATGCCATTACGTTAATGGAAACATTTCGCAACTTTACTTTCACCGTTTGCGATTAGTTTTCTTGTTTGTCCCTTCTGTTTCGATCAGCCGTTATGTGATGTGGTCACAAAACTCAACGCAATCAAAGAAAATGTAATAAAATGTAAAGAAACTATGTTACGTACTCGTTATTATAAATTGGATACCAATTTAAAAATTTAATTATAAATTTTTTAACTTACAAATAGTTAATTTGTGAATACAGTGTCAACTTTCGTGTACGAAGAACTAACAGTAAATGTATAGGACTACGCATGAATTCCTAAGTACAAGTTTTCTTGACAAATAATATAACGTTCTAACTGATTAAACTAATTATTTAGACGCACATGCGCACATACGCGCGCGCATACACTCATACATATTGCAATAGGTGAACTTTGCGTATAAAATAATAAGTTAACTCTTGGCGTATGATAGCATGTTGCAATGAGATTTGATTTAAGTGAAGACAGCATGTTGAGACATTGTAGAATAGAAATACATGTCACTTTTGTTAGTTTAAGTTGATTATTGGCAATAAAAAAATTAAGGAGTGTTGTGATGTAGTGCGAACATATGCGTAGGCATAAGTTGATTTTTGACAATAAAAAAATGAGGAGTGTTGTGAAGTAGTGCGAACATATGCGTAGGCATATGGCGAGTGCGCGTGTGCGGGTATGAATAACTGTGGTATGAAAGAACAATAAACAACAGGTTAAATTAAATAACTTTTGTATAAATAGAATTTCAGACATGAGATGTACTAACAGAATATGCATAGAATGAAGACCTATCTAGTGGTAATATATGTTAAAAATTTAAAGAATTAAATCTATGAGTTTTTTATAAAGACGTTTTATGACCCTTAAGAAAATCAATAAAATTAGACAGATTTTATTTGCACGTTTTACTTTGCTCATAGACAGTATTTTGCAAGAAAAACATTATCTGAACTGAAGGGGAGGGAATATTTCGGCCAACGAAATTTGCTGAAACATTAGTTGATCTTATCCTTCATGGGATATAATTCAGTCTCGCCTAGAACTCAAGAAAGTGTTTATGCTTCTGGTTTATGCCGGAGTCTTTTTAAAACAAAAGTGGTTACGAGTTGGGGCTGCTACCTTCAGGTATCCTAACAGGCCTGTTTTCTGTTGGGGTTGTCTCTCCTAGCCGAAGGTTCCAGTTTTAAGGCGCTGAGCACTCGCCTTTCAACCTCTTCCGACAGTTACATAAATCATATCCATTGTACGAAATTCTTTTCAGGGGCCACGCGGCTTTCGCCTTCGAGGACATGGAAGCAGGCTTTGGTGGCAGAGCTGACTTAATTTCTCACGTTCCGACTTTTGTCGGAAACAGTGGGCATTAACCGAAAATGTATTGGTCCATTTCCTTTCGGCAAAGAAACAGCCCTTTGGTACACTTTACCAGCCTTTGACCCTCTAGGGCTACCTAAGGGTAGCTTTGTTGATGTTACCTAAACATGTAATTCGATACAAACGTTAGAGAAGTCGTGATAAGTTATAGGTACACCAAGGAAGAGATGGTTTCAGTGAAGTCGGAACCGGCTGTAAGCCTATACCTTGACGTAGAGAAGAATATCGGCTTTTAAAACAACGAAAAGTGGAGACAAAGATAAATTTCATTGTGATCTGATAGACAGTGGATAAAATATCAATGCTGATTTTAACACATACCACTGGGGGTAACATTATTATGATTAAAGTCACGATTTTCTGTAGTCACCACGTCTTTTGTTTTACTACTGGGCCCGCCCATGACTAAATTGTTCCTTATTACATTCTTTCCATCTGTGTGACTTTAGTGCAATGCATGTTACTATGTTCACTGGAATTTTATATAGGAATTGTGGATACTAACTCCATAGTCTTTTGCTTTGTTAGAGTCATAGTTTTTATTGCTGTTCGAATTAAAATAAGAAATAATTCAAAAATTATTCTAATAAATTATTAACATTCTGAAATTTAATTACATTGGATTTTTGGATGTTTTTGGTTTTAGCGTGCTACTAGTCCGCCGGACGCCTGGAGGACTCGGTATGGGAATGGATTCCACCCTCCAGAAGGAAAAAATGGAAGACAAAATGGAAACTAAACATTCATGGAAAATGGACGTCGAAGATGCAATGAATGCAAGGGGACTTACAGAACAGGACTGTTTAGACCGGCGCTAGTGGAAGGTAGGATGCGAGAGGCGGCGCCAACCGTAATTAAATCGCCTAAAAGAAAGATACAATACATATTTTGGTATTTACGTTGCATCCTTTATTTTTATCTTATTACAGTGATAAAGGAAACGTTTTATAAATAAAAGGGCGAACAGCGTTTTTCTTATATTCTTTTTTATTGTTCTGGCGCATTAATGAAGAACATAGGAGTATATTCGAAGTGAAATTCTGTTAGAGGCAAAAGTTCTCGTTTGTGATTCAAAGCAGAGTGGAGAAACTTGACGGCAGAGATGTACAAGTCAAGTCAGAAAGCTTCATTACCTCTAGCGGATTGCAATTACGCGATACAATGACCCTTTGACACCGTCTCAGGTACCCTCGAATCACGAGTATTCTTATGGAACTACCCCACTGTGCCAGCGCTCACACAGAACAGAGCACACTAATTAGTGACAACTCTTGTAACACGCCGACGCCTGCAGCCTGCACAGAATTCCACGTAAACCTTCTTTTGTTCAGAGATAGAAAGTGTTTTAACGTCTGTTTGTTTAGGCTATATGCAAATCCATATTATGTTTATAAAATTTAACTAATTAACTTTTCTACTTAAACTTTTACTTTAAATATTGTAATATTACGGCTAGCGCCGATGTTGTGTGCTTCTCGTTCGTATTTAAATTATTTTGAAGTCGTTATTTTTGTTAAAACGTATTAATGCTGTGTAATAAAAGAGTCTGATGACGAGTTATTCGGGTTGATTCCCTCGCAGGCGCACGTGGATAGGTGTAATCCGCCGCAGATTCTAATGTTGCTTAAATAAACACAATTTATGTACTCACCATGTACTTACTGAATTCGAAGTTCTATGTAGTTAACAAACTCGTTAACAAGCGAATAGGTCACTCGATTCTAATATCAGAGTGAAATAGTGCCACCTGTGGAAGTACTAATGGTAATCTAACTCGTATCGGTATTGTCTATTAAATAAAAGTCGTCAACTCTTTTTCTGTTACACACTTTGAATGTATTGACATTTTTTAATAAAATTGGAATTTAGGAATCATTATTACTGGCTGTTTGCCTCGTTAGTAATTGACTTTATCCCTTATTATCTCTTAATCTCAGGGTAATTAGAATATTTTGGTTTAATATAAATTTAAAATATAACCTTGAATTTTGGTTCATTAGGTTTAAAAATTCTTAGTGGTTACTTTGAGACTGCAAGATACATAACGGAAAATGTCTGCACTACTGTTTAACGTGAGTAGCTGGAATTAATTAGTATAAAGAACATACTGAAATCATTCTAAAATCATTAACATGGAATTATATCTTCGAATATCGTCAACATTAAATTTACTTCAGGCATACTGAATTGATATTTAGAAACAAAATGGCATTAAAAGTTTTTAAAATTATTAACATAATTGTGATTATGAATTCGACTGTTGTCAACATTAAAGCAACTTCAGGCATGCTGAGTTGATACAAAGTACTATCTATTCAAAATATCCTGTAACTTTTAACCTATACAAAATAAAATTACATAAATGATTGTAATTATAAGTTCGTTATTAATTATCATGTCCATTGAATGCTGAACTCTGGTCAGGTAAACAATTACGATCTGTTGCTTAAATAGCTTTCGTCAAAACATTCATTGATTGTTTATGTATTGGAACAATCGAAATCAGAAGGTTCGACCTACATTCGACCTAAGTAACCTATATTCGAGCTCATATTAACTCATTGTCTATTTCGCTAAGTTGGTTGACCTTCATAATATAAGTCGAAAGATATTTATTTTTCCTATAAAAAATTCATATAAGGTTCATTAATGTTCGTGAATGAACGTCAATTAATTTAGTTATTCACTTTTAACCTCTACGAGATTTCATGGTTACTTCCATGTCTCAATGTAAAAAATCATAAAATTTCTGTTTCCAGTTAATATTCAATAATTATAGTTAAACACCATACTTCCTGTCATTCACTGTATTGCAGCTTATTACACGCTTTTAAGTCTTTACAAACGACCACTAGATGGCGCTTGTGAGATGTGACATTATCATTGTTGAAAAATGTGTCATATGTTACTTGTAAAACAATTGCAGCTCAGATATTGGCCTAGTAGTTTGTTTACAGTGAGCGTTTAAAACAAAAGTGTTTGTGAAAAAATGGAAATTTCATGTGAAGAAAGGTTTTCGTTGGATGATTTTTTACGATTTTAATAAAGGCCTAACTCAACAACAATGCCTCGAATCGCTTCGTACAACTTTTGGTAATCAATCACCATCAGAAAAGACTGTTTACAATTGGTTTGCGGAATTTCGCCGTGGTCGTGCTTAAGTCAGCGATGAATTTCGTGAAGGTCGACCTAAATCGGTTGTTGTCCCCAAAAACATCGATGCTGTGCACAACACGATTAAAGAAGATCGGCATGTGACTTACCGTGAGATAGAGGCATCCTTAGGCATATCGAAGACTGCAGTACATTCGATTTTACATGAACATTTAGCTGTTAAAAAGATCTGTTCCCGATGGATTCCGCATAATTTGACCGAAACTCAAAAACAGGCTCGTGTCAATTGGTGTAAGGAAATGATCCAAAAATTCGACCGAGGAAATGCAAAATCCATATACAACATCGTAACAGGAGACGAAACTTGGATATATTCGTACGAGCCGGAAACTAAGCAACAATCAACTGTTTGGGTGTTCCAACGTGAACCGAAGCCAACAAAAGTGGTTCGTTCACGAAGCACTTCCAAGAAAATGATCGCTTGTTTCTTTGCTTACACTGGACATGTCGCGACCGTAGCTTTAGAGGATCGAAGAACAGTTAATGCTGAATGGTATACAACAATTTGTTTGCCACAAGTCATCGATGAAATCAGGAAACATAACCGAAAACATCGCATCATTCTTCATCACGACAATGCCAGCTCTCACACATCACGTCAAACAATTGATTATTTGAAGGAGGAAACATCGAATTAATGTCTCATTGCCCGTATTCACCTGATTTATCGCCAAAAGACTTCTTTTTGTTCCCGAATGTCAAACAAAAAATGCGTGGACAGCGATTTTCATCACCTCAAGAAGCTGTTGAATCCTTCCAAAACCATATTTCTGAGGTACCAACATCAGAGTGGAAAAAATGTTTCGAGACTTGGTTCGAACGCATGCAAAAGTGTGTAAATCCCAAAGGCGAATATTTTCAGAAACAATAAAAAGATTTTTATCAAAAAATGTTTTTTCTTTCATTGTCTTTGTAAAAACTTAAAAGGTAGCCTATGTACACTCTGCAATTATGATTCGCTATGGTATAAGCGTTTTTTCGTTGAACTCGTCACTTAAAATTTTTTGGTTACGTTGACCAAATTGTTTACATTTATTCTCGCACAGCTGATCTATTTTGAATACGACTTTTACACGCACAGAAAATGGTCCTCGTATCGCTTCCCTAGTCTGAGATGAAGTGTGAATAAATTTGTTCCTCTTCGCTGTTCCAATTTTGGGATTACAGATTATATACTCCCGGTCGATTTTGATCGATTCCATTGGTTTAGAGATTGCTGCTGTTCCTTATAGCGAAGTCACTCCCTTGGCGGAGTAATTAATTTGCAGAAAATTGTTGATGACTTTGGTGTGGAGAGTATCATTATGACGCTCTCGTTTTGCCCGAAATAAACAGAATATCTTTAAAATTGGTTTAACGTCCTTGCGTTACTAGTAATACTTGATATAGCCACACCATGTTATTACAATTGATTTGTTCTTTAAAATAAGTTCTCACAAGACATATGTGAGTGTTATAATTAAAAAGTTAATGTTTTTTACTTACGACTATGACATATTTCTTATGATTTTACATGATTAGTTGTGGACATTGATTAAATGGTTATTACATTTCAATTATATGGTTCCTCTCAAGTCCTTTTATGATAATTTGTAATTCAATAATTGTCTAAAATTAATAAAATTACAATATTTGGTCTATGCTTTCTTTGGCCTAGAATATGGTTAATTTGATTCACCCTATTTATTTAAATAATTTGCTCTGTCCATTTTGTACTGTGGTACAGTCATTCTGAGATGTCCATTACAACTTCTTGATATCTCAGCTTTTCTTCAAATATAATTAATTTCTTGTTTTTAGTTTTATTTATTATTCATAGTTTTAGTATGTCATGTGTCATTATGATTTGGTTCATGATTAATGATATTCTTAATTTTAAGTGGTTCTTTTGTGTACAAATGGTCTTTATAGTCAAAGAGTGTCTTATAATGGTTAGCCTCCTATTATTATATGTGAGATTGAGAATAATTCACTAATACTTCTTGCATCTAGTGTAGTCATACAGTTACCTTAATTTTTCATAATCATGGTTTACTTAATATTTCATTATCATTGTTTTATACTATAACAGTAGTATTACATATTGCATTACACATTTATGTCACTGTTCTTTTCTGGTTTACAATATTGTGGGAATTCTGAGTGTGTTTAATGGATACATCTTTCTGTCCAATTTCAGTCTGTGTAATTAAGTTAAACACCACACATGTCACTTTTAATTAATAAATCGTAGCACTAGGTTTGTCTTTATAATGTCTATTTCATTACTGTATAACCTAAACTAGTTTTACATTGTTTTATTCTTAATTTATTCTAATTACAAGTTAATTTGTACCAGAATTGAGGTTACTTGGGACCCCCTTGTCTGACAACAATGGTCTATGTTTTTCTCCCTACTCTCAATGTTTTACAGGTTATTATTTTACAATTTTGCTCTTGTTAACCATTATTTATTATTTTTTCACGTTATGTTTACAGGTCTACTGGTGATTACCAGGTTTTCTTTTATTTATTATAATTGGATTTGCTTGTATTAAAAGCTTGCATGGTATTCTATTATTACTGGGATAACTAACTCATTCTTATCTTCCAATATCTAATTTCGTTGTTTTTATTTGTTGATTAATTGTATTTTTATCTTAGAATAAAGAGTTTTTGTCATGGTCAAGTCTTTAGTAATAGTTTTTCTATGTCGGTGTCTCTTTACTGTTTCTTAATTCTGTAGACTCCTTGTTTTATTGGTTTCATTCTCTTTTGGTACACATTATTGGCACATTGTATAATAGATTTGTTATCTCTTCTTCGCTTATGACTTTACTTGTGTTTATTCATATTATATTCAGTCTCTTGTTAGGGTTTGTTGTCATTATAATATTGGTTAGTCCTCTCACTTACCATATCTATTGGGTCATTTGGTTAATCACATTATTATGTTGTCTTCTATGTTTCCTTCTTCATCAATATTTATTATTCTTCGTTTGCTGATTTAATTATCTTAATTGTTTTAATTAGTTCGTGGACCGGATATAACATTTAGTACACAGTTATTCATTTATCATTCATCTCTTAGGTGTTCTTGTGTCAGTTAATGGGTGTTTTAATCCTTATATTTGTTGTTAAATGTACGGTGACGATATGTACCGTTACAATATTAAAATTAAATATGTAATTATTATTATTCAGCTACTTGAAGTAGAATGAACAAAGATTTCGTAAATATTTTTTAAAATAATTTTTCTTACATTAAAAAATCTTATTCACTATATGAGACGTAAACTTCTTATTGGCTATAGACACCCGTTTTATTAAGGCCCTTTTAAATTTGTTTCAACTGCAATTAAAATATTTTATTGTATCCTTTTTTAACACTACACCATTAGTTGGTAAATTACACGATTTTATGTATCACAAAGATCCGCCACTTTAAATTATTTTTAAATATAACTAGCACATTACAAACTTTTCAAAGCGTCTACATTTGTGACATTACGCAAATTTACATTGTTCTTAAGAAACATAAGTTTCACTTTTAACTACTAAATTTTAGTTTAAACAACAGTTAAACCGTAAGTGATGTTTTAGAACTTTCCTTGAATCCTTCATTTAAATTTTATTTTAAATAAAATTTACTAAAATCCAGCTGTAACGAACTCATCATCACCATCTTCATCATCATCACGGTTTTAGGCTTCAGCGGCCTGTTCTATTCCACAGTCCACCTTTCCTTAGGTCTACCAACTTTTCTTCTGCCTCTAGGGTTGTAATCTTTCGCCATCCTCGGTATTCTACTTTCTTCCATTCTATCTATGTGTTGATTCCATTTTCTTCTCTATTCTTTAATTGTTTCATTAACTACAAAAATATTTAAATTACTTTTTATCTCCCAATTTTCTTATATGATCTCGTCTATTACACCTTTTAACTAATCTCAGAAATTTTATTTCTACTGTTTGTATTTCATCGTACTTCATTTCATCCTACTTAGGTTGTTTTCACATCCAGGAGTAGGATGTGCGGAATATAGAGCCGTTTGGACCAGAGCCTCTACCTACTCAAGACCGTCGTGCAGGGTGAAGAGCCACACCCTTTTCTAGGTGGTCCTATAACAGAACACAAAGGATCTAGACCAGAGAAGGTCGATAAAAAATCTATCCGGCACAGGGTCGGTTGCTCTATCCGGTGGTCTCAACAACAACTCACAATTCCGTCAGTAACATCGGAAACCAGGACGGCTGTAATTTACTGTTTTATTTATATATATATATATATATATATATGGTTATTACGTTACATATTGTTACAATATTACAGAACAATCTATGTGTTTATCGAATGTAATGTTCCAGAGTCTGAATGTTGTGGCGTACGTGATTCTCAGCGCATTTGCTAGACCGTGCCAGAATTCGCGCGGCGGCACGCACAGTGTCAATAAATTACGTCGTAGTGTTGAGCATCTTACGTAATATGTGGAATAATCTAGATTTTCGGCGGTTTATAAATACAGGTACGCAGGGACGATCAGTTCAGTTATTATCGGGCGATTTTACTGTGTGCGTTCAAGTGGTTATTAGTGAAGTGTTGTGTTTTATAATCGGGCGGCATAATTGTAATACAATTGTGTTTTAATATTAGTTGACATTTTATTGCGTGTGAACAATTTTTATTTGATTTGTTGTAATAGACTGTGTTGTTAATTAAGAACTGTTTAACTGTGAAAATTAAAGCTAGTGATTAGTGACTTAATTGGTGTCTTGTATTTTGTTTTCCATTGTACCTACGACGATCAAGTAGACCGTCGTAACAGTGGTGTCAGAAGTGTGATAGAACGGTTAACAGTGGGAACAGTGGACACTTTGTACAAGACGAGCGTAATACGTAATTAATCGGCAAACAATGGATGCCAGTCAGATGATGGAAAATTTACAGGCGCTTCTGTTACAGACAAAGAAACGACAAGATGAAAAACGCAGGCAGAAGGCGGAAGAAGCAGAAAACGACAAGATGAAAAATGTAGTCAGGAAAGAGAAGAGGCTGAGGAACGTCAGAATGCACTAATGCTAGAAACAGAAGACAGACGAAAAGAAGAATTTAATTACCTTATCCGTCAGTGACTTCGGTCTAGCGTTTTTTATATAGACGCGTTTCGTGACATGTGTCACAAAATCAGTAATCCTCGTCAAATGTTAAAATTCACATAAAACACATAAAAACACATTTGCACATATTTACTAAATCACAATAAAGACACACACATAACACGATGTAACTTCGGCTTCGTTGGACCGGTCCGACCGCGCGTGTAGTTGCCGAGCCACTAATTAAACTAACTCAATCCTTATCACCAGTCATTACCGTCATGCGCGATTATATTTAGGGCTGTATCATATAGTGAGTGAGATTGAAACCTTAACTGTTCGTTTAATATACTGTTATTGTTGGTATTCTTGTCTTTAAATGATTTATAAATCTCATACTCCTCGAGAGCGTCCATTAACCTACCCTTACCGCATACATGGATTGCTTTGAAATTAGTATTGAAATCTGTGTAATTATGGTTATTCATCATTAGATGGCGCGCATAATTAGATTTGGTCTTGTCTAAATAATTCCTTGGTAGATGTTCTTTGTATCTTTCAAGAAAGACCTGCCAGTTTGACCCAGATAGAAACAATCACAATCATCACATGACATCCTGTAAACACCTGTTTTCTCTTCTAGCGGGAATGGTTGTTTTATGGGTAACAAATTAGAAATATTATTATTTGTTTTAAACGCGACTTTTATATTAAATTTAGAAAACACATTGGATATAATGTTAGGTAAAAGGCTACCGTACACTGTCGTTATATACTTTTTATTATTATTTTTATTTTATTAATTAGTAAAAGTCCTTTCTCTTCCTCCGTCCATTTATTTAAGCGAGTGGCAGCTTCAAATTGGCGAATATACTGTAAGTTGCCCAATGAGTGCTTCCATCAAATGTTGGGGCCTTTGCGTAAGCTGGCACTACTACAGTTAGATTTCTCTGATATTTTGGATCTTCTTCAGCATTTATTAATGGTCTTTCATTACCAACTATTTCATTTACTAAATGTTCGACTTTCTTTTTAATTTGTTTTATTGAATTTTTAATAGAATCTTCTAAATTTGACATACTTGTTTCCATGGTTGATACAGATTTTTGAACTTCAGATATTCTGTCAACTTGATTGTTAAGCTCACCTCGTAACAGGACTAATTTTGCAGTCATATCATCTTGTACGAACGCCTTAACTTTGTCTGAATGACGACTAAATTCTTCTTTTTGTCGTCTCTGGTTTTTCATTTTCACGCGTATGTTTTTCTTTTAGTCGTTCTTCCATTAGTGTTTTCTGTCGTTCATCTGCCGCTTCTCTTTCCTGTCTGCGTTTCTCATGTAGTCGTTTTTGTACTTCTGCCACCTCTTGTCGGCGTCTTTCTTCTGCCTCTTCTGCCTGCTGGCGGCGTCGTTCCTCGATCTGCAGTAGCATTGCTTTGAATGTGTATTTCCTATGTTGAGTGCTTTGACAAAACAGGACATAATTTTCAAAGCAGTCAACATAGAAAATACACAAAATACTAATATATACACCACACTCACACACAATAATACCAATTTAAAGCACCAGAGACCAACAGGAAACCAAAGCAACATCCAGCCAAAACACGAATACCTCACAAGGTTCAAAAGCAGGAAGGCTGAAGATGGGAACACAAGGCTTCCCGAAACATGTTCCAAATAGGGAGAAAACATTTTGAGGTAAAGATCATTATAATATTTGTATATTTGTATGGGACATCTAAGGACCACATGCCAATTCTTTATTCTTTGTTCTTTTTTCCAGTATTCTTTCATATTTTCACTGTGTCTCTTCTTCCTATCTTCAGTCCACTTTGAACCTCCGTTTTTCTCTCTCCTATCTTGGACTCCTTCCATTTTTAAGACTTTTGCCTGAAAAACGTCTCTTTTAATTGCTTCTTCTGCGAGTTTATTATTTTTTTCTAAATCATTTTTGACTTCTTTAATCCAACTTGATGTTGACTTCTTTTCCAACAGATAACTGAAGATCTGTTTTGTCAACCTATTGTCGTCCATTCTATATAAATATCCAAAAAATAGTAGTCTTCTTTTTCTCACGGTTTCTGTTACATTTTCTATACTTTGATATATTTCATCGTACTTCTTAATTTCCAACCTTATGAAGTTTTTCGTGGGCCTAAACTTTTTTTTCTAATAACTCGTTTTCCAATATTTATTGTTTGTTTAAATTATAATTCAATGCTAGACATTTACTTGCATATAGGCATTCTGGCTTCACTACTGTACTGTAATGGCTTATTTTCCCATTTTTAGATACGCACTTTTTATTGTAAATATATTTAGTTATACCATATGCCCTTTCCATTTTATGAATCCTTTCTTCTATAGCAAATTTTGTTTAACCATTCTATTGAATTATTTCTCCTAGATACTTAAATTTTCAAACTCTCTCTATTCGACCAATATCTGTTACCAGGAATTTTGGCGCATTTTTAATATTCGTGAGAAATTTGTTTTTTTTCTGCAGAAATTTTTAGGCTTGTTGTACTGGCTGTCTTCTAAAAAATTAACTCGTGTTACTGCAGATGTCAGATGTTCAGAAAGTATAGCAGTCATCTGCGAATCGCAAACAGTTTATTTCAATACGTTTGTTCCTTCTTCCCAACATGATTGGTGATATTTAAATTCCTTTAGTTTTTCATTCCAAGTTCTCACTACTTTCTCCAAGACACAGTTGAAAAGAATTGGGGATAAACCATTACCCTGTCTTATACCCGTATTTATTTTGAAAGTGTAGAGATATTTCTCCAATTAAATTTATTTTTGAGATTGTGGCCGTAAGGGTTTCATGGATTAGATTTGCCAATTTAGATTGAACACCAAATTCTCGGATTATTTAGTCTGTAGTTTATCTGTAGTAAACAGAATCAATGGCCTTTTTGAAATCAACAAATGTTACTACAATCTTCTTTGAATTCAGTAGCCTGTGACGGATTATTGACTTCAGAGTGAATATTTGTTGTGGACAGGATCTGCCCTTCCCAAAGCCACCCTGATATTCACCCAAATGGCTATCCAACTTTTTTCCTTCTCTGTTCAATAGAATCTTTAAAAACATTTTATACGCAACTGGAAGTAAAGATATTCCTCTATAGTTGTTAACATCTTGCTTATCACCCTTTTTATGCAGCGGAAATATTAAGCCAACCGTCCATTCTTCTGAATTTTTTGTTTTCCAAATTTCTTAAAAAATTAATTGTAGATCGTTTTTGGTCTTTGGTAGAGACTATTTCAAAAGTTCAGCTGATATAGAGTCTCCTTCACTAGTTTTATTTTTTTTTAAGTTTTAATTTCTTTTTCAATTTCTTTGATAGTCGGAGGTGTATCTTCTTCTAAATTTTCATAAATGTCTGACAGCTCTAACCTCTGAATCGGTTCCGGGCAATTTAAAATTTTATACAAATATTTTGCAAGTATTTCACAATTTTTCGTATTGCTTAGTCTAATTCTACCACTTTCATTTTTGAAACAAACACTTGGTGTTTGGTAACCCTTTAGTTTATTTTTAAAACTCTGATAGAAATCTCGACAATTATTTTTTATAAAATTTTCCTGCATTTCTACAAATTTTAATTTTTCAAAAGATCTTTTAGTTCCCCTTATTACCCTTGCTGCTTCTTTTCTTCGTTGTTTAAATTGCTCGTAGTGTTCAGTTTTTCCTGAGCTTTTCTACTTTTTCCATTTTTTTAGCTCTCTCTGCTGATGCTTCTTTCCACAATTTATTCCAACATACTTGCCTTTTATTTTTAACTAAACCAAATGTTATCTTTGCTGCATTATTTATTTCTGTAGATAACTCTTGCCAGTTACCATGCTTAACTGTTTTAATTTCTTCTCGATATTTTCTTATCGATTCTTCCATTATGGCAAGTCTGTCTGTATTATACTTTAATATCTTTTGTAATATCCGATGAACTTTATTAGGTAGGAGTTTGAGTTTAATTTTAGACAGGTAGTGATCAGAATCAAATTCGTCATTTCTTATTACTTTGATATTCATAATTTCCTTTATATTTCTTCGAGAAATAGCTACATGATCTAACTGAAATTCTCCTAACATCGGGTTTGGTGGTTAATATTATTTTTCATTTTTATTAATTTTGTAAAATTCACTACATCTGTATGCTTCTCTGAATTATACTTGACGTTAAGTAAATTTCCCTTTCCGAAGACGTACTCTTCTTTCTAAACGCCACCGATTATTCATTATGCAGAAGATACCTTTGCAACACTGCCGAAGTCTCAGGTAAACGAAAAATAAACTCAAACAAATGAGCCGGCTAATAATAAAAATAATTTTAACTTACTATTTCATTAGGCAAGAATTCTCTGTGAAATTTGTAATATTTTAAATTGCTTTTGGCATATCTGTTTACGACACTTTAATAGAGAGAGAGAGAGAGAGAGAGAGAGAGAGAGAGAGAGAGAGAGAGAGAGAGAGAGAGAGAGAGAGAGAGAGAGAGAGAGAGAGAGGGCGTGTGTGTAAACTATATACATATACACATTATTAAATAAACATTATAATATTATGAAGTTATTTACACTAGTATTACAACGTTAAAGAATGTTGACACCACATACAATCTCTGTATTGCTAAATAAAATCATAGTAAACCTAGAAATTTAACCCTTTTTAACTATACAGTTGTAAAGAAACTGATAGTCGCACGTTTTTGTAGGCCACATATAAACAGTTTCACCCTGTACCTTGTACACAGACTCCGTCAGACGTGAATGGAATTGTAAACATCCCTTTAATATAAACTTGGTTAGTAAACTTCTCGACAGTGTGTGATTGCGTGCGTGAAGCAAAGGAATGTTGGTTTTATACAACGAAATTGTACTGTGAAAACAGCCCCTACTGAAACAATAATGCCGGAACGTTTGAATTGACAAAACAGGGAAAGTGCCTACTCCGTAAGGTGAAGAGTCAGAGCCCAATTGTAACACTGTTATGACACTTTTAGCAAAGTGCTAATAAGTAGGGAAGTGTTGATTTCAATGGTGTGAATAGTTTATTCTACTGTACGGCTTTAACGATTCATGCAATTTTAGTAACAATATAATTTTTAAAACAATAAAGAATAGTGGCTGCTTGTTAATAGTTAAACGTATTAATTCGTGTGCAATTGTATAAGTCAGTGAGGTGTTAGGCATTCAACCGAGAAATTAGAGAACAGTTTATTGGCTAACATCTGCTCATCACTGTCTGCTGTCAGACAGCGAACGTATTCATTGCCGCCATCCAATAATTCCAGTCATTTAGAAGTAACAAGTTCATGAACTGAAACTTGATATTTAATGTTACGTTTAAAAAATTATCTTTATTAATTAATTAATCCATTCCTTTCTTTAGTAGTATTAATTTAAAATTGTTGGCTATCGTAAACGTTTGCAATAGAATTGTGTTCAATCCTGTGCTTTCGCAATATAGGAAGATTATTTAATTAATCGTGCATTTCTTTTATTCTTTAATGTTTTTGGAATTGGCGTACTAAAATCTTGATGATTCGTACCACTTAACAAGGTATAATTAATAAGTGGAGTGTGTACAAGCAAGTAGACAGTCCTTAGCATATTGTTTTGCCTAAACGGAAAAATTTCGTACCGAGTATAAGTATAAATATATATAGAGGCATTATTATTGTTTCTGCCGAATTGACAACAGAAGTAGTCGGAGTGTATATTACCTGCTATTGATTGAAGAGGGCCACGAAAATCTATGAACATCATGATGGACTCCAAAAATCGTATCACATTTGAGATAATGCGACAAAATGAAAATCAACATACAGTAATCAGCTGATATAATGTGTAGACCTGAATGTAAACATAAACACTGTGCAACAAAATCAGTTCTCGAGAAACTTTGTACATAAACGTACGTTTCACGTTCCGTTAATCAGTGTTTACGAATTAGTTTTTTGTAAATAGTAACTGTTTTACAATGTTGTGACCGCGAGTGCGCAGTGTACATGTTGTGACGATGGTCTAAGACCAAAATCGATCAAAATTAAGAATGCGAGTAATTAAAATTTGATTATAAATCATGTGTATGGTATCTTTAGGTTATGAACAATTTGAATATTGAGATTATAGGTACCATTAGTAAGCAATAATTGTGTTGATAGAATAAAGTATTTACCTTATTTTGTTTGTCCGTCTGGTGGCTTTATTTCTTCTTCGTTATTACGACGCGTTTCGGGACATATGTCCCATCCTCAGGTATTGTCACTCAGCAGAGGTCGTCATTTAAGTAAAAATATCAACACATAAAACATATAACATAACTTACACATAATCAACAATAAAAACGTTTAAACTTTGGAGCACGTACAAGTCGAGATGCGCATCCCGGACTTGTACGTGCTCCAAAGTTTAAACGTTTTTATTGTTGATTCTGTGTAGGTTATGTTATATGTTTTATGTGTTGATATTTTTACTTAAATGACGACCTCTGCTGAGTGACAATACCTGAGGATGGGACATACGTCCCGAAACGCGTCGTAATAACGAAGAAGAAATAAAGCCACCAGACGGACAAACAAAATAAGGTAAATACTTTATTCTATCAATATAAATAAGTGGGTTGGACACCGATAAATATGAATATAAAATAATTGTGTGTATATTATAAATACATCACATTATCAGTAATTACACATAAACGCCATGCAACGTTTCATAAAGAGCTTTAGTTATTATGTACGCGTAAAACATTATTAATATATGGGAAAACATCAAAAATATAATTTTTCTCTACTTCAGCGCGAAACAGATAGTCATTTGAACAGCGTTAAGAGTATTTCAGCATTTGAAAAGTACATACTTGTCCTGTATGTTGGTTTGTATAAACAATAAGTTGTGATGTAACGGCCTAATGCCTTGAATAGAGACAAAATTCTAGTATTAAACAGAGAAACATTTTAATCGTAATCCCTGTTAGCAATAACGGTGATAAATACATTTTAATAGTAATAATATATAATAATATTGTTACGACGGTCTCACTGATCGTCGTATAGTGCAGTGCAAACAAAACACAAGACACCAGTGAAGTCACTAAAAACCAGCTTTAATTATCACAATTAACATTTTGTAATCAACAAGATAGTCTCTTACAACAATTCAAGTAAAAATTGTCTACACGCAATAATAATGTCAACTATAATGAATTACGCACAACAACACTTCGCTACAATACTTCTACAAATACTTTATCCGCGCTAAAGAAGTGGCTCAACACCACTGAACTGACAATCTGACTGCTGTGGGTTTTTATAGGTAGCGCGTAGGTCCAGTATAGCTTTCCCTCCTTACTGCACGCCGGCTTAATGCATATCTCAAGTGTTCTTGAACACAGTAGAACCTACTTGTGCGCGGCTTTAAATGAGGCAACACCTGACACAATAGGGGGGAGGACGGGGCGAGGACTCTCTCGGCTATTCTAGGTGGTTTCCTTTCGTAAGAATATCTTTATTGTCATTATTAAAAATTACAACGTTAATTATATTCACAGCACTAGGAATTTTACCTTCTCCTCACGTGCTGTGAGCAGTGACAAGTTAAGGTTTATTATGGTTTTTGTTATATAGTTAGTCAACAAGAAACAATCATTCATAATATGTCCGGTTAGCTCTTATCACCAACACGTTTTCACTCATGTATATTGTGCAGTCACTGAAACCTTATACAGACTGTACTAAATACTAACATACTGTTGCGCAATGCGGAACGTTCTCGTGGGTTCTCGTCGTTCTACAAGCTTCTCGACTAGCCCTGCCGGTGTGTGTTTCTGCCAAGGCCGCGCTCAAGTATCCTCTAGAATTTTAGAGTGCTTGTTAAGGACGCATATTTTGGAACCCTGCAGACTATAAATATCCCACATCTGTTGCTTAGTTTTCAGTTTTGCTTTGGGCGATTACTTAGTGCGTTTAAGTGGCAATTAGCGAAAAGTGATTATTGTGCAGGGTTGTCAATGACAAGTTGACATTAATATTGCGTTTGGTCAAGTTTAATTTAAATTATTGTAGGAGTATAACATTGCTAGCTAACATGTTGATTACAAACTGTTAATTGTGATAATTAAAGTTGATTTTTAGTGACTTAATTGGTGTCTTATATTTTGTTTTCCACCGTGTATTATAAGACGATCAAGGAGCACGTCGTAACAATATGTTACAAAAAATATCCTTAACATTTAAAAATTAACTGCAGCTTAAACATTTCTTGAATAACTAATATTCAGAACATACACAAATTATTGTAATATTCGGCAGTTATGACAATTTCTAACATAAAATCAACATTTTCACATTTAAGTAAACCTGACAAACTCTTTCCAAACGAAATGTAAATATTATTATAATTTTTAATAATGTTTAGCAACAGACATATTAGAAATAGATTGACATCACAACTAAATCTAGCTATACTCCTTACATATAAAATTACAACACAGATCACATTTCTTAATCTGAACCTAAAACTATTGAACGTGGTTTATTGAGGAAGATTATGTATATAGCTGTAGGTGTGTGAATATTGTGAAAGTATTCGTAAAATCAAACATAGTAATTGCTACGTCGTCACACATACAGGTGTGAGAGAACGCGACGAGGCAGAGTCGAATTGAGTTTGCTTTTCCAAACGCTGACATTTGTTTAACGCACATGTCAAACTTTCAAGGATATTGTATTAAGTGAAAGTTGTAGACTTCAGTTGAACAATTCATACAGTATAGTCAGCCATTGTAACGGGTGAAGCGAGAAGTTGTGCAAAACACAATGTACTACTTTACAGTCAAGTACGGAAACTTTGCTAGTGAACAACCACAAACGCTGTTCACTCCCCCACCCCCACCCCATTGTAACCTTAGTATATTGGGAATTATTACAAGATCTACGTACAATTGTTATGTACTTTTGTAAAATTCTGTCTATTGCGATGAATAGAAGAGGAGAAAGGCTCCTATCGCACAGGATTTGGAATACTGTGCTCCCAAACCAGTCAGATTGCTGACGCTCCCAAAACAGCACTTGATGTTGGTTGGTTGATGCTGTTTTCCAACTTAGATCGTGCTGATGTGGAAGTCTACATAAGTGGGCCTTCTTAAAGAAAAGTGCATAGTCTGTACCTCATCACTGGGGTGAATTTAAAGACACCGTACCAATTGATAACGGACACTCATTATGGCCTCCGATGGTGAAGCCGAAACTTTTGTCGACCATGTCTAGACCATGTCTTAACAGCCTAATAATGTTTCCAACATTATGGCCTCCGTTGGTGAAGCCGAAACGTTTGTCGACCATGTCTAGACCATGTCTTAACAGCCTAATAATGTTTCCAACATTATGGCCTCCGATGGTGAAGCCGAAACGTTTGTCGACCATGTCTAGACCATGTCTTAACAGGCTAATAATGTTTCCAACATTATGGCCTCCGTTGGTGAAGCCGAAACGTTTGTCGACCATGTCTAGACCATGTCTTAACAGCCTAATAATGTTTCCAACATTATGGCCTCCGATGGTGAAGCCGAAACGTTTGTCGACCATGTCTAGACCATGTCTTAACAGCCTAATAATGTTTCCAACATTATGGCCTCCGATGGTGAAGCCGAAACATTTGTCGACCATGTCTAGACCATGTCTTAACAGCCTAATAATGTTTCCAACATTATGGCCTCCGATGGTGAAGCCGAAACGTTTGTCGACCATGTCTAGACCATGTCTTAACAGCCTAATAATGTTTCCAACATTATGGACAACCGTGCAAGCCTTGAAAAATGCATTAACAAATCTAACATTTTTGACCAATTCCATACCTTAACTAGATTTGGTACTGACAAGTACAGAATAAACGTTAAGATAAAGAATAATATTATTATAGTAAGGAGCATTACAAATTCCAGCGTTGAGGGGTGGTCAGTAAAAGTAAAACGGAACAACTCTGGAACGATGTAGAAGTGGACGCCAGTGGACCAGTTGCGCCAAGAAGAGACGAGGCCACGAATGACAAAGTCGGGATGTAATGAAGAGTTCAATCCAAAAGCATTCCGGCGATATAAATGTTAGACAGGTTCTCTTGTGCAACCTGAAAAAGGACTTCACAACTTTGAAAGAATAATATAGAAATTTATTCAGATGACTTGTAGAGTCAACTAAGGCATAATTTTAAAGGGAAGCGCAGCACGTTTTACTCACGTAGTGATCTAGTTCCAAATGCAGCCTTCAAAAGCTCTAGCACCACTGTTGTAAAAATGGCTAATATCACAACACAGGAGCGGAACGTCCTCGATGTGTGTTTTGGTTTCATAAAACGAAGTGAGCTACTACTGTCCAACGTAATTGTCGTACTGAGTATGGTAAGGGTCCCCCAAGTAGGCCTACAATTTACTTTTGGCTTGGCATCAAACGTTTGTTGTTACATGCGGCATGCAAAATCAATAGGACGCCCGCAAGTTTCTGACGCAACTTTTCTCGAAACCCCTTAGATATCAACACGACATGCTTCGCATGAGACTTGCATACCACAACCAACCATTTGACGCGTATTACGTAAACGTTTGCACCTGAAATCATAAAACAATTACACGTTTCCATGTTATAAAAACTTAGTGAAGCAGATAAAGTCGCTCATCATCACTTCTGTTCAGAAATGTTGGAATAGGAGCCGATGAGACATTCCTGGACAATGTAATCTTGAGCGATGAGTCAATATTTTACATCAGCGGCAATATGAACACCCACAAATGCAGAATCTGGGTTATCGAACATACACGCGAAACATTGCAGCATGAGCGTGACAGCCAAAAATTGAGTGATTTTTGTCCAAATCAGCAAATTTAAACTGTATAGCCCGTTATTTTATATGGAGAAAAACCTAAATGCTATCATGTTTCTAGATATGCTTATAAATTTCCTCATTCCACAGTTAGACGAAGATGACCACGATCGCCGGCGTCACTACCATCACGTAGGAGCTCCGCCTCGTTTCAGCTTACACGTCCGGGATTTTCTTAATAACTGATTCTCAAATCATTGAAGTAGTCGTGCAGGGCCTATTGCTTGGCCACCTCTCTCGCCAGATTTGACTTTTTTGTTTTGAGGTACCATTAAAGATTGATTGTTTGTTTTACCTTTACCTGCGGATATCTCTGCGCTGAGAAACCCCATTTACACCGCAGTTGCGGAAGTGACGCCCGACGTACTGTCTCCATTTTACAATAAAGTCGACTTCAGGTGTGATGTCTACTGTGCCACAAATGCTGATCACATCGAACCAAAAAAGACTGTTTGATGAAAACTTTGATGTGTTTTGTTTGCTTTAAAATGGCACCTCAGCCGACGCTGTAAGTCATCTGAATAGACTTTTGTATGCTTTCAAAGTTGAAAAGCGCTATTTAAATTACCTTGTACGTTCAAAAGGTGGATGTAGACGCCTACCGAGCACTTCCAGTACTGGACACATAACAAACAAATAAACGAAAAACATCAAGGAGGAGATGGATAGAGAGAACTAACGCGGCTGCGGAAGAAAGATAATTAGAAGAAAACCGATAGGCCCTAGCTGTATAGTAGCAGTAGTGTTTGTGTCTGATAAAGCAAATAATATCGAGGTAATTATAACAATAAACCAACATTAGGTTATAATAATTTAATTTATAAATGCATTACTACTTGTGAACAGAATATTGTGACAGCTGCAATCGCTACAACATATTATGCACAACGAGGTTATGTAACTAGAATACGTGTAACATTCTAGAGGCTAGGCTAGAGGTTATGTAACTTTTAATAAAACCACGACTGAAGAGTTAGATTAATTGCTGTAATCAAATGTTGCCTGTGGTTATATTCATGCATCCTTTGTGCACATCCCTCCGGGGTTATCAATAACACATGCGTATAAACCGTATATTATTCTCTCTCCCTCTCTCTCTCCTCTCTCTCTCTTTTTCTTTCTTTCTCTGTCTCTGTCTCGCTGTACGGTCAGTAGACGATAACTGCTTTAAATAAGGACGTTTTAAGTTCGAGTCACATAAATAGTAAATTTTGATTGAAGTATTACTGCATTATACAATTAAAACCTTAATTCTAGCCAGCTAGCATAAAATCTACCCTCCCTCCTCCCTCCCTCCCTCCCACCACCTCTCTCTCTCTCTCTCTCTCTCTCTCTCTCTCTCTCTCTCTCTCTCTCTCTCTCTCTCTCTCTCTCTCTCTCTCTCTCTCTCTCTCTCTCCCCTCCCCTCCCTCCCTCCCTCCCTCCTCTCTCTCTCTCTCTCTCTCTCTCTCTCTCTCTCTCTCTCTCTCTCTCTCTCTCTCTCTCTCTCACACACACACACACACACACACACACACACACACACAGAGTTGTTGAAGTTTTGTTATAATAATTATTACATTCCAACACCACTTTCCTCAGGTTTCAATAATTTCGTACTTTATGATACAATTTAATTAGCCAATATTCAGGTCTCTAAAGAAATCTGTTACAATATTATCCGAAGGCACATGGTGTTTACTAGGTACAACACAGAATGATTGTAATAATTTCCTTATAGTTACATTAAACTTGAATTCCTGAAGACAAATCAATTTATCAGCTTACGTGCTGAGTTATTTGGTAATATTTAGAGTTAATATTAGTTTTAGGTTTCGTGACTTACTTTGTCACTGGACTGAAATGTATATATAAAGTACATAATAAGTGCGAGTCGTTTAAAATACGTCAACAGTTATATAAACAAATGTATTTAACACCGATACACATGCGTGTCCCTAACATAACAGCTCTACTAAACATAAACAGGCCTGTCAGCGAGCGAGTGGATTTGTCGAATGTCATTCCCGTCGTGCAGGAGTTATGTGTGCTTAATGGCCGAAAAGGGGATCACAACGTTCATTAGTCAAATTGAGACAACTTGTTAGGTGATTATCACGAGTTTTCATTAATGTCACAGAACTAGGCCTGCTATTGTAGAAATATTATGATTTAAATGCAACAATTAGATTTTAATAACAGATTACAAAACAGATTTATTAATCAGTTACGTAGCAGGCCTATGTAGATAATTCGTATATAGTAAAATAATGTCATATGGGTCCAGAAAGAGAGATCAAACAGTTAAACAGAAGTAATCAAAAGTAATCAAACAGAAGTGTATTCTAGAATTTTATTCCGACACCTCTAAGTGATTACTGATAATAAAAAATTACAAATTATATGTTACATTTACATCTGTTAAGCCTCTATCTGTAGCGAACAGATATAACCTCAAGTGTGTGTGTGTGTGTGTGTGTGTGTGTGTGTGTGTGCGTGCGCGCGCGTATGTATATATGTTTTCTGTTCCAGATTACATATCGTGTATATATGATGTATATATAGGTCACTGTGACTATTTTTTTTTTATCTGATGATGAAGGCTTTTGTAAATCTGAAAAGCGCTTATCAGGGTTCACTTATTCTTAATTGGCACTACAGCTCTTGGAGAAAATTGGCCTCCTGGAAAATTCGCCTTCAGTCGTATCGATCCTCTGTTCTCAGTCTCCCCTTACACCAAACCTGCGTAGGTCGTCCTCAAGATCATCCAACCATCGTCTTCTGGGCCGACTCCTCCTTCTTCTTCCATTAAGTCTCCCCGCAAATATTATCTTCAATGTGGATATATTGCGACAATACAAGCATATTCTGTAATGTGCATTTATTAAATAAAATAAATATTTATATTAATTTTAGTAATGTGTAATAGACAAGCAGGTGTAAAGTTAAAAGCTGAATTAGATGCATGGCATGATCACGCGATTATTGCTGAGAGAGTATACAATAGTAAATAGTGTGTGTGCGTGGAGCCTGTTCAAGCCTGAAAGTTTGAAATCTCACCCCAAATAGATACTAAATTATAGTTTTATTTAATTATAAACAAACCGTAAATGTTAGAAAGATTTTAAAGGCTTTTAAATATGCATAAAAATCATGCACATGTGCAGTGCGAAAACGGTGTGATTATGACGTTCAGTGCGAATTCTGTGCGATTTTAAGAGCATAGTAATTAAACTAATTATGCGATCACTATGGTAATTACGTATAATATGTGTAATTAAATCAGACAATGTTAGATCACTTTGAAATCCGCATTAGACATTGCAATTGGCAGAAATGTGCGAATATGTGAAATTGGACGATAGTGGGGGGAACTGACGCCACGGACAGTTTCTGACATGCAGAATCCTGAGCCGACAGGTGTGGTTTTTTTTTGCTGAATATAAATACGGGCCCAGGAGAGCCAAATTTTACTGTCAATCAGTCTTCAGAAGCAGCGGGTCGCTATGTCCGTTAGCGATGCGTTTTTTTTAAATAACGATCCGAGTATCAAACAGCAACTCTTAGTTTGATTATTTTAAATACAATTATCGAACATACACCACCAGTCTACAACCACAAATGTTCAGCACTCTAGACAACTGGTGAGGTCACATCAAGCAGAGGAACGATATGCAGAACAATCGAGGCGTCTGCTAAGACAACAGCAGCTGATGCAGAGCGACATATCATTCTACAGCAACCAGAGAGGACCAGAAGGAACGAGTAACTGAAGGACAAGTGGAACCTGAGAACGTGCAGGGAAATCCATTAGAAGAAGACCTACCGATCACCGGAGGACAGGGAAAACTCTACAGAATTGAGCTGGCAAATAACCAATTTATAATTAGTAAATAAAGGAATAAAGACATTGAAAAGACATTGAAAAAACATTTCAAAATTTAAAAATAAAGAAAATTTATGTCAACTGTAGATAGAGATAATAGAATATAATTTAAATTTAGTAAGAATTTTCCTTGATGATGAACAATTAATTTAAAGTTAATTTAAATCATTCCTTGGACGATTGACGATTAATGTAATAAATTTAAATTTTCATTTAAAGCGTGTAAAATAATCAGTGAGTAATACTACACGCAATGTATAAAGTAACGTAGTTGGAAGTATAGAAGAAGACTAACAATTCTATTAGTCAATTTAAAATTTTATAAAGCATTAAGATGTATGCAATGCATAGAGTAATGTAATAAAGAAAAAATATATAAAGCAAAGAAAACAAGACTGCAAATAAAGCACACAGTCAGACTGAGCGGTCGAGAAATTTTAGAGTAACAAATAAATGTTTAACATAGATTTTTGTGAATATAGTATATAAGATTTATTTATGATGAATGTACTGCAACAAAGAAATGTTTAAACAAAAGATAATGAATATTTTGTGGCGAAGTAAATGCTATTTTAAAAAAACTTATTTATTTTGAATAAATAAATGAAAACATGTTACAATTTAAAAATGACTACTCTTATTACGATTACACCCAAACTCCAATTATACATACTTGTTGTCAGTAATGTTGTATGAGCTATACCACTACACAACTTAGATTACATTTAATTAATACGTTGTGTCGTTGTAATATATAACATTCTCTGGACACGTCCTGCCCACCGGATTCTAGTTTCCTTTATGTCACTGACGATATCTGGTTCTCCATAGATTTGCTGGATTTCTACATTCGTCTTGATTCTCCATGATCCTTGGAAGTTCACTGCACCAGATTATCCTCCGGCGGATTTTTTCCCACCTGGGCAAACACTCTTCCTCTGTAACTGTCATTGTCTTAGTTTCGGATCCGTACATGACCACTGACATAAGGACTGTTTTATAGAGACGAATCTTGGTTGCTCTGTTTATGTTTTTACACTTAAATATTCGTTCGGAGAAGTAACGTCTGTTTCCAGTAGATGTCCTTTCTTATTGGGATTCACTAAAATACGGGAATATAATGGGTGGTGTCTCAACTTTATTACAGAAGCTGGATTATAAGACTGGATTATAAGTACTGGATTATCATGGTTATCAATAAGAATATAATAAGAGTAACATGGATTAACGTTGTAACCGAAACAATGATTGATTTTTGCTGCCGTTGGTTTGTTGTAATTGTCAAAGATATTTAGTTGCCTGTAAAAGAGAGTAATCGGAATGTGTGTATAATCTAAGTGTATAAATCTGGTCTCACGGTAGTCGAATTGTACAGCTGAAACAACGAAGACACCAATGAAGTTACTAATTACCAGCCTTAATTAGTCACAAATAATAGTTTGAATTCAACAAGGTACTCTCAAACGAGATCTATTTTTTTCCAACATCCAATAGACCAATAAACAGACACATGAATTACATAAATAATTTTATTATATACAAAAGTTTTATATACATGTACACTAGTTTTCTACATAGTTACCACAGTTGTTGAGGCACTTATCATAGCGACGCACCAACTTTTCTATGCCCATGTTGTAGAATGTTCGCTCCTGAGTAGTCAGCCAATCTGCCACACTAACTCATCATTTGAGTCAAACCGCTGCCCACCTAACCACTTTTTCAAATCAGTGAACAATTGGTAATCACTTGGTGCCAAGTCTGGGTTATTGGTGCCTATTGGTGCTTGGTGCCTAATCTGGCCATTCTTCGAGACTTGTGAACGTCTGTGAGTTGTTAGGGAACCCACCGAGCACAGAGTTTCCTATACCCAATCTTCTGAGTAAGAATATCATAGAGAGCAGACCTAGAAATTTCATGAAAATCAGCAGAAAGGTCAGTAATTGTGAAACGCCGGCGCTCTCGAACCATACTGTATACCTTTTCAACAACATCATCAGTAGCCATGGACTTTTCTTCCTTGCCCTCCTTCGTCATGAACATCAATTAGCCCTTCTTTAAATTTTTGACATCATTCCCGAACTGAACAATCACTCATCACATTTCCTCCATACTAAGTACACAACCTTTGATGAATGTCTGCAGCCTATGACCTTCAGCTTGAAGAAATCTAATAACAGACTGAATCTCATACTTGGAGGCAATTTCAATTGTAGTTAATTAAACTGTCGTCACCACAGTTATAGACAAAATAACTATAAAACCAGTGGTTACAGGTTAGAACAAAGCCTTAAAAACATTAATCAACAATCAGATTGTTGCTATGACAACAGAAACAGTTTGCCAACTCACCGGAGGTTAAAAAAAATATCCCTCGTACATTAATTCAAGATAAATTTTTCCATGCGCAATAATAATGTCACCCCGCACTCTGCAATATCGCTACGTGTAACTGACTGACTGATACGGCCGCTGTTGCTTGTGTAGATCTCGCAGAAGTTTCAGAATAAGTTTCCATGTTCCTGGCGGCGTGTCGACATAATTTGCTTAGTTATAAGAGCTCGAACAGTCTGGAGGCTACGGGAGTGACACAGACGCTGCACCCCGCTGGGCTAGTTGTGAAACGTGTAGAATGACGCTCTCGAATGTTTGGGGACGTTACGTAGTTGTTGTAGCAGTATGGTAAAGTCGGTGGTGGAACTTAATTGATTGTATTGAATTTTGTGAATTAAGTTTGAACCTAATAATTTGTTATTACCGATAGTTTCGTTGTGAATACAACTGAATATCTGGTGGAAAATTCGAACATTTTTATGACTTTCAATTTTTGTATTATCCTATCCGATTTACAAGGCTCGTATGAGTTCTGTAAGTACATATATTTTGGCTTAAGCAGGTTACCGGCCTGCTATAAAACCCCCAACCTGGAGGACTAGGAACTTTGATTTAGGCTGCTCTTTTCCTAGAGAGTTGCTTTCACCTCGGCTGACGAGCTTTTTCTGCCCGATCGCAGTAGACTAACTTACTTAGCCCATGTGTGCAGCCGTTGCCCTTCTGTAAGCTCCTCTACACTAAATAGGTTACTGTAAAAATCTACTATATTTCTTAGGGCTCCACACTTGATGCACACGCTGCTGCATAGTAAGCTAACAAAATTTAGACATACCTGTGGAACGATTCATAGGTACCTGAAAAATAAAACATGGAAGGATACCAGAATAAAATTTTATAAATCTGTTGCTGCCCCACATACCTGTATACTAGTGAGACATGGACTCTTGGTAAAATGGACGTGTAGAGTATGGTATCCGAAATGAAATATCTAAGAGGGACGCAAGGTTGTTCTCTCTTTGATCGCAGAACGAACGAGGATGTTAGACGCGATTTAAACATAGCATCATTGCACCAGAATATTCAAGACCACATAAGGAGATGGTGTGAACACTTGAATCACGTGCCTGATATCCGTCTACGTGTGGCTGCCTGAGGTTATCGCGTGTACTGGGAAGAGAGATGTCGGTAGGCCGAGGAGGAGATGGGTTTCAGAACATGTCTAAGGCCTAGTCATTGGAGTGAAGATGGTGACGATGAATTTTTGTACCTAAAATGAATATAATCATTAAATAAAATTTTAATTACTGTTTTTTTTTATAGACAGAAAACACGTAGTGTGTTAGGATGATGATTGCTTTCGTCGTCGTAGTCATAGGCAGTTTCCTCCTGTACTGCGTCGTTATGTCGACATAAGGATATTAGGATATAGGCCTACAACCGAGCAAGGCGGAGAAAGTTGTATTGAAATTATAAAGTTGCATTCTTGGATTTCGTTGTCCATGACGTGTCCGTTACTTAACTAAGGAGCTTAGGAGCCTCTGATGAAGCCTTCTAAAGGTGAAAGCCGGTTTAGGCTGTAAGGTAAAACTTTACGTTTTTACTTATAAAAAACTTAGTGTTCCGAGTCGTCAATACTTTAGTGATATTTATAAAGTTGCATCGAGCCTTACCTGGCGTCTGCGGTACAGCTTTTTGTACGTTCCATTTGACACAACAAACACTTAGACGATACTGAACTTAAAGTAGCCACAAAAAATTGTATTCTACAACGGTCATGTTTCAAGCAAGGACCTTGTTTTTAGAATTATATCGTAGTGACACTCGATTACAGTGTGGCGTCTATGTAACCGCTGTTGACGGCGGTAACAGTACTGGAAATAAGAGAAAATAATATCATTTTTATCACAGGATAAATACTTCAGTTATTGAGTAATTTGAAATCGAAACGATATTAGTAGAGAAACTTGAAGAAAAGCGTAGCATTGCTTTCGAACTGATGGGCACTGGCACCGTCTTGTGTTGCCGGCTCAGACATCGGCAATGTTTTACTGCGTATGGTCATTGACCTTGTACTAGTTGTCACTGTACAAGCTATCTAGGGGAGATGGCATAATCGTTCTTCCAATGTGTTGCCACTGTATAAACCGGCAAACATAGCAGCTATGTTCGTTTTCGGAACTGACATGCAGTAGTTACTACTAGTACGTACCTATTTGTGTTTTGTTCGTTTAGTCATGTGTTTCTCTGTTTGTCTTTATTATTTTTAATTTGATTATTTGTATTCTAATTGATTCTGTGTAAGTGTATTGGGAATCAGATCCCGTTCTTCTGGGACCCTCTTCTTCTGCCAGCAAATGATAGAAAATTCTAAAACATATTTTGGCTCTAAATATTGTTCTCTAGAAAGAACACTTGATACTAGAAGACATTCAAATTAGGTTAAGTTTTAGGCCTATGACAACCGGTAGCAGGTGTTATGTACCCACGCCACGCCACTTCGTATTATCAAAAACCAAAATGAGAATTCAAATATTAACAAATTAATTACTAAATTATTTTACCTTCAAGTATCCGCCTTGTGACTTCTTATAAATCTAGTCTACGACGCGTTTCGGAGACTATGCTCCATCATCAGATATTAAAATAAAAAATAAAACTATATCACTCTTTCGAGATCGTTACATAATAAAAATGTCAAATTTGCATATGAAGTGTACGCGCGAATTTGGGTGCGCGCCCGTTCGAGTTCGATCTACTATATCGAAAGAGTGATATAGTTTTATTTTTTATTTTAATATCTGATGATGGAGCATAGTCTCCGAAACGCGTCATAGACGAGATTTACAAGAAGTCACAAGGCGGATAATTGAAGGTAAAATAATTTATTAATTCGATCAAGTGACTTGGATACCAGATTAAACATGAATATTAAATTAATTACCTCTGCAGTAATTAGCTAAGACAACGCCTGGCATTATGTAATAGGCTACATGAGCAGGAGCACTGATTACTAAACTGGTGTGAACAACCTGTTAGATGTGGCACCAAACTGCATTTGCGTTTGAACATATTACTGTTTCTAATAAGTTTACCGTTTCCTACTATTGAAAACTTATGTGTAACAGAAGTAATGGTGTTTGGTTGATCATATTAGTTACAGTATACTATAGAAAATATGAAAAATTTTACAAGTATATATAGAACGATTTGGAGAATGTTGGGAAATAAATGTAGAAAAGAAACCCAAATAACATTTTATAAACAATGGCAACACCTACACTACTGTATGGTTCTGAAACTTTGATCATAAAGAAAAAGATGAACAGAAGATACAAACAGCAGAAATGAATTTCTGAGATCAGTTGAAAGGAGTAATAGACGGGATCATATAAGAAATGAAGAGATAAGAAGTGATTTAGATATTTTTGCATTAAAGAAGGAAATGGATTCAACACATAAATAGAATGGAAGAAAGTAGAATACCAAAGATTGCGAAAGATTACAACCCTAGAGGCAGAAGAAAACTTGGTAGACCTAAGAAAAAGTAGACTGTGGAATAGGAACAGGCTGCTGAAGCCTTATAATTAACATAAGATAATATGTAAGTTAATATGTGGATAAGATATATGATTGGAATTAAGCTTTAGTAAGTTTAAATCCAGTACAGACATTTTGTGAACTTCAAAATAGATTCATTCTACTTTTTGAAAGTTTAATTAATTAAAGTAATTTCGCACACAGTTTGATTGTACAACACAAACTAAATATTTCGTCTATAAACTTATCTTTTGTGTTTACAAAGGTGACAAACCATTTCACTGGTCAGAGAAACAAGAAGAATTCTAAGCCATATTAATCTTTTGTTAATTCCAATAAGATTTATGTCATTTAATTGAAGTCATCCTGATGTTTCGTTCTGTCAGCCACCTTACAATAAATTCCTTCCGGTTCTAAACGGAAAATTGTTTTCAGTCTCACAAGAAGGGCAATTAGAAGCTTGCAAATCTGAGCAATCTTTGTAACTATCTAGCATCTTGAATCTATGAGCCCACGGAATAAAACATTTAAATAAACGTTTAAGAGATTATGCGTGGGTAAAAATGAATATTTTCATCCGTCAAGCACTAAATACACACGATCGTAAACACTCACAAGAGACACTTCCATGCACAAATCAAATTATTTTGCACCCAAAAAAAATTTAATTTTTAAGTAAAAGTTATAATACAATTACAGAAAAGAGTTTATAATAAAAGAGTTAGAAAATAGTTATATAAAACTAAAATTGTTTAGTATCAGTAAATTTCGACCAAAAATTTTTACAAAAGATTTTTTTATGTCTTCATGGTATGTATAAAATATTAATGTCTTCTTTAAACATATGCACAAATGTATTTTATGCAACTAAATCTGTTCGAAATTACATACCTACTTAACCTTTGCTGTACTAATGGACGTTATAAGTTCAACGTTTTTCAGCTCTCAAATAAATTGACTTTGAACTCATACATTTTGGTACCAATTAAAATCATACGATTAAGAGAATTTCAGGTTCGATTTTCTCTAAATTTAAGTTTTTTTTAACACTGTTACATGTCGTAAAACATTTTCTCTACAGGAAAATCCTAATAGTCAATGGTTGGCAGTAATTAGTTTACACTTTCCAGCATTTAAAATTTACCGTGGACTGATTTAATGCTTACTCTGACTTTTTACCTTAGGCTACTCGATAAATTCAGGTATGGGAAGTAGAAAGGAGTAAGTTTTTTTATGCTGCCTATCTTAAAGTCTAGAAACATTTCTAGAACTTCCAAGGTCAAGATTTACAAAAGTGTATTGCGGTCAATAGTATTATATGCTTCAGAAGCCTGGACCATGACCTCAGCCCAAAAAGATACTAGATACTGGAATGTAGAGTATGAGTACAAACGCCGCATTTTACATCTATACAGGGAACTGGGCATCGTCACAGCAATAACACAAAGCAGAATTAGGTGGGCAGGTACGTACAAAGAATGACAGAGGAAAGAGCAGTGAAAAAAAGTATTATTTGGAGGACCAGGAGGAAGAAGAGCAAGAGGGAACCCAAGAAGAAGATGGGTGGACACTGTGGATCAAGATATGAGAAGAGTGGGGATCAGAAGGTGGCGAAGAGTGGCACAGGATAGAGAGTAGTGAAGGGACGTCGCTCTGGAGGCCAGGGCTCTTCGTGAGCTGTAGCGCCGTGCAGTAGTAGTAGTGGTAGATAAATTCAGGTGTAAGGGAATAAGAGTGGAATAGGAGTGTCAGAACTGTGTTACACACCGACTTGTATAATTCAGTTTCTCCATTTTGTGTTCAAGGGCTCAAGACTGAATGTAGTAAAATTTCAAAATTTTGCATTACTGATTTTAAACGAATGTAAATTTCTACTCTTTTTATTGATATTCGTAGTCTAACCATAATGACAGTAACAAGAGATAATTGGTTGGTCGGTACATAAACCAAAGTGATAATTAGAATTAAAACATGAAAAAATTATTATTGAATGCAAAAGCATTATAAAATTGCATTATGTCATTTTTGTTAGAAAATGACATAGTGATAACAGATAACCAAAATGTGCGATACAAAGAAGAAAAGGAACGGTGTGAGTATATGAAGCGCTTTCGTGTACTCCAAATAATAAAACAGAAGGACAGAAGAACGACGGATACTATTATATTGGGTTACAAAATGAATAGTCGGTCAGTTTAAAAAAATGGTAATTGAAATAAAGGACAAATTAAGTGAGTTTGACATCCAACATGAATAATTAGTAGATATTATGGGCATTAAAACATTGACCGATATATTTATTGATAGACAACTTTAAGTAAATCCGAACTGTATTTTACTAATGCAGCCAAATCAATTTAAGTTGTTTGATCCCACTAATGGGAAACTAGAGATGCAGAATGTGGATCGGATCATCGTCTGGTCAGAGATGTGGTCATACTTCCATATCATGAATCTTTGATGACTATTGACATTACTGAGCGCCAAACAATGGCGCGCGTAGAAAGATTTAATCTGGATAGATTTTCTAATTTTTCCACCGTATTATAAGCTTAGGCTGGCATGTGAATCCCAGTATTCTAACGATAGAAGTTCAAAGAAAATATACCAGAAGCTTTAAGAAAGGATTGGCAAAGCAGATTTTGAACCTATGTGTTATGAACTGAGAAAAAACAGGAAACCAGTGTGATGAAAAATGAAAATTTGTGACAATAATTAGAAGTAATGAAACTTCTAAAATAATTGCTTATTACAAAGGAAAGAGGTGAGATTATCGCTACGTCTATTTTAGAAGACAAATAAATGGGGAGATAAAAAAAGCAAAGAGTGTAACATGTTTGTAGACAAATTCTTAGACGGAGGAGTACTGTCTAACAGAGTTTGGGGACGTCTGAAGAAGCTAAGTAAAGGGTGATTCAATTAGAGGTTACAATTTTAATGTGAAATAAAGCGCATTGGATTTTGATAAACTCTTAATGTATTTACTTCGATATGGTGTTTAGACATTGACATTAAACATGATAAATGATATCGGCCAAAAGGCTGCCACGAGCGGCCCTGCATACTTCGGCCTTTTTTATGTAATTTTCCATTACGTTCCGTAACTCTTTGCATAACTGTTGGTGCAGTTCATGAATACCTTGGCGAATCTCGTCCTTTGGCTCTGGAATCGTTTTGTTGTCATTGGCATACACCTTCTGCTTCAAATAACCCCAAAGAAAATAATCCAACAGCATCAGAATACAGGATCTTGGTGGCCAATGTTGATCGCCGAAACAAGAGATGACGCAGCCGGGGAACTTTGTGTGCATAACTGTATTAATTCTCGCGTCTTGTTGAAACCACATGTCTTCGACATCAATATCATCCAATTGGTGCCAAAAACAATTTGCTATCATCTCCTGATAACGTTGACCATTGACTGTTACTGCATCACCACGGTCATTTTCAAAAAAGTACGGCCCAATCACGCCGCCGACCCAAAATCCGCACAGAACTGTGACTTTTTGTGAATCTATTGGTTGTCCAAGAATGGCCCGTGGATTTTCAAGTCGCCAAATGCGGCAATTTTGCTTGTTTACACATCCATTTAGTTAAAAATAAGCTTCATTCCGGTATATGATTATCTTCGCAAAATCGCCATCAACTTGGTGGTTCTCTAACACCCAATCAACATAGTTACGACGCTGTCTGTGATCTGTTGGCTTCAATTCCTGGGTCAGTTGGATCTTGTAGGCATGCAAATGCAGATCTTTAGTTAAAATGCGCTGTAGGATAGGTCCAACTGCTGGGGACGATGGCGAATGAAGGTCGACGGATTGTCATGGACTGCGGCGATATTTGTGAGTGACCGGCCACTACGAGGACATTCTGGTCTTTGCACATCCAACACTGACCCGGTTCTATTGAATTTTTGGATTAATTATTTAACCGCAGCATGAAATGGACGGTTATGGTTACCGAAGTCATTTAGCAGTGCGCGAATCGTGTTAGTTAAATTTTCTCCACTTCGAAAATAGGTTTTAACAATTAAAATACGTTCTTGAGTCGAATACCGCTTTATAACAACAAATATAAATATTTAACAATGACTAATTTTAAATATCAGCTGTTTATCTTTCAGAAGAAAACAGTATTGCCAACTTAAAATTGTAACCTCCAACTGAATCAACTTAAACAAGTACAAAGAAGCAAACAGCCTGACCCTGATGAATTTGGAAGAACGTAAGGAGTCATCGAAAATTTCTATCTACAGAAGATATGGTAAAATTTGTGACTACATAAGGAAACTGAAACACACGTGACCAAAATGAAGAGGTTATGGATCAACTAGTCATAGCGTTAAAGACAATTAATAACGGCCAAGCGCGCTCATCTAGAAGAATAGCAATCGATTAAATAATGAATACTCTACAAGATGTATTTGAAATACTTGCACGAATTTTGACAAAGTGGCTTAAGAATGAGAAAGTCTCGGATAAATAAAAAAAGCTAATATAACGTCGCTGCCGCGGTTATTATCGTGTGTGTGTGTGTGTGTGTGTACCGTAAAAATCTTACAGATTACTGGAATCTTTACACTCCGTTACAGATTTAGCTCTACGACTGAAGTCACTATGCTATTACCAAACACTCACTGCAGACATTTACTTTATACACGCATACGTCAAACTTACCAAGAAAGTTATATTAACTGAGTGTTCTCGAGTGTGGGAGACACAGAAGTAGTCATGCCATAGAAGCAGTCATTGTAACGCTTGAAGCGAAAAGTTGTGGTAAAACGCAACTTCTCCCCGTAGTATGCAACAGAAACTTTGGTTTCCAGTTGAAACAACTACATACGGTCTGATGCTCTGCTATGTTAAGACGGTCTGATTCCCTGACGGCCTGTAAGCCGTATAATAAAGTATACGCCTAGGTGGTCATTGTTATTTTAAAGATATGTGTGTGTGTGTGTGTGTGTGTGTGTGTGTGTGTGTTGGGTACGATTTTTAAAATTATAGTTGAAGCAGTGTATTAGGCTACTATTTTCTGAAGCATACTTTTTGCTGACGGTGTATAATTATGTGGCATAAAAGCTATAGAAAACTCGTGATAACGCCGCCAGCTGTATCGTAAGCAAAAAAATACATAAATAAATAAATATTCCGACAAAAGCTGGGACTGTAAAACGCTCTTCCCTTGCTTTAGGTAATTTGTGCTTCTGACATTTTGTAGTTTCCAATTACAGATTATAACTAACTAATTTGACATTTCATCCAGCATTTCTGCTGTCTAAGTTAGTAGTTAACTTTGTCTCAGTATCGTTCATATACATTTGTAGACTACTTGTCATTTGCTCAAGATAAAATTCCGCCTCTTGCTAACCTATACTGCCGGCTATTTTCCGTACGGCATTAAACGTTTTATATATTACAGTTTTTGTTTTCCTTTTGTTAAACTGCATACTTATAATTATTTATTTTAACATTGAAAATGTTTATAAGGACGTTTAGCACATTTGCGCGTGATCGCTGGTGCGTGATCGAAAATGGGGACCGGTGAGTTTCCATAGAAACTACTTCTTTGTTGTCAATAACGTAGAAAATTTTGAATTCTTTTGAATGAATGCGACTACATTTAACTTATAACATGTACATTGGTAAATGAAGAAAAATAAATATATATATTTTTTATATTTATTGAAGCATTTTCAATGCCCTTCTCTGTGCATTGCATTTGTGCAATGCCTGTAAATTTTTTATAAAAATTAATGTTTCACTATTGATTTATTAACATTTCCGTAGGCCTACAGTTTTTCCTCTTTCCTATTAGCGTGTTGAGCGCCGTTTGTGATACGTAGCTAGCAATATTGTTATCAGATAAAATAAATTTTACTCCTTGTTTTCTTCAAAATAAGTTTTTTTTAACTCCTAAAGGCAATGCCTTGTCGCTGTAGCCACGTCACTCTATCCCTTGCGATATTCTTCATTTCTCCATAGGACCCACTATTCACGACACTCATTGTGCTGCGGAAGTATGCAGTTCTTGGTCTTCCTTTGGGCTTCTTCCCCACTACTTTGCCCTCAAAGATGTTAGTTAAAAAAGCGCTATGTCTGATCACATGCCCTATCAACTTAATCTTCCTCACCTCTATACTCCTAAGCAGTGTTCTATTCTCATTTATTTCTTCTAAGATCTGTTCATTCGTCTTCCTATCTGTCCAACTAGTTTTTGTCATTCTCCGCCAAATCCACATCTCCATTGCCTGAAGTCTGTCACTCTCCACCTTCCCTAAGGTCCACGACTCACACCCGTAAGTTAAAACACTCCATACAAATACCTTAACAAACTTTTTCCTTGTTTCAATACTAATATGGTTGTTTGTTAATAAGTTCCTTTTGCTCTGGAATGCTTGTTTTGCCAGAGCTACTCTCCTCTTAATCTCTGCCAGACACTTATTCCCACTTGTAACTATGCTACCCAGGTAACAAAATTCAGTAACGTGCTCCAATATTGTGTTGTTCAACATAATGGTTGATTTAATGTCTTCTCTTTTTTTACTTACAACCATTATTTTAGTTTTCCTAACATTTATCCTCAATCTCAAAATAAGTTATTGAACACAAAATTTTGACATTTATATGTTACAATGACACTAATTACAATTTTAATTGTTGTAATTGTTAACAATAAATTGCCCGTTTATAAGCAATTTATCGAAATTGATTATTTTATTTATTTTACTTTAAATTGGCGATGATTACAAACGTACCCGGTGGTGTCTCAGCAAATAAATTCATCTCGTGGTATGTTTACCTACTGTGAAATACTCCAGGTACTTGGGGGTTATTGCCACACTGATTGCTACGATTAGGACACAGGCATCACACTCACACACGCCCGTTTGGCGGACACACGCTAGCGCGCAGATTGCGTGTCTGGGGTCAGTGCGAGCGCGCGCGGCTTGCATTGACTCCAGCACGCATTCTGACGCGCTCATGCATGTGACGCACTCGCGTACAGACTCACACCGCATCGCTTGAGCCGACAAGTGCCGCGTTGCAGTCTGCGTGTTGCGGGTCAGTGCGAGCGCGCGCGGCTTGCATTGTCTCCAGCACGCACTCTGGTATGCGCGCGCGCATGTTGCTCTCGCGGTGTACACACATGCTTTGTCGTTTCGATCGTGGCACTCGGAGTATTAAAACTTTCCAACCTGAGTATTTTCACATTGGGCAAATACAACCAGGATTGAATTTATTGTAGAGACACTAAACATCAAAACACAATTGTATGCAATTACATCCTCGAACGAATGTATGAATGAGTAGCAGCATGAATGCCTCAGCTGTAATAATGTAAAAATCATTGTAGACATAATAAACATGAAAAGTAGAATAGTTTGTGCAAAAACGTTCCAGTGTTTTTAAAGAACATAATAAATTTAGTCTACTAATCTTTTTGAACTAATGGATTATCGCATAAACCTAAACACGTTATTTCTAATTATAATTTACAGAATTTTTTAGTAAACTTTTCCTAAAAAAATTACACTTTTACTTGAAGTTTTAAGAATTAGCATGTTATAAAGAGTTTAATAATCAAGTTTATTCATTATGCGTTTCACATTCTATATTTACGTTCTGTCGCATAGTCAGTACGTGACGCAATTCTCTGTGACGGGAGGGGAACTGTTCTGCAATGAGGCAACTTGTACCATTATATGTTTAGTTTCTTGCCTGAATGAAGTTGCTGAACTTTACAAACTGTTCTCGATGAAGTCAATCAGTTGACTGTATTAGATTTTATGTTAAAAACTTTTTAACAGAACCTTTAATAATACTAAATTAAATTAGCATTAAATATACGTACGAGTACTGTACATTTTGGTTAGTAGCGTACTTGTAGAACAGATAATAGTCTACCAGTAAGAAAATCCCATAAATTTAAAGTATAAGAATTTATATAAATTTGGATTATTTTTTCTAATAGAACAAGTCAACAAGAATGGAGTGAGAAAGAGACAGCGTAGTAGAGAAAGAGGGAGAAACTTAGACAGACTGAGGAAGAGAATGTGAGAGTGACGATTTAATATGCCTAAATCCCACAATAAAATTAAATAAAAAATTATAATACTAAAATAATTTAATAAGGTACTAAAGAACCTTTTCTCTATGCCCCAAACCGGTAGTAACATGCCGATTTGCCGATGTATCAGTTAATAAATTTAGATTTAAGAAACTCAATAAATCCATAACGACCTCGCGTTACATAAAAAGAATAATAAAAGTATAGAGTGATGTAATTAAATTGTAAGCAAAGTAAAGGAAAATAATTAATAATAATTAAGAACTAATTTTCTCGCTGAGAAACTACCCGCGCGCGGACAGCCCCAATACCCCTATAGTTAGTTAGTCCAGTTGAATCAGAGACTCCCCTGGTGATACAGCGTACAGCACATTATGTAGACCGCTAGAAAATATTAAACATGTAGACTAAGTAAAACTTACGTAATTACCGGATGATGTGAATGTTGTGAATGACTTGAGTGTGCGGCGATGACATCTCTATAAATAAATAACATCACCTAAATGTGATGTTAAACTTCTAGAATGTAACTGTTAACCATAAGCAATATGTGCGGTACAACAATGTGAACACTAGTGAAAGTTACCACAAGAAACAGTCCACAAGAATCTACAGAAGAGACAGACTACCCATCTTTAAGAATGCCACCAAACTTCACCAACACACGATAGACAGAAGATCTCCCAGACACCCTGCACGACAGATAGAAGCCCCGATTCGCCGAGGATATGTTACACACAGGTGACACGGAAGTTCTACTTCTGTGGTTCAGAACTTAACTTTAACTAATATATGAAAGACACTTAAATAATAACATAAGAGTAAAGTAAAACACAAAAGACTGACCTAATTACCATAAAATTGTAATTTCATGATAAGTAATAAGATGTGTTAAGTTTAATGAGTTTAATGAGTATAACACGCTAAAGTTAAATAAGCCCATTCTTCAGATGGCACAAAGTAAAGATTATTATTTTTAATATCATATACAGGAACACACACCTCGGATCCGAGGACAGTACAAGCTATGTTCACCCATGACTTACACTAATTACAATTGTACAAATGCGCAAATTTTCTTCTATGATGCTAAAACAGTATATAATAAAGAGATGTCATGGTCCAAAAAGGTGGGTGAATAAATCTACAAACCCCAGTCAAAAATTCCTCAATTCACGAGATCCTATTTAGTGTTTGTTTATATTTCAGATAGTTATGTGTTTGTGAATATTATGGCAGCCTGTTTAATTGACCTGAGCCAATTAACCAGGTTCCCGATATTATAATGTCGTCCCGACGTTATAAGAGAGAGACCGCAGTAATTATGAATGACGCCACAACATTCGGTTTTGTAATCCGTATTACTTCCAAGTGGTTTTAAATTTATTTGTAATAGCCAGATACCCCGTGGTTTTTAATACCGAACATTTATTTTACTTTCATATTATTGTTCTATGACCGCTTTAACTTTATTTTTAGGGATAATAAATGAATTATATTTTATGGAGTACCAAATACAGACAGAAAGTGTATTTATGTAAACAACAAAAGAATTATCATTAGAAATGAGAACACTTATCTAGATGTAATCCTTTATCCAAATCTATTCTCTTTTCACATTCATTGTGCAATTTTTCTGTTCGTATCGGCCATCTGAGGACTACATGCTAATTTCAATTCTTTATTTCTTGTCCTTTCTTTTTCTCCAATATTCTTTCATCTTTTCACTGTCTCTTCTTTCTGTCTCCAGTCTAGTTTGAACCTGCGTTTATCTGTCTCCTACCCTGGACTCCTTGCATTTTTTAACACTTTTGCCCAAAAAACTTCCCGTTTCAATTGCTTCTTCTGCGTTTATATTATTTGTATAGAGTGCAAAAGTAGGAATTAAATTTCGAGATTAGATCGGATTGTTAGTCCGAAATGATTTTTTTTCGTGGTTTACTCCACTAGGTTCTTCCGCTCTCTCTGCCGTTGGGAACTGAGATTCCTCATTCGCCTTTAAGACCGCTGGCCGGGGTTTACCTGTAACCATAGGCAGGGGCCTTTACTGGGTGCTATCATCTGGTTCCAGATGAACCCAGGTTTTTGAAGAGGTCTGCTCCTCTAAGATTCTTTCTTCCGTATGTCCTTCTGTTGGATCATTAAGACCTCTTTCACCATTCCGTCCGTTGGTCTTCACAGATGTCCGTTAGCATCTGTAGCTACAGTGTGACTACAGAAGATCTCAGGGGCACGATGCAATTTTATTTATGAAACGTTTCAGTTCAAGAGTCCACTTTTAAAACTTTAGAATTTATTACTGTCGTAAATAGCACACATTAGTCAAAATATGTTATCGTTCTTTGAACATACTGAAATGACGGCCATAGTCAACAATAATTACTATAACGCACAAACGCATTACATTTACTACGTAAAAATGTTTAATAGTGATTTGATTCATTATATATAATTCCCTAAGTACAATTGTTAATGACGATATATTGTAATCGTTATACGTTCAGCGTCACTGTAACCAAACATTTCCAACACTTCTGAAGCCTTAAAGTTACACATACTGGCGCATAGTTTAACTGAAGTAACATTGTTAAAGGATAACTTCTTTATTCCATTTGATCCACTTCGGTTTACTAACGCCCTCCCATTGACATTTTTTAGTTTATTTTTACTGTTCGTTTGTTTATCTATTTTATATTTGTGCGTAATACTTAATGTCTGTTGACTCATTGTCTACTATTCACTTTTGTTCCTCTCGAGCAGTATTACTGTACTTTTATTCACTTTTCTACATTAATATTTCAAATTTACGCTAATCGCATTATATCTGTTTACATAAAAGAACTGACTTTATGTATACGTGGCAATTATTCTTCTGAAATATAGAGACTGAGGTTAGTGGTATTTTGAATGATTAAACGAAAAACAATTTATAAAAATATAAAGGTTTCAAAAAATTAAAATACTTATTCTTCTTATATATCTTTTCGTTTACAGGATAAATAATAGCATACATTTTATACTAGCACTGAATCTGCTGAAGTTAAGCTAACACCCCAAGTAATTTAGAGGCAATTAATTAAACGTTCGTAACTTGATATTACCTGAAATAGTCATGGTAATTTCTATATCAAAATTTAAATATTACACACTCAAACAAGGACAGATAATGTTCACAACATGACTTTATTTTGACTTACATTTTACTTGCCAATTATGATTTATAAATACGGTAGTGCAAGTCTCAGTATTCATAGTTATCGAGAAGAGCACATTCTCACATTAAATTTCCATATTACATTTATTAACAAATATCCACTTCTTAACACACTGGGTGCCTGACGCAAATGGCGCCCACAGCTGATGAAGGATCCTCCCCCCCCGACCAAACTATTCCCATGATATTTTTATATTTACGTTCATTTACTCACATAATAGTTCAAAACTGAATCACCAAAGAGCAGTATGAATGATACTTATAAGACACTTTGTAAAAGGTAGGATGAAAATGTTTCTTAGACAAGTAAACAAAAAGTGGCTTGGAATTCTTCGCAAAAAAAATGTAGAGCTGTAAATATAAAACTTAGTTATCAAATTATCAGTCGCAATCCAAAATGTATCATTATTTATAAATACGTTATGTAGGTGTATGCAACATACCATCCACAGGTGCATCAGTATACACGGAAGTTGCGTATTTAAAAACGTTTCAATTAGTTGCACGTGTCCCAAAATAAATGAACGGCACACCGAAACATCAGAATCACTAGAAAAACGGGAGCCAATAATAGTAAACTTTAGTTTGCTAAAAATTTGCTTCTACTCCCTCCGGCTTTGCTAGTTCTACATATGTAATTTTCATTCCGCTAAAAATGATCTCTCAGCTGTGTGTCGCCTTCATAAACCGATTTTATCGAGTTTCAGTTTCCTTCATGTCAATCGTTTTAGACTGGTGATTCGTAGTAACTGGACGTACGAAAGAAAATATTTTTGGAAAAATTACCACCAAAAAATAAAAAAATTGTATATTTCAGCTCATTGTGTATTCACTTCAAGCCTATTCCATACCTATTGTTCATCGCCTCAAAATAATGAATTTTGCGGGCCAGGAAAACCGACACATTCAGCAGGCGATGAACCACCTGCCTCCAGAAGGTAGCCTCTTTTCTTATCTCTAACTTTAATGACTCATTATTGTGTGACATCTTTAATGCGTAAATAGCGCACGCCTGTAGGTAAAGTACTGTACTGATGATTCATTATTTTCTAATTGTCGATCTCAACGAACCACCCCTTTTACCAAACCTTTCTGAAACGACTCGCTGTAGCATTGTAGTGGCAACAAAATTTTTCGAGAAACACTGGGTGTTGAGATATTGATAAACAGCTTCCACGGCGGGGGCATATTAAAAATTCCATGTTACGCCCAAAGTTTTCTCGAATTAACAAGCCTGATAAACTCTTAACTGGGAGCAAAACGAGCAGAGACGGATTGTTAAACGGCTAAGTATTCCGGTCTAATGCTTCGATGTTATTAATAGACGAGCCAAGGACGTTGTTCGATACCTATGTGGGGCAAGCGAAGCAAGCGCAGAGGTCAGTCACGTACGGTATGGGTTCATTATGTGGAGTGTAAATAAAATAATGTATTTCTACGACGGTCTACTGATCGTCGTATGGTGCAGTGGAAAACAAACACAAGACACCAATTACGTAACAAATCACTAGCTTTAATTATCACAATTGAACAGTTGTAATTAACAAGATAGTCTCTTACAACAAATGAAATAAAAATTGTTAACACGCAACAAAATGTCAACTAATATAGAACACAATTGTATTACAATTGTCCCCCTCCATTATAAAACACAACATTTCAGTAATAACCACTTGAACGCACAGAGTAATATCGCCCGATAATAACTGAACTAAGGCTGCGGACGCCTAGTGTTTATACCCCGCTGACATGCCAGAACATTCTACAACTACGTGTTATCTCTACACTATGACGTAAATAATTACGGCTTTGACACAGTCAGCGAGGCTGGCGGCGTCTAGAAAAGCCACGTACGCCACAACAGCCGGATTCCAATGGATCGTTCGAGAAACACATAGACTGTTCTGTGATGTCGTAAGAGTATGTTTTTTGCAAACGAAAAAATATCCCAAATGTCCCAAAAAATTTTCTTTCGACTATATTGTCACAGACACATATGATGGTCGTCTTCGCAAACATTTTGGAAAAAGGCGCGATTCGTTCAGTTCGTACAGTTGCTATCTATTTTACTCAGACCCTTCCAATCATTAAGCGAGTGTTCAGTTCTTAATCGACGGTTTGGCATTTGTCTGTCTGCCTATCTCTCTGTATATCTGTCTATTTAAGGTACAATGCGATGTCTTGTGAACGCATCAACCGATTTTCGTAACGTGCCCACGCATTTACTCTACAGAAACCCTATTCTTCTTGAGGTCTATCCATCGAAAAATAGAATAACGTGAGGCAAATGTAAGGGGGAATAAGATTGTGAAAGCTTATGCTGAGTGTCAGGTAAAGAGAATTTTAACCAGAATTTGAATATAGCGTTTATATTGAAAATTCAAAAATTGTCGGATGCCAAAAAGCTACATTCTGGATGAAAATTTTGATAACATTGCAAAAATTATTATGCGGTATTAAATTAAAGATAATTTTAACTAACATCTAAACGTAGTTTTACGTTTTGTAATTTTCAAAATTTTGAGGACCTCAGAGCCCAAAAAAGAGATTAATAATTTTTTTAATGCGACTATCCTTCACGGTGTCATACTACAAGGATGGAGAACGTTTAAAAGTTATAGTGTTTATTTTGTGATTTTGTTCTATACAATTGTTATGTTACTAATGAAACAGTAGAGAAACTGGAATCATATAATTATTTATAAAAGTGGAAAATTATCTAATATTAAAATTTATGTAGTAATAAATGTGCTTCACTCAATATAGTGAGCGAGTACTGCAGCTCAGGACGCATACTAATAATAGTAATGGGAACTAATGGTATGTAATGTATTTTTAGAACGTAGAATATAGATTTCTAAAATATATTACCTTTATACTATGATTTCACTTTATGAAATTATGTCGCCTTGTACGTTTTGCCAGGACAGTTATATTTGTTTGTAATGGCAAAAATAAAATTGGATTCGGTTAGAGTTTCAACTGAACAAAGGAGACGAATGTAGGGAAGGATATCTTTATGTGATACATTATCTTTATCTTTAACCAGATTTTCTACCCTTTTAATTATCCGAATTCCAATTATATGAGTTTTTATTCAAAATGTTGTAGAAGACTTATATTTTCAACCTCCAGAATACTTATTTTCATCCACGTGAGGTTAAATTTTTTCAAAATAAAATGTTTCTTGCAAAAGTATTTAGAAAATGTAAGAAATACAGTTAATTACCTTAGTATGTGTAGCGATGTTTATTTCTTTAACAAGACCTAATTAAAACTAAAAAAATTATAACTCTGCAAACAGAAAATTCATTTAAAGGTAGTGTTTGTCTTTGAAGTGTCTGGACCGGGCGATAGCCTCGAAGGCTTCATTAGCCGCTGTGCATTCCAATTACACCAGACAATGACCCATCTCAGGTGTCCTCAAAGCTTAAGTATTCTTTACAGCACACTCTACCGTGTACAGCTCACAGAGAGCGCTAATTAGTCACTCCAGACTACCCTTGTCTCACGTAAGCACCTGCAGCAACTGAAAGAATCAACAACGTACTTTGGTTAAAGAACAACAAAATATTGCAATGGAGCTGTAGCTTACAGCTACAGTACATATTACGATAGCTGTACATTCAGTAATCTTTTCAAACATTCAAGTTATAACAGACTCTTTTATTTAGTCGTTCATGATCAAATACATTTCATTTAACCTAACAATAAATTGAGTATATTGTTACTACGATCCCACTGATTGTCATATGGTACAGTGGAAAACAAAATAAAGACACTAATTAAGTCACTAATCACAATTAGCAGTTTGAAATCAACAAGTTATTCAACAAACTTGTACTCGTACAATAATTCAAGTTAAACTTGTACTCACGCAATAATAATGTCAAGTAATAGAGTCCCGCACAATAATCACTAATAAGCACTTGAACGCACTGTGTAATCGCCCGACGTAAACTAACTGAAGCGACCGTCGATGGATGCTTATATTTATGCTCCGCTGAGATGCCAGAATAATCTGTAACTTTTTGGATGACGTGTTAAACAACTGTCTATTGCAGGCGCTCTGGAATCCACTAGAAACAGTACAAAATGTCTGGCCTTGAACACAGTACGCCGACCGGTCTAGTTTGGAATAGCCTCGATTGTTAACGCATGATAAGTGTCACGTAATTGTCTTTCACCTCAAAGCAACAGCAATATGTACGCACACAAACATTACAGCTGGGTTCTGTTGGGATGGCCGAGAAACGTACAGGACGACACACCCCACTTTTCGAGAATGTTCCGTTGCGTAACAGTATTGTTACGACATCACAGAACAATCTACGTGTTTATCGAATGTTCCACAGGGATCCGGAATGCAATGCGTATGGCGTACGTGATTCTCGACATATTGGCATCGGAGATTGTGAACTTCAGCAAGTGTTACGAATGGTAAGACACCGAAATATCTCAGAAGCTCTTGTTCACGCCCTAGAGTTTGAAGCTGCCAAGTCGGCGTCCCGCTACATTAATGGATTTGTGCCATCACATTGCAGTCAGAAGATCCCTGTATCACATTTTCCTTACGATGGGTGCAGAAAAACAATGTTGTCGGACAAACAATTCAGAAGTTCAAGAGATTAGCAACGATTTGAACGATGGGGAAAAGACAGAATACCGAAATGTTACAACTGTGGAAAGCGTGGTCATCTACAGGTAGACTGTTGTGAAGAAGAAGATACCGAAAGAAAAGAGTGATCGCACCAATTGGAGAAGTAAAGTCTCAGTACAGCACACAGTTTCCACGGTACATAAGACCAAATGGAAAAACTTGAGGGCGAAACAGTGTCCATTGTACGCGCTGACTTAATAAGCAACCGACGGCCTAAAATTACCTATTGTACAATACAGACTGTGACTGGGAGCCCCGTCAATGTGTTAGGAAAGATAGACTTACGTGTACGCCTGGGTCTTTTCGACTTTAGCCACCAAATGCTCGTTGCAGACATTGTCGATGAAGTGATTCTTGGCACGGAAATTATGAATGCCTACGGATTCGGTGTGGACTTGAGAGAAAATGTCCTGAAGGTTGGCCAAGAGAAGATAAAGCTTTGCATCGCTAAAATGACAAGGTCTGCCGACCATGCAATTAAGCAAGTGGCATTAGTCGAAGAAAAAGGCAACAGGTCTGGTCAAGAGGAACCCTCCCCATTGCAAGCGGAAATGGAGGGAGATCTAGCAGAGGAAGTACAAATAAGTGTAACGACAAAAGAAGTGATTGGAAAGCCAACTATGGGTGTCGAGACAAGACTCTTGCTTGTTCCTGAGCTGTTAGAAGCGCCCGGGGGAAATTTGCTGAAGATGAAGTTAGGCAAGAAATTCTTGACGAGAACCAAATAGACTTGGATCAGCCAGTGGTGTTTAGGTCATCAGTACATGACGCAACGGGAGTGATTCCAGCAAAACTAGTGGTTGAGCGGAAGACTCGCATTCCTGGGAACGTGATGTTCAGATCACACGAGACTGAATTCGAAGAACCGGAGAATTATCTTTCGCAAGAACAACCACCTAGATCGCCTGGTCGAGTATTACTTCAGAGACGCTTTGCCAGGAAGTGTTACGACATCACAGAACAATCTACGTGTTTATCGAATGTTCCAGAGTGATCCGGAATGTAATGCGTATGGCGTACGTGATTCTCGACGCATTAGCTAAACTGTGTCAGAAGCCGCGCGAACTGTACCAAGGCCGCAATTAATTAGGTCGTACACACTGGCGCTAACGCGCAGTTTGCAAAGCTGTGGTCTGTGAGCGGGGTATAAATACAAGGCGGCAGCGGCCTTAGTTTCAGTTATAGTTGCGATATATTACTGTGTGCGTTCAAGTGGTTATTAGTGAAGTGTTATGTTTTATAATCGGGCGGTATAATTTTAATACAATTGTGTTTTATATTAGTTGACATTTTATTGCATGAGAACAATTTTTATTTGATTTGTTGTAAGAGACTGTTGTTAATTAAGAACTGGTTATCTGTGATAATTAAAGTTGGTGATTAGTGACTTAATTGGTGTAGTGTATTTTGTTTCCACTGTACCTACGACGATCAAGTAGATCGACGTAACAATATATTAATTAAAAACACTCCTTTTAAATAAGTTTACTTACGTAATTTTCGTCTTTAAAAAACAAATTTGTATTAAGCTTTGTAATTGGCATCGAGACATACAGGCGTAGTTACTGACAACTAACATAAAACGATCAAATATCCTGTACATCACAAAAACAACGAAACAATTAATTATTCGCTGTAGAATGTAATTTGCAATATTTATATACAAGAAACTCTACTGATTTACAGGAAACAGTTGTATCTATCAAGGATACGTCAAAATTACCTCGTCTAGGAGGAAAGATAGCCTATGTAATTCTTAAATTCTTCAAATTAAACAAAAATTTTAATCGCTAGTCAATACGCAATGAACAAATTCAGTTTTATAAAATGAAACGTGTTTGTTGTGTTTTGTCTTTACGAAGAGAAAACAAAGACGTTTATAACCTGTCACGTATCCCGTAATCTACAAATTTAAGAAAGAAATTTCTAGAATTTAATTATACATGTAGACATTAAAATACACGTATAATACAAGAAACCAGTAAAGTACCTTCTAAAGGAATTTCTTTAGAATTTTCTGCCTACTGACAGTTCTAAACCACTGTTTTCTGGTAACGTAAATTCTATTACCTTAAAAAGGTTGTTGTTTATCATCAAATATTCACAAACTATGTTGGTAGTTTTTCATCATGTTTCTCGCTTATCGTAATTTAATAAAACTTGATTTTCTTCAGTTCAGAGTGTAACGTATACATTTCATAAAAGAACTTATTTACCTCGATTCACGTTATCTTCTAATACTTGATACGTAAAGGGCATATAACATTGTCGGCTATATCAGCTTGACATTTAACTGCATTTACCAATCTTCGTTTAATCATCTCCTGCTCTTATGTGAAAGTTTGTTATCAGACGATTAGGTCGAGCAATAACCACAGTGAAATTTATCGCACAATGTTTCGACTACTAAATAATCTGTGGTCGTCTTCAGGTATATGCCTAACAAAAACAAGTACATAAAATATAAACTTTAGCCTAGCCGAGATTCGTTCACTATAAACGTAAACTCTCAGAAAACAATTTAATAAAAACTCAATAAACCAACACAACCTACAAAGTTAAACAGAGTTAAAGAAAAACTACATAAAAAGAACTGCTACTTACCCTCAAGTCCGCTGGACAGAACAGGAATGCACAGCCACACTGACGCTAGTATATCAACAAAAACAACAAATTGTAATCTGTATATAAAATTAATGGGTGGTGCGAAATAAACAGTAACAGTACTGTGAAAATAAGTTCATTGCATTGATAACAAAAAATGTTTGATTTTATATATTACAATATTCAGAATTTGCATATGAAATATTAAGTTAACTCTTAAGTGTATGATAGCATTTTGCAATAAAAAATTGTAAAAATAAACACTACAGTTTTGGACAGTGTATACTAGACAATAAGATATATGTTAAATTTGTTAGTTTAAGTTAATTTTTGATAGTAAAAAAGTAACAATAATTAATAATTTAGTACGCATTATTTTTCATGCTTCATTCGCAGATTTTTGTACTCTGTTAAACACGAATGTTAGAATGAAACTTATACACCTACTAAAACGTCAAGCAGTATTCAGAAAAGGTAAAATGTGAACATTTAACTTGAATGTTGTTTTTCAATTTAATAAACATTTGTCTGTTTGAGTCACATTGTTACTAGTGTTCCATATAATACACAGTTTCCAATCACAAAGCCTGTAATTTAGGCGGGCAATGTCGTTTGCACTTTATTGTGTTTAACATGATACGCTCTAGATTCTAATGAGAACAATATTGAAACATGTAGTAAATTTTCCAACTGTTCATTATTTCTCTAAATTCATCTTCTCTTCTTCTCCTCTTTAAGGATTATGTTATATAAACCTGTTCCGGCACCCATCTCATGTTTGGACGACCCACGTACCTTCTACCAATGGCTTTATAGTTCACTGCCGCTTTTGACAATCAATCCTCTGTCATCCTTTGCAGATGATCCCACCACTGTCCTTTATAAATTGAAATAATTTCATTTATGTCCTTTACTTTGAGCTCTGCTCTGATATCTTTATTCCTTATTGTATCTTGCAAGTTTTACTTCTAAGATTTGTATGAATCGTACCACAAATATTCCTAAATTTATTTCCCACAAATATTTCCCAAAATTCTATTACTCTAGTTACTTATATATCTTTTTATGAGTATTCTAAAAACATACCTACATAAACTTCTACTTGCAGACGTTTTACGTCTGTGTGCAGTTTGAAGTGTTTTCGTGCAAATACAAGTTTAAATTCTATGGAACATAGTAAAGCATAAACCTGTGTTATTTACGCAATCAACAAATAAAATATACTCTTGCATATAATGTTATTGTCTAGGAACGTAAACTTACTAAAAGCATATTATAATAACATTAATTTATAAATTTCAGTTAACAACATAGATATAACGGTACCGTCATTATAAATACTGCTAATTACTTAATTAGAGTTATGAACTCAAATATCCTCTATGGTCATTAAGCACGTCTAACCAAGCTCTACGCAAGTGACATTTCACTGGTCGGTGACAGGATTAGTAGGCTATTTGGTAACAGTGTCACACAACACGCTTTTGTTTGCCTGTGTTGGGAGCAAATATTTTACCTGATGTCAACCGATGTCACAATTACGCTCCCTGAGTGGAGAAAGTAAATAAAATTAAACCTATACATACTCATCCAACCACACGAACACGCGCGCGCGTGAACACACGCAAACACATAATGCAAATATATAAGATTCATAGTAATGAAACTCTAAGGAATAAAACTAAATATGATTGATAAAATACAATAAAAAATTTACAGGCATTGCACAAATGCAATGCACAGAGAAGGGCATTGAAAATGCTTCAATAAATCTAAAAAGTATATATATTTTTGTTCATTCACCAATCAATGAATTCATTCTTCATTCACCAACCAATGAACTCATTCTTCATTTACCAATGTACAGATTATAAGTTAAATGCAGTCGCATTCATAAGCGAAGTTTTATACGTGTATACTACGTTATTGACAACAAAGAAGTAGTTTCTATGGAAACTCACCGGTTCCCATTTTCGATCACGCACCAGCGATCGGCCGCAAATGTGCGACACGTCCTTATTAACATTTTCAATGTTAAAAGTATTTAAAATAATTTGTATTTACATTAGCGTGTTTGATGATTGAATTCACATACGTTTTGATAAAATTACTGCTACTAGCCGAGCTGTTAGTCTGTGGCCTACAGTTGTTGTAGACAAACGTTTCTGCCGCACCATGGGCTGCACTGGCCGATCCCATGCCAATTGTTTCAGACAATGGTGATGACCTCATTTGTTCACAACAACTGTCGGCCACGGCCTATATATATATATTGTTACATGATATTTTGCCCATCATCTTGTTGTGTAATTGCATGAGTAAAATATATTTATAAATCCTAGAAAAGTACCAGGAAACATAAAGTAGCTTGTTTCAAGGACTACCAATTTTAGGTTTTATACTAATGAATAATACTAAATAATGTTATAAGATATTAAAAGATACTAGTATAATATTAAATAGTAAATTAGAGAGCAATAGTGTTTAATAAAAAGCCAAGTTAGATAATGCGGACTTGAATGCTACACAAATTCTGGTAATAAAATTGCTATTTTTTCGTCGTCATATCTCCTCTGATGTTCCAAGTCGTTATTTTAATGTCTTTCAAAATAAACTCTCGTGTCCGTTTTCGTTTGCAAATGTCTTTATGATCATAAGACAAGGTTGCTGTCTGTTACCATTACTTTTTAACCTTTATCTAGATGGTCTCCTCAAAAAATGGAAAGAACAATCCCCTGACGGTATTAAAATCCACCATTTTCTTCGCGGATGACCAAGCTATATTCGCCACTTCAGAAGACGATCTCCAGCAAGCAATATACATCTTACATAGGAAACATTGTAATATACCTGAATCAAAGGCAAAAGTAATGGTCTTTATAGAAGATGAACCGGTTTGGACCAAAATATGCATCGACAACACATGCATAGAACAAGTAAGACATTTCAACTACTTTGGACGAGACGTTACTTATGATCAAAGTAGAGATATCGAAAATAAAAGGACGAATGACAGAAGTATGTGTGGAACGATTTGGAGAACGTTGGGAAATAATTGTAGAAAAAACCCCTTAAGAAATTGTATAAAACAATGGCAATACGTACACTATTGTATGGTTCTAACAATTAGGTCACAAACAAAAAAGCTGAACAGAAGATACAGAGCGCGGAAATCAAATTTCTGAAATCAGTTAGAACGTGTAATAGACAACAAAGAAATGAAGAGATAAGAAGTGATTTAGATATTTTTGCAGTTAATGAAAGAATTAAAGAATACAGAAGAAAATGGATTGAACACATCACTAGAATGGAAGAGAGTAGAATACCGAAGATGGCGAAAGATTACAACCCCAGAAGCAGAAGAAAAGTTGGTAGGCCTAAGAAAAGGTGGACTGTAGAATAGGAACAGGCGTTAAAGCCTGAAACCTTTAAGAAGATGATGAATTTTATTGCCGGAAATTATAATAAATAATAAACAATTGCCTGAATCAAATGAAACGAATGTAATAGCATAGTAGAATCATTAGAGATCACAAGAAAGCAAGTCATAATCTGAGATGCAGAAGTTTTATTTTCTGTCTTTATTTTGGCATGAGGTAAATCATGACCTCCTCAAGTAGGCCTAGAGTATGTAGCTGTTCTTACCTACAACTACAGTATTTTAGTATAAAAGTTTAATATTTATTAATATTTACAAAATTCCTTTGAAAATATTAGTTTAATGCGGGAAGGACACAAATCTTTTATTACGCTTCAGTTTCTGTAATTGTTGTCGTGTTTGTTTCTCTGTAGGCTTATAAGAAAAGTTTCACTTCTTGACAACCGTTTTACCACACTGCTTACCCTAACCACTACATTAACTCCTCCTTCACTTACACGCGCGGTCACATAAAACTCATGAGCACTCAGTTAACATTACTTTGTTGGACAGATTTGACTTATAAGAAGTGCATAAATATAATTAGTTTTTCTTTCTATAAATTGAATAATTATTTGCCTATGGTTCTAAAAAACAAAACATAATACAAAAATAATACCATATATACAAAGAATAAAATACCATATGTAATTATAATTTCCATGCAACGTTTAAATGTACAAGAATGTGTGTTGATCGCCATTATTTAACGAGGAAATACAGAGAATAACAGCAATAAATTTTCCATCTTTTGAAATTTTTTATAAACAGAAATAAGAAGCTACTTAGTAGAAACACGCACATAATAATAATGTATTAAACTGTCATAAGAGGCCAAACCTAAATTCGTGGTCTGCGTGAAAGTGTTATTACAACACGTTGTGTGTGTGTGTGTGTGTGTGTGTGTGTGTGTGTGTGTGTGTGTGTGTGTGTGTGTGTGTGTGTGTGTGTGTGAATCAAAAACTGGAAAAATATATTGTTGCTATATATACCACCAATTCATGTTACAGTAAGATTCACAATAATGTAATAATAATATTGAGTAGCAGTTAACGTTACTGACTTACAAATTAAAACAAAAAAATATATAAGCTGAGATTCATATGTTAACAACAAATTTGTGCATACATGTTTATAATAACTTTGCATAAAAATTACAAAAAGTTGATTAACTAACTGCTATTTGTTAGTGACTGAGACCTTACAGATAGACCTGAGATTCTCAATCGTGGGATCTTTCGAACAGGGCAATAACTTTCAAGCAATTAAGTGACTAACAATAAATAATTTATAAGCCGTTAGCCAGTTGATATCAGTGTCTCATCTTTCCCACCATTACAATCGTACAAATCATTATGAACATGAGTGTATAAATAGTCATTACGTCATTAAAGAACTCATCAAGCCATATTTGATACTAACAAAGATTGGTTATGAATTAGATGTAAGTTACCGTACTGTTTTGTTTCGTGATTATCGTCCGGTGAAACTGTTAACTCTTAATCGCTTCAACACGAAAACAGTTTTTTGTAATTCTGATAACATATCAGTGTAACAAGTACGATAACACTATAACATTTCTGTTAACGATAGTTTGGCAAAGAAGGGCATTCTGTAATAGAACGGGCATTAGAGAATGCTTTGGATGCTATCTCTCTCCCCTAACTTGAATCAGTATCGATATTTTATGTTTCAAAATATTAAAAGCTAATTCTGGGGTCACTATTTTGAAACTGTCAAGTCATTGACTTTCACAGGTTCAATCAGTAAGATCAACGTATACCTGAGTGTGTTCTATCGAAGGAATCTACAATGAAGGCGATAAAACTATTTTGTAGTTAATTTGACAGTAATTAATTTATACAATCAGTATTGATATGTTTTTTAACAGAACGTTTACCATGGATTTTTGTTACTGAAATATACCCGTGATTTTAATGGGGTGGATAGCCTAACCTAACATTACAGATCTGCAACGAACACCGATGTTTTTAATAACTCATTCTAAAGGGAGAAGGTATGGTGGGAGTAAAATATTGAAAACGGTTACAACTGGCTTTGATCTGGATAGTTTGGTTATTCCAGTATCCGTAAACTACTCACCTCACTAAACATGTACAAGTGAAATTGTACCAGCTTGGTTTACACAAATTGTACCAGCTTGGTTTACACAAATATTTCACCAACGTGTTGTTTGGAACAACGTTGGAATACAATTATCAAACAGTTCTGTACTATTTTATCTAGTTCACATTTTACAGTTCCAGCATTTACACAAGTACAATTTTCCCTAGGTCACTCTAAAAAATTAACTTTATATTACCGTTTTTTTGCTTGGTAATTCATACTTGAAGCTGGGTATTAAAAATATGGACAATCATAAAAATGTAGTGAACACACAAATATAACATACAAATGTATTATTGTTTAAAGTTAGCAACTATTGTACTATCACGCTATTAACACAGTCCTGTCAGTGGTTTTTCAACGATTTATGACATTGGAGTAAATCGATAACGGAAATGATCAATGGATAATAACGCAGCTCTATTGTCAGATTGATTGCTCTAATGAAATGTTGGTCGTGCAGGGATTCACTATGGTTTCTATGTGAGCCATGTAATTATGCATTTGAAGGAGGAATTTTAATTCATAAAGTTGTGTAATACTCATGACTTACGGCTCAGAAGTTTGGACTACTATTAAACACACAAGAATATAATTATTGACAGCATAGATGTACTTCTGTAGACGTTCTACCACAGTATCCAGACGTGAGAAACTTAGAAATGATGTCATGAAGGCTATAATGAATGTAGAAAATTAATTGTTGATTTTATTAAAAAAAAAAATACAATGATATGGACACACGAAAATAATGGCACAGGAAAGATTTGCAAGGAGCGTTATGGAATGGACCCAACCAGGAAGAAGGAAAAGAGGAAGACCACCGATCACCTGGATAGAAGACATTCAGACTATATTGAGGGAACGAGAAATTGAAGAAGACCTTTGGATGGACAAGCAGCAGTCGAAGATGGGAATTTAATCACTCCTGTAATCTTTGGTTCCGGAAAATGTGTAAACATTGTACAATCGAAATAAATACATTTAAAATGTTGTGTAGTACAATATATGAACATTTTTAATAAAATATATCTAAATATTAAAATATAAACGCTCTTCTAATCATATTTCTTATTATACGGGACGTGTATAAGATAGAGAGGAACAGACCGTGTGTGGTTGATACTACGACGGCTGGAAACCAAAGTTTCTGTTCATGACTACGGGGAGAAGTTGCGTTTTACCACAACTTTTCGCTGGAAGCGTTACAATGACTACTTCTCTCGCATGACTACTTCTGTGTCTCCTACACTCGAGAACACTCAGTTAATATAACTTTCTTGGTAAGTTTGACGTATGCGTGAGCAAAGTAAATCTCTGCATTGTGTGTATTTGCTAGTGGTAAAGTGACTTCAGCCGTAGAGTTATATCTATAGCAAAGTGTAAAGATTGCAGTAAGCTGGAAGGATTATAGTCGGACAAATATAAAGGCCGCAATACTTATTACCACATATTTTGGTTAAATGTTGAAATTTTGTTATAAGTTTACTCTATTAATAGTCGCGTTGCTTGTTGGAAGGTACGGCTAGTTAGTTATAAGAAGAATATCCCCACTTTAGGAAACAACAGTAAAAATAGCCATCGATATCACATTTCCTTTAAAGACAAATAAGCCAAAGCAAAGATTCAGAACTATTTTCCTCGGGCTATAAATGAGATGAAAAAAATACACAGAAACAAGAGTAATTTCACTGTAATGATTGTTACTAACTTCCGCGAGAGTTCGACAGCAGTTTTAAATAAGATTACTTGATAACTCAAATATACCGTAATTAATTATTACCATGGTAAAATATTATTGTGCATGTGGGTGTACACTGTGTGAGCGTGTGTCCGTGCGAGCGCGTAAACATATGTTACTATTATTTTATATTTTTAATCCCCAGAGCCACGTTCCAAATGACTGGGGTAAGGCTATTTAGGTAAGGACTATTTCGATGTAAACAACAGTAATAAACGGATTATTATAATTAAGGAGAAGAGTGAATATGCGTAACATGAATAGTTTACCTCAGTATTAAAACTTCCGCTTACCTAATTGTTTATGCTGTCGATTTGTGTAAATTCCCAAAGATATATAGTCTGCCTACAAGTGAGAAAAATAGAAACAAACAGTAGTAGTAGTATTAGTAGTAGTAGTAGTAGTAGTACTAGTAGTAGTAGTAGTAGTAGTAGTAGTAGTAGTAATAGTAGTAGCAGTAATAGTAGTAGTAGTAGTAGTAGCAGCAGCAGCAGTAGTAGTAGTAGTAGTAGTAATAGTAGTAGTAGTAGCAGCAGCAGCAGCAGCAGTAGTAGTAGTAGTAGTAGTAGCAGTAGTAGTAGTAGTAGTAGCAGCAGTAGTAGCAGTAGTAGTAAGAAGTAGCGCTCCAAATAGTTGTAATTTAGCACAGAACTGAACTCGGTTCTTTTAATTAGAATATAGAAAATCAGCTCGATAAAAACCCTATATACATATTTTCATAAAATAATTTGAAGATATTGCGAGAGCACAGATTTAAACTGTATTCTATTGCAAACGTTCACGACAGCAAGCTTTGTAAAATTACACAGGCCTGGAAAAATTTCGGTTCATAAAAACGTTTTCAAAATTTAATCTAATCTTATGGGTTTTGTATTGCTGAATTCAAATATGACTCCTATTTTTCTCTATAATATAATCGTTTTTTGCAATCGGCATTGCCAGTTTTAGTGGAACGCATTTTCCTAGTGAAGTACATTAAGTAAAACTGAATTATTTGCAAACTTTGTTTTTAAATAGATCTGTTATCATTTCTTTGACCTCTGTCGTTGCAAGCATAACGTTTTTATCTTTCATTAGTCTTCGTATATCTGGCCTAACAAATACTCCTTTTTTTAAGTTTGGTTCTGAGAAGTGAGGGAACTTGGTGAACAGGCATTTAAAAGAGTTGTTTCCTTCTTTAGGTAAAGATTTGAAAAGCTGTCTCACAAGCCCCAGTTTCATATGGAGTGCAGGTAAAGGTATTTTCTTCGAGTCGACTAGACTTCTACATAGAATATTTTTACTTCCAGGTTCGAGAGATTTCCTTGCAAGCTTTTTTTTTCTTGCTTAGCTGTAACAGTCACATAGGAAACATTTATACTTAATATAACCACCCTGCTGATCTAGAAGCATGGTTAATACTGTTACGAGGGTCAATTCGATCGCCGTAGATAGAGTGGAAAACAAATTACAAAACATCAATTAAGTCACTAATAAACCTTTAATTTTTACAGTTAAGCAGTTCGTAATTAACAACACAGTCTCTACAACAAATCAAATAAAAATTGTTCACACGCAATAAAATGTCCACTAAAATTAAACACAATTGTATTACAACTATACGTTCGATTATAAAACACCACTCTTAACTAATAACCACTTGAACGCGCACAGTAATATCGCTACTATAACTCTCGAACCGCACTGTCAGTATATCACACTAATACTGACTGAACGTCGTTGAGTACTGGTATTTATACCGCCCCAAATTACTAGATTATTCCATAATGCGCGATAGCGCCAGTACAGTTACGACGTAATTACTTGCGGCCTTGACACAGTCCGTGCGCCCGAGCGAAGTCTGGCACAGTCTAGAAAATGCGTCAACAAGCACGTACGCCACACACGTTACATTCCGGATCACTCTGGAACGTTCGATAAACACGTAGATTGTTCTGTGATGTCATAACAATACTTTTAAATCTCCACACAAGATCAAGCCATGGTCCTTGTATTTAATCTTTTTTAGAACCAGTTCTAAATTCTCATAGCTTTCTCTCAAGTGAACTGAGTGGCCAAGTGATACTAAAGCATACTGGTAGTGAAGAAGTCATTCATTAATGCTAGTCAATAATTAGAGATAAATGATAAAAATTAAAAGTTTTTGGAGTAATTTTAAAATTGGAGACCATCACTGAAGGGAATTCATGTAAATAATTTTTAACAGACAGCTTACTTTATTTATTTATTTATTATTATTAGCTACGCGTTTAATAATTTAGTCCAAAATTTAAAAATATTGAATGCAAACCCTCAGTAACCTCTTGTTATATGAAAATTGAAAATATTTATTTTTGTAGATAACTCTACGTGATAAGAAAATTTTGATTCGTCTTTTGAATACTGCGCTAAAAAATAAATTAAGGGAAAATGAAATTAAGAGAAAAGTTTTTTCATCGCAGGCTTGTGTTATTAGGACTAAAAAATTACAGATTAATTACTAAACCGAAGTAATTTATTTTTTTATTCATGATGTATCATTACATTTTGTGTTTAAATTCATCATCTCGTTACTACTAACTGATTAGTAGTTAATTAGCGGTTAACGGTAATGAACACGTTAGCTGTCTGACAGCAGACAGCGATGGGCAGATGTTACCTAATAAACTGCTACGTAATTTGACGCTTGGGTGCGTAACACCTCTCTGATTGCTTCTGCTTTGCACATTCGTGCACGGATTAATACGATACCCACACGACAACTATAAGCAACAATTGTATAAGTACATGAATGTCTTACAAATCACATCGTTACGATATTTACGTGAATCGTTAATTTAAATGTGGTATAATCTAGAGACAAAAGAGTGATCAATACAGTATTTACAATTTGTACTAGTACTTCACTAAATAATCACACTAGTCTCAAACCTGTTTCTCCCAGTTGTACATTTGTTCAGTACTCATTACACACACCAATAATAAAAAACACTATGTTAAACAAAATTCTCTGTTACATTCAAGACACTCGATGTTCCTCGCGAAACTAATGTTCTGTGCATGATAAATATAAGCTTTCGCAAAACTGTGTACACACAATCCGATGTCGTGAACACCAGTGGCTAAACGACTTATGAAATTATCAGAAATGAACACTACATTTATAGTTTGTATAACATTTTCTATAGTTTGATACCCTACATTTGTTTTTGCAAATTTAAAAATTTGCGTCTCATTTTTGTTTCTTGCCCACCTCTACTTTTGGGGGATGAATCTCAAAGATAATAGGGTTCTTGGATTTTGTTGTCCATAACGTGTCCGCTGATTAACTAATTATAAGTATAACACTACCGACACGGAATACAAAGTTTTTATTGGTAAAAGGTAAAACGGTTACCTTGTAGCCTGAATCAATGTTTGCTTATTGTAAGATTTGTCAGAGGCTGCCACTGAGAGCGCTGTCCGTCTTTATCTTGGTGACGGCGCCGCCTTTTGAAAGATCGATGTTGTGTGTGCGGGTTGTGATATGTTCAAATAATATGTATGATTTGAATTGTGTCTGATTTGAATTTGTACATTTTTACCAATAAAAAACTTTGTGTTCCGAGTCAGTAGTGTTATACTTATAATTAGACAATAGTGTTCTTAGCGTACAATTGTAAACACGCATACCAAGTTTTACGCTATTAGGAAGATGCGTTTAAACGCTATAGTGAGATATACCCAAAGTGGTAGACAGATTGGTATATAGGTAGGTAGACATACAGACAGAAAAATGTCAAACGGTGAGTTAACAATGAGAAGACTCTATTCCTGATCAATAAGTTTCCATACCTTAACCACCAAGTGTTAATAAAAGTGTTCTGATGTCAAATTCTGATTTATCCTCCATTTTTGGTTGGAATTGACTATTTTGGTAAATGAAAACGAAAATTTTCATCTTTGTTGACCATTGTTATTAAGTGTTTATTCAACACTAAATAAACACTACTTTATTTAGTATTTATACAAAGAACTAATTAAAATTGTAGAAAGTAATAATCTTGTTAGGCATTATAATTTCACCTACGTTGAAAGTGTAATGATGCGATGATGAAATGTTGATTCATTTTACTTCTTTTGAATTTTCGATTTCACCGCAAATCGATTTTTTAATAACGACATTTTACAGCTTGGCAACTCTTTCTGAAGCCCTGGCTGGCAGCGCTAGCTCCGCGTCTGTGGGGAGGGAGTAACCCTACTTTGGAGTGAGAGAGAAACACATCAACACGTCACACCCAGCGCCTGACCTGCAGTGTTGTCAGACTGCCGTAAATCAACACCAGAGAGTGATGTAGCCACAAGAATGCCACAATGCTCGCCTTATGGACCTTTACCGTGGGACGACTTGGAATGGAATGAACATATTGTAGTATATGACAGCGCTGCATGAACAGCACACGAAACGGGCTCCTATTGGCTCGCGCGGCAACAAATAGAGTGGCTCGAGTAAGATGTTGCCTGGAAGGGCGAAGGGAGGCTCTTCAGCTTCGAATTTCGTCCGAGGACTCAGATAAAGTTGCCAGACTGTAGTTGTATATCTACTCTTAGCTTGTAAATGGAAGAGGATTTTACAACGTTGATCCTGCGCTTAGATTTTGGAAAAGTTCTTTCTACTTTCGTTACTGCTGTCTAATTTTTCCTGACAAATATGCACTTTCACCTGGAAGCATTCCATATTTCTTATAGAAAAATAATTGGGTAAATGATATAACTAAGGAGCGCGCACACAGACAAATAATATCGTTACGACGATCTCTTTGATCATCGTATGGTTCAGTGGAAAACAAAATACAAGACACCAATGAAGTCAATAATCACCAGCTTTAAATATCACAATTAAACAGGTTATAATCAAGAAAATAGTCTCTTACAACAAATCAAATAAAAACTGTCCACACGCATTATGTCAACTAATAGAGTCTCGCACAATTTTAAAACACATAGACTCAACACTTCGCCACAATACTTCGAACTGCACTGGAATAAATCGCCACTGAAACTGAACTAAGCGTCGCTGGTGCTTGTATTTATACCCCGCTGAGGTCCAGAATAATACATACTACGCGTCAAGAACGCTCCTAGAAAACACTAGAGCGTAATTGCTTGGCGCCTTGAACACAGTGTACGCGGACCGACGAAATCTGAATCAGTCTCGGCTACGGACGCGTGACAAGTAGCGTTCTTCATCTCAAAGTGGCAGCAATACGTACGCACACACACATTATAGCCGGGCTCCGCTGGAATAGCGGCTAAGCATGTAGACTGTTGCGTAATGTTGTAACAATATGCTTCATTATACTGTAGTTAATGCATTTATTACGAATAAGCGGTTTCGCAAATTTATTTACCTACGAACAATATACTGAAGGAAAATACAAGGGTTTTGTCTAGAAAATTAGGATGGCTTACTCATTAGCAGGAAGAAATTTGTCACCATCTGTTGCTAGGGGAGCAGTTTTTCATAGTACTCATTTGCATCACAGTGCCTGGCCGACAGATCTGCAACATATGAAGTGCCCTCATATATCCTATGGAACTCGATACACGGACGTTTGTGTACCATGGCTTCAGTACAGCTTGTTTTCACAGTATAACTTTGTTGTATAAAACCAGCATTCATTCGTTTCACGCACGCATTCACACGCTGCCGAGAAGTTTACTAACCGAGTTTATATTAAAGGAATGTTTACTATTCCACTCTCGTCCGACGGAGTCTGTGTACAAGGTACAGGGCAAAGCTGTACACATGTGTGGTCAAGCCAGACTTGTGATTATCACAGTCTGTTCTACATATACATGCTCTTCTTAACAACTGTATAATTAAAAGGGGTTACATTTGTAGCTTGAATTTTAATTATACTTACAATACACAGATACTATGTCACAGGTAAATGTACAGAGTTTAAATATTATGTTGAAAACAATAGGCTATTTTTTCTCTAATTTGTTAAATCGATTTGTCCTCTGACTTCCTGAAAACCAGTGCTTCAGCATAAAAAAATAACGTATATATTTATCCAGTACCAGTGGATTGCCGTCAAGACAAATTTTCAAAAAGTAAGTCTACTATAAATAATTTAAGAAATTTATAAAATAAATTACTGTTGTTTTCTTTAATTAAGTCTTATTTTGTTTATAAGCTTACTTACTGAAAATTTACTTTTCTTCCTTTTAATCCATCCAAGTCTATTATCAAATTAACAAAATTAATTTTAGCTGTTGTGCCTAATTCATCTGACAACGGTGCCAAAGATGATAACCTCTTATAACTCATGAAGGATTTGAAATAAAATTGTATTAATTTCAATCTAGAGAAGCTTATGTCCGCGCTTGCTACTGTAACAGAAACAGTGAGTAGTGTTCTGAAGGCGATGAAAGCATGTGAAATTGGATTTTTAATTTTGATCAAAAATCTTAAAACATCAGCTGCTGTTTAAACTTTTGCTGGGAGTGACTGACGAAGTACTTTAAGCTCCGTGCACAGTTCATGATATCTCTCGTTATCAACACCCAAGATATTTTTGAAATTTTTTCACTTTTTGGTTAGGTTTTCTTCTATCCTTTTTTTTTAGCTCTTCAAATCGTTTTAGAAACCGAAATTATTATTGTTATTATAGTTTCTTGTTTGCTCAAAACGGCTGGTCATAGATTGCATAGCAGTTGTATCCACAAGACATGTATCATATATTTTATAAATTTGTAACTTAGCAGTGGATAAATATTAGTCTTATTGAACTTTTACTTATCCATTAGGGCGCGGGAACTTGTTCGGCCGAACCTGTCGCACACACCTAAGGACGGCCCTGATGTGTGGTGTCAAGATTTTTTAATTTTGTAGTGATAATTTCTGTAAATTACTTCAGAATATTACAACGCTTATGTAGTCACACACACACACTTATGTGTCCTAAACAGAAATGGGGAAGAAATTTAAAATTTTACAAATTTTATTGAGGATACTTGACTAACGAATACCATGTGTACGGTTCTCCTACACGCTGTTTACGATTCCTATTTATATCTTAGCTTTATCATAAAAAAAAATAAATTAACTCGCTAAACAAGGGACAATAAAGACACGATTAGTGAAGTTGTTACACTAGTTTATATTGTTACTATGGTCTAACTGATCGTCGTACGGTACAGTGGAAAACAAGATACAAGACCCCAACGAAATCACTAACAACCAGCTTTAATTATCACAATTAATCGTTCGTAATCAACTCGTACAATAATTCCAGTTATATTTGTCTACACGCAATAACACTGTCAATTAATAGAGTTCCACACAATTATTAACACAATAACACTTCACTTCAGCAAACACTCAATCCGCGCTAAGAAAATCTCTCACCTAACTGAACTGAAAACCCGGCTGCTATGGCTTTTTAAGGTAGCGCAGAGGTCCGGTATAGCTTTCCCTGCTTAATGCACGCCGGCTTAATGCGAATCTCTAGTGTTTGTTCTTGAACACGCTAGAACACGTACTTGTGCGGGGCCTTGACTGAGGGAATACTTGCCCCACTTTAGAGGGGGGGAGTGGAGAATGTTCTCAGCTGTTCTACGCTGGTCAATACCATTCTCGTTACAGTAGTTACAATTAAATATAAAAATGTTGAATTTTCAAAGGCTAATTGTGTCTTTAATGTAACATAAAACTATTTAGTTTGGACGTAGTGCACGTAAATTAGCACACAATGTGTCTATGAAATAACAATAATAATAATAATTTGTTATAGAGGGATAAAAATGCCTTACGCACCTTCAGATGAGGCCGAGCTTCCTCTGGTGTGTGGGACTCTCACCCACTAATAAACCCACCTCTAATTCAAGCATTTATATCCGTTTGGGAACCACTTAGCGTTTTACTTCAGGATGGAGCCTATTGCGCCTTTATCGGGCTCCATCTAGTCGTTCCTCTACTTCTACTGCCCGTTGGGTGCAAGTGGGGCCTGTGTTTTTTCTAGTAAGTTTTTTATACTTACGACCCATTAAAAAATGCATTGATGCGGTCCCATTCCGCCTTACCAGGAAGCATAAGCGCAACTACGCTCTCGGGCGTGAACTCCCCGAGCTCCATTTCCAGTACCATCCTCTGTCTTGCGAATCTGCGGCACTTGGAAAACGTGTGCGAGGGATCTTCATGGGAAGATGTAACGTTTTGTGTCACGTTACAAATCCAGGGAACCCATCCTAATTGACACCAGCCAATTATATGGGCTGCCTATGTTGTAACAAACTGAAATTAAACTCAACACAATTAACAAAATTAATTAAGCTAATTATTAGGAAACAAGGGAAGGTATTTCACTGATATATGCACTCATTTCCATGTGTAATAAGATGACTTCTCTTTATTAAGAAATGATATGAAAAGATCTCATAACATAATTAATTAGATTAAAATATTCAAAGGGTTTTCTGAAAAACTAGGGATCATAATGATCATGTACTTTTTACCTCGGATCCGAGTTTACTTTAAATATATTGTAAAGACGTCTGAGTATTACTATGTTCATCTAGGTGCTTGCAAGACTTCTTCTACCATTTGAAGAATGGTATTATTTACTAAAGAGATTATAATTTACATTTACATATTAACGTTACAACGTATGATATTCAATATTACAGTATACTCTTAGTTGGTCTCATTTATAGTTTCAAGAAAATTATAGTCTTTGAAAAGTCTCTTTCATCTGTAAGTTATGTCTCAAAAATAATTAACTCTCGATAGGCAAGCTATCGAGTCACCTTTACAATAAGTCGTGGTGACCTCGTCCTGGGGTGTCACTCTTGGGAATTCTGGAAGTCGGCGTCGTCATCTGGGTCGTGTCTTCGGCGAGTACTAGATACCTGGTTCACTGAGGAGATTGAAGTTCTTCTGGTTAAAGTTGGTGTAGATCCACGTACGTCCTAGTCAGCGTCGTATGGCTCGTATACGTCCACATGTGAAGTTTATGCAGGTCACATCTTCATATGTAAAGTTGTACTGGAATTTACCTCTTGCGGGGAGACGTCATCTTGCTTACTAGTTGTTAGTTTTTTGTTTGTTTAACTTATTACATTTCTTAACACAACTTTCTACATTTTATATATTACAAATTGCTCGCCACGTTTAGTAGTGATAGCTAACAGTTAAGCTTAAAATTAATCAATGCATTTTTGAAGAGCTCTCGCTCGTAGGTGTGTACGGTCTGACGGCTGCATTGTCATTCTTTTCTCGATTCGACTGGCACATTACAACGGAGCGGGGCGAGTACTCCGCGATAATATAGTTCCTATTTTTATTTAAAGTGACATTATTATTACAAGAAACAATACATTAATTATACATATATAATTTAAGTGAATTATTTTAACTACTACTCGTGCCTTCAAATTACTAATTACAAACATTATGATTTTTATACTTTCCTAAGTTACAGACGACTCGCTAAGCACGTTGAGTCCGGAATTAAACAGGTCAACGCATAATGACTTGCAAAAGGGTTAACTGTGATATTAATAGCTTTTTACAATTCGATTTTTTTATTAATTGTTTAGTTAGATTTTCCATTTACATCTCATACTTATTATGAGTTAGTACAGGGGTTTTAGGTTTAATAGTGCGATTTAAAAATACTTAATTGCTAGTAAATTAATTTTTATTTATTAAAGATTTTATTATCAATTAAATCGTCACAGAGAGTCTCCGTATTGCCATGCTGGCCTTTGTACCTTTCCCATTATATGGAGGTAGGCAGTAATATTGCCGTGGCCACTGAGCAACTGGGTCAGATGGTAGTTGACCTCACCGTGTTGGCGGTCGATCCATTTCTTCAAGTTTGGTATGAGCCTTGCGGTCCATCTTCCTCTATCCACACTATCCCAACGATCTTGCCAGTGTCCGAGAGTGAGTTCCCTGGCTTCATGCTTTGCGCGGCATCCTTTCCAATTTCCTCTCTTCTTTCGAATAAATGCTTCCGCTCTAGAACCAACAGGTATATGGGAATAATATTAATAATAATAATAATAATAATAATAATAATAATAATAATAATAATAATAATAAAATACACACTGTGTAAACGTTTACAGAAATTCTTGTAACTACAAGTTTTATTGTACCACAATATGTTGATTATTTTGAGTACTTCCGCAAAAGGGAACAACTAAATTAATTTTATTACGAAGAGAATGTTGTCCTCTAGTTGTTACTGTTTCTTTAGTAGCAACTGATTTGTAATTCAGAGCTCTTTATGTTCCTAAAATAACGGACTCCGTGTCATGTAACCTTATTCCCTTACACTCAAAACTTTATTTATGCAAAAATCATCCTACGGTACCATATAAACCCCAGACACATAAATTTTCTAGTGTCATTTTAAATATCCTAGTGATAATTTTAATATTCTAGTGATATTTACATATTCTAGTGACACTTTAAATATTAAAAAATTCTTTAGTTTCACATTTTACTATTATAACATCCCATTTTCTGGCGTATTATTCTAGGCCAGAAAAGTAAACCATACTTTACAAAACGTCTATCCTGTTACCTTTTGTTGATTTTAAAGTTTGTTTCCAATTTTTCTTTGTCAAATCTAATGTATGATCTTCCATAAGATACGCATACATAATGTTCCAACAACGTACTGCCAAATTACAGATAATGATTCTACTCATTAAACTGGAGGAAAACGTCAGGTAAACATATTCCGAGAAATGCCACGTTTTCCGCTTCAGTGTGCCAACATTAACAAATTAATTATTGCCAAATGAAATGAGATATGGAGTTATAATTTGGTATAACTGTACGTTTACCACTTCTTACCTGCACAAATCAAAGGAAATGTATAAAAAGGTTAAAAATGGTTGATGATTGAAATATTTATTTTATAGTTTTGCACAAAATAGTACTTAAAACAAAAAATATTGTTACGACGTTTCACTGATCGTCGTATGGTAGAGTGGAGACCAATATGCAAGACACCAATGAAATCACTAAAATCCAGCTTTAATTATCACAATTGAAAATTTGTAATCAACAACATAGTCTCTTACAACAGTTCAAGTAAAAATTGTCCACACGTAACAATAATGTCAACTATACGGAATTCCACACTAATAACAACACTTTGCTACAGTATTTCTTCAAACACTCGATCCGTGCTAAAGAAATCACACACCACTGAACTGACTAGCCGACTGCTATGGCTTTTAATAGGTAGCGCACGCCTTCTAGCAATTTTTCATCTTAACTTCACGACACTTATTGCGTATCTCAAGAGTTCGTGAATACACTGGAACCTAGTTGTGAGCTGCCTTGACTAAGGCAACACCTGCCACACTGGACGGGTTTGAGAATGAAGAATGTTCTGGGCTGTTCGATAAGATTCTCGCTACATTATCTTAGTATAGGCCTATAAAACTGTACCTTCTTATTTATAATACGATGGTACCACGAATAAAAATAACAGAGATAACAAATTTCTATTATAACAAAACTTCTGGCTATAGTCCTAGTCCTCATAAAAACCTCGTAATTCCCTTTACATTATTTTCCCACTGACTCCAGGAGAAATTGTTTGAAGTGGTTTCTCATTTTTAATTACACTGAATATGTATGTATGTATGTATATTAGCTTTAGATGGAAATACATGCCTAAAGCTGATGCACACTCATATTTTGCGATAGAGCATAAATATTGTTACGACGGTCTAACTGATCGTCGTATGGTACAGTGGAAAACAAAACACCAGACACGAATTAAGTCACTAATCACCGGCTTTAATTATCACAACTAAAGAGTTTGTAGTCAACAAGATAGTCTATTTGAAACAATCAAATAAAAATTGTTACACCCAATAAAGATGTCTACTAATAAAAAACATAATTGTATTGCAATTGTCCCGCACAGTTATAAAACACATAACACTTCGACAGAATATTACGATCCGCACTACAATAAATCGCGAATCAAACTGAACTGAGCGTCGCTGAGTACTTGTATTTTATACCCCGCCGAAAATCAAGAATATTCCATACTGCGCGACAAGAACGCTACTAGAAAACACCAGAACCTAATTGACTGTGGCCATGCATACAGTGCGCGCGGCCGCGCGACTTCTGTCACTGTCTACCTGAGGCGTTGAGAATCACGTTCGCACACATTACAGCCGGATTCCACTGGAACATTCAAGACACACGTAAATTGTTCTGTAATGTCGTAACATATGTATATTATTACCATTATTTTAAAGTAAATAAATAATTGAACAATTACATGAACCTATTTTATTTAGCGTTAGTGAATTCTGAAAAATAATACACTTTCTATGATTTTTTAACAATGGAGAAAAGTAATTAGTTTTTATGAGGAAAATAAACCAAATGTTTTGTTAGCAACAAAATGTAATAACTCCATTAATTTTTATCCGAATTCCATAAACATGGAAGGTTGGATTTAAAATAAAATGAGTCAGAATAACACCAGCTCCAAAGCATAATATACAAGGAGTTACTGTTGGATCCCAATATTCTGACTCCGTATATGTCTTATTCGAAAGGAAACAATCGCTGTGTCCTCTGGATGTCAGCGCGTGACGTCTAGCATGCGATATCTGTACGGTGGAATCAGAATTCGCTCATAACCTAAAAAGAGAAGTACTTTAATATTATTGTAAGTATTAATACCCTTACCTGTGAATTTAGTGTTACCATACCTTATTTTGTTGTTAGTTACTTAGTAAATGCCTGTGCAATTTATGCTTGTGTACTTGAAAAATCAATGATTGTTTTCCATTTTCTCCACTAATTATCTTAATTAATTAATATATAACGATATAACGACGAGAAACATAATAAAATTTTGTTGGATAAATGTACGGAACGTTTGAAATTATAAAACGTTTAAAATATTTGAGATGGGAATATACTGTAGGTCTATCTAGTATTGCTAAAATTCTGACTAGGTTAAAGTTAAATTGGTGATTTTAGTTCAAAGATAACTTTAAAAGTACATTTCAAGATAGGTTGAATCAGATTATCCAGTATCTTTCCAGTCACATTACGCTGGTACGTGTGTGCCTGTGTGTGTGTGCGCGAGCGCTGTAAAAACGGCGGTTATTCAAATTTTAGCACTTCCTTTGAATTGAACTTAGAACTACAGCATAATATAAACAGCAGTTTGTATGGTTAGGCTGCTGTATCTTAACTGACCTCAGACAACAGACAGATTAATGTACTGCTTGTAAACATTTGTGTTATTAATAACCCGTGGGAGATGTGTTCAGAGGGTGCACAAGTTTAACAGCAATCCACGTTTATTGCAGCAATTAATCTAGCTCTGGAGTCGCGTTATTATTAAACATTAAGTATAAAGCAATTTAATATTTACCATAATCGTTATATTCTTGTAACGTATACTGAAGTACATAACCAATGCCGAAGTATGCCGTTGTTAGGTAAGAAATAAAATAATTGCTGAGAAATGTTAAAAGCGATTGTTGATGTTATAACGATTAGATACATTTAATATCATTTCTATATAAGTGACTCGATATTGTAATTCTTACAATATTATTATATAATATTGTTACGACAGTCTCACGGATCGTCGTGTTTTACAGTGGAAACAAAGTACTGACACCAATGAAAACGCTAATTACCAGTATAGTCAGAATTTTTTTTTATTATTGGTTGTCCTACAGTCTATGCTGCATCCCGCATTTCGATCACCATTTCTTCCTAACCTGCCAGTCATCATCTTCAATAGCTCGGTCTCTCATACTTTCCCTAATTCCTGTTCTCCATTGTGTTGTTAGTCTTCCTTTTCTTCTCCTGTTTTGTGGTGTGTAAGGTCAATGCTCTCTTTGGCCATCGCTTCTCCTCCATCCTCATTACGTGACCATACCATAGGAACTGTCTGGATTCTATTCTTTCTGCTGTTGTAAATACGCGCCCTGTTTTCATTCTTTCTTCTTCGTTCCTAACACGTTGCAGTCTAGAAATATTACACGATCTTCTTAAAAAGTCCATTTCCACAGTTTCTATCATATTTTTCTCTTTATCTAAAAGTTGCCAGCAATCGCAGCCATAACTTAAAATGGGCTCCACAGTAGTTGTGTAGATTGTCAGTTTAGTTTGAAGTTTAATTTTGTTCGACCAAAGTAACGAGTTTAACAAACGAATAGCCATTTTCCCTGTTGTATACTATTCTTGATGTCATTTTTTTTTTGTTTCATCTTCTGAAATAATGTTTCCCAAATATTTGAATTTGCTATACTTTCCGATACTATGGATTTGCAGATATGGAGTCTAAACGTAAACGCTACTAGTCACAATTAACAATTTGTAATCAGCAAGGTACTCTCGTACAATAATTAAAGTTGAATTTGTTCACACGCAATAATATCTGTTAACTATTAAGAGTTCCGCACTACTTGTGACACAATAATCACTTTCCCACTAATCAGCAACAATCACTTGATGCCAACTCTACAATTTCTCCAGGTGTAACTAACTAAACCCTCCGCTATTGCTTATATAAGTCCCGCAGAGGTTTCAGAATAATTTTCCATTCGTTTGGCGGCGTGGCAGCATAATTTTCTTATTTACAAGTACTCGAGAACAGTCTGGAGTGCTATGTGAGTGACACAGACGCCGCTCATTGGGCGTATTTTGTATACTTATTAACGCGGAACGCTTCAATAATTGCCGGAAGGTGCAAGTAATATACACCGCTTTTAAATAATATCACTCATTATCACCCTGAGTGACAATAATTAATAATAACCAATTGCGAGCGAGTAAACAAAGGATTCGGAAAGTGACAATGCGTGTGTAAAATCTGCTCAGTGTTATCAGCTGTTCGGCGAACCCCAGCGCCGAGAGAGATAGAGTGAGAGAGGAGAGCGGCGATCATTACAGAAAAGAGCGTAACAGCGGTGGAGCGAGTGACGTCATGCCGAGTGTAAAGGAATTCTACGTTTCATTTAAAACTGACCAAAGTTGAACTATATAAACTCTTTGATAACAAAAAAAAATACTATACTACTACTACTCTCCAGCACTACAGCCCATGGTGAGCCTTGGCTTCCGCTACGACCCGTCTCCACTCATCTCTGTCCATTGCCTTCAGTCTCCAGTTCCTAATACCCATCTTTCTCAGATCTTCTTCCACATCCTGCTGCCATCTCTTCGAGGCCTGCCTCTTCTTCTTCTGCCCAGTATCGTTCCACAATAAAATACTATACATGACATTTTGTTTTAAATTAAGTATATCATATAAACAATTATTTACTTGTGTGATAAATAAATAATTTTTCTATACCTCCAATAAAGACTTGTGCATAATTTATACACACATAATTATCCTATGTGAAAATATTTATTTGTATCGTCGCATAGAGATATTTGGCGCCTGTCAACGTGTGGCACGATTTTATTATAATTTATTAATATTATATTTATGTGTGTAACGACTAGATTCATTTGGACTATATTGTGTGTGTTCTATTTGTAAGCAGGTAGGGTATATAGTTTGTTGAATATTCTCTGTAAGCAGATATTTGAACAGTATCATGAATTTAGTTTATTTCAAGGTTTGAGTTATTTTTTGTGTATGTATTAGGTTAAGTATTGTGAACATTTGATTACGATACTAGACTGTAACGTTTTACAACATATAAACTGAACCTTAATACTATATAAATAAGAGTTAATAATAGTGCCGTTTACGTTAAATAAGGACTATAATATTGGTTTGAATATACAAAATAATTAAAAATATGGCTGAATCACTTGAATTACAAAATAGGTTAACTGCATTATTAGTCAATGTGCAGAAACTGTCAGAAAAAATAGAGCTAATATGGAGAAAGTGTCAGAAGAAAATAAAGAGGAAGCAATAAAACAAAATAGATCACTACATGACGAGAATAAGAAAATTTTTACCGCTGTGCATGAACAAACTAAACAAAATGAACAAGTTTTAGAATCGACAGAAAAGTGTATCGGAGAGAAAGCCGAGTTAATTCGCACCAACATTGAGCTAGCACTTGAAGCTAATAATTCACGTCTTAGTGACTGTGAAGGTAAGATCAATGTCATGGAAGAAAGAATGGTAAACATACATCGACGGTGAATGAATTGGTAGCGGAGTAGGAACAGCGGATACAGGAGTTAAAACAACAGGTGACCTGTCTCCAGAGTACCTCGACACCAGCGCACCAGACCGCACATATACTTATAAAAATTTTGATGATCCCAATTCGCATTTAAAATTATATGGTAAAGAGACTGAAAATCCCCTCTATTTTCTCAAAACCTGTGAGAGAGATATGGACGCGATCAATGACAACCTAAGCGAAATGGGCAAAATAAACTGGGTGGTGAGAAGGTTAAAAGGTACCGCGGCTGAATGGTTCACCGTCATCCAGGATAAGGTATATATTTATGAAGATCTGGTGCGGCATTTTAGGGCTAGGTACTGGAACAGCGTGATACAAAGAAAGATCCGTGTATAGCTGGAATTTGGAAAATATTCAAGTATGAAAGGTTCAAAAGAAAACTATTTAATCCAGCTGAGATCTCGAGCTAAGTATCTGGAACCGGAAGTGACAGAAGCAGATATGGTTAGTAAGTTAGCTCACCATTTTGGACGCGGAATTCAAATCGCGGTTATGACACAAGGTGTTAATCCTTAGAAGAACTACTCTTGTTATTGACTAAATGGGATAATGTGGATAATGCAAGTAATAATAATAATAATAATGCTCAATCACGTAAACAATTTCAGCCACAACAACAACAACAACAAAAACAGCAGCAGTTTAAAAATAAACCAAGATTTCAAAGATTCAATCAGAGCAAATTATCGGCAATTACCGAGACCAATGCAATTGAAGAGCAGCCAAAAAACGTGTAAGGTTGCACGGCGTGGGTCCGTGCAATAAAATTAATAATATAAATAAAAGTAAGAGTAAAAAAAAAAATTAAAACATACAGTAACTAACGGCAGAATCAGAAATAATATGTTAGCAATAATAGTGATAGTAATGTATACATTGCATCAGCCTTATACACTGTTGATGTTAGGAATGAATTAATATATAATAATTGTGTTGAAAATACTAGAGTTGAGGACAATAATGACACTGTTGTGATAGCGAGAATCAATGGTTGTGTTGGTAATGTTTTGCTCGATAGTGGTGCGCAAGTGTCATTAATTAATGGAAAATTTATTAACAAACATAAAAACCAATTTAATAAAAAAAACCTATCTTACCTTTAAATAATACTATGGTTACTACGGTGACCGGTGATACACAAATTAATTGTAAACAAACACTTATATCAATAATTACACAAGGGATAGAAATTGAAGTGACTGTCCTTATACAGTAGTTAAAAATTTAGTATATGGCAATAATAGGCACTGACACTTTAAGAAAAATACACGCCACAATCGAGTTCTGTAACAAAAAACTTACATACGTAATTCGAAATAAATTATACACAGATAAATTGGGGTATGTTGACAGTGACTTGAAGCAATCCGAGCAGTGTACTAACATACAAAAGCCAGTTTTTAATCTCGCAGATAAGATAACGAGTAGCGGCCAGTTCACCGGCAATAAACTAACAGCTGGTCAAGAGAAACGGTTAAATAATATCTTAAACAAATATGAATTGGGTTTTAAAAACGAACGTACCATTACTAACGTATATCAGCATAAAATAAATGTAATTGATGAAAATAAGTTTGTCCGGAAAACCTATCCAATTCCATTACACTACCAAGGACAAGTTGAGGAAGAAATGAATAAAATGTTAACAAATGATATTATTGAACATGCCGATAGTAACTTCCTTAATCCTATGCTAGTGGTTAAAAAAGAAGAACGATATACGTATTTGTTTAGATATGCGCAACCTTAACAGCATAACGCAAAAGTGCTACGATTGTACACCAACGCCGAGAATCTATTTATAAAATGTCAAGGGGTCAGGTACATGTTGAGGCTGGATCTCAAAAGCGGGTTTTGGCAGATTCCATTAGCCGAAAATTGCAGCAAATTTACGGCGTTCCTTTATAAGAACAATGCTACCAATATAAAATAGTTCCTTTCGGGTTAGTGACCACCCACGCTTCAACGGCTAATATAAATTCAGGTACGTTTGCAAATATCCCGTTTCATCGTGTAGTACATTAATGTCCTACGCGACAAAAATGAAACCTTGCCTTGATTTGTTACGCCCGTTTCTGTTTTTAAACTAACATAATGTAACAAGAAGCCTATCAAACAGCACAGAACATTCTCCACCCCACCACCGTCTATTGTAGTAGATGTTGCATCAGTCAAGGCCGCCTTCTAGTTTATTCTTTATTCTTCAAGAGGCCACTTGAGATACTCTTTATCGTCAGCATTAAGTGGCGTTCACATTGAAGATGGAAAATTTTTCTGGAACTCACAACCGGCTTATGAGTTCAGTGATGTTGAGCGATCTTTTTAGCGTGCCCGAGTGTTTGTAGAAGTATTGTAGCGAAGTGTTCTTATTAGTGCGGAATCTTTATAGTTGACATTATTATTGCGAGTGGACAATTTTTACTTGAATTGTTGTAAGAGACTATTTTGTTGATTACAAATTGTTAATTGTTAATTTGTAATTGTTAATTGTTAATTGTGGTAATTAAAGCTGGTTATTAGTGACTTCATTGGTGTCTTGTATTTTGTTTTCCACTGTACCATACGACGATTAGTAGACCGTCGTAACAATATTGTAGGCTGTGTGACGGAAATAGAATTCAACTACTCGCTGTTACATTTAGTTTTGTAATACTAGTGGTAGTAAATTGCATTTATATGCCTATACATAAACACGCTCATGTACAGATCGAAAGCCTAGAAAATTTTTAGTTTCGAACAACATCGTGAAACAGATACCAGGAAGTTCCAACAAGTTACGTCTATACGAAATGTACTTCGATACATTATTTAACAGACTTGTAAAGTGCAAGAAACACATTCGTTCTTCTGATAAGCTAAAATTGAGTAAAGAACAAAAATACTTTAAAATAGTGTATACATATTACAAGACTTTTATATCGTCATCCATCTGTAAGATCGTACCAAAGATAAGACGAGAAAATCATTAATGTTGTACTAATACCGCTAGACAGTATTATAAGTTAACAGAAAATAAAGTCAGAAAACTTTATTGTAACCATCAACATCTGAAACAGGAAAACATCTCTGACAAAAGTCCAGCTACTTCTAGATGCTGCAGGCGGTTAACAGTTCAACATGGTATAAACCAGAGAAACGTGAATTTTCTCTCAGTCTAGTCTCTATCACATTACGAGCATAGAAAGACGAACGCAGTCCATATCTACTTTTTGCACTAACACTTTATTTATTAGTAACAAATAACACTTTCCTCACAAGAATATACTATACGTTTTTTGAATACTTATACTGCCTTAAATATCTACAATGTTTACAAAAAAAAGGAAAATTATATTGTTACTACGGTCTAATGATCGTCGTATGGTACTGTGGAAAACAAAATACAAGACACCAATTAAGTCACTAATCACCAGCTTTAATTATCACAATAAAACAGTTTGTAATCAACAAGGTAGTCTCGTAAAATAAACCAAATAAAAACCGTCCACACACAATAAAATGTCAACTAATATAAAACACTATTGTATTACAATTGTCCCGCAAGAAAATAAAACACTTAACACTTTCCCACAATAATTACTTCTCACTAATAACCACCCGAAACAGAGAGTAATCGCCCGACAATAACACTGAACTCAAACAGAACTGAACGTTGCTGAGTACTTGTATTTATACCCCGCCGCAAATAAAGAAACATTCATACTACGCATCAACAATACAGGAAAAACATTAGAGCGTAATTCATTGCGGCCTTGACACAGTGCGCGAGTTTCTGTCACAGTCTAGCTAACGCGTTGAGAATCACGTACGAACACACATTACACCCGCATTCCACTGGAACATTCGATAAACTTGTAGAACGTTCCGTATTACGTAAAACTTTTCCCGCATTACGTAACAATATATAATATTGCAATACAAAATGGTTATAACCTCAAAATTATTTTAAAAAATGCTAAACAATAGTGTAACGATGGAAGCCTCTCAAACAGCCGAGAGGCTAAGGCTGTTATTGTGTTATAAGTAATGCGGAATTCTTAATAGATGACGTTATTATTGCGTGTGGACAATTTAAATTGAATTGTTGTAAGAGACTATGTTGTTGATTTCAAACTGTGCCGAACTTGTGGTTCTGCTCAATGTCAATCATTTTACAATTGGAGAGTTCGGTAATTGACGATCATAAACTGGGCTGATATCCGCGCGTAAAGACGGAATAGTCCGCTTGACGTTATTGGCAGTACGGAATTATAGCTGTTTAATTCGTGCTGCGCTCTTGTACCGAAATAAGAGAGACTAATTCACAGAGCCCGATCGCTGTCGCCATCTGTCGGCTTGCTGCGGTATGAAAATTCCAAGTGCTGCGTCCTGGTGAGATTTTCCTTACCCAAACGGACAAGGACCTGAAATTTCTGTTAAGGTTGTCTGGCTACATACCGCGTGGGTGACGCACGACATTATTTTCTCTCCGGTGGAGAGATTTATTTGAACTACATCTCCTTCAACCTAATGAAGAGATAATTTGTAAACGACTGCGGTAAGTCTTGATTACTTTATATTAATTAAATACTATATGTCACGGGAGAAAACGTTTTTTTTAGTAAGCCTGAGTAAGCGTGCCCACTTGTTGCATCGTGTTTGGTGAAATACGCAAATTGTTCGTAAAGTTTTTTTAAAGCTAATAAAACTATATTATTTGAGTGTCAGAAGTTCGGCACTATAAAGACAAGTGTATTGAAAACAAAATATTTAAGTTTAAACTTTAATTAACACCGATGTAATGAGATACGTGTACGTTGCACCATGCGTCGTAGTAAGTGATATAAGGTTTTGCTGCACTTAGCAGTAAAACCTTATACATATATATGGGAACTTACTCAGGCACGTTAAATGTAAATGATGTCCCATTCAAATTAATGGTATTATCAAATTATGTGTAGTAAAAAACTATGTGTTTTAAATAAATTCTTCACCACGTGGTATCCACAAATTCACTCTAAGTAATAAGTTTATAAGATGTTACAGAGCCAAAATAAATTATTAGATTGGAAACAAGTAACTCACATTTGGTGGGATGCAAATTATAAAGAATCATTGTTATACATTTTTTTGAATAAGGCATGTTGGCCAAATAAATTTGATCCAGTTAATTATGTAGCACATAACTAGGTGTTGACTTTATATATGTATTTTGGAGGGTGTCCAAACAGTGGGGGCATTTGTGTGTGGTCTCTGACTAAAAATATAATGTGTAAGCAGGGTCCGCCGAACAGAGAAAAAAAGTCCTGCTGCATGGCTGAACGAATTCCATCATAAGCTCCACACTCGCCACCGGGGAGGATTAGATCACCACTACAACACCTAAAATGCCAATCATGAGATCGCCACTTTACTAATAAAAGAGAACACCCTTCATGGACCAAACCACAGGTGAAAAACAACCATTTATAATTTACACATAGAACCAACACGCAATGACACCTAGTGACCAGTTATACATAACCATCAGTTTCTACATTTCAAGTTAAACATTCATTTGGATCCCCAATTGATGGGACAGTTTAGTGTGTACACTGAGTAAAAAATTAATTGTAAAATTTCAGTATATTTATAGTAGATTGTCAGTTCAGAGACTGATATGGTTACAAGACAGCATCCAACATAGATTTCCACTCATTTCATTATAGGGGTTTCTCTACATATTTTAAGTCAGTTTTTGCTATTAGTAATTTCTCATGTTCAATTCACTATGTATAAAAATATATATATATTCTCTTATTTTAAAATCAGTTTGTTCATTTGTATAAAAAGATTACTGGGGAGGTAGGTGAATTTTTAACTAGTTTCAACCAAGCTATGCATGTCGAAACACTTTTCAACTTGTTTGTCGAGACAAGTTTGTTGAGACAAGCCGAAAGTTGAATGAACATGTCCGTCTCTGACCCAAGTGTATTTTTTTATAAGGTGCTAATATTATGCAATTTTTCTCTTTTCATTAATTGGCCCTATTTTAGTATATATAAATTCTTTATATTAATCATGATAACTGGGGGGCGTTAATTATTTTAAACAATTTTTATTTCTCACCGTAATTAAGTACTTAAGCACTTAGCCACTTAGGCACTTAGTTTTAAATTTTTATGTCCTGGGGACCACTGTGGGCTTTAGCATTCTCTTATACACATGACGTGCAATTAACCCACACCATGTGGGTACAATTATAAAAGTAAATTTCTAATCCTAATTGGGATTCGTATAAAGAAAAGGTTAGAATTTATGTACACCAGAAGGGTAATATAAAAAAAAAAGGGCGTGGCAAGAGACCTTTATATATTTTATGTATACTATTGTATAATGTATTTTTGTCTTGTGGAACATGTGATGTGTGTATATTTCTGTGTACATTTTGGGGGTTATAAATATTATGCATTTACTGTACTTTTGGTGGGAACTTGGGATATAGGGATTTATTGTTCAATGTCTTTTACAACAGAAAGTTAACACATGTAGTCATGTGGGTATATCATTTACATTTTTTTTAAGGGAGGTATTCTATCTCAATAATCGTTGCTGATCATTTCTTTAAGGAAGTAATTTGTTTTATTTAACCTTATAACAAGTATAGGAATTGTCACCTTTAAAATTTATTTAATTTGTTGAGTAATTATTTTTATTATTAATAGTAACTAGGAATGAAATCATTTATCTTCATTAATTTATATACAGCATTCTAAAAGAAACATATAAAATAAATTTTATATTTTATTAAATAGTTTAATGGGAGCTTTAGTTCAAGGTTAATTATTATTTTAAATTTCAATTCATTGATAGAGTGACATAGCAAATTATTTTCTTAGTTTCAATAAATATTTTTCAGGTGGCCTTGTTGAGAGAGTATACTTATTTATTTAACTATTTTAAAGGGGAATTAAAGATTACTGTTGTATTTATTTATTATTAAATTGTTATGAGATAGAATAATAAAAAGGGATTTGTTAATTATTTAATTCTTGAGTTTTCATTGCAAGTCCCATCTCACTGGATCCAGCGCATTTTTGGCTTCTCTAGGCCTTAGCCTAGTTTTAATTAACTCGTGGCGCCTCTTTACAAAAAAAAAAAAAAAAAAAAATTCTCAAAAATTTTCTCAATAAAAAATATTCTTTTTTTTTACTGCTCAAGATAAAGTGGAGTTAGAAAACGGTTGTTTGTGATTAATTAAAGCTGGAAATTAATGGTTCCATAGGTGTCTGTATTTTGTTTATGACTGTACCTTACGACGATCAGTCAGACTGTCGTAACACTGACAGCTAGAACGCTTGTGCCGTATTGATAAAAGCTTTAGAATTACGATACGGTGATAAACATTTACGGTGATAAACATTTACGAGATATGTGCTACGCTCCATTTAGGACAAGGCGTCAACATTTCGGGGAGAATCTTCAAGAGTTTGAAGCAAGCATCGACAGACTAATTAGACTAGCCTATCCTGAAGCACCAGAAGATTTTCGAATCAGGTTGCGCAGACATTTATTAATTGCGTCGGGGAGTGTGAACTTCAGTGAGAGTTACGAATGGCAAGACACCGAAATAGCTCAGACGCTCTTGTTCACGCCCTCGAATTTGAAGCTTCCAAGTTAGCGTCCCGCTACATGATTGAGTATAGGCTATATCATCACACTGTAACCAGAAGATTCCAGTGTCACATGGCCGTTACGATGGGTGCAGAAAAACAATGTTCCCGAACAAATAATTCAAAAGTTTGAGAGCACCACAACGACTTGAACGTTGGGAAAAAGACAGAAGACCAAAGTGTGTGACACGTGGTCATCTACAGGTAGACTTTTGGGAGAATAAAGTACAGAGAGATGGGAGTGATCGCATCAGTTGGAGAAATAAAGCTCTAGAACAGCACACAATTTCCACACTACATAAAATTAGTAGAAATTTGTTAGTTAATGGATTTTCGGAAGGTCAACTAACACAATTTACAATTGACACGGGCGCAACAGTGCCCATGGTGCGCCCTGACTTAATCAGCAAACGACAGCCTCAATTTAGCTCTTGTACAGTACACACTGTGACTGGAAGCCACGTCAAAGTATTAGGTCAAATAGGCGTACGTGTACGCCTGGGTCTCCTTGATTGTAGCCACCAAATGCTTGTTGCAGGTAGGTCAGATAGGCGTACATGTACGCCTGGGTTCCTCGAGTTTAGCCACCAAATGTTCGTTGCAGATATTACCGATGAAGTGATTCTCAGTACTATGAAAGCCTACGGATTTGTTGTGGACTTAAGAGAGAATGTCCTGATGGTTGGCCAAGAGAAGATAAAGCTTTCCAAGGTTAAACGACAGGGTCCGCTAACCATTCAATCAAGCAAGTGGTATTTTCCGAAATAAAGTCAACGTGTGTGATCAAGAGGAATCCTTTCTATTGCAAGCGAAAATGAAAGAAGAACTAGCAGAGGAAATACCAATTTGTGAAACGACAAAAAAGTGAATGGAACGCCAACTATGGGAGTCGAGGAAAGGCTCCTGCTTGTTCCTGAAGCGCCCGGGGGAAAAGTTGCTAAAGATGAAGTTACGCAAGAGGTTGTTGACGAGAACCAACCATACTTGGACCAGCTAATAGCGTGTAAGTCATCGGTACACGACGCAACGGGAGTGATTCCAGCAAAACTAATGGCTGAGCGGAAGAATAGTCTATATTTTTAATTGATATCTATTAATTAGAATATAATTTACGGTGTACTTCGTCAAACAAATAAATTACTGTTCCAAAGTTTGTTGACTACCACGTGTTTGCAGAAGTGAGAAAACGCATTTGTGTATTGATTTGACTAATACATCTGGTATGACAATTACGTAACACTCTCGAAAACTCGGCAGCTGCAGTTACGTAACAGTTATACACGTTTCTCGGCTAGTCGAGCAGGTTCAGTGAGTACGTCACGGCCGTGCACTAGTGGCTTCGAGACTGTTAAAGGTCTCCTAACCACGCAAATTATGCTAGCACGTCGCAAAAAGAATGGAAAACTATTCTGGAACACCTTTGGTACCATGTAAGCAACAGCAGCCGCCTTAGAAGTTACACCTAATGAAATTGTACAGTGCGGATCAAGTGATGATTGTAAATTAGTGGAATGTGATTATTTTGTTAGAATAGTGCGGAACTGTAATAACTAACATTATTATTGCGTGTGGACAGATTTAACTAGAATTACTGTATGAGAGTACACTGTTGATTTCAAGTTGTTATATGTGACTAATTAAAGATAGTTATTAGTGATTTCATTACTTAATTAATGGCTATACTTTGTTTCCTCTGTACAATACGTCGATCAGTGAGACCGTCGTAACAATATTATAATTTCAATCTATTCATGTTTTACGTACCGAGTCACTTTATGGTTAATATAATCTAATAACCTGTTTGACACTGCTATACGGTTGAATGATAATTATAGCCAGTCGTAAGGAAATCGCGGTACAGCGTGCATGCATGCGAGCGCTCCGAGCGATTCAGTTGTTACGTTTTGTATATTTTATTTAAAAGATTTTAAACATTTTATATTATGACATAACCACAAAATGTGGTATACATTTACGTTTTGATTGATATTGTGTATCTGAAGATGGGATTTCATCCCGAAACGCGTCATTGAACGAAAGAAGCTAGTGTCACTAAGGTGGACCGAATAAGGTAATTTAATTATATTAATATTATAATATTTTAGACATCGTTTTGGAAACAATTCTAAGCACAACGTTTTGACTTCTACAAATCTGAGTTTCTCTGCAGTTGAAAATAAATGTTTACATCATATCTGTCAATATTAAATATATATCGTCTCAACATATCAACAAAAAGCTTAATAAGTATTAGAAACAACAAAATGTTTACTCACGAAAAGGTCATCTTAAGAGGATTTCACCTGTCGTCTCAAAAGTAAAGAAAACACCAGATAAACAGTGAGTCATACAACTCTTCTAAGATACGTTATTCTAAGATACAGTGATTTACTATCCAAGATACGCTCTTAAAAATGGTGATTCATTTTTTTTAATGGTTACTGATGAACACAGAGAAAAATCTATTAAGATAGAGGAATCGGTTAAGTTATGTCGACAGTCCGAAATCAAGTCTCTATCACACATTCAAACAAGATTTCATTACGGTTTATGTACTACAGTGAAGATACCTCTTACTTTTGCGATCTCAAAAACAAGCGTAATTTATAAATACAGTAATACCCCGTTATAACGGACTAATAAAGGCTCTGGAGGTTCCGTTATATTGAAAGTCCGCTGTAGCTGTAGGCCTATATAGAAAGTAGACCTTGTACTATGGATATGACTCATTTAAACTACGTGGATATTAATAGAGACTGTTTATTTTTAGTGTATTTATATCAAATATATAACAATACAGCAATAAAAAACAGGTATATCTTACACAAAACACTGTATCCAAAATTGTAACAAAACTTAGTCTTTTTTAAAGAAAAATTCATATTTTCACCAACATTGTCACCACTTATTACAAAAATCTGCCAGTAGCTTCGCTTTCAATTTGGCCTTTCGGTGTCCACCATCTCCAGGTCTTAAACAAAGACAATGGTTTAAGACCTAAAGATGATGGACACACCGAAAGGCCTCGTAGAGAGCGAAACGATTAGAATTTTTGCAATAAGTGGTGACGAAGTTGGTGTTAAGATTGCTGCTAAAAAAACTAAAATGGCTGAAAATTATATTTTGGAGAAATGCTCATAATTATTTATAAAACATAATTTATATATAAATTATATAAAGCATAATTATATAAATTAAAACTAATTCCACCATCTCCAGGTCTTAAAGAAAAAGACCATGGTTTAAGACCTAAAGATGATGGACACACCGAAAGGGCTCGTAGAGAGCGAAACGATTAGAATTTTTGCAATAAGTGGTGACGAAGTTTGTGTTAAGATGGCTGCTAAAAAAACTAAAATGACTGGAAATTATATTTTGGAGAAATGCTCATAATTATTTATGAAACATAATTTATATATAAATTATATAAAGCATAATTATATAAATTAAAACTAATTCTTTATCATTTATATTTATATTAGATTATAAAAAATGAAGATATTTATTTAGAATATCCAACTTTTTCAAAACTAAGATAGTGATGTGTCTGAAACTCTTTCCATATTTACTGTCTTAAAAAATTACTGATTTTTGTTTCAGATTGATTATAGTTAATTTGCTTAATGAATAACTTAGGGAGCCTTTGCAAGTGGCCATAATAAAACGTTATGTTTTCATTTTTATATTGCTAAACATACTCAGTGACATAGTTTAAGTCATCTTTTATTTGGCTCACATTATCCAGCGTTGATGATCGTATTTTTTTTAGCCTGACTGCGTTTAATTTTTCAGAATTCCATGTTTCTTACAGCTTTCCGTTATAAGCGGGGTTCGTATTAACGGGGTTTGTTTTAACGGGGTCCGTTATAACGGGGGTTTACTGAAACTGTTTCTGCGTTTTGTAAAATTTCAGTGAGTTTATCTATCATATTCTACGTAATCAGGGCAGTAAATTATAATTAGATCAATATTAAATAAAAAAAAAAAAAACAGTTTATACAAATTTACAAGAATTTGCAAAATTTTGTACTGTATATACTTTTGAGAGTATTGTTTGCGAAACTGATTTAAATTGATAAATTCCGTTTAATCGTTTATAAAATATAGTTCCAATTTTTTTTAAAATACAAACCATTTACAGATTGTCAGATTGGGGTGTAACGTAGCAGGCCTCCAAGAGGTGCACCCTGGGTAACGCTAAATCTGCTACAGCGACCGCCGTTTTCTCGAGCCTCAGCCATCATGGCACATGCGATCGCCACTAGAAATCCAACCCGCCCTTATGAGGGCGCGGACAATCACCTCCGCATACTGTATTGGAATGCGGGTGGACTGAGCAATGCAAAACACTCTGAGTTAAAAACTAACATTTCAAAATTTGACGCTGACATCATTGTTATTGTCGAAGCTGGCGCTTCTACCGAAGCCACACATTTTTATGAAATACCCGACTTTTCGCTCTATGTTTTAAAGAGATCAAGACAAGTTGCCTCTGGCATCATCGTATTTGTTCACAACTCTATGCCAAGTAAAGAAACTATCGTCCATGAAATGGATGACAACGACAAACTAGAAGCCATATGTATCGACGCCTGGAAAAATGGAGTCCACTTCAAAGTTGTTGGCCTCTACAACCCGCCCAGCAACGTACCAAACCTGGAACCAATAGCCAACCTATGCCAGTACCGCAACACCATCATTTTGGGAGACTTCAACGCTCACTCAGCCCGATGGGACTACTCAACTACTAGTGCAACTGGAAAGGCAGTAGAAGACCTTATAGACCACTCTGCTATTATTAGAATTCAATCTGCACCTACATTCCTATCTTACGCTGGCCACACAAGCACTCCAGACCTTGCACTGGTTCATGCAAACCTTACCTCCAGATCGGAACTGTCCCTGGAAGACCCCATGGATGGTTGTGGACATCGTCTAATGTACCTACGGGTTCAAATGAAATGTCAACATCCCCGTTTCCATAAAGTAACCCGGTGGAATTTCAAGAAAGCCTGCTGGGACAAGTTCTCTGAACTATCCGATTTGTATGTCACTGAAGACATGGTGCAAGATAACCCTGACGCCTCAGTCAAACTTATCGTGGAAGGCATACTACGTGCAGCTAACGAGAGCATTCCAAAAGGACAAGTTAAGAAATATTCACCTTTCTGGAGTAAATCGCTGGACGCCCTTATGAAAGAGCGGAATACTGCTAGACGCCGAGCAGAAAAGTCCCATAGCTTGGAACACTGCATCATGTTAAGGAAAGCTCAGGCCAAACTGAAACGTGCTGTTATACAATCAAAAAGATCTGTCTATAGATCCTTCGTATCCAAACTGGACTTCCGGAAAGATGGGATCAAAGCTCACAAGTTTATATCCAGCTTGAACAATGAAAAATCTTCTCGTCACTGGCAACCCATTAAAGTGAATGACAAACTACTCACCAGCTCCAGAGATATTGCTAAGGCATTAAGTAAAAATTACGCTACAATAAGCAGACTCCGTGTAAACGCGAATGAGCGGAAATCTATCTCCGACATTAAAGTTTCCTCTTGTCAAACCGAACAAGACTTCCTCATCTTCAACAAGGACTTTTCCCCAGATGAGCTCTCTCTTGCCATCAACTCGCTAAAAAAAGGAAAATCTGCCGGACCAGACGAGGTCTTCCCGCCTTTCATTAAGAATCTTGGCAAGAAAGCACTAAAGACTCTCTTAAAACTAATCAACCTAACATGGAATGCACGTGTGCCCCAGCAATGGAGAAAAGCCGAAGTATTATCAATACTGAAAAAAGGCAAGCCTGCGAACAACCTAAATAACTACCGCCCTATTTCACTAACTAGTGTCTGCTCTAAAGTTACTGAAAAAATGGTCGAACGCAGACTCCGGGAATTTCTAGAGTCTAAAGGAGCCATTAGCGACTGCCAAGCAGGATTCCGTAAGCACAGAGCAACCATGGACCAAGTTGTAAAGTTTACTCAGTCGGTAAAGGACGGTTTCCACAGAAAACAATCCACTGTAGCCGTCTTAGTGGACTTTAAAGCTGCATATGACAAAATCTGGCGCGGTATGCTTGTTCACAAACTTAAGAAACTAGGAGTAAACGGGAACATGCTAAAGTGGATACAAAGCTTCCTCTCGCAACGCTACATACGATGCAAATTCTTTAACGCAACTTACCCATACAAACTACTACGTCAAGGTTTGCCGCAAGGGGCGGTACTAAGCTGTCTCCTTTTCAACGTAATGATAGACGACCTTAAGAATGCATTTCAAAAAATTCCAGGAATCTCATTCCTCTTCTTTGCTGACGATGTCCTGTTGTGGGCTACTGGAAGCAACGTAAACGCCCTCGTAGAAGCTCTAAACAAGGCTCTTTTTAACCTCGAAGTATGGTCAAGCCTCAACAAAATGGAAGTTAGTACCGATAAGACAGTGTCTCAACTCTTCACCATGTCCACTAGGGCCCCGGTAATCAATTTAAAATTCATGGGATCACCTCTAAGACAAGTATCGCTGTCCAAGTATCTGGGAATCAACCTCGATAAGAAACTATCTTTCAGCACCCATGTCACAAGTACGGCCGATAAGGGTCAGAAACGTATCAATCTTCTCAAGAGACTAACTGCTACCAAGTGGGGAGCCACTCAAGATGTTCTATCCACGGCCTACAAAACATACGTCCGTCCAGTACTTGAATATGGCTCGGAAGTCACCTCACTTGCTAGTAAAACCAACCTAAATAAATACGACGTTGTCCAGAATAACGCTCTAAGAATTATAACCGGAGGAGCAAAATCAACCCCAACAGCGGCCATGCAACTTCAAACTGGCATCGAGCCTCTAGATAGCCGGAGGGATAAATGCACGCTTAAGTTTTGGGAAAGGGCTAAGAGAGTGGATGGGAATCACTGGAATGGATACAGAAGTGCAACCCAACGACTCAAAACCCAAACTTCGCCTCTAACTCACGCTGAAGCTCTTATAAGCAAGTACCAACTATCATTGGACCGTCGGGCTCCCATACAGTACTACAATGCAGTGGCAAACGCTTTACCTGCAAAGCGGCTTGACCTAATCAGCCTAACAACCAACAAGGCCGAAGCCAACCCTATCGAGCTCAAGTCGTACGCCATAGAAACCATCAACCTTAGGTACCCTGCGAATGATTGGCTCCACATATACACTGACGGCTCATTCCTACCTGAAACGAGGGGAGCAGGCGCGGGATGGTTTTGTAGCCTCTTTGAGAATTCAACAGCTGTGGGAAGAAACGCTAGTAACTTCGATGGTGAGGTGTGCGCAGTCTACGAAGCTTCCAACCAGCTACTAGCCAAGACCTTAGCACCAGGAAAAGTGGTATTTTTAATCGACTCCCAGTCCACAATTCTTGCGCTCACCAGCAACGCTCCCACCGACTGCCTGAGAACAATTCAGTGCCGCGCGAGACTTGCAGAGCTGATGTCAACCGGATGGATCGTTACCCTACAGTGGGTGCCAAGCCATGTAGGAATTCCTGGCAACGAAAGAGCCGACGTCAAAGCCAAAGAAGGAGCAGAATCGGAGCAGCCGGACGTGCCGCTTACTCTTGGTAGAGCCAATAACCTCATCACCTCAGTTATAAACACCTCCACACAAAGAACTCTAAAAACCCTGGGTACTGGTAAAAAGTGGGAAAGTCTTGCCACCGTAGGACCAATACCGAGACACCTGGACAGAGCTGAGGCCGTCGCCCGTTTCCGCCTTACTACCGGACATGACTACTTGCAAGCTCATCTACACCGCATCGGCCTAGCTGAGAACGAAACCTGTCCGCTTTGCAACTCCGGAAGAATGGACGGAGAACACTTACGGGACTGCCAAGCACTCACATACCCGACCGACGACATAACCAATCGCTACTGGGAGGCTCGACGTCGAATGGTTGAGGAACCACGTACGGGCGTTGGCTAAAGTAAGTAGATTGTCAGATTTGTTAGTTCACTAACAAATTTATTCTTATTTGATTGTATATTTTTGCAAGTAACTACTTATCAATAATTAGTAAAAAATTTAATACTATTCTCTCATACATTTTGTCAGAAGCAAGTTTTATATATTTGAATTTGTTTTATAAGTGAATGGTTGAGCTCCTTGCAAGATTAAATGTTTTAATTTATTAGTTAGTTAAATTTTACGGAAGAATTCATTTAGAAAAATCATTGAAGATACAGATACATTCTGTAAAACCTGTGCTAGGTTAAATAAATGATAATATATACATCACTTTTAGATTATAATGATAAAACATCCTACAATCTATTTGCGAAAGTAATTACAATTTGATAATATATACATTTCTAAATAAAGTATATAGTAGACTTAGTTTTTCAACTCGTGTTTAACAGTTTATTAGTATTCTCTGTTAGAAAATTCGAAACAATACTTATAGTCAATAAAGAAACGCATATAGCTTTCGTTGACTTTGAGAAGGGTTTTGATAGAGTACCAGAAATTTGTTGTAGCAAATCTTAGAAGAACGGGGGTAGCCTCAACAACTTAATAGAACTATACAAGTTCTGATATACTATATAATGGGACAAGGATAGCTGTTAAAAATAATTGTATGATATCTCCACAAAAATCTGTCAATCATTATGTTAGGCAAGGGTGGAATATATCAACTACTCTTTTTAACATTTATACTGACGATCCGGTAAGGAAATGGAAACATCCAGTGAACCCTGGTATTAAGTTATCACGAGACAGATATTTGAATGTGCTGTTGTTTGCTGGCGACTTGCTTGTACTTCAAAATACAGAATCTGATTTGCAGAAATCTGTTTTTAAGCTTCTTAGGTTTGCAAACAATACAAAATGAAAATCTCCACTATACAAATAAAGGTATTGGCATTTCGAGGCAAGGTACCAATAAGGACAAAAATGATGACTAGTGATAAAATTATAGAACAGAAGAGCCATTTTAATTATTTGGCAAATGATATTGTTTATGATAGGACTTATGATATTAAAGTTACATTAGGTAAGTTCCAAACAATATGTGGCACAATCAACCGTATTTTTAGAGAGAAGGTACGTCGAGATAGTAAATCAAAGTTTCACAAACTTATGGCAGTCCCTGTGCTGTTCTATGAGTGTGAACTATAGACAGCAACTAAGAAACAAGACGGTAAAATACAGGCCTCGGAAATGGATTTCTTAAGAAGTGTTAAAAGGTGTTCTAAGCTTGGCCGTATAAGGATTAAGGTCGTAAGAGAAGAGTTACAAGTATTCAAGAGAACTTGAATGAATAAGTAAAAGATTGCAAACAAAGGTAGAAAGACTTTCAGATTCCAGACCGGCCAAACAAGTCTGGAAATACAAACCTTAGAACACAGGTGTGTTGATAGGCTCAGGTTTAAATGGCTGGAGGATTCTCGAAGACGGAACAGGCAGCGCCTTGCCTATGACGTGTTGTGAAGATGATGATGATGATTTAGAGTCTCTCTCACTTAATATGTCGCACGGGAAAATATAAGGACTGTTGTCTGTGGATAAATGTAACGCAACAATCTGATCAGTGATTTATAAAAAGTACAAGGACACTTTTTTTGTAATACGAAGGTAGCAGTAGGATCCTCCTTCTATTACTTCGTCATCGACTCACGTATACTGTCAAACAAGCAAGAAAATTGAGTTCACGTCACAATTTATTGAAGAGAATAACTGCGTGCACGCACACTTGAAACAAATGAAAGTTATTAAATGAATACTACCCAGTAAAGCAGAACGACACTAGCAACAAAACTAGTTAGTGTGCGTTTAGGGAAAAGTTGTGGCTAAGTAAGTTACACTCTGTAGCCAAGTGTAGAAACTTCTATTGCACGCACGAACTTATACAAATGCTATCCACTCTATGTTGCGACTGGGTCTATTAATTATTACTATCAGACATTATTTCCGTAGTTTATTTTCTATTAACATGTATATTGGCAACAAATTTATCGCAAAATGTGTTAGAATATACTATAATATTTTATTTCTCAAAAACACAAATTAAAGTATTATACATGTGGGGTTGGCAAAGCACTACAATAGATTTACAATATTACTGCTAAAATAATCATCATTATCTCCACTCCAAGGACTAGGCCTAGACCTATTCAGGAACCCATCTCCTCTTCGCTCTACCGACGTCTCTCTTCCCAGTTGTGTCATAACCCAAGGCAGCTAAGCGTAAACGGATATCATCTATGCAGTTCAAGTGCTCACACCATATCCTTCTGTGGTCTTCAAACTTCTGGTGCAATGATACAATGTTGTTGATCCAGGAAAGAACAATCTTACGTCTCTCTTATAAATTTAATTTCTGCTGCCTGAACTCTCTGCACGTCCCTTTTACCAAGAGCCCATGTGTCAGCATCATACAGGAATGTGGGGAAAGCCACAGTTTTATAAAATTTCATTCGGGTATCCTTCCGTGTTTTATTTTGCAGGTACCTATAAATCGTTCCACAGATGCGTCTAAATTTTGTTAACTTACTATCACAATCAATAACAGTTTCATATGAGATACTACAACTCAGGTAATTAAAATGACTAACCTGATCCAAAATCTGATTATTCACGACTATCTTAATTCTTATAGGATATACCTGCCCTGAAATTCCATCTTTTTAGATATTGTAGCAGAGATCTGTAGCCCATAGTCGTGTATGATGCTACTGAACGTAAATATCGCCCGCTGTAACTGGTCTTCTATTTTCTGTATAATTACCTTGTCACCTGTATAAAGCAATCCATTCACATGAATATTTTGCTGAAGTGATATTCCCGATTCGACGTTAGCTGTCCATCGTCAAAATACTTCTTCCATGTAGATATTAAAAAGTGTCGTTGAAATAGAGCACCCTTGTCTCACACTTTAATTTGTAGGAATATCTTCTGATAATTGAAATAACCTAAAAATTAATATACAAATGCAAACAGAAAAGGATGTTGTATTTTGATTAGTTTGAAAATAGATCAGTTGATATTACTAAATTAAGTTTTGAAATATCTGGGAAATACTTGGTGCTCTTGACAGAGTTTTCTTGGCACTATCGTCATTGCTCACAATATGCAGCATTCAGCTCTACCTTGGTCTTACGCCAGTGCTATAGCTTGTTCATCTCACCGCGTATTGACGGTAAAATATACGACGACCTGGATTAAAGTAACGTTACAATAACGTAAGAAGTAAACCCTACAATTATTTTTAAACTTCTTCTTCTTCTTCTTCTTCTTCTTCTTCTTCTTCTTCTTCTTCTTCTTCTTCTTCTTCTTCTTCTTCTTCTTCTTCTTCTTCTTCTTCTTCTTCTTCTTCTTCTTCTTCTTCTTCTTCTTCTTCTTCTCCTTCTCCTTCATCCTCTCCTTCTTCTCCTCCTTCTTCTTCTTCTTCTTCTTCTTCTTCTTCTTCTTCTTCTTCTTCTTCTCCTTCTTCTTCTTCTTCACATCAAGGAGTAGGCTGGCAGCCTGTTCCGTCTTCACAGTCACCGTTTCCTTGGCCTGCCTCTGTCTCGATCTCGTTCTCCAATAGGCTTATACTGAATTATCTTTTTTTGGTATTCTCCAGTCACCTTTTCTATTTATGTGTTGTATCCCGTTTTCTTTATTTTTATCAATTTTATCGTTTATCCAGTATAGTTTATATTCATCTCTTGCCTTATGCCTGCTTTTCTTATGTGATCTCTTAGGGGTGTATCCTTTGACTCTCCTTAAGAATTCCATTTCAGCAGCTATTTTATTTTTTTTTAATTTGTTGCTCATAATAATAGGAAAAAAATAATATCCTTTAACCTTATACCTATTTTTCTACTACTGTTTTTTCCCTGATGGGAGGTAGTATTGTGTTTTACCCTTTCCTTACTTCCATTATCCAGCGAAATCCTCCAAGTCCTACAAAGCGAGAGTCCGAGCATTCTTAACATCAGTCATCTCGTCACTAGTCACTCAACTGTCAACGGCACCCACACACACAACCTGCACGCCTTCTCCCACGGCTTCACATCACACACGAACGCACGGGAGCACGGGCACGCGCACACACACACCACCACCACCACACACACCAAATTTACTCATGTCCCCCTCTCTCCCGCTCCTCACTCTCTGTGTGTGTGTGTGTCTCTCTCTCCCTACACACACACACACACACACACACACACACACACACACACACACACACACACACACACTATTATAGAATATCGTATCGTCTTTACTTCATGGCAGATGCTAATAAGGTCTTCCGTCTTCGAGCAATCATCTCTCCAAAAGGGAAGTTTCCCCAATCAGTTTTTAGTCCAACGTTAGACTAACTACCCTCCAATATTCCATTCCATAAAGTCGGTTTCTTTGGTATTTTCTGTTAATCACAGGAAGTATGTTAAGTATGTTCAATGGGGTTCTTACATCTTTATCCAGCTTGTGGTTTCTAGCCGATAACTTCTCCTCCAGCAGAAAAAGTTGATTCCAGTTGTTTGTATTAGTCGTTTTGTTTTCCCTATCAAATGTACTAGGTATTACCGTTATTTCCCTACCTCGTAATAAAGGTACCGCCATTACCTCAACAAAAACATTTTGTATCTCGTCTAGTTTGATATTTCTTTACTCTTTGTGTCGGTCTACACATCCTAAGACGTCTAATTAATTTTTTAAATTTTATGTTCATACTCATAAATTCTAAGATAATCTACAAAAATTAATTCAATACGGATTCCAAAATTTTATATTCAATTACAATTTTAGTAGACACTTAAAAGATTCCTCTAACGTTTGTCTCCTCATTAGATATTTTAAAATCTAGGCCTATGTTCTTTACAATAACCTTAAGCGTTGAAGAATTCGTTTCAAAGAGCTCTTATTCCTGAAGTATTACCTGATCATCAGCAAACATACACGTATTTAAACTGTAACGACAGTCCCACCGTCGTTGTTACAGTGGAAACAGAATAACTGACACCAATGAAGTCACTAATTATCATCTTTAATTAATGACAAACAGTAGTTACTAATCAATAAAATGGATTTGTATCCAAAACGTCCAGATACATTTATCCAAAAACTACAATAAATGTCACCTTATTAAATTAAACTAATTAGCAGCACGATGATCACCTTCCACTAAACCGAACCATAACTCCGAACCGTACTTCTAAAATTACAAGGTGTAACTAACTGAACTGTCTAAAATTGGGAGGTAACTGACGGTGGATGTTGCCAAATATAACTAACTGAACTGACTACCTCTGGATGTTTACAGTTATACCCTGCAGATATTCCAGAGCAATCTGCTACTTTCCAGATGGTGTGTCGAGCAAATTGCGTATTACAAGCGTTCTGGAATCTAGTGACTGCATGTGGTAAAATTGAAACTGGTCCTGACAGGCAATGGTGTGTTGTAAAGTGTACTACGACTGGAAAGCGCAAAACGCCAAAACATAACGCTTGGGGCAAGACAATAATCATGACGACGTTGTAAACTATATAGTAATACCTTTTCTTATATAAAACATGAGACTGTATTTAAAGCGTCTTGAGAGAGAGGAGACATTCAAGAAATTTGTTGTTCGGAAGGAATTTGAGAATTACAAATAATAATATTTTTATTTATACTGTATGTCCTTAGACATTATGTAGTAATAAATACTTATAAGATGTGAAACTTTTGCTTAGGTTAAATAAGCAGTTTCAATTAAGTCTAACTGTAACAGTCAGTATACTCGTAAGTATATTTATTATACTGATAATACAAAATTTAAATACAGTACACTCTCACTAATCGGGCAGATACCTCACCAAGGTAGTGACGGATCAGTGGAAATGCCGGATTAATGAATGGTTATTACAAAAAAGCATGTAATTGACAAAAAATAGCGTATATTGTACATAATGGTAAAACATGAGTATTAAATTATAGTAATACTTTTTATCATTTAAAAATATAAGACGATATTTTTAAGCTGCTTGAGAGAGATGACACATTCAAGAAATTTGTTGTACAAAAGCAATTTCAGCATTGAAAATTTTAATATCTTTTATACATACTGTATTTGTTTAGACATTATGGAGTAAATAAGACTTATAGTATAGAAAGTTACACGTTTGTTTAGGTTAAGTAAGCAGTTTGAATTAAGGCTAACTGGGATTGTCAGTATGAGTATACACTATATTTTAGCGATAATACAAAATTTGAATATAACGAAATTAGTTTACAGCTATTATTCCAGCAATAAGCAACAATTAAGTCAAGTAAACTACATAATAAAGAATTACACGTAGTATAGAACTGCACTTTGGAGCTATGTGTATCAATACGACAAACACACATTGATGTTTTACTGATTATAACACAGTTACCAGTGATAAAATGTAGGAAGTTAAAGGACACTTATGAAACATAGACCTGTAAGGACATAAGGATAGTTCCTTAGACGTCTGCAATATGAATAATTACCATAACACAAATGAAAACGTCAGAATGTCAAATTATTAATTTCTTTCTTCCTTTTGCTTACTTCAATCAAGTAAAAAAATGGAAATTTGTTAGTAAAACGTAAGGACTAAAAACAAATAAGATATTAAGCTGTGCATATATGCTTACATATATTCAAGTCATGCTCGTATTTTTAAAATTAGAAAATTTTAAATTACACTTTACCAAAACAATTTAGTGTAAATAAAATTGTTTATTCAAATTATTAATTACTTTTCCGGAGTGCTTAAGAGTGTTAATCGTATGTGTTTATATGGTATGATTGGGTTAAGTAACTGCGTCTTAAGAAACACACATTTATCTCAAAAGTTGCGATATTATAAAATGGTTTCTCGTAATTTTTCACGGTAAATCATTAAATTTAAATTTTTTTATTTAAAAAATTTAATTACAAGAACTTAAGATACTGAATACTTTTATAATTTTTGGCACGAAAATTCCCAGGCTTGTATTTAATTATTTAAACTCTAAACGCTTAAATGTTAATAGTGATTCCTAAATTATATTTGTACTTTTTCAGGGAATAATATGTCTAGTGAAAAATATATTTTTCTACTAAATAAAGGCGAAAGCAAGCAAAGACGTGTACTGTAGATGATGCTGCGGTAGATACTACTGACGACCTGTCGTCACACTTAATATACGGCCACAACAGAGAGTGAGAAGATTTCGAGTTTGTGCGTGTAACCAAAGTTTATATACTTGACTACGAAGAAGTTGTGTTTCCCTCAAACCGTTACACTGGCTGTGCTCCGCTTCCACACGTATTTTTCTTTCATAAACTCAAAGCACTCACGTAATGTTCCGTTATAGTATTGCGTTGATGTTAGTTTTAAACAGTGAATTTAATTATTAAACGCCAAAATAATTGAAATAATTTTCATTATCTCGTCTTTCGTGACATTCTTCTATGTTTCTCGTGTGTTTATAACACACTAAACACGCGCGCGCGCGCGCGTGCAAACATGTAGATAACAGTTACACAACAGATACTTTAATCGCCATCATCATCATCATCACCTGAAAGGATTAAAGCAAGGATGGTTTGTTCCGGTCCCAAAAAAGCAAAGTCTAGAGCTGGTCACTCCAGCGCTTCCTCGGACGTCCCACACCTCTCCGTCCCTTCGCCTCATAGTTCTATGGTTGTTTGGGGATACGGCTGTTATCCGTTCGCCAAAGATGTTCCCACCAATTCAGCCGATACTGGGCAATCTTGTTGCGTGTACTCATAATATTCAGTTGCTGCCGTACGTCTGTGTTTCTCCTATGATCATGGAGAGTGTACCCTGCCACGTGCCTGAGAAATCTCATTTCAGCCGCTCGGATACGACTGGTCTGGCCTTTCGTTAAAGTCCAATTCTCAGGCCATAAAAAATTGTGGAAAGGCCCATCACTTTGTAGAATTATAGCCGTGTTTCTGTACTTGCTGACTTAAGAGTTCGCCTGTAATGGTCACACACGCACTAAATAAATATAACACTGAACAACTGCGCTCACTCCACACTCAAATCGCTGTAAAACACTTTGTAGTGCTGACTCATTATGTCGTTAAATGTATTACTATAGTCACAGAGTTTCGAAATACGAGTAGGAAGTTTTTTGTAACTGTACTAAGTGACAAATCTGGCTATCAATTTTGTGTGTGTTTATTACCCCATTGCGAACGTTGTCATCACATTATCCCTGCAATCCCCTTACAATATTCATATAAAATACACGAACCTTTGCAATTGAATAAATCTGGTCGTTGCTTTAGATGTTTTTATTGTTTACTAATTGCACTGAACGAGTTCTTTCTATCGACTTTCAGCGGTGCTCGGGTTACAGGTGTTCATGGAAAGATAATAACTGTTCACTGATTACCCCCTGACAAGTTTGGAAGTCTATATTTTTACAGTGAGGCAACACATTTAGTACAGGAACTATACACTTTCGCATCATTACTATCATAGTCAAACTTAACCAGTCAACAATACTTTTACCGTTAAAATAAAACGGTCTTACACATTAATGAAAGAACTGACTACTGAAATGTTTCAAGAGACATTCAAGAAAGACTGTCATTGGATTTGACCAATAACTTCTATTACTGATTATTCATATTGTTACGACGGTCTCACTGATCGTCGTATGGTACAGTGGAAAACAAAATACAGACACCAATGAAATCACTAATTATCAGCTTTAATTAATGACACATAACAGTTTCTAGTCATCTTGTACAATAATCAAATTTACGTTTGTCCTCACACAATAATAATGTCAAATAATACAGTTCCCCACTAGTTATAACACAATAACACTTCGCCACAATCTTCTGTAAACACTACTCGGTCCGCACTAACGGAAATCGCTCACGTAACTAACTGACAAGCCGGCTGCTATGGTTTTTTTTACAGGTAGCTCACGTTTTATAGAATTTTTCCCTCCTCAATGTTGTGTGTCAGCTAATACGTATTTTAAGTGATCTCCAGAGGACTCTGGAAGGTACCTGAGAGGGGCCTTGACCGAAGCTACACCTGCGGCTCTGCCGGTGGGACGGGTGGAAAACGCTCTTGGCTGTTTCATTCGTTTCAATATAATCGACGCTATATTTGACGTTTCATTAAGGTTACTTTCATTTGAGGTTTTAGTTACATTTGCATCTGAATACAGTTTTTCGTCTTACACGCATTTATGCACATGTTAATGAATATACATTACATGTACACATATTACGTTGAAAGTAGACCTATTCAGGTTAAATCTCAAAAGTAATGTTAATATCGGTATGGAGAAACCACCTCACGTTATCGCACTCGATTTTCACTGATGATGGAAGTCGATGGCACTGCCGAAACGTCAGGTTTTGCTGAAAACTTTGGACTACGGCCAAACAGCCCGGGAAGGAATTTTAACAACAAACTACTTCTTTGTTTGCGATAACGTAGTACACATATAAAAAATTATCCCCTCCCCCTTCAACTATAACTTTCATTTATAAAAAATTACCCCCACCCCGTTCAACTAGCCTCTTCATTTATAGTTATTTCATCTTCGTTTTACAGTGGATTATTATGATCTTCTTATCAGGATATTTTATTTATCAAAATTAAGTACTTTGCTCTTGATAAAACATAAAATGTTGCCGGTAAACTACCCTTTCCCCGTAATCGATCTTCACCAAAATCAGTAGACCTTGAGTCCTCTACATCTCATGAACATATGCAAAACATTATTTGATTCTGTTTGAATTTACGGTAGTTATCGTTCGTCATGAAAAAATTACTCTTGTTAAAACATAAAACCTTGCTGGTAAACTACTCCTTTGTCTTAACCGATCTTCACCAAAATCAAAAGACCTTGAGTCCACTACAGTTTAGGGATGTATGGAAAAAATTATTTGATTATGTTTGACTTTACAGTAGTTATCGTTCGTCACAGAAAAAATTACCCTTGTTAAAATATAAAACCTTGCTGGTAAACTACCCCTTCCTCTCAACCGATCTTCACCAAAATCAAAAGACCTTGATTTCTCTACAATTCGGGAAAGTATGCAAAAATGAAAAACGTTATTTGATTCTGTTTGAATTTGCGGCTGTTATCGTTTGCCAAAAAAAAATTCTACACATAGACACAGACAGACAGACAGACAAACACACACACACACACACATTTCAAAAAATGACTTTTCTTCATGTTTTGAGGGTAGTACAATCAGAATCAGCCGTTATCTTGAACACGATTTTTTTCGCCATGACCATACTTCCATTTCCTTATGGAACATGGAAGTAAAAATACAGGTATATTAACACGTCGGTAAGTAGTATTTCGTGTTTGCAATATATTGATAAAATATTAGTAATGCATTAATTAACGTATTTATAGAGAAACGCTTTGTTTGTCCTTCTTCTTCCTATTCTTCTTCTCCTTCTTTTCCTTTTTCTTCTTGTTCTTATTTTTTTCTGCTTCTTATAATTTACTTCTTTTCCTCAATTCAGAGGATGGTAGACTTGCAACATCTGCCCTTCTGAAGACAGTCTCCTAATATTCTCTTACTTTCTTTTACTTTTATCTCATCAACATCCTTCTGTTTGGTCTTCTCCTTCCATTACGCTGGATCCGGGTGGGAAACCAGATTAAATGGCATAGCAAGTGACTAGCCATACTGTTTCTCCTTCCACTACGCCACTCAATCATTTGCTGGATCAGGGTGGGAAACCAGATGAAATGGCATAGCAAGTGACTAGCCATACTGTTTCTCCTTCCACTACGCCACTCAATCATTCGCTGGAGCAGGGTGGGAAACAAGATCAAATGGCATAGCAAGTGACTAGCCATACTGCTTCTCCTTCCACCACGCCACTCAATCATTCGCTGGATCCGGGTGGGAAACCAGATTAAATGGCATAGCAAGTGACTAGCCATACTGCTCCTCCTTTCCACAGTGGTTCCAATCAGAATCCTCATTAATCCACTCTCTTCAAAACGTTATCACTAGGCACACTTTTGCCCCTGGTACTTTTAAGAGCCTTTTCCAGAACATCATACAAATCATAAAAAATCCTCAAAGTAGCTCCTCTCCAATGTCCTTGACGTCCAGGTTACTGGGCCATATGAGTATATGCTCCAAGTAAAACGTTTTATAAATTTCTTCGTGGTTCCCAGTAAGAGGTTTTTGGATGCCAGAAAAAAACTTCCTGTCATAATCTGTATGAGTTTCGACTTAGCCCTTCGTTGATCAACAAAAATGTACGTCAGTAGAAAACATCCCGTTGAGCAACATTTCTGGTAAAATCGTTGGTCTAAAAGCCTTATTTTCCAGGCCCAAACCATAAAGTAATAATAACAACAATAAGTTATTGAAAGTACAGCGTCATGTGCTTTTTTGTAGCGAATTTTCTGAAAACAAAGCACACAAATTTATTATAATGAACAGGGCGCGTAGATAAAAAGTATCATAATTAAGTGATTTGTCTGGAATTTAATCTCTGTCTACATATCACCGTATGTAAGTAACTGCTGTCTGATTAGAATTAGCGGCCAAAGGTAATGAACATGTATCCATTTAACAGCAGTCAGTGATGGATCTATGTTAGCCAATTAAACCGCCCCGGAATTTACGCTTCAAACCCTAAAACGTCTGTAATTGCTTCCACCTCGCCCAACTGGCATAACAATCAATTCGTTAATTTCTTATCCGTGAGACAACTAGAGGTAGCACTATTCTAGGTATTAATAAAAAACTACATATGCCTACAATCAACACACAAATTTAAAAAATTGTGTATTAAGTAACTTTAATTTGTGTTTTGCAGTTGACCGTCATAATCCGGAAAATAGGACAACATGGACTCTGTAACAATTCATTCACAAATTGAAGAAATTCACACACACACACACACGCACACACACACACACACACACACACACACACAGAGTTTTGAATAGTAAATAGAAAATAATACATTTCACTACAATGTAATTTTTAGTTCTATATAGAAATTTTTATAGAAATTAAATTATATTTTATACTGATTCTAGTGTAGGTCAGCAGTTTCCGTCATCATAAGAATTGATGATGACAAATTTAGTGAGGATCACACACTCATACGCGCCCGTCGTCGTTATTATAAATACACGAGCGCGCACGACGCACAAACTTACTGTATATTATAACGAAGAATCAGGTATCATGTTTATTATGGGACGTATACGTGCAGTAACGGACTAAAGGGGGGGGGGCAGCCCGTTATTTAGTAGGCGGCCTCACTTAATGTTAATTTTGAAAAATTAAGTTTAAGAGACCAACAATTTATTTAAACCTCTCATCAGAATTTATGCCAAACAGTGGATAATTCAGATTGTGGAAATCAGGCCAGTTACTCGAATGAACGAATTTACAAGAAAGTGCACACATATTGCGTGAGTGACCAAACCGTGGGTGACATCGAAGACAACTGCAAGTACAACTATACAGATAAGCAACAGCGTCTGTTATGCATTAAAACTACTAACTGACTTGAAAAAAATTGCCAATTATTGTTTGCAGCAATGAGAAATTTGTTTTGCAGTATATAAGTTGTAACGACCACTTAGGCCGATACGTAAAATTTAAAAACTAGACCACTTGGCATCATTAAATTAACATCGAACAAAATATTTAAGCTCACCTAAAACCCTTTACTAGCTTACGAAGTCATATGAAAGATGCACGAAACGCATCCCTGGACGGTCAGACCATCGAACACTCTATTGCAAGGTTGGCGACGAAATGAGAAAGAAGCCCGTATTCTTCATTCCCACCATGGTACATAAACTCAACCTGTTGCGTATTGCCGAACATAGCTGTGCCGCCCAGCTTTGGCGGGAAAATCATGCCGGGAAAATTCAAACCCCGGCACAAAGTTTATTGTATATTATAAATTATAATGTATTGTAATAAATGTCATGCAATCTATAAATAATACTATTTCTATTATCTCTTCAACCTATGTATTTAGAATATGAAAATGGATTTTTATTTCAAACATTACTACAGCTTGTTATAAAGTTTTCTAACTAGGTGTATCAATACAGTAGTTAGACAATAAATACATAACAGTAAAGTGTTATTGCTATATATTCTAGAAGATAAATTGGATTATAAACACCTGTCTTATGGAAGGGGGGCCTAGAAAGAAATCCACCCCGGGTCTCCAGTGGACCTAGGTACGCCACTATTGACGTGCTCGAAGTAACCATGAACCATGGTAAATAAATAAATATACGAAATATGTAGAGCACGTTTGTGGAACTCCGTGTTTATTTTTTAAAAACGTTTGGTACTTATACTTAAAAATAAAATTATTGTAAGTGTAAATGAATGCGACGTGTGTGCACAATTATATAATGTATGTTCGTGTTACGACAGTCGAGTGCGCGTGTGGGCATGTTCCGTAGACGGTAATTAGATACAACAATCAGCACCGTGAGTAAATAAGATTCCGCGACGGAACATGGAAAAGAATATATTTTATATGTTACATTCGATTTTCTTTAAGTAAATATAGGCCTACTATTCACTGGTTGTGTATAGCTTGTACAGTACTTAAAAAGCACATAAAACTTTTGATATTTTTTCTGTAGGTCTATAACCTTGACAAAAATAAGCTGGACGTATATGATCTCATTCTAATGTCTTCTTCTTTTTCTGCTCTTCAAGAATTAGGTTATATAAACCTGTCCGGCACCCATCTCATCCTCGGACGACCCACGTCTATTCTACCAATGGCTTTAAAATTCAGTGCCGCTTTCGGCAATTGATCCTCTGTCATCTTGCAGATGATCCCACCATTGTCTTCTGTAAATTTAAATAATTTCATTTATGTCCTTTAATTCAAATTCTGCTCTAGTATCTTTATTCCTTATTCTACCTTGCAATGTATAATTTAAAGTATTTCGAAGAGACTGCATTTCAGCACTCTGAATCTTGCCGTTTTCCGTTTTTGTCGTGACCAACGCCTCACTCGCATAAATCAACGTGGGTATTGCAATTGTCTTATAAAATTTAATCCTTGTGCTGAGTCTTGTTTTTTTTCTAAGATTTCTATGAGTCGTACCACAAGTATTCCTAAATTTATTTACCTTCTCTCTTATATCATATTCAGAGTTAGAGCCTACTGCACAGCCGAGATATTTGAAACGACTCACTTGTTCTGAAGTGTTGTTGTTTATAACTATCGTAGTCTTCACTGGATGTTTTAATTTAACTTTAATTTAACCTCAATTTATCTTTAAAGGCCATGGTTTTGGCCTTCCTTATTGATGTTGTCAGTGAGTACTTCTTGCCACTTCTTGTAATTGAAACATAGCTCTGTGTAAATCATCCTAATTTTCTTAAAGAAGAACTATGTTATCCGCATATAGCAGGGAACCTATACAAATTGATTTGTTAAGCTGTATTCCGGAAGTCACTCTGGATTTCCATCCTCTCAACATGTCGTCAATGTTGGGGATTAAACAAGGTTGGGGAAACACAGCATCCTTGCCTAACTCACTTATTTATTGGATTGTCACCTGAGAGCCTACCATTCAGATCGAGGGCTACAGGACTAATTGTAATGTATTCAACTGTATTAGGTATAAATCAACGAGAGCTCTAGAAAATTTCAGTTTAAATTATTTTACACTACAAGCAAGGTCAGTTCATACCGTATATTCGAACGGGATACATGGTTTTCTCTACAAACGATACAATACAAGTCTGCGAATTCACTGCATTGGACGCTGCCGATTTCGGAGAGATTATCTCCATTTACAGTGGTATTGTAAACAAGTGTAGGTCACACTGCATTTTAACACCGAGTCTTTTCCGTGGTATCGAATGCATAAGCACACAGATTTGAAAACACACTTGAATGTCTTTGATGTGAGTCCAATACACCCCGGCCGCATTGAGTTATGTCCGTGAATTTTTGTAAACGAATAATAATCGTAAAACGACCCTGACAGATTCCACAAACTACACTATTACAAAGACTGTTGATTGTAGATTGTTACATTATCTACATTTTTATTATATACATTATCTACATAGGACTGTCGAAGATCACTAGGTCACCGGATTCCAGCTACGGGCATCCAGAGTACAGTTAAGGTAAATCCTAGTTTTAATATTACCATCAAATTATAAAGTGTACACAACATTTACAGACAAAAAACTGTAAAAAACAATGTGTTAAAATACAAAGTTAAATTGTTAAAATGCAAGAGTTAAATCTCTAAAATTGTAGTTATATTGGTGATGTGAGGATTTGTCCAGTACACTAGGAGTAAGAAGTTTTAAACTTCGATTATTGTTTAATCAATTGATTTTTAATGAACCGTTATTCCGTGTTTCTATACAATCGAGAAATAATTTGGGAAAGATAGCTATATCTATATCGAATGTAATCTTGTGGGATGAGAAAAATACAGCAGAAACTAAAACCAAAATATTTAAAACCATTGTTAGAAATATCATGACTTATGGCTCAGAAGTTTGAACTACTAATAAACACAGAAGAACAAAATTATTGACAGCAAAGATGGACTTTCGGAGACGTTCGGCAAGAGTATCCAGACGTGAGAAAATTAGAAATGGAGTCATTAAGGTCATAACGAATGTAAAAAATTCAATTGTCGATTTTATCTAAACAAAAAATTTACAATATTATGAACATACGAAAAGAATGGCACAGAAAAGTTTGACAAGGAGAGCTATGGAATGGACCCAACCAGGAAGAAGAAAAAAGGAAGACCACCTATCACCTGGATAGAAGAAATTTAGACTATATTGAGGATCGAGAAATTAAAGGAGATCTTTGGATGGACAACCAGAAGTGGAAGATAACAATTCAATCGCTTCTGTAATCTTTGGTTCCGTAAAATGTGTAAACAGGGTACAGCCGGAATGAAAAAGTCAGTGTTTCTCTCTTGGCAATTATAATTTATCTATATGGTAATCTATAACATCTATTAACACATACGAGTTTGCGTGCATGTGTCTGGGTAAAACATATAAATTAAATTAAACTTTGCTTGTCATAACAAGCGAACACGAAGCGTACGTCATTTTCCTCAGTGAAAACTCGACGCGTGTTAGCAGTCGGCCAGTCTGTGAATGACAGGTGGAAAATGGATTTCAAATAAGTTTCAGTCTAAGCTTTTTGCCATTATGTAAACAACTACTACATACCTTAAAGTCATTGCTGTACTATTGACATAAGAAACTAGTACAAAACTGGTTATGGTATCACATATTACAATGAGATGTTATAGGAGAATACACTTGCAATGAAATGTTCGATCTCCTGTCTGTGATTGAACCTATTTGTGCCAACTGATGGTATAAATCTGTTCATTTAAATACCGTTCGTTCTCCTTTAGTGTTGCGTATGTTTAAAATCTGTCTCCGATATCAATGGTATTAGAACTTGCATGTATTTTGACCTCATGTATTGCCAGCAGTTTGACACGTGTTGTCACTAGTAACCACAGAGAAGACTCATGAGGAGTCACTGTTCCCTCGAAAGCTCCTCAATGATTAGATTTCGCGCTAAGTTAAAAGGTAAGTACCGAATTGAATACAAAAACTCTTCCTCCTCCCTCGCTATTTCCTCACTCTCACTGTCTTGAGCGCACTCACACACAAACACGCACACATGCACGCACACACACACACAAACACACACACTTGCGCGCGCGCGTACGTCTATGAGATAGACTATTTTCTTAGTAAACGGTGTTGACAGAGGTCGGATTATTTATGAGGTTCCAAAGCCATCTAGAAACACTTCGATTAATTTCCACGCATCGAGAAAGCCACGAACGCTCTCGTCATCTTGGCAGGGTATATAAACGATGTTTTGAAAGAAATGGTTGTTATACGTTTCGTGCTGGGAATGGAAGCAATAACGTGTGTGATTAATGAATTACTTTGAGAGTGAAACATCTCTAATTGGCAATTTATATTCATTAGAATTCATTCGGTTAATACTAATTAGGTTGTGTTAATTGTGTGTGTGTGTGTGTGCTATATCAGTGTGTGTATTAGACAATTGTAATCTTTAAGAGTTTTTACACTAGTGTTTTTATTCCTCGAGACTGGTGAACCGGTTCGGAGCAAACTATGCATAGACACATATGCATAGAACAAGTAAGATATTTCAACTATCCCGGACGTGACATTATTTATGATCAAGATTTGGAAAGAGATATAGAAAATAAAGTGACGAATTTCACAAGAATGCGTGGAAAAATTTGGAGAACTTTTGTAAATAAATGTAGAAAACAAACTCAAATAAATTTTTATGAAACAATGTCAATACCTACACTACTGTGTGGTTCTGAAACTTGATCATAAAGAAAGAAGATGAACAGAAGATACAAACAGCAGAAATAAAGTTTCTGAGATAAATTTAATGGTTTAATAGACAAGATCATATAGGAAATGAAGAGATAAGAAGTGATTTAGATATTTTTTTCAGTCAATGAAAGTATTAAAGAATACATAAGAAAATGGACTCAACGATTCAATAGAATGGAAGAAAGTAGAATACCAAAGATGGCAAAAGGTACAACCCTAGAGGCAGAAGAAAAGTTGACAGACCGAAGAAAAGGTGGACTGTGGAATAGGAACAGGCCGCTGAAACATGAGGCACGAAACCCTGGATTCGACTCAACGAATGCTCTCGGAAAGCCTTTCTTTGAAAAGGCTCAGTAGACGTTTTATGAAGTTTTACAGAAAATTTCATGCAAGCCTGTTGTTCGAATTTATTGGCTATCGCGGATATGTAGTGACACTAGGTTATAAAATGTTTCCTCTAGACTGAACACACGAACACAATACGACTAAGCGTGGCACACTGACAGACGAGACCTGGCAGCAATGACCGCCAGTGTCCCGTTCAGTACAGTCGCTGCAGGTATTCTGGAACGATTATTTTTGTAGGACGGATATAACGCTGATTGAAAATTTGAAATACCTGTTCCGATTCAACTATAACTGAAAAGTCGAAATACCCGTTCCGATTACTCACGGTTCTGATATCAGTTCCGGCCTCGCGGTTCCGAGTCGCAAGAGCCCCCTACGCAACTAACGAACAAACGAGTACACGAGTACAAAGTCACAGTTATTGGTGCTGAATACTTCATTCTGCGCATGTTGTGCCGATTGCCATACAAGTACAAAACGAAGCAAAACAGCGAGGTTCAGAATATCTTATATGCCAAACAGATGTAGCTGTTTTCATTAAATGAAAAAAATTCATACTAATGTTACATTTATTCTCGTGTGTTATATAAATATATAATATAGATTATAGCGACAAATTATATATTATACTAGTTACCAACTTGGTAATTTTTGAAAAAACGAATTATATTGTGTTATAACCTACAGAGTGGTTGATAGTTGATAGACCATATAGTACTTTTTGTTAATGTGATTCGGAGATGATTTTAACTTCACTACACATCTTATGTAAATGATGAGCTTGTTGTAACTCTTGTGGCTTACTGTTATGATTTTCTTATATGTGTCTGATATTTTTTTGACATTTTTTATGCTATTACGTTTCTCTAAAATTTCATTGACTGAGTTTCGCAACAGATTTGTGTAACCAAAATGGAATCAATAATTTAATATTAACCTATGCCAGTTAGTTTACTCCTAGTTAAAACTTCAATTAGTATACCCAAAGTGAAATAGGCCTATAAATTCTCTTGTTTCTTATTTTCTTTTAAACAGTAACAGCTTAATAAACTCACAGTGTAAAGTAACACTGTGAATACTTTTAGTTACAATTTATTTCTTATAACAAATTAAATAATACAGGTATATGTATAATAGGTATATAGAAACAGGTATTTGTACGTGTTATTTTTTTAGAATGGTCTCGTTCGTACCTTTTATTTTCAAATACTAGTTTAGCACACCTCTAGTTTCAACAATTGTACGATTGTGGAAGTCAACTTTATTAATGGTTGCAACTAATTAAAATCCCAACGTCGTGGCATCCTTCAGGAGAACTGCAGACTACCGCAGGACACCAGGAATTGTACCTGTAGGCGTACATAATGTGTTGTCACATTCACTCAACACACAAGGTAACAATTTGAATGCTGTTATGTACTGAACACTTATCTGGTATTATGTGTTGGGTAAGAAAAATGTATCGGGCGAGGACAGTTATACAGATAGAGGAGCATTAATTTCAAAATTCAATTATATAACCCACTCCGTCACCAAAGCCGGGTTTTCTACTTTGTCCGCTTTCCACGGCAGCCGATAAACAGTGGTTGCAAAGTCATCTCCTCGAGTAAAATATTACCCCCTTAGGGATGTAAACGGAGCAAGCGGCCATTTCTCTACGCTTCCTGTTTATCTAAGAATGTATATTATCCGACTGTGAACTTGCGTGCAGCACACGCTCTAACGCACACCTAAATACCGGAGAGACTGCAGATGTGAGAAAAAATTATGTGAAATGTCTCACGTAGATTAGAGCTATTGTCTTTTGTTCGAACTTCTCTTGAAGTAAACGGATAGAGAATGTATAATTTAAAATAAATTACTAATAAAATTACGTATTGGAAAAAATTAATGAAATCACTAAAATCAAATAAAAGAAACCTACAATACATTTTTATAAATTGCATAGTTGCATCATTAAGAAAATAATTTAAATACTAATTGCTAAATATCACGAAGCGTCCGAAGACAATTTATTTGCAGAAGCTTATGCTGTTATACTATAACACAGACAATAAACAATTTATGATCTCATGTCAATGTGCTTATGTTTGCCGAATGCGGTAGCGAGTATCGGAAGATACTGTGCCAATCATTATTAGTATTTCAGTAAGGGGAAATTCACATATATTAGGCCAAGTGTAACTAGGTTTTCTGAATATTTACCTCTGGCACTGCTAACATTAAATCAAGCAATTGTATAAATAATACTCAGTTCTAAACAATATTACCAACAACATCACCACAAACACATCAATATTAATACAGTTAAATTTATTTTAGTAACTTTATCTGCATATGTCTTTGTAATAGTATACATTACAAATTTGATAGTAGTAAGTTTTGTCTAAAATTAACTTAATGAATGTTATCGTTACTGTCAATTAGATCTGGACACAGTCATTCTGTTATTCTATTTAGTTGGTTTTTTTTTAGGAATTCAGAGAAGTGTTCAATTTCTATCTAAGAGAAAATTTTGATTTCATATTTATACAAAGTCGGGAAATTATGCATTGGAAACTTGAATAATACTACGGAAAATTTAGTTACATTAGGGTAAAAACTAAAGATAAATTTATTTAAATTACAATAATTGTTAATTGTGATGAATTTTTCTTTAAATTTAAAACTAACAAATTTAACCCCACAGTGGCGTTACATTAAAAATTAATAACTAGGCACTTTGTCCTAGAGAAAGCAAAAAATTGGCTGGGGCCCATGGTGGTAGGACTTGCAATTAAACAAACGCTTGTTTAACAATAACAACCTTTATTAAAAATTTCCTGATATCACTTATACAGTTTAAATACCCTGACATTGTATATAGTCCAGTCGCCAGAGTAAAAATAACGGTAAAATTTCTTAAAAAATTGAGGCAAAGTGATATTTGGTATAGTTATTGAAAAAGGTCTAAATATCGGTTTAAAATCATCTTTGCATGTTTATAAGGTCAGGCTTTTTTAAAAAACAAACTTATTTAAGGGCAGCGCGCGGTAAAATAGATAAAAACGTTCAGTGAATTTCTTTCCTTACTACTAAATAAACCATTGGATCATGATAAAGTCTTCATTCTTTTTGTTTAAAATAGTTCAAATTTTAATAGTAATAAAATCAAAATAACGATTTTGTTATTATTTCATCGTTAGGAGTATTAAATCGATAGACGGAATGGTCGATTTTAACAAATCTTCCTCTGTTGAATAATATTATTAAATATGTGTATCTTAATATACATAAAAGTCATTGTGTGTATTTATATTCCACACCTCCTACTAAACCACTGGACCGATTTCAACAAAACTTAGCACAAATATTTTATGCAACGGGAGAACCAACATAAGATAGGTGTTTTGGGCCCTGGGGATGTCAAAAATGGAAAATATGAAAATACCGCATGTAGGGTATCAAATTAAAGGGAATTTCAATGCAAGTAACACTTTTTCATGCATATAAGCACTATTGAAAATTCTTGGGCCCTGGGGCTTAATAAATGGGTGGTTTTGGGGGAGGTCAAAAATGGAAAATATGAAAAACCATTGGACCGATTTCCACCAAACTTGGCACAAATTTTTTACGCAACGGGAGAACCAACATAAGATAGGTGTTTTGGGCCCGGGGGGGGGGGATGTCAGAAATGAAAAATATGAAATATGAAAATACTGTGGAGTATCAAATTAAAGGGAATTTCAATGCTAGTAACAATTTTACATGCATATACGTACTATTGAAAATGTTTGGGCCCTGGGGCTCAATAAATGGGTTGTAATGGAGGGGTGTCAAAAATGGAAAATATGAAATACCGTATGTGACATACATATACGCACTATTAAAAATTTTGGTCTCCGGGGCTCAATAAATTGGTGAATTGGAGGAGGGGTGATGTCAAAAATGGAAAATATGAAAATACCGCACGTGGGGTATCAAATTAAAGGGAATTTCAATGTAAGTAACAATTTGACGTGCGTATTGATTTGGATTATTATAAATACCCCCCCCCCTTGGTGGATGTGAAAAAAACAGCATAAATGGTATCAAATTAAAGTGAATTTCCTAGCAAGTAAGAATATGACACCACTTTCTCCCAAGCAAACCCGGGGCAAATCCTCCAGTAATAAATAAAATATTTCAAAGAAAAGCTCTCTTTTTAATAAAAGGTAAAACGAATAAAAACAAAATAACATTATACAAGAATATATATATTTTTTTAAATTTGGAATTTTAAAAATTATTGATGTTGAGAATTTAGTTAGTGATTTCTTCTTCTTCTTCTTCTTCTTCTTCTTCTTCTTCTTCTTCTTCTTCTTCTTCTTCTTCAAGGATTTTTTCCTCACTATCATCAAAGTCATTATCATCAAAATCAATCTCGTCAACAATTGGAAAGTTTTTGCAAGTTTCAGTTGAGCATGTACCACAAACCGATGAACATAAAAGACCAGCGCTTCTGCATGTACACGATCCTTTTTTGCAGCCAGTTTTGCAATTACAAAAGATCATTTTTAATAAAGATTTTGGGGCAGCTGGCTGTGTCATTTTTATAGGCGTTAAAATTTCTCCAACATTCCAACCCCAGTCTTTTGGTATTTGATCATTGCCGAGCCATTGCTGGACTTGTAAATATACTCTGTAAAAGTGCTGCTTGGCAGCATCAGAAGTAGGTGGCAGACTTTCTAACTTTACAGGTTTTAAGCTTTTTTTTTTTTTGAAATCGCTTTAGTAAAACTTGTATGTCTGTATTTATCAACACATGTAATTTTTTTTGGTGCATTATACATATACAGGAGAATTAATAGACCATTTTTATATATAGATGTTTGAGGTTGATTTTCCAGTTTAAATGCTTCGATCGCTTCTTTTAAATCTGAGTTTATTGATTTTTTTCAATCGAATTAAAAACCGATTTTTTACCTTTACCATAAAAGCATGATGTTGTGTCACAGCCGGTTAGAGCATGCAAAAATAGTATATTCTCTTTGCAAAATTTATGCTTTCTAAAGCTGTTATCAGAAGAAAATAGACTAGCACTCATGGTTCCTCTCGTGGGTTTTAAGAGATAAATTTTCTTATTACTAGGTGTAAGCGCAGTAATGAGCACCAAAATATCTACGTCCTCTGCAACAATAACTGGAGGTTTATCATATAATTCTAAGGCTGTTTTCACAATTAATAAGTCTGCATCATCGTCAGCTTGTTTAACGTTTATGCTTTCTTCTTCCAAATATCTCGTTAGAATTTCAATAAATAGAGTTTTATTATTTTTATTCGAAATAAATTGCTCTTGGGTCACTGTGACACACATATCTTCATGGAATAAAATATCTGGAGAGGAATTTTGACTGGTACGGCGATAACGCTCCATAGCTTTGATGCTGTTAGAATTGTTTGTATAGCCATCAAAAACTACAGTAACGTTTGATCCAAAGTGTCTCTTGACATAATTTACGTATCTTTGAAAAATACAATTGAACTTGTCATTTTTTGACCATACTACTCTATGCAGTAACATACCACCATCAATGACGTAAATGCAATCTTCAAGGTTAATCTCAGTGCGGTCTACTTCAAACATATCATATAGTTTAGACTTATCTGTTTTCCGAAATACACCTTCGTAAAACATAGATGTTGGGTACGGTGCAAGTTCATAACGCATGTAATCTTTTAATTCGTCGTCACTTTTTCTTGCTACACAAATGCGTTGAAATATAAACACTGGATCTATAGGGACAATTTCCTCTTGAATTTTCAGACTACTATTAACACTTTTTAATGACAGTACTCTATTTTTTCGTTTAAACGAAACTTTATGGAAGTTTGTACCAGCAATTTCTTCTAATCCTGCTTTTCTAACCTCAAAAGCATTATGACAGTTCATATTATTACCGCCAGTAACTCCAGTAGATATAGACATTATTGAATCTTGATAAGGAAATGGCTCGTGTCAATCAAACCAGGATTTTATTTTGAGAATATCTTCAGTATCTCGTTTTATTCGAGAATCTCTAGCATCTACATGCTGATCGGAAGTAGAAAATGTTATACCACAAAATTTTTCTACTTCTTCGCAGATATCATGTGTATATGGCATTGCTAAAATCCATTTATTTGCAGTACTGGTAGTTACTCCCCGTCCAATCATACCACCATCAACTTTCATGACTCTCATTAAGTCCTGTTCGATTGTCATATCAGTATGAGTTCCTGACCAGAATTTCTCAGTTCGTCTTACAGTACAAAATCCGTTATTTATAAAATTTTGAAGTTCTTTAATTTTTAAAGCGGTAGTTTCTGGAATTACATCTTGGTTTTGCATTGAGGTGAAAAGTTTTTCAGATTCTTTTATAAATTGATTCATATATTGTACATATAATAAGGCTGATTTCGTATAATTAAAATGTCCAGTTGCATAAAAATATGGCAACATTTGCTGAATAACTTGTAATTGAATTTTTAATAAACCCATTTTTTCAGAGCGCGCAAATGCTTTTGCAATAGAGATCATTCGTATGTATTGTATCCATAATTTTGCAGTTTTACCGCGTTCCTCAATTTCAATCATTTTTTCTAGAAATTTACCATTTAAGATGTTTAAAAAATTATGATCTTGTACTTCTTTGTAAGTAAGATTGTCATCTAAAAATTCTTGTAGTAAAGATTTCATATTTGAATATTCAACTTCTGAAAGATTCATTTCCTCAATAATCTTTTTACACAAAACTATCCAAATTAATGTGTGGCCTCGTACTGCTCTAGCATAAGCATGGCCATCTAACATCTTATCTACAGTTCCTGGCGCATAGCAACAGCTTAATGCTTCTTTTAAACCGCTTCTTGCCATCACATAACCGATTGAACCAAGAAAAGACATAAGCAGATGAAATCCTCCAAGTCATTGAGGTGACTTTTCACCTCAAATCCTCCAATACACAATTACATTATGTATATCATCATCAGGTGAGGATTGGACCATTTCAAACGCTTTCTGATACAAAGGTTGATCGAAAGTAACAAAACAATTAAATAGATTAAAGTTTTTCACTAGTTTTACAGCGTATTTTAATACGGTGTATATTGTATTTTTGTCAGTTGGAGGAGAGTGTACAAAAGGCAAGCAAACAATTCTAGATAATGTATAAGTCATATTTTCCAAAAGCTTGGACATAAAGGCATTCCAGCCAGTAATGCCTGGTTTGGTCACTCCATAAATCCAAAGCAAGTCAGCATTAGAAAAATCTATATTATTAAAACTCGGATTATCTACTTTTTCAAAAACAATGTTTTGGAGTGCATGTGTATTAATATTTTCAAAAATTTGGAATGCTATTTTGTCAGTTTTGCTGATTTCTTTTGCAGTAGGCTTAACTGTCAATCGTTTTAAGGGAACTTTCTTATAATAACAATCTCTTGGACTTACAATCATAATACTTCCCATACTATGAAAAGTATTTTTCCCGTCTATAGTATTGATATTAATATCTGAATTGTCAAATGCCAATTGTGCAAAACAACCAGATCTAAATGGAGAACGTGGACTAAGCAATACACTATCCTCATAAAGTGCTGCTTCTTTGTATGATGAACACACTCCCAGATGCGACAATATATCTATAATTCGTTTTGAAGCAAATTTCCTATGCAACATTACAGACAGACCAACTTGCAATGGTGATAGAAAGGTTCTAGGTCTTATGCAACTCATAATTGAATGAGTAATTGCTGTGCATTTTGTTTCATATGAACTAATATTACCTTTTTTATTTTTTTAAATTATTTCTTCTATCAGAAACTGAAGGGATTCTGGGATATTCTCATTAATATTTTGGAATATATTATCACTTGGAGGATAAAATTCTGTATTACTTTTCTTCAGATTAACATCGTTTCGAATAATTGCTGCTGCAGATTTTAAGATTTTTCTTTTTTCTTCATTTTCATCTTTTTTTGAGGCTATCCATGCTTGACGCATGACATTGTATTCACGATCTACAAGACATATGAGGGTTGAGCCACCTTTTCTGGATATAATTCTTATGCAATCGCCATAATTCTCTTTTAATTTAGCAATAATGGTATTTGGATGACAAGCATCATGTCCTGTTTAAGAAAATTAGATATTAAATAAAATAAACATGAAAATTTAATTTAAAAAATAGTATAATTATAATTTATAATTAAGCAATATATTTACCTAATATTGCAATTAATTCTGTGAGCGTAAACTGGGTATCATCACTGCCACTTAAATAATCAAAAATCAATTCCATTTGACGTGAGATTTTTACATCCTTGGGTCGACCTTTAGCATCACTTGTGTCACGAGTGTAACTGTTTAAAACTTTTTTGTGACAACTGCGGTGATATCTCGCTTGTACAGCTACCAAATCATCACAAGAAATTCGTCGTAGAATTGCTTTTCCTAATTCGTCATTATGTTCTGCAATCATTTCTGATAATTTTTCTTTAAAAGTAGGACTTTGAATTATAGAAATATTTTTGCGTTGATTAATACTTAATCTCGTATTACTTTTATCGGCATCTAATCTACAAATTATACAAAGTTTTTTGAAATCAAACAATTCTTTACTCTTTCTGACTTTACTCTTGACTGGGCTATATTTACTTTTTTCGACAAAGTGCCTAAATCCTTATAACACAAAACATTATTCCTTTTTAACGTATATTTTTCTCGACATTTCCTGTGTACTAAAATTGAATCAACTTTTTTTGACATTTCATATTTTCCATCGTTTCTCTCAGAGCTAACTCTTATTAAATTCGGTAGTCCTCGAGTCACTTTTTCTGTATCTTCAATACAAAGATCAGCATTACAAATAAAACATATTTCAGTATCACACTGGTCCATATTTAATACCTAAAAATCAAAAAACCTTATGTAGCACTTATGTTCAGTAAAATTATTCTTTAAAACTTCACCACTAGTGAAGTCAAAATATCTCTTTTGAAAATTTTTTTATTTTAAATTTTAAATCCACCGTTTTTACCAAATTCGTTTTTTTAAATATGTGCCTTTTATAAACTTTTAATGTATGTAAAAAATGATCAGTACAATTAATTTTTTTTTTTAGAAAAAATGCGTTCTTTACGTTTAATTTTTTTAAATGGTCAAAAAATGGTGTCAGAAAGGCCAAAAAATGTTAATTAACCACCTGAAAGTATTTTTAATAAGCTTTAATTTAAGCCGTCGTACACCTTTGTGCCACAATCTTGCCATAATTTATGAGCACTCAAAGTTTTTTTGTGAATTGCGATTTTTTTGAGGTAATATTCAACATTTCAATATGAAATTTGTGGGGTTTATAGTACTCCACAAAGGTTACCTTTCCCTCAAGTTTTATCAACTTTCATTAATTTGTGTTAAAACAACAGCAATTTGTTTATAAACGCCATCGCCACTTTATTTATTTATTAACAATAATAATAATTTCGACTTCCGTATTAAGGCTAAAAATGTTATTCACTTATTATAGAATACTGAAAAAAATTCACATTAAAATTGGCTTGTTAGGTCCAAAGATATTTATAAAAACGCTATTTTGCAACTTAAATTGTTAATAAAAAAATAAACGGGTTGATTTTACACAAAACTTAACTGTTAGCTCAACTTGATCCCATTAAACAATTTAGCATACAAAAAATGACTCCCATAACAATTCACATTTGATTTTTATTTTGACTCCACTACACGTGTTCACAAATAAATAAATATTAGCATGTATAAAAAGTGTAAATAAAAACTTTAAACTGCAATTTTTTTTTACCTGTTTTATATGATAAAAACAAAAATATTTGTAATGTTTTGATTATAACCTTTGAAGAAATATCAACTGCATTACTGCTCCGTTATTGTATAGCAGATGTTTGTATGCCACACCACAACAACGGGTGTTGCAAGCGCAGCTACATTTACAGTTGCTCACTCGAGGGGAATAGAACGCCGCGCCGTTTAAAAATTTTACCTGTTTTCTAGGGTCTTGTTTTTAGAGTATAGGTATAATCAGGTAAGAGAAATAACATGAATAGATAGATTTAGCATTGTAGTAGCTATAACGTTAATTTCAAGTACTCAAATAAACCCACTTAAAAGATACATGTATGTAACGCAAAGGAGGCACCTTTTTTTAGTATACACAATTTTTATTTATTTTTTTTAATTTTGAAAATGATTTTAATTTTCATGAGTGTAGTTTTTGATGCAGAACACTTGCAGCTTTCAAATACAATTTGTTGTATTTCGATATCTCTATTTTTAAGATTAATAAAGGCAGATAAACTCTGAATTTTAGAGTAAATTTAAAATACGTCGAAATACTCACTATTGAAAAGGTTTTTTTTTTAAATAACAACTTCAAAAGTAGTTTTCATTATTATAAAATAAAAAGTTTATCTCTTTTAAAGTTAAATTAGTAAAGAACTACTATTTTTTTTTAATTTTATTGTATAGTACTTGTAATTTTGTGGTTTCACTTCTTTTTGTATCTACAGTAAATATTTATACACTATATTCTTTATGTTCAAATAAAATATTTATGTAAAAATCAACAAATTTTGAAAGCTATACTGTTCCCCTTTCAAAACTAGCCTTTATTTAACTGGCTACGCTTAGATTAAAGAAAGTTATGATATTTTTGAATAGACGCGCCTGGCTAATTTAGCGAATTACGCAGGATCGGGGGCAAACGCTCTTTTTAAAACGCAGCGCTCATCATTACCAATTTTCAGGAAAACAGTTCCATTAACGTAAAAATATGTAAGCAGACTTTCTGAAGGAAATTGTTTGCTCTTCAATATACACCTTTTTATTTCTTCCAACTGTACATATTTACGGAGTGCTTTAAGAAAATCTGTCTTTACGATTTTTCCAGACCATTTTCAGAAAACCCTAGAAAGGTAAACATGCAAAGATTTTTTTATATTAATTATTAACGTTTATTTAACACGTGCACCAAATATTGCTTTGCCCCAATTTTTTATCAAGTCAAAATCTCTGGCGACTGGACTAATAGCATACTATTTAATTTCAAAGTCAGCTCTTAATTTCTTTGTTTTACAATCTGCACATATACATACATATATAGAACAGGTGTTCATCATACTAATAATAATGATAATTTTAAACAAGAATTCATCAGGCACATAACAGGCGGATGCCTTAGCAGTTAAAGATAATTCAAAATATAAATGCATAATCACAGATTTGGTTGTAGTCACCATTACTGTTCATTGATGTAGTTGATATAGCAAAATTAAAGATAGATAAATATGGACTCAGTATGAATGATCCTTAGCGGTTACAGTCTACAATAGATTACTCAAATACTAAATAATGGATTCTTCACAAGTTTAAGCAGGATATAATTTAAAGCTATAAGTCATAATGAATTACATGAAAATTTAAATGCAACATTTAAACAATTAATATTTACTGACAAGTTATAATTTTCCATCTTACTCCACATTCTGAATTCATTTTCTAAAACAGTACAAAATTTGTAATGACTCTTCAGCATTCAGCTTCAGTTGGCTGTCACCACTACGCAGAGAAAGGTAACGATATTTAGAGGGAAGGAACCAATAATAAAAAAATAATGATTAATGATCAAATTGTAGAACAGGAGAGCCATTTTAACTATCTGCGAAATTATATTGGCAATAATAAGAAATATGATATTGATATTAGGTTGAGCATGTTACAGACGATCTGTAGGACAATCAACCGCATTTTTAGAAATGAGGTAAAAATTTAATGTTTCACAAAGTTATGCCGGTCCTATGGGTGTAAATTATGGACTACAACCAAGAAACAAGACAGTTTCTTGTTCCGTACAGGCCTCAGAAGTGGCGTTCCTAACAGGAGCTAAAAGGTGTTATAAATTTGACCGTATAAAGAATGAGGTTATAAATGAAGAATTACAAGTTTTTAACTTGAGTGGAAATGTAAAAGGTTACAAATAACACTTAGAAAAATGTCAGATTCCCGACTGGCCAAAACAAGTGTGGAAATAAAAACCTATGGGACACAGATATGTGGGTAGACCCAGCAAGAGATGGCTGGAGGATCTATAACTGCGGAAAAAGCAGCACCTTCCCTCTGCCGCGTTGTGGAGATGATGATGATGAAATAAAATTTTTTGAAATAAATTAGAAAATATGATGCATATTTGAAGTTATGCGAAATTTAAACACAGATTTAAAAACTAAAAAATTCATGAAAAAGAAAAACAAGTAGGAACCTGCAAATGATAAAATTTACTACACAAATTTAAGATAATTGACAGTGAGCCAAAAAGTAAAGCATACACTAAAAGTTAACTGTAATAAGAATTATAAGAATTCTTGTTATTATAGAGGGGGATGTAAAATAGCCGAGAGCGTCCTCGACCTTCCCCCCGCCTAGTGTGGCAGGTCTTACCTCAGTCAAGGCGACGTTAAAGTACGTTCCAGAATACTCTACAGAACATTTGAATGCGCATTAAGTGGCGTGCACTTTGAGCATGGAACATTTCCAGAAGGCGTGCGCTACCTATAAAAATCTATAGCAGCTGAATTGTCAGTTCAGTGGTGTTGAGGGATTTCTTTAGCGCAGATCGAGTGTTTGTAGGGAAGTGTCGTTGTGTTAGTGCGGAATTCTTTATAGTTGACATTATTATTGCGTGTGGACAATTTTTACTTGAATTGTTGTAAAAGACTATTTTGTTGATTACAAATTATTAATTGTGATAACTAAAGCTGTTTACTAGTGATTTCATTGGTGTCTTGTATTTTATTTCTACTGTACCATACGCCGATCAGTTAGACCCTTGTAACAATACGTTTGACTACTTCATTCAGCAGTTAGTTCTACGTTCAGGAAGTTCGTCATATTTACTGCGTAAAGCACTAACGTAGTACCCACTAAAAACATAGTACTTCAGTCAATTAGCTTTTTTAAAAAAAAGTTTCACGTTAAATAATTATACCTTCTTTGCAATATAGTTGGTAAAATTACTGATTATATACATTGCATACACTGTAAAAATATTTCCAAAGTTTTGACATTGTGAAATTTATAGCAGACAATATTTTGTTTAAGTTCATAACCGTTTATGATTTTCCGTATAGAGATGTATTTTTCACAATAAATTTAAATTACAAACTACCTGGTTGGGCTTAATAAAGTAAAAAATTAATATTGTTTATTTTGTTTAGTAAGCAACATTTCCTCACCCAAGAGAATTGTTGTTCTATTTATTTAACGATTCTAACCGTACTTTTCAGACAGGTTTTTATTTCCATATGACGATATATTAAAATGATTGGGTGACAAAAGTTCCAATCCATAATAGGATTATATTCACCACCTTTACGAACAATAATTTCGTGTCCATTACTTTCCGTTGAAACTCAAGCAGGGCACTCATTTTTCCTTCTACAACGCCAATAGACAGTTTCCTTATTCGATGAATGTTTGTAATACAGGAAACCACATAAATGTAAATAAACTGTCTTGCCCTTCTGAATGAGTTCAGCCATGTCGGATCAAAATTCAATTTTTAATGAAGTTACGATAAATTTTGAAGCTCTAAATTTTGTAGTTTAAGTAGGTTATGAAAACATTTATAATAACACTAACCTTCTGTTGCTCGGAAACAAAATAGTAATGAAAAACAATTATTTGAAATTGGAAGTTAAACTTTTTGTAACTTTTGTCTTGGCACTTTTGGATCGGAACTTATGTCCTATTTCCATTAAAATATCAAGTCAAGTACATCATGTATCGAATTAACCTATATCCGGTTGATGAACTTTCTTTCTCTTAAAAGAGACGTAATGAGAGGATTTAATTCTTTTGGTTGATGTTGTACAGCGTCATTATTTATTGAAACTAATGAGAAGCCATACCTGTTTTTATTATTCTGTATCTATAACATGCAAGAATAATGTAGTTTACTTTGTACTCAAAAGATTATATAATAAGTAATAGGTTGAGAACTGTCGGTAAAAGCTTAGTTGTACATTTAATAATTATTCGTATAATCCTAACATGTTAGTTGCTTTCCTGGAATTGTAAACAGCTTGAGTTATCAAACATACGTAATTAAGTTAATGTGTTATCTAGCGTACTTACAAGTACAAACACCGATAAGACCCATTATAGTGAGAAGATAATAAATGTATACATAATAATTTCATACTGTCTTACCTCCCTAGTCAGAAACTTAAACATTAGCGCTTAGCTTAGTCAACTTAACCCAAAAAATACACAATTTGACAGTGATGATAGAATCATGTGTTCTAATTGGTTCACAAACTTTCCAAAGTGAATAGGGGTCTACGACACAATGACCTTCAGAACATAACATTAGACATGAAAGGAAATGCTATAACAATTCAAAAACAAATATGCACAAATCCCTTAACCTATTCATTCGTGGCCACTTAATAGCCTAAGGTCAACTTTTACGTATATCGAGAATTTTTTAATAGTTGTGTTTCAAAAAGATTAAACAATAGAAAACAAATTAAACACCAGCGTAACTTTTACAAGTAATTTGGTGAAATTGTATAATTTAATACATTTAATTTTATTAGGAGTGAAATTTTAAGGAAAATATTTTGAATAAAAGTGATAACAGAGCAACATGGATGGATGGATAATTCTGGGTTGAACATAAATGAACAGATAGAATCGATAATTACGAGGTTGTACAAAATACAATATCCGCCACCTAACTTTTACCTCTTGTGTGACGAAAAAGTCTATTATCGAATATATGACTGACAGCCAGTCCGGGCGGGCGAAGAGCAAACCCGTCGTCCGCTCACATACTGCATCCCAAGCTTCTTATAGAGCTCCTGCTGCACGAACCGTAAATTCAGTGGATATTAAGGGTGTGGCCTGCTACCGGCCGTGTTAAATGACTATAGGATGCATAATGAAATAAGTATAATATAATACAACATGTACCTAACTAACTACAGATACTCCTTTTTTGCTGTCTGATCCTTAGATACACCACTGTAGAAATGTATATATGGTCCGTATGTTTCCACACCATTCCTGCTTTCTTTTTTTTCGTTCAGACAATACAGCTATATCGAGGATTTTACTTTCGAATTCATTAATAACTTCCCCTACTTCTTTCCTTAAATCTTGTATATTCCATATTCCAATTGTCATAGACCGTTTATATAGCTTTTGTCGTTTACCTTTATTGAATCCATCCGGCTGAAATCTATTTAGTTTTTATAATTTTTTTGGAAGTTGGCACATTGAGTTCACTCCAAACAAAGCAATTTTTAATCAAGGTTTACTTCCTTTAGCCTTTGATAAACCAATATACAACTACAAGGCAGCAGCTGCTAGTTATGGTCCACCCCAGGTATTTGAGTTATGGAATGGACCCGACCAGGTCAATTAAGTATAGAATTACTTAATTTTACACGCATTTCTTAAATACTTATGTATATAAACTTTCTGCACATCCCAGTAGGTTTATCATATTATAACATAAAATGCAATGTAGAAATTGCGAAACAATTTGTGTCAGAGAAACAAGGAAGTCAGGAACGTGAGTGTTCAGGTAAAGATATTTAAAATATCGGTATGGAGAACCATACATGACTTCCATATTCTAAGATTTATATTTAAAATCATTTTTGAAATGAAATATTACCATAGAAACTACTTCTTTCTACTTACTGCTTCAGCCTTAACCACAGTACTGTGGTCACTAACGTATACCACCTCACGTTATCGCACTCGATTTTCACTGATGATGGAAGTCGGTGGCATTGCCGAAATGTCTGGTTTTGTAGAAAACATTGGACTACGGCCAAATATCCCGGGAAGGAATTTTAACAAAAACTACTTCTTTGTTGCCGATAACGTTGTACACTTATATATCAGTGGCAAAGTTACATGGAGGCAATTGAGGCAATGCCTACCCTAAAAAATTCTGTAGAATAAAAATTATAAATACGTATGAACTACATAACGTAAAGATTATACATTGTTACTGCGACTGCCAAATTTATTAAACCGAAACGTGCTTTATTGAGCGACCGCTAGATGGTGACAGGTGAAATTCGGTATAGTTCGTTTAAAGCGAATGAGGAAAATTTCATTCAATTGGTTAAATTAATTGCTCATTGAATTTATGATTTGTCTTATAATTATAAAGATAAGGTATTTATATGTAAATACGATAATGTGAAATGCGTTCAGCTATCCCAAATAGCTAGCAATAAATTCAGAGAACCGATTAAAACCAAAAGGGGGTGTACCACTTGTAATATAAGCTTTTGGAAGTAGGTTACCATGTATTACCTTCCCCTGAAGAAGATGAACACGGCGAGGCGACGTACAGGGCGCAGAATTTAGATTTGAGTTGTTCCCGGAGGTCACATCGTCAAATCGAAATTGAGGACACTGTAACGAGCAGAAAATTTAAAAAATTTTTAAATTTTCACCTCGGCAGAGTACGTTCACACGAGGCTGTGTCAACGACTTATAGTTGGAGCAATAAATAAGGAGTAATGAGAAGGTGTCAGTGAAGCGTCGCTGACTTGACAATAGAAACACATTAAGTTCAATCCAACTATAGAATTTGGTGGCGTAAGATGACAGGGAAAGTTTCGTCCAGAATTATTGCTCTCCGCAGCTGCAACAAAGTAAACGAGGACATTAACACCCGTACCGAGAATTGTAGCAGATGTTGACCATGTTACGTCAGTAGACGATAAGCGACAAAAACAAGTGAGACTCCATACTACAATGAAACGGATACGCTGCACCTTAAGAAACAATACTGGAAGATAGGCTGACAAAGACTACAGTAATGTTACGCAGCTGGAGTTATCGTCTAATTGACAGACAAGAATTTACGAAGGGAAAGTTGGGGTGACTTCAACGACCAGCAGATGTTCAGAATTGTTAATAGCCAGAAAAAAGGGGTTAGGACATAGAACAATACGCCAGGGAGACTGAAAGTACAGATAATGGGAATCTATAGAAACACAGAGTTTACTCAGACAATAGACTGATCGACAAGTGCCTAATATCCATAGTTTCGTCGAAACGGGTCAACGATCGTCAGGGCGAAAATCGGGGAGACGTAAGGACCTATCAGAGGCCTTCAGCCAGCGAGAAATTTGATGGTGAGGGGTGTTTCCATAGCAACTGAAACGAAGAACCTATCGGAAGAACTATGACGTAGAATGTTGACATGGTAGGGCAGTATTTTCCAAGAATATCAAAAACTGACCAATCTCGAAATGAAGTAGGCGTGAAGCGCGCCAGAGACAAAATTTTGAGTAGGGACGAATTAATAAAACCATCTGCCCAGGCCGGAGGAAAGGAAGTCTACGCGCAAATTTTGACAGTCTACAGTCTACACTTAATTTTGAAACGGTCATACTAAAGTTTTCAGACAGTTTACATTCATATTTTCAAGTAGTTAACTTCAAGTGCGAGAGACGGTATATCATAAACTTTCAACAGTTTACGCTAGTTATTCGGAGTTAGTAATTATTCAGTGTTCAGAAGAGTACATTAAACGGCGGAACGCTAACTCGAGTTCGGAAGTTAGAACGGTAACAAGTAATTTAAAAGACTTAATAATACATTCATAGCGCGGTAGTGATACTTAACCGCAGTGCGAAGTAACGGACTTAGTTAAAATTATACCAAGTGAACAATCAGACCGTTACACCAACAGACATCATCACTGAACGATATACAAATCATTTGAACTTAATATTGTGTACGACACCTTATCAACAACATAATGAACACGAAACATTAAACAAACTAACAAATTATCTGAACGTTTAATAAAGCAGCGACAAATGAAACTAGACATGTATATTGACATTAAAACGAACTCACAGCATACACAGTAAGATGAAACATTGATGAACACTGAACTTCAATTATTCACATATGCAAACGCCCACGCGAGTGATCGGAAGAGAAGTGTTAAGTGAGTGTGATAAAGCAGCTTACGACGGAATGTGTCTACGAGCCATCTTCATCACCAGAACGAGACTTCGTCAACAACTAATGGATATTCAATAACCAAGTAACCATTATTATTATTTATTTCTAATTAATAACTTCTACTGACCTGGTTTCTTTCAAAGAATTCACACCTGAGAAAATTATTAAGAAAAGTAATGAATAAATCTGAATAAAGTAGTTAATGAACGTATAAACAAAAGCTTATTTGGGATTTAATGAACGCATTAAATAAGTAGAATATTGAATTGTCATATTATTTGATTTATGTATGTATGTATGTTTTCTTTGTTTTTCAGCATATATTGAGACATGTATTTGTTTATTATAAAATATGTATGTATTTCAGGTATAGCGACGCAACCGATGTACTATTATAATATGTTATGAATGATAATTAAACTAGTATCTTAGTTGATCATAAATATGCGTTCATTATTACCAATGCAACCCAAATATTAACCTAAAGTTTGAAGGAATACAAATAGATTTTAAGAGTTTCTTGTTTTCAATTAAAGTAAATGAATCGATAACTATCATCTCTTAAATGATATCACGTATGTGTTGATGAGAATCAGAATAGTTAGACATAATGTTAAATGGTTGGCTCTCATACACATACATGTAAGAGATCGATAAATTTTGTATTTAAGAGCAAACACAATAACAATATTAATTACCACAAATGTGATTTTACATTTACTACACATTTGCATAAATCGACATTTATAATGCATAAATCGACATTTATAATTTACCACTAATCAAAACATGCAAATAAAAGTTATAAATTAACATTAATAAATGGCTCCCAAAGAACGTGGGGCTCGGCAATTACAAATTAATTAATTTAATCACGGTTAGCATAATAAATAATCCCCATTCATTTAATTTATAAATGGCTGCCCAACGCGTGGCATTAGAAAATTTATAAATGGCGTTTCCAACGCGTGGCATAATAGATTTATAAATTTATAATTTATAAATGGCGCCCATTCGCACGGCATGATACGTATTAACAAAGATTGTTAACACGTACAGCTTTGGTAAAGAACAGGCAGTAGAAGTAGTAGAGAAAGTAGTGTCATAGAAATAGAAGTAAGATAAGTGTTATTAGTGTAAGTCAGTTTGAATGATTACGCGCAGTAGGGCAAAAATGGCGAGCAATTCAGACAGTGTAGAATTTGACATTAATAACCAATTAGGTGCAGTAAATACAGAGGACAATACTACACCTAGCGAACCAAGTAATGTTGTAGAGAGTCTAGAAGATAGGGCGCGAGGACGGACATTAAAACTAGATAATGGAAGTCTACAAGTTTTGATGGATTTCATCCGTCAACAGTACGAAGAACGTAATAGAAGACAAGAAGAGAGTTTTAGAAGACAAGAAGAGAGTTTTAGAAGACAAGAAGAGAGTTTTAGAAGAATCAATGAGAATTTAGATAAACAATTAGAAAAACTTGACAAAAGTTTAGATAATTATACAAAATAGTTGACGCTGTGTCGCACAGAGATACGTGGATACACGAATGCCTTGAAAGCGGACAGTAGCGAAGCCCAGAAGAAGCAAGAAGAAGTGGTGAATGAGAATTACGAAGATATGAAGGAAGTACAAGATACTGATAACACTGTCGATCTTACAGATGTATCAGGTATCAAGAAGTTATCAACTGTGGGATCTAATGCGAATGTGATTAGCAAGCCAAGGAAGAAGTGGATTAAGAAGAGAAATGACTTTGTTTCTCGGTATCTGGCGGTATCGGAGGATGATCCAGACATGGATAGAGATTATAAAAATCTATTACTACTACCAAGTAGAAGGCATAAAAGGCACAAATTAATTAACGCGGGAGGAGGTACTGCATCAGTGAATCCTATGATGAAGTATCCAGCCTGTAAAATAAGCATGGATCGGCGAAGTAGTCGAGCTGCACCAATAAGAAGCATGGGGGGAAAGTTTAAAGTTGAAACGAATACCACAGGTTATAAAGCTGAAAACCAGTTCACGCAAGCCATGGATGACGTAAAGCGGAAGGACATACAAGATCCGTATGCATATTCATCATGAACAAGGAACGTTATGAGGAAAAGGAGAGGAAAGAATTTCAACAAACTACTTAAAAATGTTGTAAGGAGCCGTGATAGTACTGAGGAGAGAGTACGAGCACTCGAGGTAAGATTTCTTAGAAACTTAAGAAATAAAACTTTGTTATGTAAGTACACGAGGGGTGAACTAATTGTCGAACAACAGTGTTGTACGCAGGCCTGGAAACGACGACATAAGCAGACCGGTGCGTGTTTACTTAGAGAAAGTTATTGGAGGAAACGGCAAAAACTACCCAGCGTGTACCTAAACAATAGCGAGACTGCTACGAGGGGTTGCCTTAGGAGAGGCAAGATGTTTAGCGTGTATATACCCAAGAGGGGTCGACACAAGGAAAGGTGCGACACATTTCTCACTCACTTACATAGAAAGAGACAGAGAAGGGTCGTAAATCTTCAAAGTGTAAGTACGACACATCGTACCAGCGTAACGGGAACGGCCGACCGGCTATTAGGAAAACATGTGACGCAAACCCCTAGGTCAAATACCTTACTGTTTACAAACAAAACCACGTGCGTTAGTGACAGCACAATATTGATGGGACATACAAATATGTCATCATAAATATAACTTGAGAATAAATAAATGAAAAGGTATTAAGAAGGCGAACTTCAGAGTATTTGAAAATGTAATGATTAAATTCGAAAGTATTGAATAAAATACATTAAATACATTGGTTATATGAAAACGCATAAACCAAAGATGGTAATTAGTGATGAATATTGATGAATGAAGAGTGGGAGATTAATGGATAAAATAAAACGAAGCTACATGTGTACTCGTTGATTGCAATGATATAGTAATAAATTAAGTCTGTGGAAAATTTAATGCCAGACAATTGAAAAAATACTATGAATTAAAGAATTGAAGATGAAGGAAGAAGAAGAAATTGAAGAAGATGTCTTAAGAAGCTAGCAGATGCTGATGAATCATCCGCGTTAGGGTAATTGACGCGGTGATATCATTCAAGCTGGCTTAACCAAGAAAGTTATGTACTTTAATTGTTAAAACATAATATAAAAAATGTATTTAGTTAATTAAGCACTAATTAAATGTTAGATAATAAGATAAATTAACATTTAGTGTGACGTTTTATAAAAATATTGCAGTGAATGCAAAGGACATTTTAATTGCTATTATTTGAGTTATATAGTAATAAGTTACTAGGACAAAGTGAAAAAACGGACACTTAAAATCAAATAAGTGGTATTATTCAAAAGAACTAGATAGTAAATGAACTTTATTAATGTGAGTGTATATAATTAGTAGGCTAAGAAGGTAAATGATGCTATCATAAAGTAGGTAAATCATTAAAACAAAATGTATTACTTGTATGTAAATTATTAAAATAATCACCGCTAACATAGCGAAGGTATTAATTAACAATCTAATATTAAATAACATTTTAAAAGATTTTATTGGTAGGATCATTAGTAATGCACAAAGGTGTATAGGTATAGGAGATTTTCTTTGATGTCATGTAAAGTGTTACATGGAACTGATTGATTGTTTGATAATATCTTGTGAGTATGATATTTTAGAAAGTAAAATTTCATTCAATTGGTTAAATTAATTGCTCATTGAATTTATGATTTGTCTTATAATTATAAAGATAAGGTATTTATATGTAAATACGATAATGTGAAATGCGTTCAGCTATCCCAAATAGCTAGCAATAAATTCAGAGAACCGATTAAAACCAAAAGGGGGTGTACCACTTGTAATATAAGCTTTTGGAAGTAGGTTACCATGTATTACCTTCCCCTGAAGAAGATGAACACGGCGAGGCGACGTACAGGGCGCAGAATTTAGATTTGAGTTGTTCCCGGAGGTCACATCGTCAAATCGAAATTGAGGACACTGTAACGAGCAGAAAATTTAAAAAATTTTTAAATTTTCACCTCGGCAGAGTACGTTCACACGAGGCTGTGTCAACGACTTATAGTTGGAGCAATAAATAAGGAGTAATGAGAAGGTGTCAGTGAAGCGTCGCTGACTTGACAATAGAAACACATTAAGTTCAATCCAACTATAGAATTTGGTGGCGTAAGATGACAGGGAAAGTTTCGTCCAGAATTATTGCTCTCCGCAGCTGCAACAAAGTAAACGAGGACATTCACACCCGTACCGAGAATTGTAGCAGATGTTGACCATGTTACGTCAGTAGACGATAAGCGACAAAAACAAGTGAGACTCCATACTACAATGAAACGGATACGCTGCACCTTAAGAAACAATACTGGAAGATAGGCTGACAAAGACTACAGTAATGTTACGCAGCTGGAGTTATCGTCTAATTGACAGACAAGAATTTACGAAGGGAAAGTTGGGGTGACTTCAACGACCAGCAGATGTTCAGAATTGTTAATAGCCAGAAAAAAGGGGTTAGGACATAGAACAATACGCCAGGGAGACTGAAAGTACAGATAATGGGAATCTATAGAAACACAGAGTTTACTCAGACAATAGACTGATCGACAAGTGCCTAATAGCCATAGTTTCGTCGAAACGGGTCAACGATCGTCAGGGCGAAAATCGGGGAGACGTAAGGACCTATCAGAGGCCTTCAGCCAGCGAGAAATTTGATGGTGAGGGGTGTTTCCATAGCAACTGAAACGAAGAACCTATCGGAAGAACTATGACGTAGAATGTTGACATGGTAGGGCAGTATTTTCCAAGAATATCAAAAACTGACCAATCTCGAAATGAAGTAGGCGTGAAGCGCGCCAGAGACAAAATTTTGAGTAGGGACGAATTAATAAAACCATCTGCCCAGGCCGGAGGAAAGGAAGTCTACGCGCAAATTTTGACAGTCTACAGTCTACACTTAATTTTGAAACGGTCATACTAAAGTTTTCAGACAGTTTACATTCATATTTTCAAGTAGTTAACTTCAAGTGCGAGAGACGGTATATCATAAACTTTCAACAGTTTACGCTAGTTATTCGGAGTTAGTAATTATTCAGTGTTCAGAAGAGTACATTAAACGGCGGAACGCTAACTCGAGTTCGGAAGTTAGAACGGTAACAAGTAATTTAAAAGACTTAATAATACATTCATAGCGCGGTAGTGATACTTAACCGCAGTGCGAAGTAACGGACTTAGTTAAAATTATACCAAGTGAACAATCAGACCGTTACACCAACAGACATCATCACTGAACGATATACAAATCATTTGAACTTAATATTGTGTACGACACCTTATCAACAACATAATGAACACGAAACATTAAACAAACTAACAAATTATCTGAACGTTTAATAAAGCAGCGACAAATGAAACTAGACATGTATATTGACATTAAAACGAACTCACAGCATACACAGTAAGATGAAACATTGATGAACACTGAACTTCAATTATTCACATATGCAAACGCCCACGCGAGTGATCGGAAGAGAAGTGTTAAGTGAGTGTGATAAAGCAGCTTACGACGGAATGTGTCTACGAGCCATCTTCATCACCAGAACGAGACTTCGTCAACAACTAATGGATATTCAATAACCAAGTAACCATTATTATTATTTATTTCTAATTAACAACTTCTACTGACCTGGTTTCTTTCAAAGAATTCACACCTGAGAAAATTATTAAGAAAAGTAATGAATAAATCTGAATAAAGTAGTTAATGAACGTATAAACAAAAGCTTATTTGGGATTTAATGAACGCATTAAATAAGTAGAATATTGAATTGTCATATTATTTGATTTATGTATGTATGTATGTTTTCTTTGTTTTTCAGCATATATTGAGACATGTATTTGTTTATTATAAAATATGTATATATTTCAGGTATAGCGACGTAACCTATGTACTATTATAATATGTTATGAATGATAATTAAACTAGTATCTTAGTTGATCATAAATATGCGTTCATTATTACCAATGCAACCCAAATATTAACCTAAAGTTTGAAGGAATACAAATAGATTTTAAGAGTTTCTTGTTTTCAATTAAAGTAAATGAATCGATAACTATCATCTAATAAATGATATCACGTATGTGTTGATGAGAGTCAGAATAGTTAGACATAATGTTAAATGGTTGCCTCTCATACACATACATGTAAGAGATCGATAAATTTTGTATTTAAGAGCAAACACAATAACAATATTAATTACCACAAATGTGATTTTACATTTACTACACATTTGCATAAATCGACATTTATAATTTACCACTAATCAAAACATGTAAATAAAAGTTATAAATTAACATTAATAAATGGCTCCCAAAGAACGTGGGGCTCGGCAATTACAAATTAATTAATTTAATCACGGTTAGCATAATAAATAATCCCCATTCATTTAATTTATAAATGGCTGCCCAACGCGTGGCATTAGAAAATTTATAAATGGCGCTTCCAACGCGTGGCATAATAGATTTATCAATTTATAATTTATAAACCTAATGACAGGAAAGTGATGATAAGGGGTAATATGCTATGTGACAATGTCACATTGATCCAATGTCGTGGTTTTTGTATCCAGTATCTGTTAATGTTAAATTCATTATAATAGCATTTTACGGAAACTAAAATTCCGTTCTTATCAGTAAACGTCTCGCCAGTTTCGATACGTCTCGCATATTAAAGGTTTACCAAACAGAGGCCTTTTAAAATAAATTTATAGCCTAGTCCTTCCAAAGCCGTAGTTCATATTATCTGTAAGCATTTTATATTAAAAATAGATTTTTATTCACACTTCACGTTGAAAGCACCGCTTCAAAGTACAGTATTGCCTTTGGCGAGAATATTATCAGAAAAACTTTAAATATGTATGATAAATTAGCTCCGTATTACATTAAGTTCATAGAGTAGGCTAACATATAAAAAATATATTTAAACGATATATGCTACATTTAGTATACGGACGCAGGTTAATACACATAAACCCAGTCGTATACAAGGAAGTATGTTTTAATTAAATTTTTATGGTTTTAATAAACACAGTTTGAAAACATTAAATTCCATTAATAGTTAACTATGCATCACGATCACATTCGTATTTTTATTTGTAAAATAAAATTCAAATTATTTTTTCTGGCTATTCTAACCTTTGTTATGCATATGCTACACACAGCACGAGTAGTTTTATTTTACAAGAGTACATTGGATAGGTTAACGTAAAAGTTTAACAGTAAAATTTTGCTGTTACATTTTACCGTTTACTGCAAAACATCTATTAGTGATCTACCCAGATCTCACGGTGAATTTATTTCTCTTTTGCTATAAAACTCGGATACAGATTTTATTGTCTCTAATCAACTATTTGTGATAATCATGTGTGTGTGTGTGTGTGTGTGTCCGTTACATGTCTTCTGGTGGCTGTTTCTAAGCTTTCTCTGTTACAATGTAACGTTTATATTATAAACTATATATTATAAATTTCAGTTAAATTATTGTACGAGTTGATTACGAATTGTCATTTGTGATTAATTAAAGCTGGTGATTAGTGACTTCATCTGTGTCTGTATCTGTTTCCACTGTATCATACGACGATCAGTGAAACCGTCGTAACAATATACATGTGTTTTCCATCTAAACTCTCCACGAATTGACGAAAATTCTACTTTTCTTCAAAGCCTCTTGTTATACTCCTACAATCTTTAGATATTTTCGGAAATTGGAAATAACTGAAAACAACCTTATTACATAACGTTTTAGAATGATAGTTATTAGGGGTATGAATACATTACAACGTTGTAAATAGCTTTGCAGGTTTCTGGAGTTGAGAGATTGACATTATCGTATAATACTTCAGGTTTTCAGAACTTCTTCCGATTCCCAAAAGTTTTTAATACCAGTCAGTTTCATAAGGTGAAATCGGAGTCCTCATTATGGCGTCTTTCTTCTGAACGAATGGCACCACCAGTGACAAAAAGTTTCCATTTGTAGGAGTTCATGCAACTTTTAGGTCAAGCCTCAGTTCGCTTATTAAATTTAAGGAGAATATGATAGCTAACAAAATTTAGACGCATGTGTGGAACGATTAATAGGAACATGAAAAATATTAACACGGAAGGATACCCGAATACAATTTTATAAAACTGTGGCTGTCCCCACTTTTCCGTATGCTAGTGAGGCATGGACTCTTGGTAAAAGGGACGTGCAGAGGATTCAGGCAGCCGAAATAAAATTTCTAAGAGGGACGCAATGTTGTTTATCTTGTATAAACGTAAGAACGCGATTTAAACATTGTATCATTGCACCAGAAGAAGAAGGAGATGGCGTGAACACTTGAATCGCATCCTGATATCCGTCTACATGTGGCTGCGTTGGTTTATCACCCTGCTGGGAAGAGAGAGGAGGAGATGGGTCCGACCTAGTCCTTAGATTCCTTAAAGTCCTTAGATGATTATGATGATGATGAGAATATGACTTTTTATTGCAACACCACACTTTTTCGTTTGACATTATTTTAGTGCACAGCATAGCTAACAACAACCGACATGTTGTTTGCTACAGCATCATCTGTTGACGCTACGATCCCTGTTAATTAGGATGTTGCTTAATATACCAGTTGTGCAACTAACTGGTTGTCACACATCCACGAGTTGCGTCAATAACTACAACTTAAAACTGTATTGTGATTCATCGTAAAGGTCTACTCTGCTCTAGAAAGTAAACAAGTTTAGCTTACTTTCAGCTACTGTTTCATTAAATTACTAATTCCGTGCAGGTTTTATTTTATGAAATAAGTAAACTGATGTGAATAATTTGAAATCACATCGAGAATAATTAATTATTTACAGCATTCAAAATCATGAAATTCTGCTTTCATGAAATACGATCAGTCAGTTTTCGGAATTGATAATTGCAATTCGTTAGTGAACTGTTATGAAAATGGGATTAGAGACTGGAGACTTGTGAATTCGGTTAACTTGGTATCTCATTAATAATTGTGTTTTAGTACTGGATAGGTCTTTAACAATGGGAACTAATATAATATGCCTGCCACGGGCGTAACTTGGGGCCTAACTTTGGTGGGACAGGGTAAAGCTTCATAAATTCAAGTGCGTAGTAAGACCATCTATATAATAAAATTAATAAAATATACTATATACACAATTAGAAAGTTTAGTAATAATTATTAGTTAGTAAACGAGAGAGAATTTCATTTTTTAATGATCAACACACCTTTCTTGATAAGTTGTACTTCCAGTTATGTTTACCTAGAACAAATATACTGTAGGCCTATAAACATAAACAATTTCAGTTCTTCCAATTCTTATACCCAGTTTTCGTAAACGCATCCTCTCCCTTAGGCACACTGTCACAAAATGCTCGGCAGTAGTAGCAGTAAGCCGAATCAGTCACAACACAAAGAAATTTTAAAATCCTTTGTGTTTCTTATCTCCCATTTCTCAGAAATTAGGAACACAAAAAACCAAAACAATCACAACAATAACAAATTAAGAAAGAGACAAGCGATGTGTAGTTTAACGGACTACGTACACGACCGAGTAACCGACCGCACTTGTATCAGTAATCATTAACAAATAACAGTTCCAAACGACAGTCTTTTAAGATTCGTGAACAAAGCCATCGACGTCTTGCAGAGTAAGCCAGCTTTGTTCAACTCCCGTGTCTGTTACCCCTACCATACCGCTCTCATTACACTTGCCTGTAGTGTTTGCGAAATTCTGCTGAACTGTAAACAGCGATAATCTCGAATCGAACAGTAAATAATCCGAGCACAGAGATGATGACTCAGAAGAATATCTGTGACAAACATGGGAAAGTAAAGAGACAAAATTCTTAGAAGTACAGCTACGCTTATTATTTCACTAAGGTGTTCCAAAACACGTCTTTGTGTAAAAGGCATGCATTGTATTCCAGTTAATTCGGTCTCTAGCGTTGGTGTTTGTTTTCGAACAGAAATATTATTTTGACGTACATTATTTAAATCTGTCAAACATTCCCCTTTCAAGAGTTTCTTCGAAAAAAATAAGAATAATACATTTATGGCAACTAGTCGTCTGATAACAGTACAGACGTTGATAAATAGTGTTTACTGTGCTCGCAAGCATAGAAACGGTCTCCTGTTTGACTATTTGTTAGTTTTTATTTACAACAACTGGAAACAAAATTTTATAATGCTCGGAACATTGGGGTGGGGGCAAGTGCCCCCTTGTCCTCCCATGTTACGCCTATGATGCCTGCGATTGTTTAATAGATGTATTAATAAACAGTGTTTTATTTTTCAAACTTATTTTTATCCAAAGTTAATAGTTAAGTTATGATGTAATCCAATGTTGAAATTTTACTGTCCGTAATACTGTCTACAATAGAATAGATTATTCCTTTAACATAGAGCACAAGGAGTGTTTGTAGGTTCAAAACAATTTATAGCAAAATTTCAGTCTAATAACAGCTCGCTTTTATAGTGGTTAACATTTAATTTCCGCTATCTGGCGTAAGATATTAATTTTTTATATTAATTTCATACAATTTCGTAATAAGGAAACACGGAGGTGGCCTGTCGGAAGCGTTACATGCAACGCGATTAATGTGTATAACATGCTGTGGTACGATGGTAAACTGACACGCAAACAACCTAACATGTAAGTGTAGCTCTCACTTATCGATAAAAGTGTAACCTGCCCTTATATTTAAGCGGGCTTAATTAATATGTATTCAGTAGATTGTAATTTATTCTCCTCATTGCTCTGTGATTTAAAATGTGTGAAAAATGTCCAGAAAAATTTGTAGGCTCCTTATATAAAGCGATTTCTAAACCTGTTTCTTCATGTGTAACAAGGAGGAACAAAAAGCTATTAGGTTATAATTACTTCCCGGTCTGTTTGGCCTTGGTCCACAATTTATTTCAAAACCAGATCTTTCGGCAGTGCCATCGACTGCCATCTTCAGTGAAATCGAGTAACGCTAACGTGAGGTGGTATACGCTAGTGACCACAGTACTGTGGTTAAGGCTGGCACCTAACGTTATCGTTACTCGATTTCACTGAAGACGGCAGTCGATGGCACTGCCGAAACGTCTGGTTTCGAAGTAAACTTTGGACCACGGCCAAACAGACCGGGAAGTAATTTTAACCAAATAGACTCCTGCCGTGTAAGCCTAAGTAACTCAAAAATCTATTAGCATTAATAGCTGTCTATTTACACTAATGGTTTATCTTATAGAAGAATTTTAATTTAATAGGTTTCCGTTTTGAAAGTGTTTTTTAATTTACATGCTACTTCTTCCAGACCAATGCGATTAAATATTCTAATCTCAAACCATTTATGTTTATGTGGAATGTATGAAATGTGAGAACCTGCGTTCATGTTCGCATTTTAATTAACACAAGAGTGTTAGTGTTTACTGGTTCACGCGACGCAATCGCATCTGTGCTCCTGCAGGTGAATTGTTAAGAGACCCACGGAACTCCACTCTCTTCCGTCGTCTAGCCTGGCAGGTGGAATGAAACAATGTCTCTCCGTACGAAATGTAATGCAAAGGGGACCCGCATCCTAACTCTCTGTGCTGTAAACGAGTGACCGTGCAACAAGGGGGGGGGAGTCTAGTGTTCATCGTGGTGCGACCAGGACAACGGAAACACACCGGGGAGCTGAACGCTCAGCGCGGCTTCTCTCTCTGTCACTATACCAGTGTATCAGACTCTTTTACGTACCTATTAATGCTGTGCCTCTATAGATTACACAACACGATAAGAAATTTTGTGTTATAGTTATAGCATACTTGTTAATGTTTTTAACCTTATAAGAGGATTCATTATTAAATCAAATACAATAACCAACAAAATTCTAAGAACAACATTTAGAGGAGTACAAGAAAATAGAATGTGGCGCAGGCGCTGCAACTGTGAACTGTACCATCTTTGTAAAGAGCCGGACATTGCCAGGATAATCAAAATATACAGGCTAAGGTGGGTTGGACACATAGAGAGAATGGTGGAAGGACAGCCTACGAAACATATTTTCTACTAGAAACCGTTGGGATGTAGAAAAAGGAGAAGGCCCCGAAGTAGATTGAAGGACAAGATAGAGAAGGACCACGGAAAGCTGAACGTAAGAAACTGGAAAGCCAGGGAACGCAATAGGGAGGAACGGAATCGACTCTTGGAGCAGGCCAAGACCCACCAAGGATTGTGAAGCCACGACTGATGATTACAATAGCCAACAAAAGTAATAGTAAAAACACAATTAATTATTTTCACTTAGGTTTTGTCGTTAAAATACAGAACTCACTGAATGGTGTGTATACACAACAGTGGAGAAAGGAATAATCTTTAATTCTTTCAAGAAATTAAAATAATGCACTTCAAACCACAAATTACGACGTCTGCTCCGTCGTATGTTTCTTTACCTGTTGCCGATCATCACCTATGCTATCCCCGTCTGGGATACCTTGCCACTGTTCATAAAAGAAAGTTCCAAAGCGTTCTCGATAACCGTCTTCGGCTAGCGGCCAAAGCCACTTATCGGTTCCCTTCTCGTCTTTTGAGAACTAGACTCGGTGTCCGCTGCTCCTTGGATGACACCGTGCGGCGACTTGCACGTAAATTTTACGTCCGAGCGGCGAGAACCAGAAAATTCCCCTCATAGCGGGCCTTGGCAAGTACCGACCACGTCCAGGTAATTTTTGGAAACGGCATCGGCGATTTCTGTATTAAAACGACCAAGTACGAGCGTGCCGTTGTAAGGGCCTCTAAAATTTAATTAAATATTTTGACTGAAACGGACCACTAGGCAGGAGTTCTTCCGGAAGCTCGGAACTAGGAACGTCTCGGACGAGCATCACTACAGCTCTGGCAGGCGACGTTTGGTTCTTGACGGAAGGCCAATAATATCTAAAAAACTTTTAAAATATGTAAGAATTGTAATATTTCATTATTTCCCTAATTCTAATTTTTAGCACTTTACGCAGAATTTTAATGAAGAAAATTGTGTTAGTGGTTAAAATCACAAGCAGAATTATCACTGTTGCACACCACTATATAAAAATTATTCCGATTAGCGCTTTCAAGCTTCACAGCTTATCGTCAGATCGGAAAAACAGATGAGCTGTGAAGCTTGAAAGCGCTAATCGGAATAATTTTTATATAGTGGTGTGCAACATTGATAATTCTGTTTACACAGAATGTTTATTGTGCAGTACAATATATCTGTTACTTTACAGCTTTGTTACGATGTCTGAGCTTAGTGGTAATGATGAATCAATAGAATTGTTTACTACTTGTCAAGTGTGTTATTGACGTCCAAGTAAGACGAAACATATTAGGCCTACAATTTCTTAAAATACACTGAAACATTATGTCAGATAATGGACCCTTCAAGTTCGGTACCTAAAAGTGTGGTCGTTTGGTAGACTGGACGACACAGGACCGTGAATCACGTATGAGAGCACATTTTTAATGATAATAGGCACATAATGGTAATCACTAAAACAGTTTTGATTATCTTATTATTATTATTATTATTCCGGTTGTACAATGTTTACACATTTTCTCGAACCAAAGATTACAGATGTGATTGAATGCTGCTTGTCCGTCCAAAGATTTTCTCTAATTTCTCGTTCCCTCAATATAGTCTATCCAGGTGATAGCTGGTCTTCCTCTTTTCCTTCTTCATGGAGAGTTCATTCCATAACTCTCCTTGGCAATATTTCATGAGCCATTCTTTTCGTGTGCCCATGCCACTGTAATTTTTTGTTTGGATAAAATCAACAATTGAATTTTGCACATTCATTCTGTCTTGAATGACTTCATTTCTAACTTTCTCACGTCTGGGTACTCTTGCCAAACGTCTCCAAAATGTCCATCTCAGCTGTCATTAATTTTATTCTGGTGTGTTTATTAGTAGTCCAATCTGAGCCGTAAGTCATGATACCTCTAACAATGGTTTTATTATGTTTACATTAAACACTTTTAATTATATTACATTGTGTTGCAATTATTCAGCTTCCGCCGAATGCAACGATCAGCGCATTACCAAATTAAATTAAATTAAATTAAACAATCGCGATACGGAACCATTTTCGTACTTTGCTCGTCGTCCTGACGTCATGCTACCCCTCCCGTTCTTTATCTAGTAAGGTTTTAACTAGACAAAGTCAAGTCAGTCGACAAGCAGAAATAGCCGTGGGCAGAGTTTCTCCTCGTCTCCCAGTTGACGCCTAAATACGGAGCCTTTTTACCAAGTAGGAACTTGGTTCCACGTTTGGGGACGATAATTCCACGTTTGGGTACGATAATTCCAGGTTGGGAACAGTAATTCCACGTTTGAAGACAGAAACCCCATGAACGAAAACAGCAACCCTACGAACGAGTTAAGAATCTCAGGAATCCAAGGTTTCACACAATTTTACCTTGCTGATACAGATACGTCCTACGAACTACGTGGAGGCTTGAACCTGCAACTTGCGAGCACATGGCGTGAACACCATCGGACTTGACGCCATCATACACTCTTAGCCGTTCAAGTAACAATGTTTAATTATTATTAACACCCAGTGCTAGTCCTACACAGTCAGTAAGGAAGGAAATATGAACATTTGCCTTACAGAGACTTTAGGCTATAAGTAAGAGTAAAAAAAACTCAGTAACAATCCACAGCATGCTCTCTGTGCGTAGTTAATGTTGTACACTTGTATTGATTCATATGACTTAATTATTCTGATTAATTTTGCTCATAGTTCGATTCCTTTATAAATTGCAATTTAATTTATTCAGTTTCTAATATTTTAACTGTTACTTTATTTAAGATCCAAGGATCTAATAATTGAAATTTTAATACCCTGGCTGATTCGTAATCATAAAACATAAAGAGGCTAACTCTGTTTTATTTAATGAATAAACTCGTTCAACTCTGCTCACCAACTGATGGATTATTTTTTTATAATGCACGCCCTTTCATTACACGTAACTTAGTTACAATATATGCTTTGATGAACACTATATTTACAAAGAGTTATAGGTACTAGTTAATTTGATAATTATTGTGATATTCTGTGTTACATTGTTGTAGTATAATATTGTTGTATTGTGGTATGTATGTTATACGACTAGTATCTGAGCCCAGCGTTGTATGTGCAAAAGCGCGTACCAAAAGAGGTGTGTCACAATTGCAAAAATAGGTCAGATTTTGTGTGTGTGAAAAATTTATGAACACTTAAGGTGGCTTACATTTAACGTACTCGGAAAAGAAAACTTAAAATATTTTTTCCAGTGACGTTCAGACAAAGAAAATAATGACGTTTTCTGGTCTGTTGACAAAGGACAATGAATTTAAAGCAGAGATTGTACTGGCTTTGGCAATGTAACGAAAACAAGAATTTATCTTCTCTCTGTGCGCTTTGGCAGTGTATAAAAGAGAGTATCTTACTGTCGAACACGTATTTTAGTAGAACAATATTGACATTTAAGTGAACAGAAAAAAGCAGGTTCTGTAGTGACGTAAACCCAGTTTCAAATTAAATTCTCTTTACTAATCCTCTCTTTCTGTACACTGTATACAATTATTTGATACTTGCTACTCATCTGCAAATAATTGTTAGATTTTATTTGTACTCATTACAAGCTTTGACAAATGCTTCCACATCGATGCAAAAAAAACTAAAAAATGTAATGCTCTGTAAAAATAATTCACGTCTTCTAATTTATGTTCTTATGTTTTATCTAATGATTTATGTTTATCAAAGTAATTCTTTACGTTTCTGTCTTGATTCATCAAATTCCGGATGTTGTGTTGAGATACGCTGTTTGCCAAAAGTAACTCACTATTAATTAAATGCTTTATGTCATGTAGTATTAATTCTTATTGACCCCTGTAGACTTCACTGTCTTCGTTAGCCGGGCAGTACAAGTAGTCTTCAGACAAGACTCTACCTAAATTCTTTTGGAGGTAGGATCGAAAATAGCCAACCGCTTGCAAGCTTCGTGAGGTAAAAACAGTCTTCCTCATGTTCTCTGTCAATCTACGGCCTCACACGTTTGATCAGCTCCGTAGTCCCGCGTCCTCTCGTATCTTCGTACTTAGCTCTTTACCACCGCTCAAGTGTGCCGAGCTTCTCTTGGTTTTGCCATATCCTTGCTGATCCCGGATTTCCTAAGTTGCATCGTTCTGCGTTCCTTGCCAAGAAGATTTATAGGAAATACCGCAATGATCACCATAACAGCTAGTTCAGTGACGGTAAGGTAATCAGAGGTTACCCTCAACCTTCCCTTCCTAAGCAACTTTGCCAGTTTCTCTCAATAAGTTATACCTTCTTGTTGAGGGCATCTGCCCTCCCTTCTGAGCTGTACAACAGAACTACCTGAACCGATGTCATCAACAGGCGACGCTTACAGGTTCTGGGTCAACCTACATTAAACGTCAATCTGCTGAGCCTTGTCTGCCGTATCCCGCATCTGATGGAAGAAACTCATTTTTTTATCAAATAACACCCAGAGGTATTTGGTCACAGGATTCGGCGACCACATCCCCGACCCACAAGGACAAGATAGTTGGAATCCTTATCTTAGTCAGAATTACAACTTCACCTTCAGCGAGAAATGGTGGAGACAGTTTAGAAGAAGGCGCAATTGTCATTCGACCTGGGGGCTACCAACGCTCGCTGCAACAGCCATCATTATTAATGAGTGGTAACAAGTGTGATGTAAAATTCACAGCACAAACAAGTTTTGAAATGAAGCAGAAATGTCAAACAGCGGGTTAACGCAGAGGCCGTGAACATATTTGCATCACCAGATTGCGTATTGGACAGACGAATCTGACGTCTTCTTATGTCTTGCCAGAACAAGAGCGACCCGCGTGCACTTATGGTGAAACATGCGATTGAAGACTGTAGTGCTAACTAGGAATTCATAGAGCGATATGGTGTAAAAGGCAACCTAAAAAGTAACCTCGAAAGTAAACCGTTAGGGACAGAGAAACTCTGTTCTTAAGAGCAGGAAGTTTCGTATGTAATTTATGACAGGATCGTTTTGCGTCTGTGTTGGTACGAATTACATTTTTATTGTTAAACTTGCATGTAAGTGAGAAACAACCATGATTGCGAGTGTTCGACGTCGTTGTGCTAAAGGCATTAGCTGGTCTTAGTAAGCTATTTATAATTCGGATTCAAGAGTTATAAGTGACTATATTATGCTGTAGTATGGTTCGGTTTTGTATCGATCCCATCCACTTGTAACATTAGAAAACCTTAACTTACTAGTGATACGCAGACTCGCACGCCCCTCCCCCAAAACACACACAAAATACACACCCCTCCCGTGTTAATTTCTTAAGAAAATTACGTTACAATTGAAAATTTATTAATTCTTTGTTTTACGTATTACGTAATACGGAACGTTCTACAAGTATCCCAGCAGAGCCCAGTTCCATTATGTATGCGTACATTATAACAAATAAATAAATTGGGTGTCGTGTTCGTGTTGTAATATGTCGGGCGTTACCTCCGCGCACTTTTTGTTACTTACTGATGACTGGATCCTCTGCGGTGATGTAGTCCTGTAAAACAACTTAATCTACTATGTGTTTGTGGGCGCCACTTGGAATCTTTTGTTCCAAGAAAATCTTATTAAAATTAAAATTTTTAATTCTTAGCAGATAGTTTAATTCTATGAAAGAATGTGAACAAGACAGTTTGGGTTTGAAAAAATAAAGTATGTTTAATGATTCTTAAAAAATCGTCTGAAGGACTAACATTCGTGAAAAAATATAAAATTGCAGAGTTACAAAACAAAATATCAATTATTATTATTATTGACAAGTTTTTTCTCCAATCAAGTATTGGCTAACAAATATTTTATTTTTACTCAGTTGAAAAGCATGAGTTTAATATGTGAAAAATCTTTACTCTCAGGACGTGACTCCTTTGAACTACCAAGACAGATCAATAAGATGCTTTACAAACATTAAGTGATTTGAAGGTGTGTGGCATGTGTAGTACAACTGTGTGACAAATATAACCAGGTAAAAATGACTTTAACTTTGAACAACTCACGTTCCAATGGGTAATTATTCTCGCACTGGACACTTCTCTCGGGTAGTTTTCAATCTCGCCTCTTCGTGTCGACGTTCCTTGTGCACTGAATTTATTTTAAGTCAAAATGCGATTTTTTACAACTTCCGCACTTTCGTAAAACAGTTTGGCAGTAGATTTTCGCTTGAACCCCGCCGCCAGCGATCAGCTGCTCGCGTTGTTTCTCAAATTGGCCGCCACAGCGCTGATTCCCTTGCAGTTGATAGAAAGGCTTTGTGTATGTTATGTTATGGGGAGTTTTTGTCAAGTCAGTTTGTCTTAGCGAATACAGCAGAATTGATTCTCTATTAAAATTTTGGTCCCTCCTGGGCCGCTGATATTCTGGCTGCGTGTGTTCTATTAAATGAGCCGTGTTGCTGATCTATTTCAGCAACACATTGGCGTAGACTCTTGTAGAGGTTAAGTCAGTCTATTTGTCAATGTACGGGAAAAGCCTTTCTTCGTTCTTGTGTCGACTTCTCGCCTTCGGTTTCGCCTCGGTTGCGGTGATCAGTGTCGTGGGTGATGCGTCTGTTCTGCATTCCAAGCATGAAGTGTTTTTCGGTCGAATTTGGTCTTCCTTTTATACTCTGTAAGGCTCATTGTTTTAGCTTTTTGACATGAACTTCCGGTGTATTTGTGTAAAAATTCCTTCTAGAACGTTCGAGAATAATGAAATGGAACACCATGGAACAAGTTTAACTTCCGTAGAAGCTTTTAGAACGAAATTTCTTATTCTTCACACTAAGGATATTACAAAATTTATTCTGGTATTTGTCAAACAATTTTACATCAGTACTCACAATTTGCATGTCATTACTACATTTGGATTCTCTGCTTTCAACTGAATCTAATGATACTAATTACGATTGGTTTTTAAATAAATTAACTATAATAAATAACACAATATACAACTCTTAGCTTGGAATGTTTCCATACAAATTTAATTTTTGAACAAAAAAATTGTTGTGAAGCTGTTTGGTTTCTTCTACAACATTAACACATAATATTACCATCTTTCTGTAACAAAATAAATAACGTTTAACATATATAATATACAAATAGGTTCAATTTTATATGGTCCATGCCTATGGCCTACGTTGTTGTCACTGTTAAAATACAATAATTAGTCTTTTTTCTTTAATATATATGGGATTTTTCTAGTATACACTAAGAGTTTATTATATTGTCTGTCTTTTGTGATACCTGGTTTATCCTGATACATATTATTTTTATTGTAGGATAACTTAGCATCTTATTGGTTTGCCTAAGATGTCCTTTTTCTTTATGTGACAAATCTCACCCTTATAAGTCAAATTCTTTAATAATTGATCTTATTTTCAACTGAGTCTGTTTGTTTTCATGGTACACTAAAGTATTGTACCCTTTTCTTTTATTTTTGTTAATATTTTGTAAACATTTAGTAAAATATGACTATTTCTTGTAATGGTTGCTTGGCCTTAGCCATACATGGTATAGGTAAATAGTTTTCTAACTCGACTATTACAGTGTTTAAGTTAGTCAAATATATTAGTATAGTCGCATTATATTATATTTCAACTTTCTAATGCAATTTGGTTGCATTTTGTCAACATTAAATCTATAAATATCACAATATTATAGTCTTACTACATGTGTTTAGTTAATACTGTTTTTGGCTATTTTAACTGACTTTTATTCATTTGACAGCTTTCTTTATTTAAGATAAATTGTTCATCTTTGTCTACTTGACAATTACATATAGTTTTTATTTCAATTTGATAATAATTAATTTTTACATGAAATCTGAGTGATTGGTCTCAAATCCAACACCTTAATATTTTTTGTCATAACATTTATATATTTTTTATTTTAACTTAGATCCTTTCTAATAATGTATTCAAATCATTTAATACATTTATTTTATTTACATTACATAATATAATAATGGATCATGTCCATTCATTCACAAGAAATATTTCTTTATACTCTATTCAGAGTTACAAAACTTAATAATTAATGACTTCATTTTGGTTGTTACTGATATTATTTGTCTCTCTTATAGTATATTATGGGTTTTACACTGTTCTTCACTTGAATAATATATATGGGGTTTGAGTCTTAGTCATAGTCTGGTCGTTTTTCATGTTAGTAGTATTAATTATTAGACAATATTACAAACTTTTTTGGGACTACTTGGGTTCGATACTGTTCACCTCACTTTCCTCTTATGGTAAACTGCTGTGTAAATGATTCCCTTTATGGAACGTTCTGTGACGTTACAACATATAATAATAATAATAATAATAATAATAATAATAATAATAATTATTATTATTATTATTATTATTATTATTATTATTATTATTATATACAATTATTATTGTATATATTTATTTATTATTATAAATAAAAAATAAAACGTTTCTTACAAGAAACTTTTTGTACTTTTTTGAATATACCTCTGTTTCGATAGTATAAACTATCATCATCAGAAATACAAATTAATACATTTTAAAAATGAATTGTTCAAAACAGCAATTTATATTTTGTTACAGCAATAAATATTGTTACGTTACTCCTGACTTTTATTTTGCAAGTCCTGTCACAATGGGCTCAGTGGATTTTATGCTTCATCTAGGCCATCCGCCTAGTTCTAAAAATTACGGGTCGCCTTCCCCTTGTCAAAAAAAAACAAAAAAAATTTTCTTAATACTTTGAGAAAGGGCAATGAGGCGGCTCAGTATACATATAATATAATATGTTTGTTATACACACACACACACACACACACTCACATATTATATAAACATAAATTTAGTCTACATATAAAATACCTGTTTTGAACAGTTGATTTTTAAAATTTATTAATTTGTATTTCTGATGATGATAGTTTATACTAACGAAACAGTGTTATATTAAAAAAATATAAAAATGTATTCTTATTGGAAAAGTTTTATTTATTATTAATAACAATAAAAAATATTAATATTATATAGAGTGATTCAAAATTGGACGCCAATCTCTCGGGACCTGATTCTACTGCAAAAAATAAGAAAAAAATTCATATAAACATACGTCTGAAAATGGTTCGTAAGCAAGTTACGGCTCGCGAACCAGTTCGCCCTGTTTCTGCTCCTACGGTAAAACGACGCCATACTAAAATTCTTGGGGTATTCTTGATGCCGTACTGAAAAACCATAAGAAATCATTAAACGTGCCCTTCACTTTATACCTCAAGAATTTCAGTATGGCGTCGTTTTACCGTAGGAGCAGAAACAGGGCGAACTGGTTCGCGAGCCGTAACTTGCTTACGAACCATTTTCAGACGTATGTTTATATGAATTTTTTTTCTTATCTTTAGCTGTAGAATCAGGTCCCGGGAGATTGTCATGCAATTTTCAGTCACTCTTATATTACGTTATTAATGCAGTATTAATTGTATTTTGCACATGCGTTTTTGTAATTTGTGTATTATAAAATAAAGATAGATTTTTAATTACTACTACTGCTACTACTACTACTACTACTACTACTAGTACTACTACTACTACTAATAATAATAATAACAAGAACGACAATAATAATAATGTAGCGGTCACAGAACCGCTACGGAAAATTTAAAACTAGGTTAATGAACATAGAAGAAGCGAAAAGTGTGCTGGAGCCTAACAGAGTGACAGGATTTGCAATCAACACATTTTCAACAAGTAACAAGATTTATTAAATTTCAAGTTGGTGACACAATGTTCCAGTATCATGTTATGTTTTACATACAGCGATTAATTTATATAGTTTTAAGAAAATAGACATAAGGTATATATATATTGATTTCCCGACTAGCATACCCCATGAGGGAGAACAACGCGAATATCCATACAGTTGAAATAACGGACCACATCAAGTTAACCCCACCACTTAATAAAAACCCGAATAACCCTTCACACTAGTTATAATAAATAATGGTAATACAGATAAGACTCCAAATAGTATAAGTAATGAAACCATGCTCTAGCAAAACAATTTAACTACCCCCTCAAGGTGTATGTCAGACAAGTTACAAAGTACCCAGTTACAATTTTTTAACAAACTTGAGTTCTTGTGATTTTGAATACAGATATTTAGTGTTGAACACAAGGGTAGCCAGTCTATGGAGTTGATGTAGATTGAATAGTGGAAAATGAATGAAACGTTCCCACCTGTAGTTGTGTGGAGACGAACTCAACTGGAACCATGATGAACAGTGTACGAGCAGAGTTGCAAAATTTGTCCCTGGACTACGGCGATTGTCTACTGGAACTCGTTCCTGGGATTTCTGGGTCCTTCGGCGTATTAGGTTCGTTCAGCATTCCTCGGTCTGACGGCTTCGGGGAGCATACTGTGGCACTGCTCTGCTGGTAGTCACCGGTGTTAGTGTGGCCACCGCTCTTTCCCCCTTTCTCCTGGCTGGTACAGGGACCCTATAACATTTTATTTGGGGATTAGCCGCCAGTTAATACACCCAGACATTACACTATCTCGCCTCGGAACACAAACACCGCAATCACTTTGACAATCTTTTTATTAACACCTTACTCACTCTAATTAATCCAAAATGAGGATGAAAGGTGTGTACTTTCATTAAGTTATAATAATTGACTTCAATTAGCTATATCAGAATAAGAATTAACAACCTATAATTGTTTCCAGACAGGAAGTAACGAGTAAATTACATTTTACAAAGCATACGTTTTACAATAAAATAAGTTTTACATAACTCTGGGCCACACACACGCTCACACAATCATAACACACATAATCCATAATAAAATAATATAATTAAGTGCACCACCTGAACATCTTTAAGAGATTACAGTCGCATATAAAGAAAACCAACACACATCCTGGGCCGTCAGACCAGTGGAACTGTCCGAATCGAAGTCTGGCAGAGAAATGAGGCCGACACAGAGTTTGTTGGTCGCACCTGCCTGCATAAAACCTGTCCCAATTTGCCGAAAATAAGCCTTCGGTTAACCTACTGTAATTGCGAACAAAACGCAGCCCACAGCTGACTACCGCGACGGCTCACTCAATCGCGTCGCCGCTCCTATGACAATGGCATTGGCAGGCACTGCTGCCAACTGCGTTGGTAGAACTGAACAACTCTAAACGCGCCGGGAATTTTCAAAACCCGGCACAATAATAATAATAGTAATAAAAATCTTAGAGAGTGCAGTCGTCACCTGGTTTTTTCTTAATATTTTTGGAAAACACAACATGGTAAGTTGTTATGGTGAACATGAGACATAAGTAAAAAGTATTGTACTTTTGTTTGAAACTTAATATATCTTTAAATCACACGTAGTTAACTGCTGTCTGATTAGAATTGGTGGCCGAAGGTAATGAACACGTACCAGTGTTACAGTAGTCAATGATGGACAGACGTTAGCCAATTAAATCGCCCAGTAATTTCACGCTTCAAAACGTAACACGTCCCTAATTGCTTCCACCTACCCCAACTGGCGTACGAATCAATTCGTTAATTCCTTAACCATAAGAAAACTACAGGTAGCACTAACTCAATTTACAAATAATAAACAATCGTTAACATGTACTTCCAGGTTTTAATGAATAAAGCATGCAGTAATTATGTATTCTGGTAGTTAACTGCAATCATCTGGCAAAATTTACAAACAATAAGATTACAATGACTGTAATCATTTATACACAAGAAGTACACACACACACACACACACACACACACACACACACACACACACACACACACACACACACACACACACACACACACACACACAATTGTCAGTAGTAAATAAAAAGTAATACTTTTTATGTAGAATACACGTATATGTTTAGATTAATTTATTGACATTAATTTATATACTGTTGCTTGTCTGTTACTAGTAATAGTTTATCATAACTTGTAGTTTAGTGGTAGTTTAAAAAAAAATCGAAATTCGTATAAAATTTAACTTAATTTCAATGAAACGTGTGTTATTCTTATAATTGTTACAATTAGTATTTGCTATTTAAAAAATCAGTTAACTAAAAGTATACTGTAAGTAATTTTTGGATTTTTTTTTAAACCATACGAGCCTAGGCCCATAGGAAGACCGAGAAAGACGTGGATAGAGTATGTTGAGGAGGACCTGCGAACCTTGGGGATCAGTGGATGGAAGATTGTTTCTGAGAACAGAAGAGAATTGTGTAGGATTGTTGAGGAGGCCAAATCTCATAGAGGGATGTAGAACCAGAGCAATAAGAAGAAGAAGTAAGTAATTTTTGGTTGGGAATGTATGTATATGTATAAATACGTAATATATGAAGTTATATAAGTATCCACTATCACTGCCTTCCAATATGCATGCCACTTTCAACTATTTTTGATTTAAATTATGTTGCTAATTTAATAAAGTCAATTATCAAGAAATTATTGTTCTTTTCTTTAATTATGCAACGCACTTTGCATAACCAGGTGTACCATCTTCATTAGTCAACCTAGTGGATCTTTCAAGTTATTATAGTAATATAAAATTATTTATGTGTATGTGTGTGTGTGTGTGTGTGTGTGTGTGTGTGTGTGTGTGTGTGTGTGTGTGTGTGTGTGTGTGTGTGTGTGTGTGTGTGTGTGTGTGTGTGTGTGTGTGTGTGTGTGTGTGTGTGTGTGTGTGTGTCTTTCTGTCTGTCTGTGTCTATTTCTGCATGTGTAAAAATTGTAAAGGTATGATTTTGAATATAGTATTTTGCTTAATAATTATTAGAATTGCATGGGGGTTAGGCATACCTTGAAAATGTTAACTAAATAAACTATTTTGTTGCGTAAAAGATTAACAATTTATTTTAGGGTATTTTTAGTGAGTGTTGAACAGTTTTCTTTGAAATTGAATGTGCCTTATTTTGCAGATACACTGTTGAAGTAAATAAAAATGGATTATTGTAATTAGCACTGTAAAAAAAATTATTTTTCATTGTCAAAACAAAATAGTTATTTAAAGCAGCACACTTTATATAAATGTTACTGTTGTAGAACAACACATGGTCAGACTGACTGAAATTACTGTACCCGAAAATAGATTTTATCGAACCACGCGGCTTTGTAGGTAATTGCCGATAAAGCAAATGAATTATTTCAAGAACAACTGAAATTAAAAAATAAATTAAATAAATTGCGAAAATGCAACAGGTATTGTGAGTGGACCATATTGCCTGGAGACCACTGACGTCGTGGAGACGTTGAAAGAAAGAAGTTACCACCATAGGTGAGCCTTTTGACGGACCGAGTGTCGGCAAAAACCGGAGAACCTGTATATGACCCTGTTGAACCAATGAAACGTGCAACATGAGATCGAATTCAGAGGAATCATAAAAACATTTACACATTATACGTGCTTGTTACAGCAAAGGTATTAAGATAACATTTAATGCAAAGCCAGAAGGTAAAAGAAAAGTTGGAAGGCAAAAACTGAGGTTGAGGGACGGGGTAAGTCAGGTCATCAGTACCTTTGGAACTAGAACTGGAAGAATATGTCTATGAATAGAGAAGAATGCTGAAATCTTCTGAAGAAAGCCAGGGCGCACAAAGGGCTCTCAAACCAATGACGACAATGATGATGATGATGATGATGATGAAAAACCTTTAGTTGATCTTGTTAGAAAACAATTAGTTTTAAATCGAAGTAAAGACAGTAATTTAAATTCAGAACAGTAAATTGTTAATTTGGAAAATTCAGTCAGCAGTTTGTTTATTGGTTAATATAGTATAGGTCATCAGTATGGAGACTCCTTTTCTGATTTTGTTCGAAAGGCAGTAGTTTGTTGCCGTTTTTGTTGTTGTTTTGCTCTTTTTCTTTTTCTGATTCTTTTATTCTCTTCAATGAAATGTATTCCTTATCATACATAGGCTGCCAGTTCATTACTCATAAATATTCACAACGTCTACGGTCTACAGGCATTTCCTTCCTCAGTGTATAGTGAGAGGTAATATTAGATTACAACCATAGAGGCAGAACAAAAGTTGGTAGACCTAAGAAAAGTTGAACTGTGGAATAGGAACAGGCCGCTAATGCCTAAAACCTATAAGAAGATGATGATTATGAGATAATATTAGATATTTTGTTCCCAAAGTGAATATGTATTTTCACTTTCCCCACTGTTCATATTTTATTGACGTGATAACGTCTTATAAATTGATGAACACCGGCTGCACGCACGAAAAGTGTCACGTTCCGTCTGAGCCTGAGTATTATTTTACAACTATGTTGCTGTGTGATCATGTTACCAGTGTAAAAGCCGCAAGTTCGATTACCAATTTCCAAACTTGATTGGAACTCTTGTAGGCTGTCTTTATATACATAGTTCAAAACTAAATCTGATCTTATCTAATTTAATAATCTATAAATATCCGTGCACTTTATTTTTAATATACTCATTACTAAATTTCTTCGCAGATGTTAAAACATTATGTAATAAAGAGATGTCATGGTCCAAAAAGGTGAGTGAATAAATCTACAAACCCCTGTCAATATTCCTCAATTCACGGGATCCTATTTAACATTTGTTTACTTTCCAGTTATTTATGAGTTTGTTAAGATTATGGCAGCCTATTTTTTAGGACATTTATATAGAATAGACGACAATAGGTTAACAAAACAGATCTTTAAATATCTGTGGGGAAAGAAGTCAAAAGGATTTAGAAAAGGTAATATAAACGAAGAAGAAACAATTGAAAGAGAAGTTTTCGGGCCAAAGTGTTGAAAATGGAAGGAGTCCAGGGTAGGCGAGAGAAAAACGCAGGTGCAAAGTGCACTGAGGACAGGAAGAAGAGACATAGTAAAAGGGTGAAAGAATATTAGAGAAAAAGAACAGAACGAGGAATAAAGAATTGAAATTGGCATGTGGTCATCAGACGGCCGATACAAAAAAAAGTCGAAATTAAAATCAGACGTATTCTGGCTGACAAGAACAGAGGTATTCTGTCAGTAAACTAAGAAGAATTTGTATAGCAGACAAAAAGTAATATTAAACTCAGTATTAAAATACTTCACTTTAATGAAATCTTACACTTTTAACTTCTTTTAAGACAACAATCAAAAGTTCTCAAGTCTTGCCCTGTAGTACATCGACACAGCATTGTTTTTACGGCCACACTACTGCACATATTAGTAATGTGTATCTTATAATATACCGACTATATTATAAAGTCTCACTGACACAGAAATCTATTACGGTAATAAGATTATTTCTCCTCCTCATCGTTCACTGTCACCAGAATAGTTACGCAATCCACATCAGAATCGTTTTAAATATGTTCATTTGTTCTTCGTCTCCGTCGGACAAAAACGTGTTTTGACATGATAACGTCTTATAAATTGATGAACACCGGCTGCACGCACGAAAAAGTGTCACGTTCCGTCTGAGCCTGAGCGTGCACCTTTTCATCAATGTTTCTTTATGACGTTATCACGTAAAACTATCGTCCGTAAACCGACTTTACAGACAACCAATTGATTGTTTTTTTTTGATTGGAAACGTTTTAAATCGTTTATCATATCCTTATATCTTACTCGTCTGTTGTATAATTAAAAAAAAATAACGATAGTTGAAATATATTGTGTAAGGACAGCACTAGAACTAACGTATCTCTCTCACCTCCTTCCATGAACTCACACACTCTCTCTCTCTCTCTCTCTCTCTCTCTCTCTCTCTCTCTCTCTCTCTCTCTCTCTCTCTCTCTCTCTCTCTCCATACACACTAGCGCGCACACTCACACGCGCACACGAACAAACACACACACGCATTCATATTTTTATGTGTGTGTGTAAAAAAGTCTGGCTTGTCAGAACAAGCGAACACCGAGAATACATCATTTTTCTCAGAGGAACTTGGCGCGTGTTAGAAGTCGGGCAGTCTGCGTGTGACAGGTTGGAAAATGGATTTCAAGTAGTGTGTTACTCTTGCAATCCAACCACTTTTGGCTGTATGTAAACAACTATTACAGAACTGAAAATTTTCTGTAACATCGGCAAGCGTCATAAGAAACTGGTACGCCACTAGTCTAAGTTATTACACATTACAATAAGGACATAAGTTACAGAATAATACTATTACTATGAAGTGTTCCATATCTTTTATGTTATTGAAATAACATAATTTTTATAATAACTAAAACTATAATATAATAACTAACCCGATAAGTCGCGGTTTTTTTACTATCGTATTTCTGACTCTTTTATACTTCTGCTGTCTGTCACACCAACCTGCCTCTTACTTCAACTCTATTTGACCTTGCACTATTTTGAAGTCACATACGTTTGTAGCTTGACACGTGCTGCCCCTAATTATACAGCCGAAAGCTGTGCACGAGTAGTCTATGTTCCCTCGTTAAGCTCGGTGCCAACAATGCTTTACATTTCGAGCAACTTGCTGCGTATATAAAAAAAGGTATATACAATTTTCAAATGTAAAAAATTCAATTGTTTATTTTATCTAAACAAAAAAAATTATAATGGTATGGACACATGGAAAGAATGACACAGGAAATATTGCCAAGGAGAGTTATGGAATGGACCCCACCAGGAAAAAGGAAAAGAGGAAGACCACCTAACACCTGGATGGATGAAATTCAGACTATATGGAGGAAACGAGAAATTGAAGAAGACCTTTGGATGGACAAGCAGCAGTGGAGGATGAGAATTCAATCACTTCTGTAATCTTTGGTTCCCCAAAATGTGTAAACATTGTACAGCTGGATTAATAATAATAATAAATATAAACTTTTCACCTCATGACTATGAATTTATTTAAACAGGCAACTTCGAATTTATTTTAGGACCAGAACTTGGAAGCTGGTGAACACCGTGCCAGTTATCTTTTAAAACGTTACTCTGAAGATTGCATCCAATGGTGGCGCCGAAACGTCTATCGACAGCATTTAACCAGGGCCTAATACTCCGGTAGTAAGAACATTAACAGATATAAACATATAGTAACAGTGTTCACAAAGTCGCCTGCGTTGTGGTACGAATAATTTAAGAGATTTCTACGCCTTCCAGAGCCTGGTATATTACTATCTGGGCAACGAGAAAGCTTTGGGAGAATCACACAATACTGGCTTGGTATAAATAACGGTGTCTCTAAATGGGCCTGCCGCTGTACGCATGAGGTTGCGTATCGCTAATAAAGCGATCAGACGCGTTATAATCAACTTGACCTAGTGTGTTAGAACATCTGTAACTGGTGATTGTATTTATTTATTTTGGCAGTGTTAATTGGGTTAAATTTATTTTGTGTCACATTATCATGTGTTAGGGAACTGTAAACGTCAAGAGTTGTTGCATACTAGTTAGTGTCTTGTGTATTGAAAGTGGCATTTCTGTGAGTAGCTAATTCTCTGGTGTTCAATTACTTTATTTGGCTGTTTAAAGCCAACAAGGCGTGCTATCACCGTAACGGTATACGGCGGTGTAGCACATTCAGCTCAGGAAATAATAGAATAGTTATATAGCCTAGTTGAAGAGTTTAGTGTATGTGACTGGAAGAATGAGTATCATTTAGATAATGCAGGCTTTGGCTATTTTTACAGGCTTGGAACGATTTTTGGAAAACTGCGACGAGATGCAGAAGATAGGGAAAAACATATCTATTACAGCTTTTGTTGGGGAAATGGTCATATTTTAATTTAAAATTTACATAATTTCATTAACATTATTTTTCAGCGTTTAATGTAACACAGAGTCTTATTTGTGATTTGCGCAACAAACACTATTTAGTGGCATTTATTGAATTTAGTAATCTAATTTAATACACAACAATAGTGTCTGCGGTTTTAAGTAGTTGAATATAAATAATTAATAATTAATGTTTTCATTTAAATCTATAATGTAATTACATCAAATGTTAGTACATGCTGTGTTTTTTTTTAAATAATGACACTAATTTAATTATGTATGTACTATTATTCTTTACCGTTAAAACAAATATATTCAAATACTTTGTAGCACTCCAACACAGTATTGAACGGGCTGGAAGGAAACTCTCAAAGACACATACATTCAGTTATCCTATGCATATTCTAAGAAACTTCAAAAATTTAAATTTTAATCCTTCATCTCACTTCGCAGCCGAAAACAACTGCTCTTGTAGTGTCAATAAAACCATTTTAAATGGACAAAAAATACAAGAGTGCCCATAAATGTTACATAAATACTGTAAGGAGAAATACGTCCTGATCATGTAAAACGTTAGTAATCATATACCTTGCAACGAGACAAACATTCACACTATGGGGACATATTTACGATAAGCTTTAGTTGGTGTCCTGTCCAAAGAAATGTGAATGTGATAAACCACTATTGTTATCAGGATAAGTACTCCATGATAATGAAATTTAAGACGATTGTAAGCAATACAAAAACAGCAGTGCAGTGTAGTGTGAAAGTGAATAAGTGTTGTGAGCGTAACGAATTGTTTAAAGATAATTAACAGTAAGCCAATTGACAGACACACTATAAGTCATTTATACAAGTGTACAAATTAGAATACATATTAGTAACTAATTATTTTAATATTGAATACATTTTGAAAGAATTTATTCATTTGACAAAGTAATTAGAAACCAAACACATGCAGTTGAAAACACATGGTTTGGAAAGGTCTGTAAACCGGAAGTTAATGTCCACCAGCACCTGGTCGAGTTTCTCGTGAAATAAAAATGTTTTACTATTTCTTTTATGAATTTGCTAACTGCTATAATTTTTTATTGTTCGACTAAGCTTTTCGTCATTACTGACATCTTCAGGTCTTAAACAACTAAGACCTTCGTTGTTTAAGACCTGAAGATGTCAGTAATGACGAAAACCTTAGTCGAACAATAAAAAATTATAGCAGTTAGCAAATTCATAAAAGAAATAGTAAGGATGGCTGCTAATTTAAACAATACGAAGAAAAATGTTTTAACTTATAAAACTGACTTCATGTGCGTAGATCTACACAAGCACGGGTGAGTATGAGCTGTGAGTTCGACAGTCTATTACATTCTTTTATGTGGCAGTCTCTTGCAGTATCTAATAAGGAGCATCTATATCGTCGGGGGAGCGGCTGAATTACACCACGAAGTCAGGCACGGCGTTCGAGAGATCTTCAACGACCGATGGCTGTCAACGAGGGCTGCATCAGGAGCAACTTGGACGGACACAACGCCCACGAGGAACCCTGAGATCAGCATCCCGTCTTCAGAAGACGGCAGCTGGTGTGGAAGCAGAGCAGTCTCGCGTCATCGTCCGGACCGATCCAACTCAGCCCAACAAATTCAGAAAATTAGAATTATAAAACTGTTTATAAACTATAAAACAATCAAAAACTATAAAACTATCAAATATTTCAAGCTAATGACTAATGTTGAATTCATAATTTTTGCACATAACTATTAAAAAGGAATAATTAATAAATGGATTAATACACGCAAATAAAATTTATTTCTACAAGTGGAGTTGGGTACAAACCTATTACTTTGCAACACAGAAACACACACACACACACACACACACACACACACACACACACACACACACACACACACACACACAATATATGTATACATTGAAAACGAAAGAGAAAATGTAATAACGTAATCAGAATTTCGTAGAGCCTTGACGGGTCTTCTACTTAATTCTAGAAAGAAATAACGTTAATAACAAGTAACGTTAATAACGTATTTATTAATAAATAATGTAAAACGTTTATTCTGACGTCAGATTGCTCTATTACAGTGATCAGTATTTTTGTCATTATGCAAATATTTTACTAAATTAATGCTTCTCTCAAAACAGGTTTGGACAAGTACGTCTACATTGAACTACACTATATGATTCTCAGTGTTTTAGTACGGGTTTTTTGTCTATATTAATGTAATGCGCGCGTATATTGTCTTTACATATGCGCCGATCAAAGGCAACATATGCGTAAAGCAAGATCCAGCAACCTGCAACAAACGTGACCTTCACGACATTATCTCTGATGGATTTCCGAGAATCCAAGTTTAAAATTTGTAACTTTCTTGTACATCTTAAAAATATCTTTATATAATAATGAAACTTTCAACTTGTGAACTTACTTGTCTTTTCTTGTCGAACCCGTTTCGGCGTGGTGTTCGCCTTCGTCAGCTTTGAGACAGACTGCCATTAATTTGTAACGGTTTTTACTTGGAAGGTATAGTGGGGGTGGTGTGTGGAGGAAGGGGATTGGCGCGTGGATGCAAATTATTTTTAGTTTTTTGTATAATTGTGTCAAAAAGTGTATGTGATTTATACTGTAATTGGTCGTTAAGTATGTTGTTTGGTTGTGTTGTGTGGTGTTTGTATATTTCATATTGTTCTGCTGTGTTAAGTTTTCGACCTTTGGGTAAGTAGTGTAATATTTCAAGATTAGTATCTACGTTGGTGTAGCTGTGGTTTTTTGTGTGTATGTGTGTAGAAACTATTGCAGTTATTATAATTTAATTTGTAAACACCTGTTTTGTTGTATTTGTCTATGTCCGTATTTGTATCATTGATGTGTTTTTTGATGGTATTGTTAGTTCTGTATGCTATTTTGTACTTGTGTTTTCTAAATGTGTTGGCGAGTTTGTGTGTGTTGGTGTTATGGTATGTGTTTCTACATAGGCCAGACGGGAAGATCTTTTTCATCCCGTTACTCTGAACACCTAAAAGCTTTATCCAACAAAATATATATTCCGTGTTTTCCACACACATACACACAAAAAACCACAGCTACACCAACATAGATACTAATCTTGAAATATCACACTACTTACCCAAAGGTCGAAAACTTAACACAGCAGAACAATATGAAATATACAAACACCACACAACACAACCAAACAACATACTTAACGACCAATTACAGTATAAATCACATACACTTTTTGACACAATTATACAAAAGCTAAAAATAATTTGGATCCCCGCGGCAATCCCCTTCCTCCACACACCACCCCCAATATACCTTCCAAGTAAAAACCGTTACAAATTAATGGCAGTCTGTCTCAAAGCTGACGAAGGCGAACACCACGCCGAAACGCGTTCGACAAGAAAAGAAAGTATAACAAGTTGAAAGTTTCATTATTATATTAAGTGTAGTACTGTGAAAAAAGATGATGAACAATCAAGACAACTAAAAATATCTGTTTTACTAAGTTTCCAGTAGCTAAGTAATAACCCAACGTACTCCATAACAGGATGGCTATCAGTAATGTAAAGTTACTTGTTTAGAGCATAAATATTTGAGGTAAAATGAATAAATTACAAGATTACAGAAAATGTAGGTCCCATACGCTGTGTTAGCGCACAGCTGTTTATGCGGTAGTTATTATGTGGTGCAAATTTATTAACACTTGTGTATAAATTTATATTCTTTTCGCAGTAGTGTGTGTAATGTAAGTATATATGTAGTATGTATGTTTTGATTAGAAAATAATGTTTAGTGTGGCACTTTACACTGTTAACTTTTGCACTATAAATATAGATACAAAAACATATATTTTCTTTAAATTAAGAAACATTGTTGCAATACAAAACATTTAAAATTGTTTGAGATTTTCTATCCGTAAAACCAAATTAACATCAGATTGTAATTGTTTTAATAACATACTTCAGAAACAAATGGTAGCTGCGATGAGGGAGGGAGTATTTATATCCCTGACTGTACTATACAATATTAGAGTGCGGAGCACAAAGGAAGGCGAGAGCTGCCAACTGGGCAGAGGCAAGTGCATAGTATCACGTGATGTGATAGCAGCCAGTAAGAGCCAGTCAATCGTTTCGCTTACTGGCTGTCGCAGTGTTACACTCTGTCTCTCTCTGCGCAATGCGCTTTCACTTTTCGCCTTTATATGTGCTCCCGAGTACTATTTACTATTTTATAGTGACCGTGGAAAGGCTGCCGCCTCCTTCCGTTAGAAGTGTTTGCTGTTAAGTAAACACATTTATTTTGCACAATAATTGTAACGGAAAATTTGACCTATTTATAATTTTAATAAATAAGATATGCTGAAAATAGAAATAAGGGTGTGTTTGAGAAAACAGAGAGGCATGTAGACGCTAGAAAGCGAGGTGGCAATAAATGTGAAAAAGAATTACTTGCTAAAAGCTCGATAATGCATGTACTGTATGTTGAGGCACGATTTGGGACACTACTGTCATAAACTGTATTATGTTTCAGATAGTAAGGGTGTTTACTAAACGTTGTAAAACCTAAGTGCATATAACAATAGCTGGCGTGGGAAAGCGATCTTGTTGTGCGAGAGAGATAGAAAGAGACGCTACTTTCTGTAAACACGTGTGCACGAAAAAACGTTCGGCGAATTAGAAAAAGCGTCATACGCTACGCGGGAAGTTTTAGTTAAGCGGATTGGTTGAATTCGTATTTAGCGGTAGTTTGGACCTATCGGAGCGTTTTGTTGTAGTTCGTAAGTAAGGGAAATTTGAGGCATGTATATATTGTGAACTTAGAGGAAATAAGGGCAGTCTTCTTAATATCGGCAGAATTATACGGAGAGACTCGTGTACGTTGTTGTGCGTCAAATAATATAGATATTTTAATAATTAACGGAAAGAATCAGAAAACTTCTCAGAATAACAAAGTACGGGAACACTGTAATTATTAATATTGAAGTTATAAAGCAAGTTTCATAAATCATAATAATTCAAAGAGTGTATAATCAAAGTCCATAATAAACAATAATAAATAATAAATACATACGAAGTTCTGTTAATTCTTTACGTGGCGGTAATTCGCGGAAGGAGGCGTTGGAGTTCGAAAGAAAGTTGTGACGGTATAAATTAGTCGGGCCAAACGCGACGTGAAGTGAGTTATATGCACTTAAGTTATATTTTGTCATCTTTGTGTCCAGTGTAATTTTACAACATAGTTAGAGGTATAATCCATATGTTAGTGTAGTGCACTTGTGATAAAGTGAATTGTGCAAGTTTAACCAGAATCAACACGACGACGGCTACTGACGAACCACCGATCTACGATAGCTTCAGGACCACGCACTTTGGAAGGATTTATGCAATTAAAGAATACTGAACATTTAAATTATATATTTTTGATAAATAAACATATATGTTGTTATGCAACATAGTGACTCAATCTGTCATAAAGACTCACTGCTAGTTAATCATATTTAAATTTGTTCAATAAGTAATTCAATTCATATAAGAAGATTTTAATTTTGTAGTGTATAAATACAAATTGTCATTAAAGTGATTATCATACTTTAATTTATGTTTATTATTACTGGCGCCCTGAGGTAAATCAAGAGTCGGTACACTAGAATAAGTACCATAAACTATTATAGAAATTATTATATAACATATTTGATAAAGATAGTTTGTGATCTTATTTTTCACATGCTCATAGGCCAACATAATTTTCAAATCAATAATTTTAACTCTTTCACAAAGCCCTAGCAAGAAGTGTATTAAATAATATCATTCATACCAGACTCTTGGCGTAGTGGTTATTGGCTTATTTTTGTGCTAGTTTATTGTTTCTGTATTCTGTTTTTGTGCTAGATGCAGTCGTAGACCAGTATATTAATTTTGATTTGTCATCAGGGATTTGTGATATATGTCGGATTGTAAAATTCGGTTGAAACAAAGGTTATACATTTTATGATTGGTTACACTACAATTGACACTTTGTTGTTTGCGGACGATTAGGCTATTCTGATAGATTTCAGATAGGGATAAATTTGTTAAATCGAATCTGCAAAGATTCTGGATTGCAGATATCCAAACGTAAGACTAAGGGGATGCCTTTTTGTGGGACTGATCCCGTACGGGAAAATATTGTTATAGATGGTACTGTCCTGGATTAAGTTAGCCATTTTGAATGCCTGGCGTACAATGTGTCTTATAACGCATGTAACGACGTTGTGAATAAGTTACATAAGTTCAACCTTATGTGCGGGACCATTGAGCTAACCCTTAAGTCAGCAAGTTAAGGAACACGCCTAAAATTCTACAAGGTGACGGCTCTTCCCACACTTCTTTATGTGTTTGAGAATAGGACTTTAACGAAAGGCCAGGTTAGTCGTATCCAAGCAGCTGAAATGGGATTTCTCAGGCTCATGGCTGGGTATACTCTCCATGATCATATAAGAAACACAGATATACGGCAGGAACTAAATATTATGAGTATACTCAACAGGATCGCACAGTATCGGCTGAATTGGTGAGAACATCTTTGCCGAATGGATGACTGCCGCATCCCCAAATAACTGTGGAACTATACGCCGAGGGGACGGAAAATGTGTGACGTCCGAGGAAGCGCTGGAGTGACCAACTCTAATCTTTGCCTATTTGAGACCGGAACAAATCATCCTTGGTTTAATCCGTGAAGATGATGACAAAGGTTATAAACAGTTTAAAGGTTTCTTCCTTCATTGCGCTTACATAGTACAGTAATACAAGGCATGTGTTTGTGCATCCGCCGTATATAATTCTACTCCATTATAAGACGCATATAATATTATTGTTAAAAATGTTTATCATTATCTAGGTCTGTGTACCTGACATAATTAAAACTGTCTTATTTCAACGTAGCCTATTTTCCGCGTTTACAGACGTTAAGTGAAACGCTGAATAATTAAAATTTATACTCGAATAAACACAGTTCAACTTATAATCTTGTTTAATGAATTTCAAAAAACAAAATAATATAAGGTTGCATAGACATAATATAACGCTTACAACAAAGATAAACACATTTTTATCTACTTCTAGATGGTTTTAATGTTGCTTGAATTAGTTGAAATTGTTTTCATAAATATTTGGACACAAAATCTTCATAATAGCTGCAGTAAATACAACTTATTATGAAGGATTTAAATGAAGGTAGGTCACTAACCATTCTACCATTCTCAATAAACATATTGTTATGACTCGTCGTACGGTACAGTGGGAAACAAAATAAAGTCACCAATTAAGTCATTAGTCACCAGTTATAATTAATTACAATTAACAGCTAGAAATCAACAAGATTATACTTGTACAATAATTCAAGTTAAATTTTTACACACGCAACAATAATGTCAAGTTATAGAGTCCCGCACAATAATAATTTTTCACTAATAACCCTTGAACGCACTGAGTAATCGCCCGACGTAAACTGACTCCAGTGACCGTCGCTGGATGCTTATATTTATACCATAATAATGTCAAGTTATAGAGTCCTGCACAATAATAATTTTTCACTAATAACCCTTGAATGCAGTCAGTAATCGCCCGACATAAACTGACTCCAGTGACCGTCGCTGGATGCTTATATTTATACCCCGCTGAGATGCCAGAATAATCGATCACTTTCTGGATCGACGTGTCGAGCAAACTTCGTATTACAAGTGCTCTTAGAATTTACTAGAAACAGTGTCGATGTCTGGCCTTGAACACAGTGCGTTGACAGGTACGGTCTGGAACAGACTCGATTGTTGACACATGATAAGTGTCACGTAATTGTCTTTCATCTCATGTACGCACACAAAAATTTGCAGCTCGGCTAACCGAGAAACGCGAACAACGACACTAGGAACATTCTCAAGGAGTAGAAATTATGAACATTCTCCATTGTTCAAGAATGTTCCTAATTTCGTAACAATATTTTAAAATTTTGTATGTGTGGTTCAACAACCTATGTTTCATCTTTATGATATCATAATGTACACGTGGCTAGAACTTTATAAAAAACTAATTAGTATAACTGTCAGAATACAATAAATTTTTTTCTTTAGTAACAACTGACTAGGGACAGATGTTAACCGACAAACTCTCCTGTAATTTGACGCTTGAGTGCTTCACGCCTCTCTGATTGCTTCCGACTTGTACTCAAATAGCGTTCAAATTATTACATTCACCATAGGTAATCCAGTATAAAGTATTGCAATATACTATAATACTAGCAACTAATTTGCTGTATTACATTTCGATTATATAATTTTTTTATAAAATTGATTCGTTGTTTTAGTTTCTGTGTATTCATTTTTACTTCTAACCTGAATCTGTCACTCCTTCAATTTGACACTCCTGTACACAGATCATCGTAATATTTCTTCGTCATTTTATTGCGCTACAACTAACTATACCGTTACTTATATACCAATTTGTAATACAGTAGAATTAAATACCAGTCAAAATTTGAATTGACAACTGAATAAAAAATTATATTCATAACTCAATGATTCTCGTAAGCACTATTTACAATATGTGCAAACATTTGGTATTATTATCGTTGTACGAAGGCTTACTCAGCCGGTGTCATTTAGATTAAAATTAACTCCCAAGCTGTTTGGACGTGGCCCCAAGATTTCCGACATAACCAATTACTGACTCGAGTATTTCTTGTAACACTAACTTGTTACAGTACTCTGTTATATAGCCAATCTCCCGCAAACGTATAACCACACCTAATATATTACACACACACACACACACACACACACACACACACACACACACACACACACACACACACACACATGTAATTATTCTGCAAATAGCTTTTATTATTTTGTTAATAGTTTCAATTAACCTGACGCACGTTTCGTCGACTGTACAAGTATCTTCAGAGGTTTCAAAACGAATTAAAAAGTAATAGATTTTGTTTAAATTTTAATATAAAATAACACATTACAGATTTAATTTTGATTCTTTAAATGTTTATTTGTTTACACAACAGTTTTGACTGTTATATTAGAAATGTTACTTTGTATATTTATATTATTTATTTAAATAAATTTATGATTTTAAATGGAGTTTCTTCTTCCTTAAATAAACTGGTATTGTTCCAAATATTTATTTGCTTGAACTCTCTGTATGTTGTTATTTCATTTCATATTTCGAATGTCTGGAAATTTATGTTTATAATTATTATATTAGTATTATTATTATTATTGTTACTATTTAATTTAGATGACTAAATTATATTTGTAAATATTTGTTTTTAAAAATGCATTGTGATCTCAATGAATATATGGAGTAATATTTTCTTTGTCTAACGTAAAATTTATTGCAATATATTTTGCATATTTTAATTTTTATTTTCAATACTAGATTTGGTTTTAGGTATTCTTTAATTAAAACAATATTATCTGTATTTTTTAGTTATATTGGGGAAGTAATGGCTGTATGTTTTATGTTATCATTAATTGGTGAATTTTTAGGTGTAATGTTATTAGGGGTTTACGTTTTATTTTATTTCCTAATTTGTTGATAGTTTTTATTTTGGGTCCATTTTCAATTGCTACCTGTCTAATAATATTGTTTTCTTTGCTTCTTTCTTTGTCATTTAATGGGATCCTAAGAATTAGGTATATCATTGATTAAATATTGCCACTTTATGATGGGGTGGATGGTTAGACTTACTTGGTATTATTAAATTAGTTTGTAAAGATTTTCTGTATATTGAACATTGAAAATCTGTAAAAATTTTGTTTATTGTTTTGTCTAAATATTTAAATTTATTATTAGCTTTGTTTTCTAATATAAATTTTGATTTGAAATATAAATTAATTACTCACTTGAATATATTGGTTATTATTATCCCATTATTTTGGTACATGTAGAGAGCATCATCAGCGTATGTAAAATAAAATCCTAATGGGTCGTTCGATTTTATTGTATTTTTATATTATTATTCGATTATATTATTATTTTTATTTCATAGAGTCTTGTATAAAGATTTCTGATATCTGCTATTATAGCTGGGGTTGGGACTCCCTTAGCAAAGCCATCTATTTCGTAATATAGTTTATTACTATATTGAAAATGATTTTGGTTTAAAATAATTTTTAAAGTGTTGCTTAATGTGTGTGTCATTTTCATTATTTGTTTGCTGTTTATTTATATAAAAAAAAATTATATTTTCGTCAATGGGAACGTTTGTATACATACTGATATGTCAAAGCAATACAATGATACATTGCTAATACATTATGTTTGTTAAGATTACAATAATATAAACACTACTGAAGTATTGTAAATAAAATAATAGAAAGTATACGTATTATTGTTTACAAAAACACATTAAAAGATTAACGTTGTTTATTGTTAGTCATTAAATAACGAATGTAATATGAGGGGATTTGAATACAAGAGTGGACGTGGTGATTAACAAATGTTATCGGTCGTACACAGATTTTATTAATTAACAAAAATACGTCTAATAAGGTGCGTGTGGAAAATTCGTGAACACTTCCGGTTGCTTACATTTAACTTACTCTGGAAGGAAAAGTCAAAAAGGTTTTTCCCAGTACCTACAGCTCCGAGAATGAAACTAATGACGTTTTCTAGTGTGTTGACAAAGGACAATGAATTTAAAGCAGAGATTGCACTACTGGCGCCGGCTGTACAACAAACACAAGAATTAATCTTCTCCTTTCGCTCCGCGCTTTGCCAGTGTATAAAAGCGAGTATCTTATTGTAAAGCATGTGTTCCAGTAGAACAATCGTCATTTAAGTAAACAGAAAAGCAGCTTCTGTAGTGACGTAAATTAAATTCTCTTTACTACGCTTCCCTTTCTATGCACTATATACAGTTCCACGATAGTTGATACTCATCTGCAAACAGCTGTTCTGTTCCGTTCAAACACGACTGCAACTGATAACAGTTCGCAAGCTTTGACAATACTTCCACGTCGATGCGAACTGCAAACAAAATTGCATAATATATTACCGTATAGAAATACGCAATTAACGTCTTCCACTGTATGTCCTTAATAATAAACGCCTCATGTTATATCACAGTAATTCTTAATTGTTCCGCATTGATTCATCAAATTACAGACAGGTAACAGTAGTCTGTTAATGGTGCAGACATACCCCTTATAGACACGTAATTATAACTTAAATGATACAAAACAATAATATATCTCCATTGCGACATTAGTAGTAGTAGTAGTAGTTTTTATGAGGACAGATGGCAAATTTGCTGTCCAAATGTCCGGAAAGTCCACACTTCCGGGGTGTCGGTTTAAGCATTTCGAATATTTTATACCCAACCCACTAAATAATGACCTTCCTATCCTATTCTATGACACTAACCTGGAACTGTTTGCCATTGCACTTTGGGTTAGGCATATTGTTCTTCAGCCCTAGATCTCGCATTTGACTACCTATTTTCCAATAATTTATTGTCCAAATCTATCACTTCCGCCAAGCATGCCACACAGTTCCAGGTATCCTCCCCTTTAAGCAACCCTTCAACGATGTTATCCGCGGAGATCTCCTACCTAATATCATCTTGCAACGATCTTCTACGTTGCTCCAATCTGTCGCAGACGAAGAATGTATGACTGGAATGGTCCGCAGCTCCCGGGAAATACAGGGACCCTGGTAACCCGACCTCTCCAGCTTTGTTCAAGTAAGATTGAAAATACCCGTATCTAGTCAGAAACTAGGTGAGGTAATAGTCGATATTCCCATGCTTCTTCTCAGCAAAAGACTGCACCTGCTTGATGATGAGCCTTTTTGTCAAACGACCTCGCTCTTCTTTCTGCCAACCTCTCTGCCAGCTCTCCAACATTAGGCTTTGTGCCTCTCGGTGTGCAGCTTCACATTTACTGCTTCTTCTTCCGAAAGACGCTCTTACGTTTATTGGCGAGAAGGTGAATCGACATCACTCCGGGAACGACCAAGACAGCCAGCTCGGAAATCGTGCGGTAGGCCGATGCAATTCGAAAAGCACTTCGTCTTTGGACCTGGGATAGTTTCTTCCTGTAAATCTAACGATTCAGGGAGTCCGCCCATACTTCCGCTCCGTACAGCAGGACTGACTGGACAGCTGCCACCCAAAATCTTCTTCTAGTTGACTTCGAACCGCCGATTTTACCATGAGACAATTACGCGCCATCATTTCCGTAGCCGCTTTGTCCACCGTACTCCTAATTTGTTCAGAAAAGGTCAACTTAGGGTCGATCATCACTCGAAGGTACTTCCCCACTGGCTTTCACTCGACCACTTCATCTCTGACTCGTACAGCGATTACAGTGGGAATTCTCTTCTTAGTCACGTCCACACGACTTCCATCTTGCTGAGGGCTAACGTCACCCCGTGCGATATCATCCAATTCTTAACTAATCACATCAACCTACTGAGCCTCATCTGGGCCTGGTTGATGGTACGAGCAGGGACAAGCGCCGCCACGTCATTGGCGTACTCCACTCTTCCGACATCTCCATCCCCAGCAGGCTGTCATAGGATGTGTTCCAGATATCCGGTCGAAAGGCTAAACACTGGCCCGCCCCGGCTGTAACAGCCATCCGCCGCTGTCCTTCCTGCGTTCTATAAAGCAGCGCTCTGTCCCGGAAGTAATTGTCCACCATCCGTACCAGGTACCTCGGGCACGCAAAGTCTGGTCCAAATCATCCAACATGTCGCTCCACCTCACGGAGTTGAACGCATTTTTAACGTCCAGATTTACCACCAGCATAACCCTTTGCGAGAAATGGTTGTGGTCCTCCGTTCTTCTGACGGCCTCCCTGTACTGCGTCCACCGTCGGTCTTCCCGACTTAAAGCCGAACCGTTTCTCCTGGAGATCTCCTGTCGTTATGATCGCCGTTGCCAGTCTTGTCCTGATGACTTTCTCAAGTAACTTTCCAGCCGTGTCTAACATACAAAGGGATCGGTACGAAGGAGTCACCTTTTTTACCTGACGATCAGCACCAGGCGTGCTGTCTTCCAGCGAACGTAGAACATTCCCGATGTCAACACGGTCTTCAGTAACAACTCTGCCTTCTGACGAAAGACCGCTTTCAGCACGTACCTGGGGATTCTATAAGGGCCTGGTGCTTTCCTGCCTTTCATCGTCCTGATTGCTAGCTCTAACGTTTCTGCTGCAAAATTAGGAAATCTCCGACGTTCTAAGAATCGGTCCCGTCTGTCTCCGGGTGGGTGGAGAAGAGATGTGGCGAAGGGGAAATGTGTAGCTTGCATGGAGTAATAAACAAGCTTTTCGGTTCATTAATAAAAATCAGCTTTTGAAATCTTAAAAAGTAAAATGTAGTTTAAATAAATTACGTTTGGTTTGTTTCACAGATTTTATAATCTATCTAATACACATTGTTTAACTACTGTTGTAAAGTTGTAATCTAATATTAATATTACAGAAAATTAAAACATAATTTTCATAGTACACGTAACATGAATATGGTTTTGCAACGTGAAGAAAACTTTAGGCTACATTTTCTTCAATTCTTTGTTATTGACGTGTCAAGTGTCAAGAAAATTGAGTGCACGTCAGAAAATATTGCAAATAGTAAATATATGCACACATATTTGTAAAAAATAAAGAAAGTTATTAAATGAATGTTCATCTGGATAGGAGAACTACGCTTGCAAGTCAGTATGTGATTGGTGGGGAAAGTTGTGGCAAAGCATGGTGTTACTGAATTACGGAACATAATCTATAGTCGAGTATGGTAACTTTGTTGCACGAACGACCTAATACAAAAGCTATTTAATCTATATTCAGACTGTATATTTAATATTGCTACAAGTTGCCGTTTCTGTTTTCCTTTTATACAAACATGGATACTGCCATTGATTTTATTATAGACTGCCGCAGCATGTTTCTTTAAAACGCCGTATTCTTTTTTAAAAACAGGTATTGACATTTTATAGCAATAAGGAGACAAAAAAGCTACTTAATTTTTAATTTATGATAAAATAATTTCAAAAATTTAAGTATAAATACAAACAGCAAATCGTACTTATTATCTTCACTATATGGGATAGGCAAGGTGGTGCCTGTTCCGCCTTTAAAAATCCTCCAGCCTGGATCTACCTGTATCTTATAGGTTTGTATTCCCAGACTCATTTTGCCAATCTTGAATCTGACATTATATTTAAATGTTCTTTCCACCATTGTTTGTAATATTTAAATTTTTAATTCAAGCTAAAACTTGTAATTCTTCTCTTATAGCCTCATTTCTTATACGTCTACTTAAGAACACATTTTACCCACTAAGAATGCCATTTCCAAGGCCTGTATTTTCCTGTCTTGTTTTTAGTTGTTGTTCATAACTCACACCCAAGGAGCAGTGTCAACCCTGCCATAACTTTTTAAAACGTTTGTATATCAACGGTTTTTTGAATATTGCAAATAAAATTAATTGTGTATTAAAATCTTAAAATATAAAATTCAAAATATTCTCTTTTATAAGGTTACACTCTGAAAACATAACATACCTTTGTTATTCAGCACTCATTAATAACATATAGTCATGACTATCTAAACATATATGCTGAAGAAATTATAAAATCATTTTATCTTACTTGAGTGTCTGACACTGAATCATGATTAAAATTTGAATTCATTGCAAATCATTTATAAAAGTAATATTAATTTCATCAAAAAAATTTGAATGTTTGCAATTATTATTTTAATAAAAATAATATTTACTTTAAGAATAATTACTTTTTTACACCCAATTTCAAAATTAAACAGAATAAAATTAGTTTTAACACCGACTTATATACGTTGTAATTAAACCAATTACAAATAAAAGATAAATATTGATGTATAACGTGTTGATAATAAAAATTTTTTGTTAGTTATAAAATTTTTTGTATAATTAATTTAATAATTTAATTAATTAATTAATTAATTAATTGATAATTAGTTTGATTATTAATAATAATAATTAATTGTATGTTTTCCAATTACCTTCGATTAAATAAATGAGATTTTGTGTTTTGAAAATATTTGTTTCTATAGATAATCTATTTATGTTGTTGGATCTATTATCCTCTCTTCTATTATCCTCTTTGCTGTTCTTCTTCTTCCTTCTGGTATATTTCTTGAACGACTCTAAATAATTTTTAGAAGAAATAAATAACTAGTATTTACTATATAAAAAATATAAACGCTTGTAACTGAATAATTATGATGTTTATTTATTAACATTTAAAATTATGCGCCATTCTGATGCGCGTGGACCAGGCTTTAGTTGAGCTCCGCTAGGGTCGCTAGTGAACAAAATGACAAAGTACATGTTTACAAAATTAATTATTTCGGATTCTTTTAACTGTCGAAATGGTCAGAGAGGGCAAGGAACAAGATGCAATGCTTACAACTATTTTAAAATAAATTATTATTGCTGAAAAAATAACAGTATTATTAAAATTGTCAATTTATTAAAATAAAATTGAACCATTCGTAGAATGACGTCACTGACTCGGGAAGGCGGTGTCCCGTCGCTGGAAGTAAATCCAGTATGGCCGTCGTCACCTCGACTTCTACGATGTAATGCCGACGTGATGTTGGATTTTCTCCCTCAGAAATAAATGAGAATTCCTTTCTCTGCGAAGTTGTAGTATCCCTGGAAAATAGTGTGAAGTGTTCTTCCTTCTTCGGCGGTGTCGTTCTGTGATTGTTTGTTGGTGCAGTGTTCTGTGTTCAAATATGTTGAATTCGTGTCCAGTTAATATGGTTTGAAATTTTCTCAAAATGGTGGTTGCTTTCTCGTTCTCGTAACTGGTATTATTATTGTAGTTGTTCTGGATTAGTTTGGTGTTAATTATCAAATGTTGGTGTTAGATTTCCTTTGGTAACCTCTGTTACACTTTTTGAGGTTGCACTCAATGTTTTTTCACTAATTTATATTTTTTGGTCTTCCGTCAGTAATTTCTGAACTGTTCACACTAACGATTAACAATAGACTGATGACTGAAAGTCGTCGTTTTTGGGTAATTTATAAAATGTCTTTTTCCTCTTCCCATTGTCTTTTTATAAATTTACATGTCTTGGATTTGATTTCAACTCCTAAACATACATAACAAGTTTTCCTATTTATTGCTGTAACTCAAGTATTTATTAATTTTACGAAAATCTAACTATTCAGCAATATTCTTAAGTTAATTTTATATAATTTGATATATAACTGGGTCTATTTTAAGTTCAGGTAAGCCTAAAATTTACAATTTTTGATATTTATTGTAGGCCTCATATTTTTTACAAATTTAGTATTTAAATGGTTTACAAGTGTTTTATGTTAATATTTCCATGAAATAATATTACTCACTCCATAATTATTGCTGGTTGTTAATAATTTGTTGTTATAATACACCAATATTGATTAATTTACTTTTTATTTGAGTTGAGTACTCTTTAGGCCTAGTTTTACTTATTTCCAAATAAAGTTAATTTTCTTCTTTTGTCTTTACATTTGTTATTATTTGTATCTTTACTGATTACATTTTCATATTTTTGTGTGGTATGGACTAGATTCTATTCATTATATTATGTAGTTTGATTGAATTTATTTATTTGAGTTTGACTCTATGATAGATGATTTTGATTCACAATGCTGGTTTGTTTTTCTATTGTGGTGTGTTAGTTAGTTTGCCTTATACTTTTTATATGGTTTACAATTTAATAAAAAAAATATACAACATTCCTATTACCTACTTGCCTTCTCTGCTTTCACAAACTTGAAAATTATTTAACATTATTTTGAATACCATAGAACACCTTATTATCTACTAATTTTTTTTTATATATCCCTTAATTATGATAAAAATATCTTATGCCTATTCTCCTTAACTGTCTTATTTAATTATAACAAAATACCTTATCTATTATCTTATTTATCTAATATATAATTTTATTAACAAAAAATAAAAACATCTTATTATTAGTCATACTCTCAGTTATGAACTGTCCTTTGGTATTTATGTCCTTCTTATAACTTATTTAACTGTAATTAAAACATCTTATTAGTAATAATATTTCTTATATATAATTTTAAACACTCTCATTACTAATAATATTGTCAGTCATTAGGCTGTCTTTGATTCTTATGTTTTTTCTAGTATCATTCTACACTCATGGTAGTCCTTTTAAATCATTTTTTTCAACTCCTTCATTGAATATTTTTTATAGATTTTTTAACTGGGTTGTTCACTACACTCACTGTAGTTTCTAACTTTTATTATATCACTTCACTTTATATTTTCTACACTATGGTAGTCTTTTTAGTGGTTTCTACACTATGGTAGTCTTTTGGTTTGCTTTTACATTAGACTTATACTTAGTTTACAATTTAGTTTTAATTGTATTGTATCCTGTAACTTGAGTTACTGGGTCTAACATATATGGGGTTTCAATTTAGTTTCAATTGGGTATGTATTCCTTTATCAACATTTTGGGAATAGCTCTTTTTATTTCTGTTCTTTTTAGGAACCTTGACATATTTTGTCTCTTCTTTCTCATTATATAAGTAAATTTCCTCCTCTTGCGTTTTCAAGTCTTTGTGGCATTAATTCAATGCATCTTATTTGAATATTCGGTTTCATTTAATGTTTATTTACAGCTCTTTGTTAACTTGTTATTGGTTTCGTGTCTTGGGGTTTTCTGGTTCTTGACTTAATAATTTTCCCCTTATTAAAATTGTGTTTACCTTTTTATCTTTTTTTTTCTTTCTTTCCTTTTTACTGCTCCCCCAACCTACTGGGTATTCTGCTGTTTTATTGGGTTTTTATATAGTTGGTTATTCGTATATGGACCAAGAGTTTTCTTTGTTATTTAGTTTGATTTTATTAACATTTTATCGACTTAATGTACAGTTTCTTTAGTTTAATCTTTAACCATTTATTGTTCTCACTCACTATTAACATTTTCTTCTTTATTCATGTTGTACTAAGTTAAAAATTTAATGTGATAATTCTGTTATGCTACAACGTCTATTACTCTGAATACTTATATCCCTACTATTTAGATTTAAATCTTTATATTAATTTCTCTCATATTCCGTTCTTTATGAGTTCTTTGTTTAACACAAAAATATAATTGTTTATTTGTCAAATGCGTATTGTTGCACTTGCGTGTGTACGCGCGCGCACGCGAGCGTGTGTTTCCTGAATGATGACAATGACAATAATGATAATTATGACTCTTTCTCAGCTTTCTATAGCCTGTTGTTGATGGTGGTACTGCGCCCCTACATCAACCTTGGTGTGTTGCACATGATGGTGATGATGATGATGATGAGTTGAAGTCGATTAGCTATGAACATAGTGTCCACGTGTGAAGCTTCGTGGCGTCTGTTCCTCGTCCAAAATTGGCAGTGGTATTTATAGTAGACAGCAATCTGACATGTCTGTAAAATTTTTTGACACGTACAAGTTGGTTAATTTGTGTGTAGCGACCCTTTTTAACTGATCACTTTTTAGTCTATTTTCGCGATACCATAATCCTGATCTGTAGGCGAGTGGTGCCATTGTCTTCGTAGTTTTTCACTAGTCATTTACATATAAGACACTTGTTAATTACTAGCAAATTTTGGTAGTAATTAATTTTAATTTGTATGACGTCTTTATTGTTGCACTTATCTGCAACAATTTTTTGCATCACCATGCGCGTTTAAATGTCCTTATTCTATTGATGTTGTTAGAATTGTGATATGTCTTTTGTAACAGGTAAAAAACACATTTACTAATTAATTTTAATCATGTCAATGCCTGATTTAATAACGCAAACCAACAATTCACACATACACAGACATCTCCCCTAACGCAGTACAATGCAGCTTGGTACAGGTTCACACACACAGACACTCATACATACGACTCACTGTAACAATTCCGTCAGGGAGGTGTACACTTTCGACATGCTTCCGCATGTACACGCTTGTATTTTACGCACTAAATGTTTTAAAACTATTTATTCTCCTCTGTTTAGAGTACTTATTTACAAAACACTGCCCTGAGTATATGCAAATATATGTATTGTTGTAATGTACAATACGTGTTATTTATAAACTCTTCACACCTTTAAACTTTCGAAAATTAAGAACAACATTAGCTCCAAGAACACTTCAGCACAACGCACCTCAACACGTGTGATAGAGCGTAGCTTTTCATCGTACCCACATACGTTACATAAAACGAATAACGAGGAAATACCAAATGTTTGTAAAACAATCAACTGGAGTGCAGCATGAATAACATCGCAACTAACGCTGTATATCGGCAATACAAAAGTAGTTGAAAACGCACATATAGGCCTAAGTGAAAACTGAATTTGGCCCATCTGAGAAAAAACGTATATAGACGTAATTGATATCTTCAAATAAATTCACTTAAAGCGTATATTGTACTGCAATATTGTACATATTGTAAACGAAACTTTCAGTTACAATTCAAAAAAACCTCTGGTGATACAGAATAACTTCTGTAAAAAATGGGTCAGGTGAAAGTAAACCTACTTGCAGTGTATTTATTTGAAGATATTACATAGGAGACCTGCAGGTTACTAACAAAGAAATAATATACGTAATTACTGATTAATGGGTTACTGATTAAAGGGGTACTGATTCAAAGTATAAGGGCAAAACAATTATAAGAAATTACAACTATAGTAATTACTCTAATATTAAAACTTGTAAGCAAGAATGGAAAAATGGCATGGTAGGAACGGAGGACGAAGACCTGCCAAAACAGATCGTACTTTTTAGACATACAGGAACGATAAGGCCGAAAAGAAGACACGAGTTGATAAATAAATTGCAACGTTTTAATGCGTTAGATAGTAGAAGAAGACAAAGAAGAAGAAGTTAATACAAAGTTCGGTGTTTTTTCAGGTTAAAGCAGTATTAAATAAGACTAACTACAAAATTCTACACTTAAGAAACACGTAAGGGCAAATTAAAGGCATTGTTTCTCTACTTAGACGACTATAACATAAATACTAGTGAAAAAGTTTTTAAATTATTAGTTTATTTCTTTTGCTGAAGCTAAGGCAAACAAATTGAAAATTTTTAGTTAAAAAAGGCTAATAAGATAGTACACTGAGACATGTATGTGTGTGTGTGTGTGTGTGTGTGTGTGTGTGTGTGTGTGTGTGTGTGTGTGTGTGTGTGTGTGTAATGATATATAATGTGACAGTTAAAAATTTTATGGGAACATTGTAAATTATGTACGAGAAATATATTCTTATATAAATACCAAATACTATTTATTATTAAAAAATATATATATATACATTTATATATATTTAAATCATGCTTCAGTTATCAAGTTTTTGAAATATTAAGTTACAGACGAGAAAAAGAATTTAATGTAATCAAATTCGTTAGCACAGAAGTTAATTTTTCTTTGATTAAATTATCTACTTTGATTTATGACTGTATTCATATGACACGTTTGAGTTTTGACGCAACTACTGTAAAATTAAACAGACATGAAGCAGCGCGCAGGTTGTAGTGGGGAGAAGTCGGGAGCGGTGAAAGCCACGAGAGAGGATAATGTCTACTAACGCAGTTGAAAATATTGGTCTACTCTTTGAATTGTGAATAAGACGCACATATGACATGAGTAATCTATTTTGAGACGGATTAACTTTTTATACCTAATGTGCCGAAGTTACACTTCTTTAATTAAAGATGAAAGATAATAGCTAAATTTACGTTTTTCCCTGTAAAGGTACTAACATTTAAAAACTGATATCGCTTATAATGACAGTTAAAATAAAGGAGTTACACTGCCTTGTCGATTCACAATTGTTTTCGTTTTATTATATGTATACCGTAACTTTATTTATTTCGTTTTCTATTGTCTATGATTCTTATAGTGTTTTCAATTGTTTATTTTTAATTTTTAACGTTTTTTAAGTATTTATTGTTTTTTACATTTCATTAGCTACAATTTTAATTATATTATTAAATACTTTAGCAAACTAAATTTTACAGCCCTACCAACACCACACACACACACACGCACACACACAAAACTTACTTTTTACTAACTTACATAACTTTTTACTAACCAATTATTCTTATAATTTTAAAATTCTTTTGTTATTATTTTAATTGTTTTTAAGGTTTTTACAGTTTAGTACGTTTTATAGTTAATTCTCTACTAAGTTACTAAATTACTAAACATTTGGTTGTAGGTAAGTTTTGATTTCGATTAGGACAGTAAACGTGGACATTTTGTAAGACGAAACAAGCGTCAGACACAACAGAAAGAGACAATGTAATAAAGATTTCACACAGTTATAAAATGTTTAATACTGCCATTATTTTGTAAACAGTAACTTGGCGTGTTGTGTCTATTGCAATGTTTCTCGAAAGTCGAGGCTAGATATCAACAATCGTTGTATGTTTTCCCGCATGTGTACACTTTATGTACATGTTACGATTCACGAAAAACTTAGTAATATATGATCCACATTGCTCTGGCATCTTAATTTGTTTGAATAATTAACATTAATAACAGCCTCGTACGGAAATTATTGTGTGTGTGTGTGTTTAAAAAACAAGCAGATGTGAACTATCCGTAAAGAACAGGAGAGACAATATTACTGCAACAATTAGACTGAAACTATTTAAGTACCATAGAGCACATTTACTTACATGCAATTACAATAATTATTTAGGTAAGTTCTTCACCCTACCAATATTTCCGTCATTGTTATCACCGTTAGCCTATTATCACTATCACTCAAATTGCCTTCCCTGCTGCTATCTCGTCTTACATTACTTTCTAAAGGATCTGTTACAGTATCCCTTATTTGGTTCGATCTCACGTAGTCATTTTCAATTTTCATGACGTCATGTCTTGATCTCTTGTCTGCAGGAGAAATACAATAAAATTCCTTTGACACTGTCTACAGAAAAATGCAAGTTTTTCCTTTCAACACGTTTCTTCACGGTTGCCCAAGTCAATTCCATAGGATTAAAATCCGGCTGTAGGGTAGAAGACGTAAAACGGAATGTCCATGGTTTCCCAAAATAGCATCTATTTTAAAAGTTTTGTAAGTTGGTTGGTTTTGTTTAATTAGTGCATATAGCTCAGGCTTTAACATAGATGGACTACAAGGAATGTAATGGTTTTTTAAACAGTTAATCATGTCTGACTTTTTTGTTAATGATGTTGGAGGTAGATTTATTTGTACATTGTGGTAGGAGGCATTATCTATTACTATTACGCTGTGCTTATTCAAATGAAATGAAACTGAACACTTCACTTTTGATGAATACTGATGATTTTTGAAAAGTAGCCACACTCACACAATAACCTCCACAGCGTCACAGAGAAAACTAATCTGTTTCTCTGTTGACGCATGAGCATTACATAACCGGCGCCGTTAGCACGAAAACGGTTGATTCATGTCTAGTGAATTTTACTGTACATCTTAAAACCTACGAATTTGCTCGTAGATTGCAATATATAAGAAACTTTTTATAGTGGTTTAGCATAAACCACTATTTATGCTAATTTATGCTATTTATGTTATTTATTATTTAAATAACATTTAATTTATCGTTCTCCTCTATATTGACAAATGTATTCTGAACAACGCAGAGTACTTCTACAATTAGAGGATCAAACACACACATACACACACACACACACACACACACACACACACACACACACATACTATTATATTAACTGTTATATTAACAGTTATAAGTTATGTACACAAGTAGACACGTATTAACTGTCTTCTTATAATATTTTATTTATGGCGATCACAATAATATAAAATAGACTTTCAAACATTATAAAATAAATAATAAAAAAATATATTGTTCTTCAAAAAATATAAAATATTATTAAGTAGTAATAATAACAACGGTAGTGTGAGTAATTATGAATATATCCAGTTTTTACCTGATCGTTTTCCACAGGATACCTTATTCATTCTACAATTTTTCAAAACATTTAAATGCTTATCATAATGCAGTAAATGTTTGCTTTATACAGTTACTCATATATATTCATATTTATATTTTAAAAACGAGTAATGAGGTCACTGAAGTACGTATGTTCCATGACACCAAATACAACGGAAAGTGTTTAGGTGATGTACAGCCAGCCAACTTCATACAGAAGTGTCTTCGCACTTAGTACACAGCAACAACAGACAGTGAGAAGTTTTCGAGTTTACGCGTGTAACCAAAGTTTCTCTACTTGAGACTACGGAGAAGTTGTGTTTGCCTCAAACTGTTAACACTGGCTGCGTCCCGCTTCTACGCACATTCTTCATAAACGCTAAGCATTCACATAATATACTGTCATGGCGGGCGCACGGATCATAATGTTAACACAGTAGAAACAGAGTAATTGATTAAAGAGAAATCGTTACTTTTAACAAGTGTCTAAGAGTACGAATCTTCAATACGCACTCATGTAACATATATATTTTTCATTTATTCATTTATTAGTAATCAGAAAAATACATTCTTTAAGTCAATCAGTTGATTAATGCACACGCATAAGAAATGTAAAACTAGATGGGGTGAAGTACAATTTCCATCCGGCGATGTCACCTCGTGATCCTTAAAGACCCGATGGCCAGAATCTTCCCAAAATTTGTCGATTGCAAGCTGTAGAAGTAGCATGATCAGCTGGCTAAAATGGTGGTAAAGTCTTGTACGGTGCATAGTGCCACGTTCGTGAATGACATCACGGACGCATGGAATATGGAAATCTGTGTGCAAAGTATGGTTGGACACAGACCACTGAACATCTGCGATACCTCGTAGGAACTCTGATTGGCATCGCTGTATGATGGCTGTGTTAGATTTGGTGGCGCAGTCCCAAACCTGGATTCCGTAAATCCATATGGCTCTAAGGATATTTTTATAGATTAGAAGTTTGTTATCTAAAGATACATAAGATGTTCTGAATATCAGCCAGTTAATTCCCTTAAATCTTAAATTTAGTTATTTCCTTTCCAGTCTTATGTGATGTTTCCAGGTCAGTTTAGTGATTAAATAAAGACCTAGGTATTTGACTACTGTTTGTTGTGGTGTTTCGACGTGATTGAGATGAACTGTGGGACAGTCAATTCACAATGAATGTCAGTTATTCAACTGTTTTGCACTAAATAATACATGTCATCAATTACGAATGTCCTCATATAATAATTTACAATTATTGCTTCACACCAAAACAGAATCCGAATGGCAGTCTTAAACTGACTGGTCCTGAATCCTACACACACACACACACACACACACACACACGCCACCGTGGTTGCGAGATAAATCATCCGCTTTGTGGATGACTCGTTGAGAATAATCGCGTAATTCCTGGATCCTATAGATTACTGGAAACTACCGTACGTCATTGCCCCTACCTCGAATACATCCTGTAGGCCGAATGACTCAAACGTTACGCGAAATATATACCTCATGGAATTAAGAATACTGTTACCAGGAGAGCATGGGACGTAACTGAAAACACAGTTATAGCTTATTAAACGCCAGACAAATCGATGTACCACCTCTTACTAACACGCCAATGTCACATTTTCGTATTTCGTTTATTGTAGTTCCATAATTCCTGGTAATAAAAGCACGCTATATACGCCGAAGTCTCAAAAGGTCAATGAATTAGCCTCTTCTGTTTGAAATAATAATGGCGGTAAGGAAGTAACTGTATCGTCAGATGACGCGCTTATTATGTCAGAAGTTTACGAGTTCCTATGGGTTTTCTCACCAGTATGTGTTTCCGTAACGTGTATGTAACTTCGCGCGGATTATTGAGTGTCTGTCACTGAGTAGTGATGTCAGGTTCTTTTAATGTAAACATCAGATTTTTCTTTTTGCTTTAGACATTGCATTAAAGAAAATAACTTTGTTTGAGAAAGGGTATGGAAAACCGACAACAAAACACACGGTTCAATACGAAAGTAGGACAAACGTTTCCATAGGGTCGTGTAACCCAGCCGATGCGTACATTTAAGGCGATTACAGCATGTAAACATTATACGGATATTAAGATATTCACACAGATCTACACAGTATGCTTACACCAAGCAAGGTTATTCCTCAACCCAAACACATTCAATGTACAAGCATATCAATGTGACGGTATTAGCATAGTTATTGTTCCTTCTATACGCCGTACGTAGAGGGTAGGCAGATAAATATTTTTTAAATATTTTTTTCGCTATACTGAGGAACTTTAGTATACTAAAGTTACACATACTACACATACTTTTTAGTATTAGTATTTGTGGATCTCGAGAAGGCGTTCGACAATGTTGATTGGAAGCTGTTGTTTCAAACTATGAGGAAGTCAGGACTTGACTGGAAAGTTAGAAGGGTAATCTTCAATATTTATAGGTTGCAAAGTACTGAAATAGACATAAATGGATGTAAAAAGGAAGCAATAATAAGAAGGGGGTAAGACAAGGTTGCCCACTGTCAACGTACTTGTTTAATTTGTTTATAGAAGATGTTGTAACTCAGATGAAAAGGAGTTCTAGGGGAATTAAAATAAATGGGGAACGGATACACAGTATTCGCTTCGCAGATGGTATTGTACTGATGGCTGACTCAGAAAAGGATATGACCCGAATGTTAGGTACGTTTAACAAAATTCTTCACGCTTGGAGATTGAGGATAAATGTTAGGGAAACTAAAATAATGGTTGTAAGTAAAAAAAAGAGAAGACATTAAATCAACCATTATGTTGAACAACACAATATTGGAGCACGTTACTGAATTTTGTTACCTGGGTAGCATAGTTACAAGTGGGAATAAGTGTCTGGCAGAGATTAAGAGGAGAGTATCTCTGGCAAAACAAGCATTCCAGAGCAAAAGGAACTTATTAACAAACAACCATACTAGTATTGAAAACAAGGAAAAAGTTTGTTAAGGTATTTGTATGGAGTGTTTTAACTTACGGATGTGAATCGTGGACCTTAGGGAAGGTGGAGAGTGACAGACTTCAGGCAATGGAGATGTGGATTTGGCGGAGAATGACAAAAACTAGTTGGACAGATAGGAAGACGAATGAACAGATCTTAGAAGAAATAAATGAGAATAGAACACTGCTTAGGAGTATAGAGGTGAGGAAGATTAAGTTGATAGGGCATGTGATCAGACATAGTGCTTTTTTAACTAACATCTTTGAGGGCAAAGTAGTGGGGAAGAAGCCCAAAGGAAGACCAAGAACTGCATACTTCCGCAGCACAATGAGTGTCGTGAATAGTGGGTCCTATGGAGAAATGAAGAATATCGCAACGGATACAGTGACGTGGCTACAGCGACAAGGCATTGCCTTTAGGAGTTAAAAATACTGAGGAAAACTTTCCCCTACGACAGATAAATAAAATAAAAAAAATAAAAGAAATAAAAAATCTTTCAGCTTCGCTGCTGAAAATGTATTTCGATTTGTAGACGCTTTTATGTGACTGAACGTAACTCATTTTTGCTCACTTCAAAAATTTGCTTTTAAGTATAATTGTAAATAAAAGAAAGCATATCAAAGAATTTGGGGTCAGAAAAATAATGCAGGCGAGAAACAAAGCTCCTAAGGAAATGTCAGTGTGGGTTTTATGACACCAAAACTAAATTTTTCTGCGACTGACTACACTGAAATGATAGGCAGGAGTAACAGTGATCTTTCACCACCACCTTTGCTGCAAAGAGTAAGGGATGAGGAGATTTCATCTGTAATAAAATCGTGAACAGCAACTGAATGGAATTTTGACAAATTTTTATGGCATACGCAAGCATTGGAGCGGTGCGTGAAGCTGGTGACAAAAGCGTTACAAGAAGTCGTTGTTATCAAGTGCAAAGGTAGCTTTACAGAACAACGCTTCTTTCACGATCTATCATGCCAGGTTTCTTGCACGAATCAGAGTTTAGTATAGCAAGTAACACAAATAATGAGTAAATGGCTGATAATACCATAGCTTGTAACATTTATTATTAACTGTTTTATGTCAAAATATAAAAATTGCAATTTTAATGTAGACAACGTGTTTTTCAGGCGCAATGCGCCTATAATTTATATATCTATGCTTTTTAATTTATTTATCTTCCCTGTGTTAGTCTTGACTTATCTAAAACTGTAGCGTTTGACTTACATAGAAAAAGTTTAGTTTTTTTAATTACGAAAATTGATTGGTTGACAAAAGTTCCAATCCAAAAGTTTCAATTCAAAAGTTCCAATTTTTATTTTGCCAATTGCAAAGTTCTATTAGTATAAAGTTTTTTAATATTTTCTTGGTCAGGAAGTTCTGTAAGGACACTAGACGGTGCACCTTGTAATCGTCGTAGAATTCGTGAAGGAGGTTCCTCCGGATGTTCAGTAGCTCCCCTTTTCATATCTGACAGTAATTGTAAAGCTTGTACTTCTTCCCGATTTGAAGCATGCGTATGTGCAGTAGTTTCACCACCTTAACGAACATGTCGACTACTTTCCGTTGAAACTCAAGCAGGGCACTCATTTTTCCTTCTACAACGTCAATAGACAGTTTCCTTATTCGATGAATGTTTGTAATACAGGAAACTACAGAAATATAAATAAACTGTCTTGCCCTTCTGAATGAGTTCGGCCATATCGGATCAAAATTCAATTTTTAATGAAGTTACGATAAATTTTGAAGCTCTGAATTTTGTAGTTTAAGTAGGCTATGAAAAAATGTATAATAACACTAACCTTCTGTTGCTCGGAAACAAAATAGTAATGAAAAACAATTATCTGAAATTCGAACTTAAACTTTTTGGAACTTTTGTCTTGGCACTTTTGGATCGGAACTTATGTCCTATTTCCCGAAAATTTGTTAGAATTGATCAGTTTTTATGATTTCCGGAAGTGCGCGACCGGAAGACATTAGCCGATTTTTATTTATTTTTTTTATTTTACTTATCTGTAATAGGGGCAAGTTTTCCGCGGTATAGCGAATCAAAGAAAAATAAACAAAAATATTTTTCGGTCTACCCTTTTACGTAGCCTAAATTCCGTTACGTGTAGCTGAATCAACAAATAGACACCATATTGTATTATCGTCCTTGAGAAAATCTTGTCCGCCCAACAGGAGAAATATTATGTATAAATAGAAGTGGGAAAATTTTTGCGGACTTCGCTAAATGGAAACGCAATACCACACTGTGTCGAGCTGTAAATAGGAAATAATGAAATCTGACGGACAAAATAATATCATATTTTGTATATTCAGCAATATAATGTGTATGTTGTTAACATTTTTTTAACAACATGCTTTCAAAACTGTAAAAAAATCATGAAACCACATACACTTTTTAAATTCTCTGTACCATAAAGAAATTAATGAAATGCATACTTCAGTTTTCCGATTAAATGTTTAACCGAAACCAAAACTTTTGTTTAAGACTGGCAGTGGTTTCATATGTATATAGATTTTCAAAACATCATTACTAAATCAATGAGCAATTCATGTTATGTAGTTAAAATTAGTATATATATTTTCTCTTTTACAGCTGAAATGATTTAATAAATTTTTATGCAATTTTATAGTATTTAAGCTTACTTACATTCATTAATATTTTTATTTAAGAAACATAAACATTATTAATTATCTTTTCTTCAAGTAACTATTTTTATTTTAGTTTCTTGCAGTATTTCTATTATAATAGTCAATAATAACTTACTTTTACAAGTATAGTTTAATTTTATTAGTATATATAGAGAAACCTATTTATAGGGTTTACATTTATAAAATTAAAATATAATACAGATGCAATCCATTCTTAAATAATAACATTATTATTTGTACTAATTTTTATTGCCCTATTAATGATAAAGTAAAAAAATAATAACTTATAGTTATTAAAGAGTTAATTTATTGTTGTTGAAAATACTTCATTTATATATTAATTTATATCTAAGAGAGGATTTATATCTACATCCTGGAGGCGTTGAAGTGCGACAAGTGTTGTTACAAGATACTAACTAGTCTTGTGTGTGAGTGAGCTGGCCTCATGGCGTCGTGCTTCTGTAAGAATACTCACAATTCAAGAACACCTGAGACGGTGACAAAGGGTCATTGTGCTGTCTAATTGCGATACACTGGCCGTAATGAAGCCTTCCAGGTTGTCTGTGCCCTGCTTTATAAAGCTTGCTTTGAATCGCAAACAAGACGATTTACCTCTGAACATATTCTTGTGTTCCTTACTAACAAAACCTAAAAGAGAAAAACATTTTAATTTAATTTAATTGTAATAATAACAGAAATGTCCTCATTTATGGCCGGCTCTAGAACATTAAACGTGGCAATGTTGCGTTTGAGGCCTATAAGCATAGTAAAAGCAATAAAATAGCTAAAGTGAACATGTTATACCTTGATTTAATTTCATAGTATTACTAAAATCATGAATAGGTCTATTTATGCCTAAATCTAAATTGTAGGTCTGTGCGAACTTAATTCTGTATATTTAAGTTGAAGAAATTATTGAATTAGTGTTAGGCCTAAAGAATTAATTTTGTTCAAATTATTGAGTTTGTATCATATGAATGAGTTAATCTTTGTTAAATATGAGTTTATATTTCTTAAATAATGTAACAGTATTTTACGTAATAAACTTTTAATTTTGAACACTGTTGGTAACCATTAATTAAATACATTTATGTCGCGATTTGATTATTGAAATACATAAATTAAGAGATCGTCTAGTCGGCCTCAAAATAACAGATGGTACCAGTGTTGCCACGTTTAATGTTCCGGTCTTCTACTAGAGCCGGCCATGGCTCATAGCAAATGTAAATACATGCTAAGTATGAAAACTAAACGAAAATGTTAAGCTAACCAAAATATATAAGACTTATTTACGATTATTTTCAACTATTATAAATCCAACTCCACATTCTCCTTGTCTTTTTTGTGTTACCAGGAAAGAATAGTTTATAATTATTATTATTTTTTTTTGTCACGGGTTTTTTGTTTCCATTTGATTTTTTTGTATAGGTCCAATATCTAATCCATATCTTGCAGTTTCTTCTCCTACTATATTTATTACAGACAGAGGAGGTAGCATCTACGGGGATTCAAATTGCAAATCATAAAAACCAATTTGTATCCTTATTTCGTTGCCATGACGACTGACCTGTTTCGACTGTTTCGACTCTTGTGTTATTCGCAAATATATTATTTTTACAGACTTTTTTTTTGGAAACGTTTGGTTTTAAGGAAAACAAAACGACATGTGTTAAACCAAAAATAGTGTGCTTCTTAAGAACACGACATTTTACACGCAAAAAATCTTTGCACGATTACACTTTGTAATAAACGTATAAAATAATACCTTTCTTGTTACAAGTATGATACATGTTTATCTTTTAACTAGATCAATTTTGCTAATTTTTAGAATAAATGTTCCTCTAAAAAACTGAGAGCTACAGAAAACATAAAAAAGAATTTGATCAATAAAGGCGCGCGCGCGCGCACACACACACACACACACACACAAACACACACACACAAACACAAACATACACGCAATTCTTATAGTTTTACTTAATGATAAACGCAACTTTTCAACATTGACATAAGTTCCTGTGTTTGTAGAAAGTTCACACAAAAACATAGCTTTAATTCAGTCCACATAGCTTTATAACTTTTAATGTCCCGGTTATAAAAACATGAAATCGTGAAACACATGAAACAAGTATGAGATATGATATATATATATATATATATATATCACATATTAAAACAATTATATGTTTATTCCTTGTATTTTACTTTTTGCACTGTAGATGAAAGTGTGTGTGTGTGTGTGTGTGTGTGTGTGTGTGTGTGTGTGTGTGTGTGTGTGTGTGTGTGTGTGTGTGTGTGTGTGTGTGTGTGTGTGTGTGTGTGTGTGTGTGTGTGTGTGTGTGTGTGTGTGTGTGTGTGTGTGTGTGTGTGTGTGTGTGTGTGTGTGTGTGTGTGTAGTCAAAGGAAAGACAGACAAAGTATATAACGGGAGGAATGAAAAGAGTTAATGAGCAAGCAAGTCACTATAAAGGAATGCAACTGGAAACGTGTTGTCTGAGTGTGGTTATGTCAGTTTCAGTGAGTAAAAGAGAAGTGCAATTTATATCTGTCGAACAGTAACGCTGTAATGACAAGAACTCTTTTTCATCACGTCGGCTGCACATTAAACACAGTCTTGAAGATTGCCGTCTTTTAATCAAGAAAGCTGCAAGCAACTCTACTTTTTTGTTGTTTAAAGTATACTTAGCTTAGGAGGCAATTATTAACACGGTATTGAGCACAGCATAATCCTCTACATTAGAATCTAATTAAAGCCAGACGTTACAGACAACTGTAAAAATAATATAGCCTCTCGTCCATGTTATGATAATTGTCATTTAGAAAATGACAGAAACTAATGCATTCCGCTGGATAATGCAGAATTATTCGAAACTCCTTTTGGTAAACGGATTTTAAACTGCTTATTAATGTGACTTTCACCTTGGTAATATTCATATATTCTCATATATTTCTTGCATTATATATATAATTATAATTTTGTAAATTTACACATGATACATAGTATTCAACTAGTAACTATCATAATCAGATATAAATTAATAACTTCAATAATAAATTAATAAATAATTTACTGAGCAGTCGACTACAGTATTTCGTGGTGCACACCAGCGATATCGCGTGTGTTCTCACGTTTGGGGGTTTTTATGTGTTTTTTTGTGTTTATATTTATATTTATTGTGATGTGTAAAGTTGTATAAAAAGTTGTTTTTAATATTTTAACTATTGACGAACTTCACCAAAGGATATTCCTGCTGATGGGACATATGTCCCGAAACGCGTAGAGTTTCGTAAAGGATAAAGGCTACCAGATGGAAAAGAAAAAGGTAAAACTGTTTTACTGTTTATATAATAAATAATATAAATTTATTAATTTCTATCTGACGATGATAGTTACTAGTTAAATACTATCAAAACATGTGTAAATTTACAAAATAATGAAATACATATATTTTCTTGTAAAAAGCCTTGTTATTTTTAAAAAGAAAGGCTTGGTAAAGGGTTGGTATGAACAATAAGAATTTCAACATACGGCGCCCTACCATTATAATAATAAAATATTACTTTAACATTTCAATATGTGCTGACTATATAAACATTAAACCTATGCATATGTAAGTTACCAAATGTCTTATTTAAAGTTATAATAAAATTTTTGTAATCTGAAAGGAAGAAATTATAATTACAAGTTCAATATGTGTGGATAATTAAAGCAAAACATAGACTTTATTCTTTATTCGTTATTCTTTGCTACTGCAACGAGTGTGTTTGATTTACGTAAATAAATTTTAAATTTTACTTTTAAAATTTAAATTCTACTTCCATGTTCCGTAAGGAAATGGAATTATGGTGATTGCGAAAGAAATCGTGTTCGAGATAAGGGCTGATTCTTATTGTACTACCCTCAACACATGGATAAAAAATAATTTCTCGAAACGTGTCTGTCTTATGTCTGTGTATGTGTGTGTAGAACGTTTTTTATGGCAAACGATTGCTGCCGCAAATTCAAACAGAATCAAATAATTTTTTGTATATGTGCTCGAATTGCAGAAGACTCAGGGCCTATTGGTTTTTCTGTAATCGGTTAAGGGGGAGGGGTAGTTTACCTGCAACATTTTACGTTTTAACAAGAGCAAAGTACTTAATATTGATAAATAGAGTATCCTGAAAAGAAGGGCATAATAATCCACTGCAGAAAGGTAGATGAAATGTCTATAAATGAAATAGGGAATTTGAAGTGGGAAGGGGTAATTTTCTATAAATGAAAATGATAGTTGAACAGGAAGGGTGTAATGTTTTATAGATGTACTACATTATCAGCAACAAAGAATTAGTTTCTGTGGAAATATTTCATTTCAATTTGTCAAAATATTAAAATTTTTAAATTTATATTTTAATTGAACATGAAAGTCATGCAACTCCATACCGATTTTTTCCAACAATATTTATGTTGAGTTTCTTCTTGTTGCTGCTTTTCTTCTTCTTTTTCTTCTTCTTGTCCTCTTCTTTTTTTTGTTAATCTACCCTTTCATGCAATATATATCTGGTAGTTATACCGGTTTCATTACTTTCACTGCCCTAAGTCTACAGACGCAACTTTGGAAATTCTCCCAACCCCTAGTTTACAGTGCTAAATTATGTTATATATTTTTTGCAAAGTGAAGATAGCTTCTCGATTTTCACTCTGATCATTAATTTTCTCATTTATTTTGAACCTTTGAGATGGTTTATAAACTTACCGTTTCTTATCCTGTAACATCTCGTTTAACCTTTCATACACTTAATCAATTTTCATTCCTATGGTCTATGACTGACATCGTTCTTAATAAATACCAAGGATTCGCCTCCAATCATTAGTACTGGGATATTCATGAAACTGTAAAATATAATGGGGTCTCTCTGAGGCGTTTTCTCTTCACGTTCTCAGTACTGTGTCGCACATGACTTCAAATTTATGCATTCTGTTGTGTAAACCACTGTCAGAGTCGAAGATATGATCACGACCCAGGTAACTGAAATGGGCAACTAAATATCAGATAACCAATATATTTGTTGTTTTAAATATCCAATTAACGAAAAGTGGAATGAATAATTTTTGTTACTTTTATAGAAAAAACGACGGTTGAAATTTATTCTACGACGACTTCACTCCAACTGTCGCATTATTCTGTTTCTCTCTCCACTTTCATACGCACTCCCTCCCAATTTTTTAATGTACACTCTAGCGCGCGCCCACGTAGACACCAATAAACACACACACACACACACACACACACACACACACACATGCACACGCAGTATAATTACATGTATAACATGCATAAATACTTGCTTGATAAGCTAGCGAACACCAAGGACACGTCATTTTTCTCAGTGTAACTAGGCGCGTGTTGGAACTCGGGCAGTCTGCGTGTGACGGGTGGAAAATGGATTTCAAGTAAGTGTTACGGTTTCAATACAAGCACATTCGCATTATGCAAACAACTACTGTATAAGAGAAAGTTTTGGCCGTTCTTATATCGGCGTAAGAAACTAGTACAGAAGTAGTGTACGTTATCACACATCAATAAGAAGACAGAGAAAAATACTATTACTACGAATTGTCTGATTTCTTGTCTGTTCATGCGATGGAGGTCATCTTGGTGTCAATAAAACAACTGAGAAAACACGAGGATCCGTGTGACGGTCGTAACGATGTGTGTGTGTGTGTGTGTGTGTGTGCAACGGATATACGTATATATCCATAATTTTCTATATAAATGTAACTCAAAGCTTCTTGCAGTAATTATACAATATTACGACAGTGTTACGGTATTACAGAACATTCTAAATGCTTCTCGGCTATTCCAGCAGAGCACAGCTGTAATGTTTGTGTGTGTACGTTGCACTTAACATGTCTCAAAGAGGCTATTCCAGACCATACCGGTCGGCGCATAGTTTTCAAGGCCGTAATCAATTACGCTCTAGTGTTTTCTAGTAGTGTTGTCGCGTATTATGGATTATTCTGGAATCTCAGCGGGGTATAAATATAAGCATTCAGCGACGCTTAGTTTCAGTTTAAGCTTTCTATTTCTTAACGTCTTTAACTCCACCTCTAACTCTTCTATTGTTATAGGATCGACTTCTGATGACTTATCATCTTGACTTGACACAGAAACTTCTTTGTAGGCACAAATCAAATTTTAGTATAATGCTCAATCCACTGATATTTTAATAAATCAAATTACAAATATGAGGTATACGTTTATCAATTATTATTTGATATTGACTTAATTTATCAACAAAGCCACTTTTTGTAATTTGATTTGTCATGTTTTTAAAAAAGTGTATTAGAAGAGTAAGTTGAGTTGTAAAGGGTGTCCCTTAAAGTACGCAAGATTTAATAATGTTGTAAAAACTTTTATTTATTGAAAAATATCAAATGTTTTAATGTTAATACAAAGTACACTTACTGCGGTTAAATGTGGAACACAATATCAGACAAATGTTCCCCGCGACTCTGCTGGCACACTGTTGTCCGTCGATCGAAATTTTCGATGACCTTCTTGCACAATTCCGGCTCAATCTCACCAATAACTCGTTGAATCTGTTCCTTGAGTTGAAAAATTGTTCGTGGATTGCGGACATAAGCGCGTGATTTCACATATCCCCAAAGGAAGGAGTCGCATGGTATTAAATCACAAGACCTCGGTGGCCAGTTCTGATCGCCGTTGCGTGAAATAAGACGTGCAGGAAACTTTTCAGATAACAAAGCAATTGTTTCGCGGGCAGTATGACTGGTTGCGCCGTCCTGCTGAAACCACATGTCTTCGAATTCCATACCTTCCAGTTGAGGCCACAAAAACTCCATTATCATGTTCCGGTAACGTTCGCCAGTCACTGTTACTGCATCTCCAGCCTCATTCTCAAAGAAATACAGCCCAATCACGCCACCAGCCCAAAACCCGCACCAAACAGTTGCTCTTTGTGTATGCAAAGACATCTCGTGAATGATACGAGGGTTCTCTGTACCCCAAAGCCGACTATTTTGTTTATTTACGTACCCGTTGAGGTGGAAGTGTGCCTCATCGCTAAAGATGATTTTGTGGGAAAAATCACCGTCCGTTTCACGTTTACCCAATATTCAACTGACGAATTCTCGGCGCTTCAAATGGTCACACGGTTTGAGTTCTTGTGTTAGTTGGATTTTGTAGGCATTCAGATGAAGATCGTTTTTTAGAATTCGCTGCATTGTGCTTCTTGGAATGGCCAGTTGTTGTGATCGACGGCGAATTGATTTCCCTGGACTCACATCGACACTATCTCTCACTACCGCGACGTTTTCAATAGAACGGGTAGCGCGAGGACGTCCAGACGATTTAACGTCTAATAACGAAGCTGTTTCTTCGAATTTCTTTATCAATCTCTGCACAGTTGACAGATTAGGTGCTTTTCGTCGTCCAAAAATTCCACGCAATTTACGAACGGTTTCCGCATAACATTCACCGTTCTTATAATGTGGTTTCTAAATAACAACGCGCTGTTCTTTAGTGTAACGCTCCATGACGACTAATGGCGAGTAAACGGCAACAGCAATACAACAGTTGCAGTGCTACCAACCTAACAGGACGATAGTGGCGCGTAATTCAAATATTGCGTACATTATGGGACACCCGTTACATGTCTATATTTGTATGAAAATTAGGTTAAATGCTAGAAAGACAAAAAACATCTTAAAATTTATTATTAAGTGGTCTGTTTGTTAGAATTTGTATTTGTAGACAGCTTACGGACCTTTTAAAGAGATATAAAACTTTTCACGAATCAGGCGTAGACCCACTTTCTTGTTAAACAAATTGTTTTAATTATATAATCGCTAACCTTGTCCTCCAAAGCGACGGTTACTTTTGTCGGTTACACATTCAATACTACTTTATGGTGCGGAGATATGGGCTGATGGACTCGAACTCGAAAAATACAGACGACGCATGTCAGCGGTGCAGCGAAGTGGCGCGCTCAGAGTGGCTTGCTCCTACCGCACGGTTCGCAGTCCGCGGTTCTTGTCGTCACGGGAATAATCCCAATCGACCTGCTGGAACAGGAACGGAAACTGGTTTACGAGAGGAAGGCCCAAGTAGATACTGTTAAAGCTGACAAGGAGGCAAAAGCCCGTACTATGGCTCAGTGGTAGAGAAGATGGACCAGTGACACGAATGGGAGATGCACCGCTAGGCTCATAAAACAGTTAGCTGAAGGTTTGACCACTGAAGGTTTAAAACAGATGAACGTCCACAGGACGAAGTACAAATGGCATCACCTTGAAGTGTTGCGACAGCTGAGTTTCGAGGAGGATTCATGCTGTGGACAATAGGGTTTGTGGTTTTAGTGGGTGCGAATCCCACACACCGTAGGAGTGCGGACCCTCCTGCGGCGAACAATCTCCCTCGTAAAAAAAAACGTTTTCGGTGAAAGAGGGAATTGTCGTTGCCATGTTTATTACACATGTACAAATATAAATCGAATATTTTTGAAAAAATATTTTCAAATCTAACTGCAGCATAGCTGCGAATAATCAATATTGATTCAAGATTAAATTTGTCAACTCCACGCAGCAAATGGTAATAAGAATTGAATATGAAAATATATGCATATGATAATTTACACGTATATATATTAATTAGTAACTGTATGTACGTTTTAGTTTAAAGGGAAAATTAAAATGTTATTAATCGTCGTAAATGTTTTATATAATATGACCTGTATAAATAAAGTAATTTACTAATATGTAATTAACATTATTTATAGAGTTACATAATGTGTAATATATAATGGTAAACACAACAGTAATTTTGATTTTAATATCAGCATATAATATTCAAAACCTCTGTTTTATTAATACTGTATACGTAGAAAATGTAAATACAAAAATAATTCCTCGTTAATAACTAATCAATTAATTAAACCGTTTTAATAACACAGTGAGCTTCTGAATTAAACCAACCGTGTTTCAATGTGTTTCGTAATTCGTTGTTAGAGTGCTTTGTAATGTACCCAGTCACCCGCAAAAGTAACCAAGTACTTTAGTCTGTTCATGCGTCCACTTACACCTACTTTACATAAACAATCAAACTGGCTGATCCATATTATCCCAAAACGTGTGTCTTGATTATTGCGTGAAAGATTTGTTTCGCACGTAGCCACGTATAGAATAGACGAATAATGATAATATTTGTATTGATCGAAATAGCGAGAAAATTCGTTTGTTATGAGTGGTGAACTATTTTGCTTCGACTTTGGTACCAAGTAGGATTGCAGGTATCTAGACGATACAAATAACGTACTCCTTAAATTATGAACCACTGTTACTGGATAATTAAGTAAACATCAGAAGTGCATTAGTAAAGCTGTAATGAAGTGTTCTTTAATGTGAGACGCAATAGTAGTAATATAGAGGAAAATCTAAATTTGCTAGAAAATATACATGAAATATATATATATAGTCACTTTTTGCTACAGTCCGTTTCTTGATATATATAATACATTTAATATTTATAATTAAATTTACCTCAAGATGTTATTTTTATCCATAAAGATAAAAATAACATCTTGAGGTAAATTTAATTATAAATATTAAATGTATTATATATATCAAGAAACGGACGGATAAAAATAACATCTTGAGGTAAATTTAATTATAAATATTAAATGTATTATATATATATCAAGAAACGGACTGTAGCAAAAAGTGACTAAATTAATATAACCATACAAGGTAAATAAGCCTACAGTGAAAAAAAAAAACGAAAAGTGAGGTTATAAAACAAATGCAAAAACAAAAGTGTATAGTGAAAAAAATAGTGAAGTGAACATCAAATTAAGTGAAATAAACTACCAAATAACGGAAAATATATATAAAACAAATTACCTCTCACATAAATATACATTAACATGTACACAAACAACATAACCACAATTCCATACAACCACATTACCAAATTATTAAACAAATTTCAAACACGAAAAAAACAACTAATGAACACAAACATGAACATTGTTACAAATACCGTATCCCTGGTGGGACCGCTATTGTTCAAGCCCCGCGATGGAACGCCAATTTGTACATAAACGGGTTTCCTCTCCTTAAAACCCCACTGTTGTATTTGTCAATTTGTTTTGTATTACTTTAATTATATAAATCTCGGAGATATTTGGAGTTGTGGAATATATGGATGCAATTAATTAATATTAACTTAACTCTTTAATAATTATCAGTGTTAGTGTGCCTAGAACTTAAACAACTTAATCGTTATTCTACAATTTCATCCAACCCTATTATACCTTGAAGAGAGATCTGTCTAATTTCGTAATTTTACGCTCCCTCTTTGGTGTCAGATAATTCCGCTATAAGCGCTGCAGTATCGGCTCAACGAAACTTATAGGTTATTTCAATGTTTATATTAACCATTTATTCTATACTTATTCAGTTACTTTTTGTTCCCAGTTCACTAAACCATACTCCAAATAACAAGATTTGACAAACATATAAAGGTTCTTTATTTGTTTACTTAATTCACATTAAATAAGATGTGTTCTAATTAACATATGCTTGGACTATAGACTTCAGGTATCGATTGTTGATTATTTTAATCCTTTATTTATATTTGGTTATATATTATGTTTTGATTTGTATTTAATTTATTTCAGGGTGTGAAGGTTCTTGTAACTGTGGGGAAGACTAAAAATACATAGATAAGAATGCAAGATTTACAAAATTTATGTGTTGTGTATTTAGTATGATCAATATAATATAATTTACCAGACTCGAACGAAGCAAATCGTGTAGGCGGTTGATCGCTAAATTTAATGTTTGGATGATTATGCAGTACGGTTTTTCTTTCTTCGGTTTAATAAGAGTAATTCTTGTCCTGTCCACTTCGGAATACAGCTTCTAGATTGATTTACAGCCCGGTTGATGTTTCTTCTGCACCGCCAGGATCCAAATCAGTTCTTCTTTCGATTGAAGCAATTAGTGTTGTTCCGTGTAATTGAAAGGGTTATAATTTCTGGTGTTGTGAATATTATGAGTTGTGTTACTGCTAATTCTTTCTATTTGATTAATATCTCATCAATTCCCTTCGGATATGGGACAGTTCAAGTTCTTTCTTGTAGACTTCAATTATTTACTCTCTATTATCATTTCATATTGTAGTGTTATTTTGTTTATCTGTATTGGTAGTAGACGTAAATATTGTCATTAGAATTTTGTATTTTTATAATCGTATCTGGTAATTTCGAATATTACAATTAAATAGATTATTCTTGGGTTTTTAATCTCATCACTTTTAGTTCATTCAAAGCAAATCTTGTCTTGTCTAAAATCAACAACTTCTTTTTCTTATTTGTCGTCCCTAGCAACATATAATAATTTCTGCCTTCCACATGTTTTGAATATATAGTGTTTCTTTCATATATTTTTTATCTATTCTTTATCAATTTGCTGTCCTATCGGAATGTAACTTTACCGATAGATGGTTTATTATTTTATACACATATTCTACTGGTTTTTTTATATAAGTCCGTTTTTTTCTTTTTTATTATATTTAATCCACCTTCGATATTATATTTTACCAATCGATATTATGGCATTATGGTATTATTATAATTTGTATAAATTTTATTAAATATTATTATTAATTTAATGTTTTTTTTTTCTAGCTCTTCATAGCGTATTTATTAATTATTATTAATTGATGCACCTAATCTTTATGTTATGAGTGTTTATATAGTAGTTTTGCCTGTTAGGCCTTTTATTGTAAACTGATCTACCTGTGGTTATGGCTGTTAGGCATCTATAGTCCCTTTTATATAAATTCATACATACAATCAAATCTTAATTATTAGCACTTATATAAACAATTATTTTTCTATATCTAATAACAATTTTATCTTGATCTCTTGATCACATACAACAAAATTCGAATTTATGAACATTGATTAACTGCCTCACACTTCACTCTACGACAGTCATTGAATAATACAACTTGTTTCATTATTTTTCATTAACTCAACACATATTTGATATAACATCACATAAACTTTATCATAACATTTTTGTCATAAAATAATACTTCTTAACACAAAATTCTTATTTGTTATTACCATAAATTAAGTCATTGTTTCATTTTTTTGTTTTGCTTTTCATTAAACATATATCATTAGCTATTATTTATCTTACAGGTTCGTTTATTCTAGTCAACACTACCTTGCATCCTTATTTAATGTTGCCTATGATTATAATTGTAATTATTGGATCTCTGTTCTATTATGGGTTTAAATATCAATTTGTTTATTATTCTGTGAACCGTCTTTTATGTAACATGAATGCTAGCATTTCTGTTGCGTTACATATGCTTCCCCTCCTAAAAAAGTTTAGTTTACCTGAATGAAGTTTAGGTCAAATAAACTTGTCTTTTTCGCATGCCTTTCTTCATTTCATTGTTAATGGTTGACGATGAGATTCTCAATGTAACTTCATTAGACTAGTATTAATATTTTTTTTTTTATTTAATAACATTTCATCATTTTAATTAACATTCTTGATCATTTTTATTTCTGTAAATATTATTTGTTGGTAGTTGGCTACACTATTCACTGATACATTAGTTTTAACATCTCTTCTATTTATAATTACTATAATTACTGTATTTTTCAATTATTCTTCTGTCAACTCACTTCTTTCTGTTTTCTTCGTCACATTCTTTTGGAAACTGAATTTATTCTTGCAACTATTCTAATATTCCTTAAATATTTAATTTCCCTAACAATCCCTAACACATGCGTTGGTACAGTTCAGAGAGGCACTGTTTGGCTTCATACTCTGCTGCCCACACCACATTTTAATATAGTACTGCTGGAATTCATCTACAGTCAGCTATAAAATATAATAATAATCTCCTAATAATCTCTTTAATCATTTAATAATAAATATTTGGGAAAAGATTTTTTCTTTGTTGCATTTATATTTCTTCATTACTATTCTTCATATTTCGTAATTCCATTTTAATTCCTTAAACATTCGTTGATATTGACTTTGACAGTTATCATTTGTAGTCATTTTTGTTTTCATTTTTGTTGAGATTGTAATGTTAAGTATCTTCTTCGTTTGTTTTTTTTTTTCTCTGATCACAATATTTTCTAAATAATTGTTGTGTGATGATCATTATAATTGTATTTTTGACTAAATACATTCCTTAGCCCCAACTATTCTTCTTCTTATCGTATTTCACTATTTTTGGCTGTTTATTTTTCAATGAAGTATGTTCATAAATACTCTTTCTTTCTTGTCTTCTTTAACATTATATTGGTTACATTCAATCGTTTACTGAAATTGTTCCATCATGTGGCAATGTATTATATATTTTAGGTCATATGATTTTTTTTTCTTTCTTTATTTTGCATAGGTAGATTTGAGTTACTAACTTTTATCTTGGGGTTCCATTCTTCATTATTCACAATATTTCTTTATAAACATTTAATAATAATTCTCGCCTTTTTCTGTAATCTTGGGTTTGTTATTCACACTATTTCTTTATAAACATTTAATAATAATTCTCGCCTTTTTCTGTAATCTTTAATAAGTTGTTCTTATTATTTTTAGAATTTAGTGGTAGTATTCAACTCAAATTCTTTTTAAATTCCAAGTAATTTTCTTCAAGACTGGTAATAAGTTGTTCTTATTATTTTTAGAATTTATTCATTATATTTCTTTATCTTGTCAATTGGTTGCCTGGTCAGTTTTCATAACATCAGTCCCATTTTTCTGGTTGACTGTTTCTTTTTCTAACCATGGTCCATTAATTCGACTGCACCCGTTGTCCGGATGACTGCAGTGTTCATACCAATTTTTTCACTTTTTACGTATCTCTTGTGCATGATACAAAGCCAGTACTGTAACTCGGCTGTTGCAAAATCTTTATTTAATTCAGGGTATTCAGTTATATTTAGCTCCCTTTGAATTATCAGGTATCGTATCTCCTCTATTCTAATATAATTACTTGTATATCCTATCTTTCCATTCCCTTGGATATCTGGACTATTTACCAAATGTTTCACGGGTATCTTCCGTATTAACGATATAATTGACTTGGTCAAATATTCTCTAACCGTTGATATTTTCAAATAATATTTAAATTTATTTAAAGTTTTTGTGATTGTTCTATGGTGGGTTATTTTGGTTATTTTCATAACGTTTCTTCTATAATTCATGCCTTTACATAACTCCCTTCGCTCATTAATTGGGATGTTAACAGCACTAATTAATCCACCCTTCCTCATCTCCATTTCTTCCTTTGTATAAACTATTTTCTTCCTCCATATTTCCTTATTTTCTGGCTACTCTCTTCCATGGTTAGATTTATTATAATACCTTCGGAAGTGCTGTCTAGTGTTTTAGACATATTCCTTAAACACAGCTCCATTTCTTTATTTGTCTCCCCCTCGTATTTATGCGCTTCTGGGCTAAGCGTGTTATCGTTTTCAAATTTCTCTTCGAAAGTTTTCCTTATCTCATTATTGAGCTGCTCCTTCTTATCCTCGATCCGCTTTAAACCTGCTTCGTTCATTTTTTCAATTCTTTCATCCATTCGCCTTAAATTTTCTTTGTTCATTCGTATGATGTCTTCCTTCATTTGTTTTACACCCTCATTACTCCTATCTAACCTTTCGTAAATTTGGTTTAATCTTTCGTTCATTTGTTTTGAGGTTTCTTTAATTTCCTCATTCATTTTATCGAATTTTTCCTCCAGTCTCTTGGAACCACTGTCCATTGTTTCTGCTACCCCTTTGAAACCTTCATCCATGGTTTTCCTGTAATTCTTTAAGTTTTCCTCTATTGTTTGTTAATTGCTTTCCCTTAGTTCTCTGAACTGTTTACTCAGAAAATCCACACGTCCTGACTGGTCACTTTCTTTGGTTGTTCTGACATTTTCTTCTGTTGCTTCACTTTGACTATTTTTATTTCTTTTTGTACATTGGATTGTTCTAGCTTTTTAATATTTGGCATTTCTATAAATTCATATATTTGATTGTGTTCCTTCCTCCATTGACACATATCTTCTCGGGATAGTTCAAACATCACCCTGATCCATTCCCTTAATTCTTTGTTTTCTGTTTGTATTGGGTTTTCAGGTGGTCTTACTTCTCGTTTCCATTGTTCATAGTCTTCCTGAGTATATTGTTCTGTCACCTGTGCGTATACTCCTATTCTTTCGGTTTTCATTTTTTCTTCATTATCGTCCCATCTTTCCCAATCTTCTTCAGTCATCCTTTCAACCTTGTTGTCGTCTTTTTCATTAGTCATCCCAATAGTCTTTTCCTTATTACACCTGGCATCTAATTCCCACAATTCATCATAAATCTCTCTCAATGTCATTTTGTCGTCTGGTGTTCCCAACGCATTCGCGCGACTCATTTGCGCTCTTTCGTGATCATTGGTATTCTTTTCTATGTATCCCATCTCTTTACTGAATTTCTTAAATAGTACTGTCGCCCGTTCCGCGTAACTTAATCGTCTCTCTTGTCCTTGCATTTTCGTTTCCTTTTGTATCATCTTTCTTTGTTGCATTTCTAGTCTCCCACAGTTGCCTGCTCTGGTTAAGTAATATTATTATACTTATAGTCACTTAACTTAAGCCCCACGTTGGCGCCAATTTGTTACAAATACCGTATTTGTAACACGGTTACCGTATCCTGGTGGGACCGCTATTGTTCAAGCCCCGCGATGGAACGCCAATTTGTACATAAACGGGTTTCCTCTCCTTAAAACCCCACTGTTGTATTTGTCAATTTGTTTTGTATTACTTTGATTATATAAATCTCGGAGATATTTGGAGTTGTGGAATATATGGATGCAATTAATTAATATTAACTTAACTCTTTAATAATTATCAGTGTTAGTGTGCCTAGAACTTAAACAACTTAATCGTTATTCTACAATTTCATCCAACCCTATTATACCTTGAAGAGAGATCTGTCTAATTTCGTAATTTTACGCTCCCTCTTTGGTGTCAGATAATTCCGCTATAAGCGCTGCAGTATCGGCTCAACGAAACTTATAGGTTATTTCGATGTTTATATTAACCATTTATTCTATACTTATTCAGTTGCTTTTTGTTCCCAGTTCACTAAACCATACTCCAAATAACAAGATTTGACAAACATATAAAGGTTCTTTATTTGTTTACTTAATTCACATTAAATAAGATATGCTCTAATTAACATATGCTTGGACTATAGACTTCAGGTATCGATTGTTGATTATTTTAATCCTTTATTTATATTTGGTTATATATTATGTTTTGATTTGTATTTAATTTATTTCAGGGTGTAAAGGTTCTTGTAACTGTGGGGAAGACTAAAAATACATAGATAAGAATGCAAGATTTACAAAATTTATTTGTTGTGTATTTAGTATGATTAATATGATATAATTTACCAGACTCGAACGAAGCAAATCGTGTAGGCGGTTGATCGCTAAATTTAATGTTTGGATGATTATGCAGTACGGTTTTTCTTTCTTCGGTTTAATAAGAGTAATTCTTGTCCTGTGCACTTCGGAATACAGCTTCTGGATTGATTTACAGCCCGGTTGATGTTTCTTCTGCACCGCCAGGATCCAAATCAGTTCTTCTTTCGATTGAAGCAATTAGTGTTGTTCCGTGTAATTGAAAGGGTTATAATTTCTGGTGTTGTGAATATTATGAGTTGTGTTACTGTTAATTCTTTCTATTTGATTAATATCTCATCAATTCCCTTCGGATATGGGACAGTTCAAGTTCTTTCTTGTAGACTTCAATTATTTACTCTCTATTATCATTTCATATTGTTGTGTTATTTTGTTTATCTATATTGGTAGTAGACGTAAATATTGTCATTAGAATTTTGTATTTTTATAATCGTATCTGGTAATTTCGAATATTACAATTAAATAGATTATTCTTGGGTTTTTAATCTCATCACTTTTAGTTCATTCAAAGCAAATCTTGTCTTGTCTAAAATCAACAACTTCTTTTTCTTATTTGTCGTCCCTAGCAACATATAATAATTTCTGCCTTCCACATGTTTTGAATATATAGTGTTTCTTTCATATATTTTTTATCTATTCTTTATCAATTTGCTGTCCTATCGGAATGTAACTTTACCGATAGATGGTTTATTATTTTATACACATATTCTACTGGTTTTTTTATATAAGTCCGTTTTTTTCTTTTTTATTATATTTAATCCACCTTCGATATTATATTTTACCAATCGATATTATGGCATTATGGTATTATTATAATTTGTATAAAGTTTATTAAATATTATTATTAATTTAATATTTTTTTTGTCTCTAGCTCTTCATAGCGTATTTATTAATTATTTTTAATTGATGCACCTAATCTTTATGTTATGAGTGTTTATATAGTAGTTTTGCCTGTTAGGCCTTTTATTGTAAACTGATCTACCTGTGGTTATGTCTGTTAGGCATCTATAGTCCCTTTTATATAAATTCATACATACAATCAAATTTTAATTATTAGCACTTATATAAACAATTATTTTTCTATATCTAATAACAATTTTATCTTGATCTCTTGATCACATACAACAAAATTCGAATTTATGAACATTGATTAACTGCCTCACACTTCACTCTACGACAGTCATTGAATAATACAACTTGTTTCATTATTTTTCATTAACTCAACACATATTTGATATAACATCACATAAACTTTATCATAACATTTTTGTCATAAAATAATACTTCTTAACACAAAATTCTTATTTGTTATTACCATAAATTAAGTCATTGTTTCATTTTTTTGTTTTGCTTTTCATTAAACATATATCATTAGCTATTATTTATCTTACAGGTTCGTTTATTCTAGTCAACACTACCTTGCATCCTTATTTAATTTTGTCTATGATTATAATTGTAATTATTGGATCTCTGTTCTATTATGGGTTTAAATATCAATTTGTTTATTATTCTGTGAACCGTCTTTTATGTAACATGAATGCTAGCATTTCTGTTGCGTTACAACATATACTTCAATAGACAATGCCAAAAACATAAATTAACACCTAAATACATCAACATAAATACAGACAACAAAAATATGACTGCACAAAAAACTATAAAACAAGCACAAAGGCTATGGATACAAAACGAAATCAATCAATTATACAGTAAGAAAAATAGCATAACACTAGACATATACAAACTACACTTAGAGCTAACAAGTTTATTACATCCAATCACTTGGAATAATAAATACAATAAATATCACTATAATATTGACGACTCGGAACACTAAGTTTTTTATAAATAAAAACGTAAAGTTTTACCTTACAGCCTAAACCGGCTTTCACCTATAGAACGTTTTTTCACCTAAACCGGCTTTCACCTATAGCTTCTATAGGTGAAAGCCGGTTTAGGCTGTAAGGTAAAACTTTTCGTTTTTACTTATAAAAAACTTATTGTTCCGAGTCGTCAATATTATAGTGATATTTAGTTAAGTAACGGACACGTCATGGACAACGAAATCCACAAATACAATAACATAGAAAATAAAAAAAGATTTTAAAAAACAAAAAAACTTATACAATCAACAAAAAACTTAACACATTAAAACAACAAAACAAATTTGCCATCACCATACTTCCATTCCTTAAGGAAATGTGGAAGTAAATCAAGAACAAAAATAAACACACATTTTACCCTCGAACCATTAACCTTAGCAATACAGAATTTAACAAAAAAGAAACAGAATATTTAAACAATATGTCAAAAACTAACATAACTCAAAATAAAAACAAAAATCTAGAAAATTTAATAGTAGAAACAGAATTTGCCATTAACCTAATAAAAGACAATATACAATAAGAAAAAAGAACAGAAGCAACACACATAATTAAAAAAATAATCACTAGCGAAATGAAAAACAAAGATAAACAAAAGAAAAACAATAAAACAATAAAAGAAATTAAAAATAAAGTAAAGATGAATAATTTAATAATAACTAAAGCAGACAAAAGTCAAGCAACAGTAATCATTGATAAAGCAGACTACATAAAAAAAACCGAAGACTTCATCAACAATAATAAATGCGTACAACTAAATAAAAACCCAACAGAAAACTATCTTAAACAAACAATAAAACTAATAAAAACAACTAAAAACATATTGAACAATAAAAACACAGACATATATATAAATAATAATCCAGAACCACCTAAAATGAATAGCTTAATAAAAATACACAAATTAAACAACCCAATACGTCCACTAATCAATTTCAAAAAAGCTCCTACATACAAAATAGCAAAAATAATAGCACAAAAACTAAAAAACAACCATCTAACAAATAACCATCATAACATAAAAAATACATACGAATTAATAGACAAACTAAAAACAATAAATATAAATGAAAATACATTTTTCACATCATATGACATAACAAACATGTACACCAACATCCCAGTAGAAGAAACAATTGACATAATAATAAACAAACTTAAAGAACAAAATGGAAACAAACAATATATAACCGAAATAAAAAATAGTCTCCAACTAATACTAAAACAAAATTACTTTGAATTTAATAGCAAAATTTATCAACAGAAAGAAGGTTTAGCAATGGGATCACCATTATCAAGCATAATAGCAGAAATATTCCTACAACACATAGACACCAAAATACAAAATATCATAAAATCACATGACCCAAATGGCATATGGATAAGATATGTAGATGATGGGCTATATGTATCAAATAACAAAAACACAAAAGCAGAGAACATACTGAAACAAATCAATAACATACATCCCAAAATACAATTCACAGAAGAAAAAGAAAAACATAACAAAATCAACTATTTAGACATAACCATCACAAGATACAACAACCACATACAATATGCAATATATAGAAAACCAACTTCCACTAACATCATTATACTTAACCATTCTGACCACCCACCACAACATAAAATGGCTGCATTTTTTTCGCTATTTAACAGAATGTACAAAATTCCCCTAAACAAACAAGAAACTGACAAAGAAAGAAATATAATATACCAAATTGGTTATGAAAATGGCTACAATAAAAATACTGTGATCAAAATAGAAAATAAAATCAAATATAAAATAAAAACTGAACAATTAAGAATTAATCAAACTGAACAACACATAAATAATAACAACAACAAAAAATGGGCCACATTCACATACATAAATAATAAAATGACAAAACTAACAAAACTATTTAAAAACACAGATATAAAAAATAGCATACAAAACTAATAAAAATAAATTACAAATTCTAAATAGCTCACACAACATAGATAATACAACAACTAACGGCATATACAAAATTGAATGCCAAGATTGCAATAAATGCAATATATAAGATTGCAATATATAGGACAAACAAAAAAACAGCTGAAAAAACGTTATTTTGAACACCTAAATGCATACAAAAAACCAGAAATATATAAATCCAATTTAGCCACACATGCAATAAACACAGGACATGGATTCCCAGACATAACCAATGTAACACTAATAAAACATATACCACACAAAGGCACCATAATGAACATTTGGGAAAATTTACAGATATACAAACATAAAACAGAAAACAAACTAATACCTGAACAAATACAAATCAATACAAAACATGACACAATATTCAAAGCACTCAACATAGAAAATACACAAAAAACTAACACATACACCACAATCACACACAATAAAACCAATTTGAAATACCAGAAGCCAACAGGAAGCCACAATAATAATAGTCAACCAACAAAACATATGTACTTCACCAGACAAAAAAACCGGAAGGCTGAGGATGGGTACAAGATAGTACCCGAAACATGTTCCAATAAAGGATAAAAATAACATCTTGAGGTAAATTTAATTATAAATATTAAATGTAATATATATATATATTGTAGCGTGACAGATGTATGCATAATATTGAATGGCAATTGATCATTAGAATAATGAAGTTATAATATTTAAATTTGGAAGAAAGCACTAAGTTTAATATAAAAAGATTAATTCATAGCAACTGTGGAAAGAAATCATTATTATAAAGAAAATACTAGTTAAAATAAAAGGAGTTACTAGTGATGAGTCATCCAAGACCAGTCTCATAACCAAAGGTTTTCAAGGTATAACCCAGGAAGGTAAAATAGTAAATAACAAAGCAGTACACAATATGACCAAACCCACAACGAGGGAGAATAAATAGAATAGAAACCCTAAAATAAGCCAAGATCAACCAATACAGGTTGTGTATTTCTGAAATAAAGAAGAAGATGGAGAAGATCCCAAGAAACCTGATGGCAACAAGAAGAAGATGGAGAAGATACCAGTCCCAGAAGGCAGGAGAAAAGAAGACTGAAGAAAGAAGAAGAGGGCAGCATCCTGAAGAAGACGTCATGCTCTTATAAAAGACACCCAAATCCCTATATCCCCAAAATAAATATCTAAAAACAAAAGTATAACGAAATAAAAACCACATGTATATAAATTTAAGAGAGAGAAGTGAACAAAGTAAAAGTTTCCTGTGAACTAAGATGAAACAATAATATAGTACCCATGGAACAAATCTCCATTGAAAAACACTAACCAATTTATTATGTTGATAAGACTATACGACCATTTAGCATTAACATAATATATAAGTGAAAGTGAACCAGTGATAGTTTTGGGTATTATAAAAAATGAACCTTGTGTTTCATTCTTGGCAATCACAAACATTGGATGCAATGAAATATGCATTTTTCAATGACTTAAAATGTGTACTGTGACAATATGTTGTTCATAAGACATGAATCTGTTTAAAATAACATTTTTGTTTTACATGAAAAAAGAAAAACAGATTTCATAGTGCTTTTTGAACGGTTCATACTATTTATTTGTTAATGACAGGGTACAATTCCCCAAAGACAATGTATAAAAGACGGTATAAAAACTGTAGAATCCTACTTATAATAATAGTTAGAAATAAGAATATAAATATAAGGTTTTTATGTATATAGTAGAAGAATGTTTAAAAATGTTTTAGATATAAGGCCATTTGTTTGGGTCTGAAACAACTAACATCAGAACTATAAAAATAGTTACCACTTGTAAATAGTAGAGAGTAATTAAGATGTTAGTTAGTACAAAACCTTTGTTGTAAACCATATTTCCATGTTGGAAATGGGAATTTTGTTGCAAAATGTCTGATTTGAAGACAACCATTTATTTAAAAAAAATATTCTTTATTTTGTTTAACTATTATTTGTATTGTAACTAATACTAATTGTTTTTGTGTAATTTGAAAACATGTTTAATTTATAATACTATTTGTAAAAGTCAGAGAGGGTATCACACATCATATATTGTTTGTAAATTATTTTGTAAAAAAAATTGTTAAAAAATCATAGGCCAAAAGAATGGAAACCAAACTTCATCAAAACAGAGAAATTACTCATTTAAAAGAAAATAAACAAAAGGGGTTTAGACAAAATAAACTTGAGATCATGCCATATAATTGCACATACCATTTAGAGAGATTTTAATAAATTATATTCAGAATTATAAATAAAAATGAGAATGACTAAACTCAGAAATTTAGACATGGGAGTCATATATTCCAGAATAATGTTTCAGAATACAACTAATTCAATTAACTACCAGAAAATAAGGGAATATGAACCTTTTAATACAATATAGGATTATTAATATTAAATATAACTGATAAAATGGCTGAATTTACATTATAACAGGAAGTAAATTTTGGAAATGTTTTTTGACTTATCAGAGTATACCAAACTGAAAGTAAAATTACTATTTTTTGGACAGAAAACACTATAAAATGGCATTATTTAATCTGAAAATAAGCTGAATGAAATGAAAGATTAATTTAAATCACATCTAGTGAATAAAATTGACAAATAACCAAAGTTTAGGCATTCATATAGTGAAATAGTAAAGTATACACAGGATGTGAAAATATTTTTGAACAATGTTAAGGATAATATTATATGGGCTAAGAGTTTAATTGAAACTAAAGGAAACAGTTAGTTGATTATTGGTATTTGAACGGATAACATAAACGAGAGTTTTGTGACGATCTAACCTATCTTACAAAGGTGAAGTTTAGTGGTGAACAGTACGTTACTGCAAAGTCGGGAGTGAATTATAAAATCTTTCCAGAACCTATACATTGTGACAAAAACGATCAAGAAACACTGATTAACACTAAACAATACATTTCTACTCTGAAAAACACCACAAAACACCAGAAAACTGTATAACACATTAACCAAATTAGTGTCGGAATTGGGAAAAGTGTTTTGACTTATAATTACACAGACATACTAAATACAACCCAGAATCACTACACCAGTCACTACACAACATTTAACAAGAGATTTGCAGAGACAAGAACAGGAATTTTGCCAGAAAATACATTATTTGGAACACTGCAGGAACGAGCAACATTTTGATCAACTTGACGGCGGCCATTTGCTTTGACGATTCCAGTGCCTTCTTCTTAGTACAACTCAGCTGTTGGGTGAAAACAATTATTATATTTACAAATTATTATTCAATGTCTGTGTTTATTAATAACTATTAATTTGATTGTAACGTTATACTTTTAAATATTAGCACGATTTCTCTGACTTTGGTAATAACTGGCTGTTTAAAGAACCCTATATAATTTTTATATCATATACTTGTAACTTTTTTCGATATCCTGAGAATCGATACTAATCGATAAGAGTCAATATTGCTATTAATTAATAAAAAACATTAATACTTTTCAATACTTAATAGTTCTTTATTTCTTCAATAATACTAATTACCAATAATATAATTCTAATTGATAATCTACAAGGACTTTACCACCCGTAAGTGAAGATAACCTAAAAAATAAAAAGGTAAACAAGTATCGATTGGTTTACAGACAGTCTTATGAGTGGTGATAGATTATTTAAAATATACTAAAACTTTAATAAAAATTTTCAGAAGAGCATTACACTGTTTAAAACTTCACAGCCCCATATTAATTAATTGATCCTAATTAATTAATTAATAAAATTAAAATTTTTTTTTTAATTATTTTTTTTTTATATAAACATAATTTTTTTTAAATTTCCTTCAAAACAATAAATTTTTGTTTTGAAGCTTTCTGTGAAGCTGAACATACATACATATTTCTTCATCAACTTTACGCTACTCGACCAGTCTTGCTACCATCGGGACTCGACCAGCTGGGAAACTTAAGGAAGTGTTTCAGACCAGTAAGACGTCGAGAGCCACACCAATTACACACCAATTAAACATATTATATTACAATATATTTATTTTATTACAAATTGGCGCACAACTTTAGGGGCTTTAATTAGCGATTGGAAGGCCAATACATTCTGCACAATCACTAGTTGGAGCTAGGCAACAGCTACAAAGCCAGAAAATTTCAAGGGAAAATGCAACGACGTGCAACATCTAAGAAACGGGCGGCGGAGGCCGAGAAAGAAATAGAAGTCGAAATGGACAATAAAGAGGCGACGCCAGTAGAGGTGGAAGAGTTATTACAATCGGTGTTGTCCAAACAACCTGGACAAACTGAACAACCGGAAATGCCTACACAAACAGGGGAAGTAAATGTCCAGGAAAGACATGTAGAGAAATCCAAGACACCTGAAGAAACAAAAATGGACAGATTAATGGAAATGTTCATGCAGATGAAGGAAGGAGTGGACAAGAAACTGGACGAAAATAATAAGAAAATGTAATCCACAAGTAAGGAATTGAAGGAAGACTTGAGTAAGGAAAGGAAAGAAGATAACCAGTCCTTGAAAGAAGAATTAAGTGGGATGAACAAGAACATGGAAGGGTTGAAGGAAGACAACCAGTCCCTGGGTAAGAAGATTGATGAAACCAATAAGAAGATGGAAGAGAAGATGGAAGAAAACAGCAAGAAGATGGAAGAGAAGATGGAAGAAAACAGCAAGAAGATGGAAGAGAAGATGGAAGAAAACAGCAAGAAGATGGAAGAAGAGGTGGGGAAGAAGTTAGAAGAATTGAAGGAAGACAACCAATTGTTCAAGGAAGAATTCAAGTCGACCAAAGAAGAATTGATTAATAAAATTGAAAATACTAATCAGAAAATCGATGAAACCAGGAAGAAGATAGAGAAGAACAACCGACAGTTGAAAGAAGAATTGAAGGAAGACAACAGGAAGTTGGAAGAAAAGATGGGGGAGAAATTGGAAGAATTGAGAGAGGACAATCAAATTCTGAGAGAAGAATTAAGAGAAGTCAATCAGGAGAATTTGGACAAACTGGACGAAAGGATGGAATTGTTGCGAGAAGAACGGAATAAAGAAATCAACGTTAACAAAAAAGCGATGGATAAGAAGATGGAAGAAGAAAATATAATGGTCAATCGACAGATTCGAGAGATTGATGGAAAGTGCAACCAGACCGAAAAGGAGGTGAATGAGTTTAAAGAAGTGGTGAACATCAAGTTCACAAATATTGAAGAACATAGTCGTAGGAAGGTAGAAGAACAGAGAAAGGAAAATCAAGAAGAATTCGGAAAAGTACGCAACCAGGTCACAGAACGATGTAATGATATACAAGAGACCATGGCCAGTATTACCGGTCAGGTGCGACAAAGCCGAGAGGAGATGGAAGCGATTAGAAACAGACCGATTCATTTCACCGGATTGCCCGTCAACGAAAGCCGAGAGTGGCTCAACTTCCGGCAATACAAACGCAAGCCGATGGAGTTCCTAGCCAGGGTAGAAGAATATTTGACCAAGCATAAAATTACCCAATGGAGCCATAGCAGGGAAATATTCGACGAGTCTTTCCGAGACATAACAGATAATTGGTGGATGGCCAACCGGAGTGAAATTTCCGACTACCAACAGTTCCGGAAAATGTTTAAGACAAAATACTGGTCTGAGACCACCCAGAACTTGATCCGTGACAATATTTGTAATGGAAGATACAGGTCACAATTAGGTAACAGTATGACGGCGTATTTCTTGGGGAAGGTGTGTATGGAAAAACACCTTGAGCCAGCAATCCCAGAAGAATGTTTAGTGAATAAGATATCTTATCACTATGATGAGGACATTATCAGGGCCCGGAGAGGTAGCCAGATCAAGACGATCCAGGGAATGACCGAGTTATTGGAGGGATACGAGAACGAAGAGTATTATCGGCAGAGCAGAAAGAGAAATGAGAGACCAGAAGTAAGGCCGATTACCTACCCCAATAACGGCAATAACCATACAAGTAACCGGAACCAGCCCAGTAATTACGACGGCCATAACAACCCGCCGCGTAATAACCAGTTTAACAGTAATTTTAACGGCGTTAGGAATAACAACCCCTACCCAAACAATAGAAACAATTTTTATCAACAAAATAATAATGTCCCATACAGTCAGAGAAACCCATATCCCAACAATAATGGTGACAGACCTTACCCACCTAACCGAAATTACTATAATAACAATTTTAATAATAACAATAATAGCAATAGTAATAACCGAGTGTCGCGCCCTAGGGTAAATTTTATAAGAGCAGAAGATCGCGGACCCAGGAGATATTATCAACCGAGGAGGAGCAGCTTCCACGGCGCTGACCGAAGATGGCGGAGTGCGGAACGAGACGGCCCAAGATACGAACAGGAAAGACGAAGTACCAGCCTGGAAGATCTTGGCAGACCACAGAACAGGGCGTTAAACATCAACCAGGGTACAGAACGTCAGGAAACAAACCAGAGTTTCCCGAACGATGCCTCGGTCAATAATAACATAAACACTGACCAAAATACTTTAAACGAGAGGAGGCAGTAATCAACAACGATGACCCGTTACTGCTTATACTTCCTGGGTTAGAAAAGGATGATTTGCAACAAGCAAACAATGATAAAAACATCACTATTATCAGTAACCATTATTTGAAAGACATACGAACTGAACTTTTGGAAGAGAACGAGAAGAGTCTCAGCAACAGTAATAATGAGATAATTTATATAACAGCGGAGGTGGAAGGAGTTCCCGCTAAAATAATGATAGACACAGGAGCTAATATTTCAATAATAAACTCCAATGAGTTGGAGAGAATACAATGTACATGTGGAAAAACTTTGCCAATGTTGCCAGTCAACAACATTGTGTTGGTAGGTGCAACTGGCCGCCAGAATAAAACCATTAGGAAGCAAGTTTCCTTAAGTGTCGTTAGCCGTGATATAGCTTTAGACATGGAATTTTTAATCGCCACCGGATTACCATTTGACATCTTAGTCGGTTGCGATATTCTTCGTAGATATTCGGCAGTAATCGATCTTAATTTAAATAAAGTATAACTTTTCCCAGACGGAGTAACATGGACCGCAGATCTGGTAGGAGGCACAACTATACTTCCCAGCCCTATACATCAACAAGTTCGTAAAATAAATGTTATTAGAAACAGCCCTCTTTCTAAACCCATAATATACAATCATGGAGGAGAGGATTTATGGTCAGTTAAGATCCAAGAAATACGGAATTTCCAGTGCGGAAGCGATAACGAGAAAATACCAACACATCTGGCTGATCGTCTAATCGCTATATATGAGAAATACAAGGCGGTGTTTTCTGATGAACCAGGGAAGGTAAAAAACTACCAGTGCCAACTTCGTTTTAAAGAAAACGTAGAGTTTAACCGGAGGTCATATCCAATAGCGCAGTCGCTCAAAGAAGCCGTGAGAACAGAGATAAACAAGATGATAGATAATGACATAATTGAGACTAGTCAATCACCTTACACTAGTCCAATTATTGCTGTTCCGAAGAAAGACGGACAAGTCCGGCTCTGTTTAGATGCGCGTGAGTTGAACAAGACAATTGTGAATGACAGAACCTCTCCCGGTGAAATAGAAGAAATCTTAAAGCGTTTTCATGGTACTAGATTTATTAGCACCTGGGATACGGTCTGTGGTTATTGGCAGGTGGAGCTGCATCCACAAAGCCGCCAATACGTAGCGTTCATTTTCGAAGGGCGCAATTACCAGTTCAAGAGACTGCCCTTCGGACTTGTCAACTCTGTCGCCATATTTGTGGCATGCATGGACCAGATTTTGGGACCAGAAGCGCTCCAATTTACCACCGTCTATGTGGACGATTTACTAATAACATCCGGAACCTGGGAGGAGCACTGTTACAGAGTGGAGTTTGTACTAAACAAACTAGCGCAGAACAACATAACATTGAAGTTGGAGAAATCCAAGTTCATAGCGCGCGAGGTACAATTCTTAGGCTTCAACCTAGACGACAGAGGTATTACCCCATCAGCAGAGAAAGTGGAGGCAATTCAGAGGTTCCCGCAACCAAGAAACAGGAAACAATTGCAATCTTTCCTCGGACTCTGTAACTATTACAGGAAGTTTCAGAGCCGATATTCCGAGTTGACAGCCAAGTTTCAACCACAGTTATCTGCCAAAAACAAATGGACTTGGGGTGAAGATCAAGATATTACCTTCCGATTGATAAAAGAGAAGTTTCTGGAGAGTGTGATACTTCGTCACCCAGATTTTAAGAAACCGTTCTTTCTAAACTGTGACGCTAGCGATCTAAGCTTAGGAACGACATTATACCAGGAAGATGAGGAGGGACAACATCTGGTAATAAGCTTCGCTAGTCGCACATTGAACCAGTGCGAAAAGAACTACAGTGTGACAGAAAAGGAATTGTTAAGCGTGGTGTTCGCATGCAGCAAATTCCGAACGTACATTCTCGGATATCAAGTCACGGTACGAACTGATCATAAATTCATCTCGTTCCTTCGTAGGTGCAAATTGAGTCACGGCCGATTGGCTAGGTGGGTACTCGCCCTACAAGAATATGACCTGAAATGGGAATACATTCTAGGAAAGAAGAACGTGGTAGCGGATGTGTTGTCACGTATAAATCTGGAAGATCAGACTTTCGAGGGAGAGAAGGAGAGCTTAGTAAAAATTTATAACATATTCACGACCAGAGCCGATTTACAAGCTTTGTTAATAAATATCCGAATCCATCAGCAGTCTGATCCTAAGCTGAAAAACATTGTGAGTCGTTTGGAAGCCAATGATGAAACCATTTCTAAATATTACCACCTCCACAAGGGAATTTTATTCATAAAAACCGCATTGGACGATGAGACATGGAAGGTGATAATCCCACACCAAATCGAAAAGGAGGTCATCATCGATTACCATGTCAGGTATGGTCACATGGGAGCGTTAAAAGTGATACAAGCTCTAGAGGAAAATTGTAAGATCAAGAATATCAACCGCAAGGTGAGGACATACATCAAGTCCTGTAAGATCTGCCAATGTGCAAAAGTAAACAATGAAAAGACAGAGGGTATCATGATACCGATAACTTCCAACGCAAAACTGGAAAAAGTGTTTTTGGATATCTGCGGGCCATTTCCCCGTAGCGGTGGTCGACACAGATATAAATATTTGGTAATCATAATGGATCACTACACCAAGTATATAAAGCTATATCCGGTTAATCGGGCAACAACAGCAAAGGTTTTGGCGGTGATTATTGATTTGTATATCCCAGAGGTCGGTAGACCATCTTCTATTATTACCGACCATGGTACACAGTTTAAGGGGAGGAGATGGCGAGACACGTTATTAGCACTTGGGGTCAAAACGTATAAGACATCAGTCTACCACCCAAGTAGCAATCCGGCTGAGAGAGTACTAAGAGAAGTGGGTAGGATATTGCGCACGTACTGTCACAACCAACAGAAAAAGTGGCAAGAGTACCTAGCAGCGACAGAAACATTCCTAAATTACGCCCACCATCCAGCTATAGGAATTCCACCGTACTCAGCCATGTATGAGAAGCCGACTCCCCGAGACATTGTACAAATCATTGAATTTCCAACGAACAACAATAGGAAATTCAACCAGTTGAAGTTTTACAATAAGGTAGCAGAAGATCAGGAAAAACGGCAAGCCAAATACCAGAAGGCAATAGGGCGAATTGTAACATATAAAGAGGGTGAAAAAGTCCTCCTAAAAAATAGAGAGATGCCTAGCACCTTAGAAGGCATAACCAAAAAACTACTATTACTATATACTGGTCCATATGTTGTGGTAAATGATAAGCATAACAATACATATGAGTTGAAGGAAATCGTTTCAGGAAAAATCAAAGGAGTGTGCAATCAAGCTTCTATGAAGAAATATTATGAAGAATGAGTTGTGAGATTTAGAATTTTGAATTTATTTTAAAAAATTCGGAAATAATGTAAGTACATCTTACAACCTAATATTTTGAGAAGAACATTCTGGAGAATTATAAGAAAAAGGAATTTAGAATTTAAATTTGAAAAAATCCTAAAATAATGTAAGTACAACTTACAACCTAATAATTTTGGAACAAACTTTATGGAAGAAAGAAAAAGAAAGAATTTTGAATATAACTTATTCTATAATATGTAAGTACTTCTTACTACAACCTGATAATTTAGAACAAAACTTTATGGAAGAAAGAGAAAGAGAGAGAATTTTGAACTTAATTTTACAAAAAATTTAAAAATAAAGTAAGACCAACTTACTATAACTAAGTTTATGAGAAAAACTTTATGGTAAATAATTAAGAAGAATTTGAATTTGGAGAAATACCAAAACTTTCAGAAATAATAGTAAAATCACACTACTATAAACAATTCTGAATGAAACAATTCTGGGAATAAATGAATTAAACAGAATTTGAATGTTGATAGAACGTCAGAACTTTGAAACAAGATAAGATCAACATATTACAAGGATTTATGAGAAATAATTTTCTATTAAATAAAAAGAATAGTTTGAATTTTACATTAAAACTAACCAAGTTCCAAAAAATAATTATGTGTCAATTATGATTGAATTGAGAAGAAAATAAAGTGGTTAATTCAGAAAAGAGAATTAACGTTAATCCAGAATAAATGCTAGATATTCACAATAGCATTTGAAGGAGTAGAGAAGAATAACAAAAAAGAGTGTAATATGCCAGAGAAGAAAAAAAATTTTGGAAGCAAAGAGACTAATTACCTATGAAACGATAATGAAAACAGTTAATTAAGAGCAAAGAAGAACAACTCATACCAAACATATGGAGAAGATGATTTTGAACCAATGATAATAATAAGACCTATATGAAATGCAAAGAGAAGAAATACCACATGAAATATGATATAAATGAATTAATGTTAATGAATGCGAAGGCGGATTAATAACTTTCTAAGAGAAAGGAAAGAACCAAAATGTTTAAATAAAATGATCAATATAACAACCTGTATATCTAATGTAAAGATACAGTGTTAAAAAATTAAATATAATATATTAAGACCATTCAAATAATGAATACGAAAGACTATTTATAAAGACCTTGCTAATACTATGAATAACCAGAAGAAAGTATAAAGAGAATTCAGATGAAGAAGAAAGAGAGTTACACTGTAAACAGTAACCAGAATTACTAAAAGAAAGGTTTTCAACCATAATTAAATTAAATATATCAGACAAGTTAAGAGTTTTGAAAAAATATATATATAATGAGTATAATAATGATTATGAAGATTTATTAAGATAGAAAATGTGAGATAATCTGAGAGACTACGAAGTGGAGAATCCAAAGATATTTTTATTAGTCGAAAATGAGACTACTTTTTATTTATTTATTCGATGACTGACTGAAGATAATTCCAGCAGCATTATGTTTTTTTTGAGCAGGGATGGATATGCCTCTGTACTCAATTTATAGAAGTGGTGTATGGCCAGCAGAGAAGTAGCGTACAGTGCCCCTCTGATCTGCCCCAGCCCACGTGATAGGGAATGTTAGGGAATTAATATCCCAAGGATACAACACGAAGTTGATATAGAAAGAAAATGTATTACAATTATAATATATCTCAGAAGACACTAACTATCCGAAAAGGATCAGTAGTAAGACAAGTAACCATATATATAAAATTAATAAAACTCTAATATAAAAAAGTCGATATAAAAATGGAGAAGAAAATGAATTATAAGAAATGATGAAATTATCATAAGAAATTATTTCATCCATAAACATGTCTGAAATAATTACTTCTGGAGGAGAGCAATCTGTAGCGTGACAGATGTATGCATAATATTGAATGGCAATTGATCATTAGAATAATGAAGTTATAATATTTAAATTTGGAAGAAAGCACTAAGTTTAATATAAAAAGATTAATTCATAGCAACTGTGGAAAGAAATCATTATTATAAAGAAAATACTAGTTAAAATAAAAGGAGTTACTAGTGATGAGTCATCCAAGACCAGTCTCATAACCAAAGGTTTTCAAGGTATAACCCAGGAAGGTAAAATAGTAAATAACAAAGCAGTACACAATATGACCAAACCCACAACGAGGGAGAATAAATAGAATAGAAACCCTAAAATAAGCCAAGATCAACCAATACAGGTTGTGTATTTCTGAAATAAAGAAGAAGATGGAGAAGATCCCAAGAAACCTGATGGCAACAAGAAGAAGATGGAGAAGATACCAGTCCCAGAAGGCAGGAGAAAAGAAGACTGAAGAAAGAAGAAGAGGGCAGCATCCTGAAGAAGACGTCATGCTCTTATAAAAGACACCCAAATCCCTATATCCCCAAAATAAATATCTAAAAACAAAAGTATAACGAAATAAAAACCACATGTATATAAATTTAAGAGAGAGAAGTGAACAAAGTAAAAGTTTCCTGTGAACTAAGATGAAACAATAATATAGTACCCATGGAACAAATCTCCATTGAAAAACACTAACCAATTTATTATGTTGATAAGACTATACGACCATTTAGCATTAACATAATATATAAGTGAAAGTGAACCAGTGATAGTTTTGGGTATTATAAAAAATGAACCTTGTGTTTCATTCTTGGCAATCACAAACATTGGATGCAATGAAATATGCATTTTTCAATGACTTAAAATGTGTACTGTGGCAATATGTTGTTCATAAGACATGAATCTGTTTAAAATAACATTTTTGTTTTACATGAAAAAAGAAAAACAGATTTCATAGTGCTTTTTGAACGGTTCATACTATTTATTTGTTAATGACAGGGTACAATTCCCCAAAGACAATGTATAAAAGACGGTATAAAAACTGTAGAATCCTACTTATAATAATAGTTAGAAATAAGAATATAAATATAAGGTTTTTATGTATATAGTAGAAGAATGTTTAAAAATGTTTTAGATATAAGGCCATTTGTTTGGGTCTGAAACAACTAACATCAGAACTATAAAAATAGTTACCACTTGTAAATAGTAGAGAGTAATTAAGATGTTAGTTAGTACAAAACCTTTGTTGTAAACCATATTTCCATGTTGGAAATGGGAATTTTGTTGCAAAATGTCTGATTTGAAGACAACCATTTATTTAAAAAAAATATTCTTTATTTTGTTTAACTATTATTTGTATTGTAACTAATACTAATTGTTTTTGTGTAATTTGAAAACATGTTTAATTTATAATACTATTTGTAAAAGTCAGAGAGGGTATCACACATCATATATTGTTTGTAAATTATTTTGTAAAAAAAATTGTTAAAAAATCATAGGCCAAAAGAATGGAAACCAAACTTCATCAAAACAGAGAAATTACTCATTTAAAAGAAAATAAACAAAAGGGGTTTAGACAAAATAAACTTGAGATCATGCCATATAATTGCACATACCATTTAGAGAGATTTTAATAAATTATATTCAGAATTATAAATAAAAATGAGAATGACTAAACTCAGAAATTTAGACATGGGAGTCATATATTCCAGAATAATGTTTCAGAATACAACTAATTCAATTAACTACCAGAAAATAAGGGAATATGAACCTTTTAATACAATATAGGATTATTAATATTAAATATAACTGATAAAATGGCTGAATTTACATTATAACAGGAAGTAAATTTTGGAAATGTTTTTTGACTTATCAGAGTATACCAAACTGAAAGTAAAATTACTATTTTTTGGACAGAAAACACTATAAAATGGCATTATTTAATCTGAAAATAAGCTGAATGAAATGAAAGATTAATTTAAATCACATCTAGTGAATAAAATTGACAAATAACCAAAGTTTAGGCATTCATATAGTGAAATAGTAAAGTATACACAGGATGTGAAAATATTTTTGAACAATGTTAAGGATAATATTATATGGGCTAAGAGTTTAATTGAAACTAAAGGAAACAGTTAGTTGATTATTGGTATTTGAACGGATAACATAAACGAGAGTTTTGTGACGATCTAACCTATCTTACAAAGGTGAAGTTTAGTGGTGAACAGTACGTTACTGCAAAGTCGGGAGTGAATTATAAAATCTTTCCAGAACCTATACATTGTGACAAAAACGATCAAGAAACACTGATTAACACTAAACAATACATTTCTACTCTGAAAAACACCACAAAACACCAGAAAACTGTATAACACATTAACCAAATTAGTGTCGGAATTGGGAAAAGTGTTTTGACTTATAATTACACAGACATACTAAATACAACCCAGAATCACTACACCAGTCACTACACAACATTTAACAAGAGATTTGCAGAGACAAGAACAGGAATTTTGCCAGAAAATACATTATTTGGAACACTGCAGGAACGAGCAACATTTTGATCAACTTGACGGCGGCCATTTGCTTTGACGATTCCAGTGCCTTCTTCTTAGTACAACTCAGCTGTTGGGTGAAAACAATTATTATATTTACAAATTATTATTCAATGTCTGTGTTTATTAATAACTATTAATTTGATTGTAACGTTATACTTTTAAATATTAGCCCGATTTCTCTGACTTTGGTAATAACTGGCTGTTTAAAGAACCCTATATAATTTTTATATCATATACTTGTAACTTTTTTCGATATCCTGAGAATCGATACTAATCGATAAGAGTCAATATTGCTATTAATTAATAAAAAACATTAATACTTTTCAATACTTAATAGTTCTTTATTTCTTCAATAATACTAATTACCAATAATATAATTCTAATTGTCTACAAGGACTTTACCACCCGTAAGTGAAGATAACCTAAAAAATATAAAGGTAAACAAGTATCGATTGGTTTACAGACAGTCTTATGAGTGGTGATAGATTATTTAAAATATACTAAAACTTTAATAAAAATTTTCAGAAGAGCATTACACTGTTTAAAACTTCACAGCCCCATATTAATTAATTGATCCTAATTAATTAATTAATAAAATTAAAATTTTTTTTAATTATTTTTTTTTTATATAAACATAATTTTTTTTAAATTTCCTTCAAAACAATAAATTTTTGTTTTGAAGCTTTCTGTGAAGCTGAACATACATATATATTTCTTCATCAACTTTACGCTACTCGACCAGTCTTGCTACCATCGGGACTCGACCAGCTGGGAAACTTAAGGAAGTGTTTCAGACCAGTAAGACGTCGAGAGCCACACCAATTACACACCAATTAAACATATTATATTACAATATACATATTTTATTACAATATATATATATATATATCTAAATACATATTGTCACAGGAAAAATGGCGCCAATCGTACACCTCATTATTTTTGGTGACCCTAAAATGGGCTGCGTGGCGAAAACGCTGTGATGTTTGTTCCGCCCGAGCCGCGCTGAGATGGTCGCGGCTGCGCTCTCTGTTCGTGGCGTACTGCCGTCCTCCTCTTCTTTCGGCATCGGTTTGTAGAGTCCGCTGCCGGCCCAGCGATGTCCATCACTGGTTCGTCACAGGGCGAAGAATGCAAAGAACGTCCGTTCTACTCTTCTTCCTGTTCCTTCCGGCTGACTCCGCGTTGATGTCGTCCGATAGAGGAGAGGCGATGAAGTGCGTCCGATATCGTGGCGATGGAGTGCGCTAAAAAATCCTGCTGCCAGAGCTGTTGGGTTGCGCGTCGTGAGACGACCCAACGGGTTCCTAGTAGGGGCTCCTGCCCAGTGATCCTGTCCATACAGAATATGAATTAATTATTTAGTGACCGCTACAACGGCATGCTCGTACTAGCTCGACTAGCACAGTATTTGCCGGGGCCGTTTCCAAGAATCACCTGGACGTGTTCGGTACTTGCCAAGGTCATGAGAGTGTTTGTCTGGGTCCTCGCAGCTCGGACGTAAAATTTACGTACAAGTCGCCTTGCGGTGTCTTCCAAGGAGCGGACACCGAGTCCTCTTCTCAAAAGTCGAGAAGGGAACGGATAGGGGGCTTTTGGCCGCTAGCCGAAGAGCCTATCGAGAACACTTTGCAACTTTCTTTTACGAACGGTTGCGAGGTAACCCAGACGGGAATAGCGTAGGTAATGATCGGCAAAAGGTACGCGCTGACGATCAATTACCCAGCTTGCGGGTCATAGCCTTGTTGACAAGTATCGGAAACAGTTGCGCGAGACGAGCGGGTGCTCTCTTTCGCATCGTCTCAGCGTGCGCACGCCAGGTGAGCTGACGATCAAGGTGGACACCGAGGTATTTAACCTCTCTCGACCAGGGCAAATACGTTCTACCGAGTCTCACTCGTCCTCGTGGTTCTTTCCGGCGCTCTGAGAATAGCACCGCGGAGCTCTTGGTTTCGTTGACGGCAACTTTCCAGCTCTTCGTCCACGTCGATTACGCATCGAGTGCGCGCTGGAGTCGTGGGATAGCCTTTTCAGTGTTCCGATCGGCGGTATAAACCGCCGCGTCGTCGGCAAACAGGGCCATCTGGGCTCCAGGCTCTCTGGGTGCGTCGTTGACGTACACGGAGAACAGAAGAGGCCCTAGCACGCTACCTTGAGGTACCCCGGCTTTAATGCGTCTCTCGGAAGAGACATGGTCACCTATTCTCACGCAGAAAGTCCTCTCCGTCAGAAAGCCAGCAATCAAGCGAAGGTAGCAATCTGGGAGCTGGATTTCCCGGAGCTTGAACAAGAGCCCGTCGTGCCAGACACTATCAAAGGCCTTCTCCACATCTAGGAAACAGGCGACAGTCTGCTCTTTCCGACAGCCGGCGCCCGTGATGTATTCCACCAGTCTCATCAGCTGATGAGTGGTGGAATGCCCACACGAAAACCGAACTGTTCGGGGACCAGTACATCGAAGTTTCGTAGATGGTCTAGGACTCTTCGTTGTACAAGACGTTCGAGGACCTTTGACGTGGCTGACAGTAGACTAATGGGCCGGAGATTGCCGGGACGGGAAGCGTCCTTTCCCTGGTTCGGGATCACTATGACCGTCGCCTTACGCCATTTCTGGAGAAAGTAGGCTAGTCTTAGACACGCGTTGCACAGCGCTACCAAGAAAAGTACTCCTTGCTCCGGGTGCCTAGTTAGAGCGGCGTCCGAGACGCCGTCCGGGCCAGGAGCTTTTCTCGGTACGAGTTCAACGAGCCGATCTGTGACCTCTTCCCTAGTAATGGGTTCAGGCTGCGCAGTGATCGGAAAAGACAGAAAGTCTTCCACTTCGTTCTCGACTACTTCATCGAAGTCCCAGTCCATGGGCGGGTTAGGAGCGAACTGTCGCTCGAAACACGTGCCAAAGTACTCGGCCTTCGCCTTCGGGCGAGCCAGGATTTGATCGAAATTTTCAGGAATGGCTGGGATACGAGGTCGGCGCCTCATCCCTACCAACGCCGAAAGTATCCGGTAAGGGCTACTTGCGTCCGATCCGTCCCCTTTTTGGGCCACGGCGAGTTCCCAACAGCGTCTCCGGTAGGCCTGCATTTCACGACGTAAAATGCCGGTCACCCGGTTGTACGCTGCCTTGTCGGCCGGATTACGGGTCCGCTGCCAGCGTCTCCGGAGGCGATTTCTCTCGCAAGCGAGAGCACTCGTCTCCTCTGGGATCAGCTGCCAGTGGGGCGTGACGCCAGGCTTCATCCTGGAAGACGCATCGATCGCAGATACCACAGCCTCATCAAACGCGACAACTGCCTCGTCGACTTGGTGGACGGTTTCGAGTGGTCCCGCCTCTGCCAATCGGTGACTTAACGCCGGGCGTAGCGGTCCCATTCTACCACCTTCCTGACATCTCTGCGTACGACGTGCTGGGTAGCGACGTGTATCAAGATGGGGAGATGATCGGACGATAGTTCCGTTAGCGCGGACACATGGACCGGGCAGTCAATTCCTTGGATCACGGCTATGTCCAAGACATCGGGAGCCGCGCGGAGTTGTGAGGGGTAGAACGAAGGTTGGGCGGGCCCAATCACTGTCACCTTGCGTGAACCTGCAAACCTGCGTAAGCGCTTCCCGTTTGGGGCAGTCAACGACTGTTCCAACCGCGATGCTTACAATTCAGGTCGCCGGCAATGATGACCCTCCTGTGTGCATCGAACGCGACCGCTAGATCGGGGTGAAGGAGCTCTTTCTACGGCGGTTTGTACGCCGCTACCAAGAGTACACCGCCTAGAGTGTTCAACATCTCCACAGCGGTAACTTCCAGGTGAGTCGTTGCAGGCAAGAGGACTCGGTGATGCTCAAGACTGAGCCTCACCGCGACCGCAGTACCGCCACCAGCAGTGCCCGGCCTGTCGTTTCGATAGCACACATAGTTGGCCAGTCGGGAACCGATTCGCAGGGGTCAAGTGGGTCTCACTGAGAAGTACTACATCGGGGGTTTGAGTCGGGCCAGTAATTCTTGGATTTCCTGGATCTTGTTAGCCAACCCGTTGGCGTTCCAGGAAAGAATGGAGAGGTCACGTTTGAGAACCCGACTCATAGAAGTCCTACACAAGTGGCGGCTTCCACCAAGAGCATGAACCTCTCGGTTATATCGGCAGTTTCCAAGCGGGAGCGGATAGACCTGAAGGTCTGGGCAACTTTGCGAAGGTGAAATTCCGCAAGGAAGTCTTTGTCGACCTGATAGTCGTCGGGTACGGCTTTTGAGGCAGAGTGCCCGGAGACTGTGTGCGCATAACAGCGCCGAAACTTATCAATCGGGGGATTGGTGGAAGCCAAGGGTGTTACAGGGCCAGGTGTAGCGCCTCTAGCGGAGGTGGTAGGAAGAGGGACAGATGCGATTGCGTCGGTCTTTGTAATGCGATGCGCAGGCTGTCTGGACTGTGCGGCTGGGTTGGCAGGAGCCCGGGAGCGAGCGCCACGGGGCTTACGATGCCGCTACTTTTTGCCTGCATTAGGAAACCGCGGGGGCGGGAGGTCAAGCGAGGCTGAATCTACAGCAGGGTCGGGATTCTCCGGTGTTGGGGAGGGTTGAGTTGTTGTCTCAGGCTCCACAACCGAGATGATTTCTATGGGCTGGTCTGTCTCACTTTTGGATGACGCGGTGTTACGGCGTTTTTTCTCCTGAGGTAGAGCAGGGGCCTGGGAAGGATCCTGAGTTGGGGTTGCCTGTACCGCAGGTGATTGCTTCGGGCTTTTACATCTCTTTTGTAGTTTTGTTGGCGAAAGACACGGCAGCCGTAGCAGGAGGCTGCTCGGCTGCAGGTCTAGAACCAGCTTCCCGATGCCTCGGTGGTGGCAGGCGCCCTTTCGGCTTTCGCCACTCGAGCTCCCGCTGAAACACCGGGCAGGACCGGTAGTTGGCGGGGTGACTTCCGCCACAGTTGATGCACCTTTTAAAAGCAGGTGCATCGCAATGTTTACTGGCGTGATGCAAAGAGCACCTTACGCACGCAGGAGCGTTTGAACAAGTCTCTGAGTGATGCCCGAAGCGTTGGCACCTGTATCATTGACGCACAGCCCCGGGAGCGCGGCTTCCTTCCACTTTAACGCGGAACCCAAAAAGCCGCGTAAGAGAGAGTAGGCTTGCGCCTACAACGCCTACAACGACCTTCACTGTATCGCCCCCAAGGAGCTTCAAGTCGACGTTGGCCGGGGAAAGTCCGGGAGCCGCTATCAGTCGCCGGTAAAAACCGGTGACGTTGTTCACGCTGTGAACGAACACGGGCGGAATGCGACCAGTGGTCGGCGGTGCTTGGGCATCGCCGGGCACAGTCGGCCCCGTGCCGGATTCGCCATCGGCGGGGACAACTTCCATGGCGGGCGCCGAGGAAGAGGTAGAGAAGGACTGGTTCCGCCTCGGTTTCTTAACCGGGCGCCCCCGTGGCCCAACCGCCACGAAAGCGTCGGTCTCGTCACCGGGCAGCAGGACCGTCCGGGGATCAACTTGGTCCGCAGGCATTAGCGGAGAACTCGGCGAATCGCTCGAGTGGGGAAAGGCAGTGGCGAGCGACTGCGTGCTCGTTGACTCGCCCGTATCGGGCATGTCCGTAGCGGGAGGTTGCCTCCGGCGGTAACCAGGGACCTAGGGTCCGGCCCGAGCCGGACCTCGACTAGCTGAACTGAAACGCTCAGGCTGTCTAACAAGCTGGGCTAATGACCGGCTTCGTTGAATACCTCTCCTTGCAAGAGAGGTGTCCACCGGCCTCTTTACCCCGGCGATATCCAAGCTCGCTTACCACTGGTGGGGGCTCGCAAGGATCGTCTGGGGCAGCGCTACCTAAAAGCCTGAGCGTCAGCGAATAAGATGCGCTGCGCAAATAGAGCTCTGGCAGGCTATGCTTCCTCTTCAACAGGCAAGATGTTGGTCCTGAGAAGGGTCGGCTTGGCTGGTGGCCTTAGAAGGTCCGACGAGACTCAGCTGTTCTTGTGCTGGCTACTCAGTTCACCAGCCAGCTGGGTTGTTGTCTTCTTCCTTCTTGAAGCCTGTAGTGTAGAATACACTGCAAGCAGGGCAGCAGATGTAGTGTTGCTGTCCTCTTCAAACGAAGGCGGCAGGGCAGCAGCTGTACCACAGCGAAATCACTTCCGAATGTGTCCAGTGAAGAGCTGGTCCAAAGAGGAGGTCCCTCCTGTTCCAGAAGCAGAAGCGAAGTGAAGTACCTGTCGTCGTCCTGTCGTGTCCTCTTTGCGCTAAAAACTTTTAGCTGCGCTCTTTTTATGCTCTGACCCGGATCCCTGATTGGTTCGCTGCGAGCTCGTCAGGTGTCACGTCTCGGCTGCTGATCCCTGATTGGCTCGGTTCGTATTCGTCAGGTGTCACGCGCCGCCAGGTGTTCGCGGTGCTGGTACCGGAGAGCAGATGTTTGCCTTGCTGCCTTCACAATATGAAAACTGAATACGTATTTATTCATATGTGTATTATAAGAGGCAGGCGGCCAGAGTATACCGAAGTAGTGTAAGATGTAAGAAAGGCCTCTTGGATAGTAAATACCATTATGAGTAGGCCTAAATCAAATTAATTCAGTGAAGGAAGATCTATACGTTGGCATACATTGGGGAAAATATATCAACAACAGGCCTGTGGGTAAAAATACAGAGCGCATCCTAAGTTTAACGAAATCAGTTGACGTATTCAAACGATATTGTGAGATACTGTAACAGACAAATGGGTGCCAAACGATTGAGTTGAAACTGAGAATTCTAATCACTCGTTTAAGGACAAATTGTAACTTAGTCGTGATCTGTTATTATGGACTTCAAACATAAGTCTGCTGACATTTAACTACCTCCAACGATTCCACACATGCTTTGTAAGGCTACACTACATTTTCACCAAAGTAAATCGAATGAATCATAATTTTTTATTTATATTACCTATAATGCTCACTTCAAAACATTACAATGTTCAATTTACAATATTCAGTTGTAATTGTAGTTACATGTTGTAATTCTTCATTTGTCCTTCAAGCAATATACTAAAATTAGTAATTAGCTATTTTATTTGTTATATATAAATCATGCCTTGAACATAGTATATTCAAATATAAAAAATATGTTTTATCACTAACGTATTAATATTTTGTGCTAGTTTAAAAAGGTACTTGGTCTAACATCATGCCTAGAGAGCGCCGGACGCTGCTATGAAGGTGAAACTATACTTACTTTGTCTCCCATACCCAACTCGATAAACATCGGTGGTAAACTCCAAACTCGCTGTTCAAGTGAAATATTACCTCCTTGGGGATATAAATGGAGGAAGTTGCCATTTCTCCACACCCCTATTATCTAACGATATTTATTATATTAAGTCGGAATACGATGTCAACACTACCACCAGTACTACTACTACTACTACTGCTACTTCTTCTACTACTACTACTACTACTACTACTACTACTACTACTACTACTACTACTACTACTACTTTTACTACTACTACCACTACTACTGATGCTGCTGCTGCTACTACTACTACTACTACTACTACTACTAGCCTATTAATACTACTAGTACTACTTCTTAGAACGCCAGTGCCACCTATAAATTTAACTCATAAAATTAAATATAAAAAAAGGTAGTTTACTAGGAGATTCAACTAAGAAATGTTCAATATTCATAAGAGGATAAGTGTGTGTGTAAAGTGGAGAATGCTCTTTTTTGTTTCCCGTGTTTGTTGTTTGGAAATGTTATGTGGGCAAAACATGAATGCCAGACGTCCACCACCTTCGGATCGCATAAAGAAACACAAGCATTCGTTCACGTGAATAATGCTGTAAAGTAGATCGTTTTGGTTGTGTGAATACGGCTGTACAGTTAGATAGCGCGTACAGGAGGCCCACAACACACGTCTTACCACAACGACACGTCTTTCAAGCTTCTCGGCTCATCGTCAGATCGGACATGTGTTATTTCTATAGTGGAAATGTAATTTTTCTATAGTGGTGTGCAGCAGTGATAATTCTGTTTGTAATTACAACCACTAACACAACTTTCTTAATTAAACCTCTGATAAGATGTACAATCGACGACAGGTAATGGACGACAATAATGAGGTAATAAACGACAACAATAAGGTAAGTAAGAAGCTTGAAAGCGCTAATCGGAATAACTTTTCTGTAGTGGTGTGCAACAGTGATAATTCTGTTTTTGATTGTAACCACTAACACAACTTTCTTAATTAAACCTGTTACCAATAACAGGCATGTTTTAAACATAATAATTAACTGTATAAAATTTTGTGGATCATTCAAACTAGCTCTTTAAATTCATGATTACACAACTTCTTCCTCAAATCCAGAAGTGCAACTGCGTTGTTGTGTGACATTATAATTGAAACCAAAGAAAGAGTCAGCTTTACAGTACATCTAATTGCTGCTTCTCTATTTTTTGTAAGCAAGTTTCAAAAGGCGGATCACTAGACCAGTGTGTATGGCACGTAGCTACAAATCTAGAGGTTTCGGGTTCGATTCCCGGGCCTACACCATAAAATCAACGTGCGTTTTTCAGCCCCAGGTCTACTCAGCCTGTTGAAAATGAGTACCTGGGATTACATGCTGGGGATAATAATGGGTGGTTGAAGCGTAGTGCTGGCCACACTGCCTTCCTTGTATGCCGTATGGCTGCTTCGGTCTTCCTTGTAGATTCCTAAGCTGCTTCGATGGGAGCCATTATTATTAAGTTTCAAAAGAACAACAACGTATTTCCTGAGTAGACCATAGAAGAAACATCTACTGCTTACCTCTTTCTGGATTCGAAGCGACTTCACACAGGACTCTCCTTTATTCTGAATCCGTTGAATCCGTCACTGCTCTCCTGGATCTTTTAGTTCCGTTACTGCTGCGTTGCCTTTACTTTGTTTCATTAAAAAAAATAATTGAAACACATGTGTGATGAAAGCAGTTAGAAATCATTATAACAATTCCGATTACAACAGCAGAAACAGACAGGTGTTTATCCACCTAGAAAAAAATAAAAACTTTCCATAGGAACAAAATATCCCACGCTGCACCATCAAAAGAGACTTCATTGCCAAAATCAACGACTTTAATCAAAGGGTTATTGCCAGTATGAGGGACATAAATATTGATTTTCAGTACACCTGTAGGAAATTGTTATAAACCTAAAGTTCTTGTTGGTTGGGATTTAATTTTGCTTTTGGACCAACAAGTCACGGAGACACCACATGATTGTATGTAATTATTCCTACATGATATGTGCATCCGATTGCTATGTGTAGTCACTGAATGTGATGTAAGACCTATATATTTATATAATAGTATTATTATTTGATGTTTTGCCCTAAGGCTGGTCTCTAAATGGTAAAAGCTCTCCAATCTGTCCTATCGTATGCCAGTCTTTTCGTTTCTTCTTAACACCCCCTGATTTTAATGCTATCTATCAACTTCATTCTTCTACGCCCTCTTCTATTTTTTCTCCTTCTATGACACCCTTCATGGCAGTTGTAAGCAAGCCGTCTCTTCTTAAACAATGACCTAACAAATTCCTTTTCATATTTTCTATTACCTTCAAGATTCTTCTCTCCCCCCTATTCTTCTTAAAACTTCATCATCCTTACTATATCAACCCACCTTACTTTATCCATTGCTCGCCAAACCCACATCTCAAATACATGTAATCTTTTCTCATCCTCCTTCCTCAGTGTCCATGTCTCTGCACCATATAAAGCAACGCTCCACACATAATATTTGTCCGATATATGTAATAGTAAATATGAAGGAATGTGGTGAATCTTTTAATGTCACTTTGATAGTTACATACTATGCCGAATCCGGTTAAATCTCCTGTTTTTCTTCCTGTTTACTCAGTGGTGACTCCACCGGTCGTTATGCAATCTATGTAAATAGTAGCAAATCGTAATCGGAACCCTTGATTTACCAATGGCCTTCTCGACTTGTTCTTTACGTATATAACAGTTATTTATGTTAAACCAGGAAACAAATTTTTCATCTAATTTCTGTATACATGTTTCGTATACTCGTTTAGCTTTATGCGTGCCAGTATTACATAAAATTCTGATAAAGTATTAACTAAGTAACTTTGAATATTAAATTATCAATATTTAGAATAAAACAAGGTAAATACCTCATGAATTTGGCTCGAAGAATTTTAACATTTTTATACTTTTACAAGCAACTTAATTAAACGTGGCAAATAATAATAATAATTGTTTATTTTTGTTTTACTACGATTAAACGTAAAAAAAGTAAAGTTACTCAGTTCTAAAATTTTGACGTTATACAGCTAGCAAAACGCAGTTCAACTTACCACCAGCCTTACAACTTTTGTTAGAAGGAAAGTTGACTTATAAATTAAATCTGGAAAGACAAAAATATATTATGTACTATACTAATTTTATTGATGCTCAACTTGTAAGAATTAGGAAGAGTGTAGGTCCCTCTGCTATAGGAATCGCACTTGGAGGTGTACGTAAAGAGTTGCAGACATTTATACAACGCATAACCGGGTAATTTTAATACTGTTGTCTACGAAACACTTATACGGTGTTATGTATTAGAAACAAAAGACTGTGTCAGATGAGAATAGTTATTGGAACATTAATTGCAAAAATGCATATGATTAAACTTAGAATGTTCAAAGCCCGTTTGCCGACTTCGTCCCCCTCCACACGGGAGTCTATAAACTTGGTCTGCAACCTCATCTCTTCAAGTGAAATATTAGCTCCTTCGGGATATAAATGGGGCAAATAGCCATTTCTCTACGCTTCCTGTTATCTAAGAATATACATTATCCGACTCTGAATGAAGCACACTCACTAACGCACACACATAAATACGAAATCGACTGCGTGTCAAATTATGATAATTAGATTATCATGGTATAGGCGCCTTGTGTCCTATTATCCTCCTAAACCAGTAGATTTGTTGCTTAACTTAAAACAAATTACAAATAATTTTGTTTTTTAAGTCTTTTTCCGGTATGGACCGCGTCAAAAACGTCTTGTATGACAACGTTTCACACATATTACAATGAGTATCCTCAGGTCTAAGTGTCTTAGACCTGAAACGTAATATGAGTGAAACGTTGTCATACAAGACATTTTTGACACGGGCCATACCGGAAGAAGACTACAAAAACATAATGGACACCGGAAGCGGAAGCCTATGTGAGAATATACTAATAATTTTCTTCAGTTTCAGGAAATAATAAACTAACTGAAATCACGTAAAGAATATATACAAGATATCATATAAATTTCTTTATTTATAATTATGAAAAGAACCTAAAGTTCAAAATGCATAATATTTGTAAAAATATCACGGCGAATTCAACAACATTTAATTGAGGTATCGTATAAATTCATACTATAACACACAGACAGTAAGCTGCATATGATATCTTTTGCTAATGTGCTTGTGTCTGTCTAATACCGCAACGAGTATCTGAAACTACTGTGGTGGGACTAAATTGTACGTCAGTAAAGGAAATATATATTTGTAAGCCAAACGTTTTTATGATCTGATGCCTCTGTCGGTGCTAAGACTAAATAAAATATTTATATAATTACTACACAGAACTGCATTTCTAATATTAACATAGTAACAATTCCATATCCCTTTGTGATAACCGAGGACAAAAGTTTAATACTAACCATTATCCTCTATAATTAAGGTAATTAGGGTTACCGTTACTATTAATTAAATTGTGTAAATTTCAATTAAGCCTGGGCACGATTGTCCTACTTACGTTTTGTTTTCTGAGTAATCAGATAAATGATCACTTTGCATCATAAAGAATATCTTTTTTCTATACTCTTACAAAGTGAGCTATAGTGTAAAACCATGAACAGAAACATGAAAAAAATACTAGAAAAGATTGATTTAAATATAATACTAGTTGTGTGTTTGGCGTCAGCGACAATTGCCCTGATGATAAAAAAAACATTGTCGAAACGTCGACACAACTAATTCAAAATTTATATTACATTATTATACTGGAATTGCTAATAAGAATTAACAATTAAAATTAAAACGAATAACATAAAGAATAAATTATAAAATACAGTTATGAGAAATTAAAACATATGTATAAAATCTAAGATAACTTATTACGTATTAAAGAAAAATTAACATAAACCTAAAAATGGCAAAATATCCTATACAAATTTAACAACGTATTGAAAATAGCGCAAGTGTTAAAGTATACTTAAAAGGATCACTATTATTTTAAAAGCTAATAACAAACAGTGCTTAAAGATATCATTCTATACTCAGTTCCAGCTTTAGAAAGTCCGCCATATTTATCAGAAAAACAAAAACAATCGTACCTATTAAGAAAACTATTTGGTCAAATTAGTTAAAGAATGGTTAAATTTAGGTTTTTTAGAAATAAATGTACGTATATAATAATTAATAATACTTTGAATTCAAATGTAGTTTAAGTAGATCAAATATTGCAGATTATTAATATCGTGTAGTTTGTAAAAATAAAGCCAAATTTTTAGCGTGTTATCATTTAAACAAGTTATCAGTTTTGAGGTTCATGGGCGTTTTCGAAAGTACATGTTTAATTAAGTCTTAAACAATATCTTCTTATTATTATCGCTTCTTTTTGTTAACACAAGAACAATGAATACTTGTGAAATATTTTGTTACCAACATCATCATATTACTTGCATTAAAAATTATTAAATGGCCAACTCTTGTGACCAAAATGATATTCCGTGACATTTTTCATGTGATGGGAACTAGTAATTTGACACAACAAACAATAAACGATCACCAGTCTAAAATCATCTTAAAATACTAGCGTAATAGGCTTTATATAATTTTGTGTACACATTTGTATATAAATTCTAAAGATGACAGCTTATACATACTGTTGAAAAACTGTAAATAATTAAAAAATACAAAAAATATATTCTTGTAAAAACAAATGTTATTTACATATTTTAAAATAATTAAACAAGAATAGTGTGAGAAGGTATAAACTAAACTGTGCGTGTGTGCGTGTAAGCGCGGGTGTTACAATATAATACGGGAAAAGTAGTAGTAAAGGAATCAGTTGTTTGTTAGTAGACCAGTAGGAGTATTGAATCACGAATTGATCTGCGTTTAGTACGTATGTACTGTAATATTTTTGAGTTCTCGCTATTTATTTTAAACCGTTGTAAATGTAAACCTTAGGGGAGAGCGGGGTAATGCCGTGCACTTAAGTTACATTTTTTTTTTTTAATTTTCTGAACTCAAATCAAATAGGGAATCATCTCATTTTGTCAAACACTTAATCCCCTACAAGTTTTTGGTTTGATATTTGGAATATTAAATCTATTTAAATTTATACAGGTATTTTACAAAAATGTTACTCTGCACGGTATTGCCCCAAGGGCTGGGGTAATATCGTGCAGTATAAGGGGTAATACCGTGCAACACATAAAACGGCAAAAACTGGGTAAAAATAAAACAATTGAACAAATTAGAACTTCAGAATTTATTTACAATACCAAAATGTAAAATGTAACTAATTACAAAATGTCAGATAAAGACCAAAAAACCAAAAGTTCTCAGTTGACATTTAGGGCCTACTTTAAACGGCAATAGTCACAAATGAAGTTTTCAGCAGTGTCACATCCACTGCACTCGGAATGCACCCATCCACTGCAAAGCACGCATCGAAACCATAGCTCTTTGGTTTCCCGAACTCTCCACAGAGGAGGCAAACGGAACCCTTGTCAGCAGATGTTCCAATGTCTGTTTTGACAGGAGTTCCTCCGAAATTCTTAGGATCAATGTCGTCCATCTCATCGTCATTGCAGAGTTTGGATAAGGGTAGGTCTAAATCGTCGTCTGATGACGACTCAAAAGATATGTTCCGGTAATATTTCTTTTTGTCAGATTGCTGAGGCCTTATCTTAGATGCAAACCTTCTGAACTTGGTCTTTCCTTTAGGTTTTAACTTTGATTTTCCTAAAGATTATACTCTTTCTTTTTCTTCTTTAATTTGTTTTTTTTAATCTCCGCAGCTTTTTCTAAAACCTCTTTGTTAGGAGTCAAAGTGAAAATTGAGGAATGCTGTTGTCTGGCACTTTTCTTCAACTCGAGAGGGCCTGGTAATGGGGATAATTCTTTGAATCGTAGTCCAACTGCAGGCTGAACTTGTAAGTCTTCGTCTACATCGTCCAGGACATCAGTGGCTGTCTGTGAAGTACAAGGCACAACGTTCTCATTAGTTTCATCGTTTTTAGCGCCATCATCCTCAACAACTGGTAGGCCTAAAGCTGTCTCTTCTTCTGGATGCAAAAGCACGTAGTCGTCGTTACTAAATTTGGTAGGGTCTAGAAGGAAAATTCCTGTTTTGCTGAAGCCAGAGACACCCTTTTCTATACTTGCAATCCCCGTGAAGGCTTTGCTGAAAATAGGGCAAATGTCATAGGGCGTTATTTTCTGGTGGGGGTTAGACATCATAAAATTGTCACATTCTCGATTAAATGAAGCTTTCAACCTCCTGAAAAAGGTCACATCTAAAGGTTGTAGCCTGTGAGAGCAATGTAGTAGTAGTGTAACGACTACTATTCTGTTGTCCTTACAAAAGTTGTAGGCTTCTAGGGACACATGGCTAGTGTGATTGTCTAAAATCAAAAGAATGGTATGGTTCTTGGATGCCTTAGTAAAGTTCGCAAAATGCTTCAGCCACTTTGGAAAGAGATCTTCGGTTATCCAACCATTCTTGCTACAGTCATAGATTGAATTTGGTGGCCCCCCTCTTTGTAGAGCAGGGGTCATCCTAAGCCGTGGGAAAATAAACATGGGAGGCACATATGCCCCACTGGCGCTCACTGCACAGCACACTGTAATGTTTTTCCCACGCTCCCAGCTTGTTGCTGAGCCAACTTGTTTAGCTCCTTTGGGTGCTAAAAATTTCCCTGGCTTTTGAACCTTGATATGCCGGTTTCATCAAAATTATAATTTCTAGAGGCATCAAATTTATGGATTGCCATCACAGAAGAGAGGTTAGAGAAAAGAAGTTTAACTTCGTTCGCATTAAAAGCTGAGATCCGATTAAGACTTGTAGCCTCAGGCTTTCGAACGCTGACTGATGGGTTTCTTGTAAGAAACCCAGTGAGCCAATCCTGCCCCGCCATCTTGGATGATTTGTTAAAATTATGCTGAATATTATTTGCCTCAGCATACTCATACACTAATCTTCTCAACTCCACAGATGATATTTAGTAAAATGTCTTTGCTAACAATAACACGTGCTTAGCTATGTCTTCTTCCTGTTCCTTAGAAAATGTAGGCTTTCTGCCTAAGCTCACTTTAGAACAATGCCCACTTTTTAACCTATCTCTTAAAGTAGGAAAAGGTATTCCGTACCTTCTTGCAGCTTCCCTCTGTGGCTTTCCATTTTCAGTAACATCTTGGAGTGCACAATTCATTTCATGTTCTGTCCACCCTTTCCCCCGGTCTGTCGTTCTGATTCTTTTCCTCACCATCTGTAAAAGAACAAACTTGTAAGTTTTCACACACTTTAAAAAATTTAATTATATACGGAATATATTCCATAAAAAATACCATATGGGGCAATAGCGTTCACCACGGGGCAATACCGTGCATCCTGCGCGGTTTTGCCCCGTGACGACATGACTCCATATTTTCAATCCTAACCCAAACACCATGACGATTAACTACTAATGTTTGGTGTTTAAAACTAGCTCAAGAAAGGTGTAATTAAATACAGTTACTTTAAATAATGTTATTATTAACATATTTCTCTTACCTCTATCCTCCTGATTCGCTGATTTTATAATAAAAGTAGGTGAAATCAAATAAAAAGATACGTCGAACACCTGTTAGAAGCTCACCACCTGTCTGGATTTGATTGGGATTCCTTCCGTTATGCAGCAGCATTACGCAGCGCTCGTTACTCCCTCTAGGAGATTGGAAAAAGCGATGCACGATATTACCCCACTGCATGGTATTGCCCCGCTCTCACCTATGCGTTAGAGTTGTTGAAAGAAAATAGATGTAAGTAAAATTCAAATAAGTTCATGAGACGTACAAAGAGGTCTGCAGTTGACAGAAATAAAATTGTTTTCAATTCAAGAACTGCAGAGGGAAAAGTAAACGGATATGTTTTTCTCAGAGTGGTGTATTTTATTAGGTAAGTTATAGAACCAAAAAATATGTACTCCGAGAATAGTGAATACTTTTTTCTTGCAATCTATATCCAGAAATCGGTGAGCGGCCATATTTATTTTAAAATGACAAGATTGTTTTGATGACCTCCTAATAAATAATCCTTTGCTGGAGAGATGGAGATAAATATGTGGCTATGTTACGCTTCGTACGCTCTGTATAATCGGTAGGATTACGCAATGCTCTCGACCCTTCCAGACGGGCCTTGCAGAATATGGTCTACTGTTAACCATATCGTTTTGTAGCATACTACGCTTACACAGCAGGAGTATAAATATAGGATTCAGAAGTGGAGATTCAACTTAATATATAGCTTACGTCCGTGAAGTCAACCATGACCGCGGTACTGGACACCGTACAAGGCTTTGCGATCATTGCAACCCGCTGATCATGCCACTTCTACAGCCTGCAGTCCACGGAAGATTGAGAAAACTCTGGCCATTAACACTTAAGGTGCCGATCACGTCAATTGACGTGGTGATGAAACTTTCATAGCGTGCCGATCACGTCATTTTTACGTGGTGACGAAACATCTATAGAATTCCGATCACGTCATTTGACGTGACGTAGTTTATGTTTCTTTAAATACGAGGTCACTTCCAATGACGTAATTTTAGCTGCCGCGTAATGTTTGTAGTTTTCTTAGTTCTTGAAATCGCCAGCAGATGGTAGCTCAACTGAACCAAACTGAAACTACAAAGAAATTTGCAATTGGTATGTGTAAAAGTTTCTAACCCATGCTCCAAAGTTTTCATTAGAAAAAAAAGTTATAAAAACTAATATTAGTGTTACTTTTTTCTATATTTTGTGTTTCAACTGTGAACTGTACTACTTATATGTAATTTAAATCGATTTTATAATATTTTAGTGTGCTATAACAGTTTTTACAACTTTTTTGAAACTAAAAATTGTGTATAAAAAAGTAAAGTTTCATTGAAGTATTTATATAAAATTAATAACATTTTTATATTTAATTATAAAGTGGAAGGTACAACGTTTAAAACAAGGTAAGTATAATTTTTCTAGGTTATGTTATAGTTTCACGAAAATGTTTGAAAACGTTAAAAACGGATGGCATTCGATAGCAGTATTTTGCGTCATCAGCCGGCACTCTATAGAAGTTTTGTGCTGAAACGTCCGGCACCCAAATTGTTAAGGACCACGAGGTGACATCGCTGGATGCAACACTTCACGTTATCTACTTAGTACATTTCTTATGTGTGTTCACAAATCAGCAAATTAGCTTAAAGAATGTATTTCTGTTTGCCAATAAATAAGTTTTATATAGCTTATCAATTATATAGCTACAACGTTTTATATCTTTTATAACGGCTCAGAGGTAGATGATAATTGTGAATTTGTGCTAGATTTTTAATCAGCAATGTCTATTATTTAGTGGTACACTGCTAACTAGGTGCATGTGTTGTTTGTTAGATATACGAAAAAAAGAAAAAAAGAAATGTCGTATATGACAAAATAGCGATTGCACTGTGTTCAGTTAGTTGATTTCCACTGTTCAAACACAACGGTCCGTGTGACCTTCGTAATAATAATTTCGCTTTCCATCAGATAATATACTATCAATATTTTTTTTAATACCGTAGCTGAGTAGCTATTACAACTAACTGAATGCCCCTAAAAAAATTGTGATGAGGCTATCTAAAAAATTGTTGTCCTTACATACTACCTTGAGTGACTTAACAGATTACTTACTTAACGCCTTTTATGAAATCCTACGTTTTCTCGAGCATGATGATTTGGAAGTCATGATTCGTGTCTTGCGCATTTTCATTTTACATGATTCAACTATACAAACGATGTTAATACATAATAATTTATATACATTTTTTATCTTCAGTTTACTATTTTTTAAAGTTTTACTTAAGGTATTATTTAAGTTTTCTTTGTATCGGCCATCTAAGGACCAAATACCAATTTCAGTTCTTTACTCTTTGCTCTTTTCTTTTTTTTCAATATTCTTTCATCTTTTCTCTCAGTCTCTTCTTCCTGTCTTCAGTCCACTTTGAACCTGCGTTTTTCTATCTCCTACCCTGGACTCCTTCCATTTTTAACCCTTTTGCCCGAAAAACTTTTCTTTCAATTAATAATTATACAACTGCGTGAATATTATTTTTTTTGTAAATCCTTTTGGACTTCTTTAATCCAACTTGATGTAGACTTCTTCCCCCACAGATATTTGAAGATTTGCTTTGTCAACCTATTGTCGTCCATTCTACATAAATGTCCAAAAAATAATAGTCTTCTTTTTCTCATTATTTCTGTTATATTTTCTATACTTTTTCATAAGATATATTTCATCATTACTTCTTAATTTCCAACCTCATGAAGATTTTCGTTGGCCTAATATTTTCCTAATAATTCGTCTTTCCAATATTTCTAGTTTGTCTAAATTATAATTCAGTGCTAGACATTCACTTGCATTTAAGATTTTATTACTTGAAGTTTTTTTCTTATAAGAGCTATTTTTGCCTCTTCAGCAATGTCCATCCAGACAGAGACATGCTTCACTAACAACACACGAAATAGAAATTTTTTTATACAAAAATCAAAGGTGCCGTATTTGTTTTAAGACAGCACACTTTATCGATTAAAACATTTTAAGAATAGTTTAACCATCGGAATGTCTTCCCCACAGAAATGCATTCCAGTATTTTTAATATAGTAATAAAATGTTACGACGGTCTAATTAATCGTCGTACAGTACAGTGGAAAACAAAATACAAGACACCAATTAAGTCACTAATCACCAGCTTTAACTATCACAATTAAACAGTTTGTAATTAACAATGTAGTCTCTTACAACAAATCAAATAAAATGTACGCAATAAATATGTCCACTGATAGAGTACCGGACAATTATAAAACACATAATACTTCACCACAATAATTCAAACCGCACAGTGTGTAAAATCGCCACTTAACGTACTGTGTATTGTGTAATCGCCCGACAAACAACTGACTGAGCGTCGCTGAGTACTTGTATTTATACCCCGCCAGGGTTCCAGAATATTCGCTAATAGGCGTTTACTAGAAAACACTAGAACGTAATTAATTGCGGCCTTGAACAGAGCACGCGCGGACCGGTATGGTCTGGTATAAACCCGATAATTGACGCGCAATTGTCTTTCACCGCAAAGTAGTAGCATTATGTACACACACACACACACACACACACACACACACACACACACACACACACACACACACACACACACACATTACAGCTGGAATATTCGAGAAACTTGTAGAACGTTCCGTAATACGTAACACTTTTTCCGCATTACGTAACAATAATAATAATAACTTACACTTAAATTTGTCCTAGTGTGTGTTCGTCTAAAGACAGTAAGATTTCATAATGATTTGTTCATAATTACAATAATTTACTTCCTACATAATGAGGAAACCGTATTAAGGACAGAAACAGCAACGGTCATTAATGAAACGTTTCCCTCAGTTTTAGGTTCTCCTATTATTTAATGGTTTTCCGTAAATGAATGAATTTTTTTTAAAGCGTGATAGAACACAAATAAAAGTTTAACAATTGTATTTACTGTTTACTAGCTGAAACAAAAATAAAATAATATTGAGATTTTGATTTGCTGGAATTATAAATAAACTAACTGTTACCCGCGGCTTTGCATGCAAATATTTGACTTTTAATAAGTACCTGTATGTTCATAAAGTACCTGTTAAATCAAAAACGCTAAATTCTTTATTTTAAGTGTTACTGTGTTAGATGTATTGTATAACATATTAAACGTTATGTTTCCCTCAACCATGGCTTTTATTTATTTCAGCAGTACACTAAAAACCAAAAACCGTTGCCACCTAACCTCACAAATAAAAACAACACGTATTTTCGCTTTGCATTAAGTAATAGGACAATTTACAATTAGTACACTTCTTCTTTTCCACATCGTAATACATCGATACAATCGCATATTATATAAAACATCGAAAATGTACTGCAGGAATGGATAAACGTACAGTTCCGATCCCGCTAAATAGGTTTTGTTTATTTATTTGTTACTATGGTAATTAATTCTGGTCTCCATGGTGTTGTTGACATCTTTAGTAGTAGTATTTAATATATTTCATTACTTATTCATTGCATCATCAGAAATACGTATAAACATATTATTATCGTTTAAGACAATTACAAAATATATAGACTTATCTGTATACAAAATTACAAAATATATCGATACAATCGCATATTAGAAACATTAAAAACTGCAGAACCGGATAAATGTACAGTTCAAATGCCGCTAAATATCATTTGTTACTATAGTAATTAATTCTGGTCTCCAAGGTGTTATTGACATCTTTATCCTCAAAGGTTACCTGTGCAAAATTTAGTGGCAATCGGTATAACGGTGTGGATTTGTATTCAGTAAGGTCAGATTTGAGGACCCATAAATCCTCAGACTTTGATTTATATATATATATATATATATATATATATATATATATATATATATATAGATTGCCTTTTTATTGTAATCTGATTAATTTCAATACGGTCGAGCGCCATGTACTTTTGGAATCACAAAATCTGAGACAAAAACAATAGTATTATTCAATACTAAAGGACGACAACCTATAAAATTTTATGCTATTGGGACTGAGATTTCAATTTCCTAATGGCCGGGTAAGTACAAATGTAATCACCTTTTCTTGCGTTACTTTAACGGTAGTAATATTTAATGGCAAACGAAGGTGTAGAAAAATTGACAGGTCATTGACTGTTTCACAACGATCATGTACTTCTCGTTATATAAACGGCATAATGATAGCCTTTGCCTATCATTACTGTAACTAAAGGAATAAAGAATCCGCCGAATCACTAATCGATTTTTAGAGCCTTTTTACTTCCATGTTACATAACGAAATGGAAGTATGATGATGGCGAAAAAAATCGTGTTCGAGATAAGGGCTGATTCTGATTGTACTGCCTTCAAAACATGAAGAAAAGTCATTTTTCGAAAAGTGTGTGTGTGTGTGTGTGTGTGCCTGTGTGTCTATGAGTAGAACATTTATATGGCAAACAATAACAGCCGCAGATTCAAACAGAATCAAATAATTTTTTTGCATAGTCCCTTAATTGTGGAGTACTCAAGGGCTGTTGATTTTGGTGAAGATCGGTTAAGGAAAAGGGGTAGTTTACCTGCAACGTTGTATGTTTTAACAAGAGTAAAGTACTTAAATTTGTTTAAAAAATTATTCTGAAAAGAAGATCATAAAAATCCACTGTAGAAATTTAGATGAAATATCTATAAATCAAGAGGCTAGTTGATGGGGTTGGGTGTAATTTTTTATAAATGAAAATGATAGTTGAAGTGGGAGGGGATAATTTTTATTTATATATCATGTGTACTACATTATCGGCAACAAAGAAGTAGTTTGTTGTTAAAATTCCTTCCCGGTCTGTTTGGCGTGGTGCAATGTTTTCTACAAAACCAGACGTTTTGGCAGTGCTATCGACTTCCATCATCAGTGAAAATCGAGTGCGCTAACGTGAAGTGGTATACGTTAGAGACCACAGTACTGTGGTTAAAATTGAGGAAAGAAGTAGTTTTTATGGAAATATTTCATTTCCAAAAAGATTTTAAATATAAATCTTGGAACATGGAAGTCATGTATAGTTCTCCATACCGATATTTGCTTATTGTAATTAGCATTCACTCCTATATCCATAGAAGGGATAATCGGCTAATTACAGGAAACAGGAAATTTTACAACTTTGTGAAATTTCCCAAAATATTTATAAATTTTAATTTATTATAATTTTTAAATACACGTAAAATTAATTAAAATTTGTTTAAAAACTTTCCGCACATCTACACTTTATATATTTTATTTGTGGCAGGTAGCACCGGACATTTTAATAAAATAAAATTATTATCAAATATAAAACACACAGAATATACAGTATGCTTAAAATAAAACTGTAGTGTTTTAGTATTATGATTTTATATTAAATTGTATTTTATAATAAATTATTTTTAGTAAGTAAACAAATTTTACAAGTACGATTTATTTCGTGTGATTCTTTTATAATGCACTTGGTGCGAACTCACATTTTGCATTTCTCGGACTGGATCCACACTTCGTCTAACGTTTCTTCACAAAACAAGAAAGTGTCGCGGTAGCTTCTTCACTGATTTATGCCTCTAAAACCATTCCTAGAGGGGGGCGGGGTAAATTACGATGTTTTAGACGTAGGTCCAGTTGTAGCCCCAGTCAAATGTTCCCCATCAAAATACAGAACTTTAAAACGCTCCTTGTAATTTTTGATATTTTTGGAACGCAGGATTCCTTTACTTATTCTCCAAGTGCTGAATATAAGGCGTGGATGTTAATATTTCACTATTTTCCGTGAGTCCTTTTCTTTTCTTCAATATTCCTATTGTCTCGAGAAACCGGTGGCAGTTTATTCAGTAGACGTAGGTTATTAAGTTCAGTTCTAAGATCTAGATACATAAATACATAGGTTGACTTTCTTCTATCAACCGACTTTCTACACGCTTAGGCCTATTGTACTCTTTATACTTGTAACTTGATTTTGAGGGTGCTAGTAATTGACAGCTGGCAGACCTTAGTGTTCACCCTCTCTCTTCTCTTTGTTTATACATAATCGAGCAGATATATCAATAGGCTTCTTACACTTTGTAGCAGCTGTGTGTCCAAAGTGATTTTGGCACATAAAGATGCTTCCTTAACATTGAAAGTACCGGACAACACAAGAACCATCCATCTTTCATATCCCTCTTAGTCCAAGACCCACTATTTTTGTTTGCTTCTTTATACAAAGACATGTTCTCACTTTGAACTTTAAAATAAAACCCCTTTTGTTGGTTGAATTTAAGCAGGAGTTATCGTCGGTCTCACTCGACCATCCCTGTGTCCGATAATAGCCACCTGTTCTTCGTTGTGAAAAATGTTATTATTTTTTAATCGTGAAACCAATTACGTCATACGGGTGTGAAATATGGCCAATAATACAAAGAACACAAAAGTTGTTGGAAGCTACTGAAATGGATTATTGGCGAAGAGCGGCAGGGAGTTCAAAACTGGAAAAATTAAGAAACGTCAGAATCCGGGAGATAATGGGGGTACAGTACTCTATTGTCGACGACATAAAAAGAAAAGAGTTAAGATGGTTTGGGCATGTACAAAGAATGCCGAATCGACTCCCCAAGCAAATTTTGAAATGGACACCATACGGTCGTAGGCGAAGAGAAAGACCTAGGTTGAGTTGGAGAGAAGGCATCAATCGGGCAATGAGAGACCGGGAATTGGAAGAAGAATCTTGGTTAGATCGAGACCAATGGAGACTAGGGATCGGAAGACTAAGATAACGTTATGAACCGATTTATATGCATATATTGTAACGTGACGGTTCCCTCTAAATAAATATTAAACTTATATATTGTAAAATGACGGTTCTCCCAAAGTAAATATCAAACTTACATATGTTAAAGAGTAGAAATATGCCAAAGTGCATAACCCAACCTAATTATTAAAATCAATTGAGGTACCAAACAATAGTTATGTACTAAGTTTATGTTGAAAGTTATATGTTGTAAAATGTTTGTTTTAGTTTATAAAAATGATATACCATAGTCTAGTAAAGTATATAGGGAATGTCACAGCATTGTAATACTTATTTCTGTTAAATGCTGTAGGTCATAATGCCTTAAAACTAGGTCAGACTTATGTCACATTAGGCACAAATAATTAATATTATATTGTAAAATGTAAAGAAAACCATATCAAAATATTTTAGCTAACATCTGTGACATAAAATTGAGTGATTATTAATAAGGAACCCTGAACTAATTACTCTATTATAGAACTTGTCAGGAGGACAATTAATATGTTTAAAGAGTTACTAATATAGTTGGTTGAATTATATTATATAATTTGTGTTAATATTAGTAAACGTCATGAATAAACTGTTATATAAGGGACAGATCATGATGATTATTATGTTAAAGAAAGAAAGCTGTTTATTTAATTGTTATGATTTATAGTTTGTATTATTATTAGTAAACGTCATGAATAAACTGTTACAAGGAAACAGATCATGATGATTAGGATGTTAAGGAAAGAAAACTGTTTAGTTAAATGTTACAGTATCTAATGTGTATTAATATTAGTAACATCATGAACAAACTGTTTCAAGTAAACAGATAATGATGATTATTATGCTGAAGAAAGAAAGCTGTTTATTTAATTGTTATGATTTATAATTTGTATTATTATTAGTAAACATCATAAACAAACTGTTGCAAGTAAACAGGTCATGATGATTATTTTCCTAAAGAAAGAAAGCTGTGTATTTCAAAGTTATGTTTTATAATTTGTGTTAATATTATTAAGAATTAGGTATAAACTGTTACAAAAAGAAACAGGTCATTATGATTATTATGTTAAAGTGTATAGTAGCTAAACCAAGAAATGGCTTAAAAATGTTGTTGATATGAAAATTGCATTTATATTAGAGTAAGTTTCAGAAGAACTGTAGTAAGGTAAAAAGTATGAAGTAATAAATAATATGATTGTATTTCCTAAATAAGCAATGTATATTAAGAAATTAAGGAAGTTACTGTATGAATAAGATAATTATGTTAAAATTTGTCATAACCAATATTAATATTAATGTATTTAACTGTTATTATCACACTTAAGGTGAATAGGAACTGTGTTAAAATATTAAGGATACAAAAAGGGCATTTTTATAAATCAAACTTAAATTTAGATAAAAAATCCAAAATTGTAAATTCTAAGATACTGACCAGAAACCCATCTTGTGAGGTGTCTAAATAATCAGTGGAAAAAGGGGTATCCATTAATGACCATCTCATTAAAATTAGATTTAGTATAAGGTGAGAGTTTCAAAATAATTATTTGATGGTATATTGGAACTATAAAAAACAGACGCCATCAAATGACAATGCCTAGGGCTTCGACCAATCGGAATTTTGCGTCCAAGAAAGTTTTGGGTCCAAGAAGTCAGAAAAATTAACCCACGCCAGTTAGTTGATTGTTACACTTCGAAGAGTACAGAACACACTCCCTGTATTACTTGTGTCCAGGAAATTATTAACGAGTGTCGAACACCAGACAGGTTAGGTGATCAAGATATAATTGTGTTATGAAATTCAGTGAATCACTTAATCCGTGAAGTGTGAAGAGTGATTTACCAATTTTTAATTGTGAAAACAACCTACTAGAGTTTAAAAAGTGTATAAGAATTGGTGAAATCAACCCAACTCATTATTTCTATATAACCTAAGTGTAACACTGATTATACACTATTTTTATTATTGGAACAATCACTGAATCACTGAACACTAACAGTTTTGTAATTATTAATTGTAAGATATTTTTTGTTGTGCACTCAGAATTAAGAAGTGAATTCGTTATTAACGTAGAAAGACACTGAACACTATTATTTCACACTGCCGAAAACTGTTTGTTAATTAATTATAAGTAATTATTTAATTTATGTAATAGATCGAAGATTTGTGATGTTTTGTACTTCACTAAGGGCATTTTCCAAGTAAATTATTGTAGTCAGAAGAACCCAGTAACATATTTAAGTTGAATTATTAAACGAAAATTTACCTAGTCCGTGAGAATTTTTCGATACTGCCAACCTATGAGCGAGTAATTGTACAGTTAGGGTAATTAACTAATAACTTTCAAAGAATACTTATTTATTCTATAATAAAAGAATACTGAAGTAAACGAGTTCAGAGTTGTTGTAATTATTTGGAATTATTAATAAAATATTAAAATACGAGTGCTTCTGCAGACAGAATTGGAAGCGAAGTCTGGTAGTGGTCAAGGGTGCCAAGTGAGCCCCGATAATAATCAGATTTTAAATTATTATTTATTTCAATCAATTACTAAAGTAATCATACATTCTACAAACAAATACTTAATGAATTATTTTTGTATTGAAAAATAAAATAAAGTAATTAAAGGTAAATTAAAAAACGTAAATAAATTAGAACGTTACGAAAATTAGTGCTTACAATAAGAACTCCATAAAGTAGTGCTTCCTATAAGTGTTATAGGAAGAATTTAAATACACTACCTATTACAACATTGAATTTAAACATTTATAAACTTTTTATTTTTTATTTTTGAATTACATATTTGGCGCTCACAACTCGAGAATAACCCAATACAGCATTTAATTTATTTGATTATTACATAATTTACCCAACGACGTGGGAAAACACCGAATGACAAAACGCAAAAGACCATTTTATTTTATTGAATTTATTTAATATTACATAGGTGGTGCTTCAAACGTGAGACATATACGCAGCATTTGAATTTAATTTATAATTATAATTTATTATATATATTGTAACACAACTTCCCCAAATTTATTTAATTTGAGAAGCCCCAAGCTTTTGGAGCGACAAGTTATATAACATAACAACTTTTACTTGATTGGTTTGGGTGTAATTGTAATAACAAGACAATGTTATAAAGGTTTTAAGTGTTTACATCATTTAATTATCAACCTCTTTACTTATTTCGGCAATACAAAAAAATATTCATTATTCATCGCTTGTGCGATCTTATGTATGTGATTTATGTGAACAATTTATGTCTAAATAGTTTATTATCTATTTAAAATCTTATTATCTACTCTTAATTATCTATTTCTGCTTCCGGCTTACTCATTTAGTGTGGCCATCTTTTGCAATTTCTTATCAATTTACGATGAAGTTACTTGTGTTTCAATTATCTCTTTAATTTTTACTTGGCTTTAATTCTCTTTTAAATTTATAGCATATGCATTATTCTTTTAGCAATTAAAGACTCTACTAATTATTCTACTTTACTTCAATTTAAAAATCAAGCATTGCTCTCTCATAGCATTTACGTTATTCCAATATTACTTTCTCAACATGAGACGTTATTCTAAATTACAATAAGACTTTACATTATATGTACAATTTAAATTCTGTTAGCAACAGTTTGAATGTCTTTCATTCTAGTTTCAATATTGTCTATTTATTATTATGGTTTGTTACCAACTCGTTTGATGTGGCAAATTCAGTGTGTCCTCCTCCGGTCCTCGGGTCCTCTTCCAGTTCTTCGTGTCCTTGGGTCCTCTTCCAGGCTTCCACTGCTTGTCTTTCTTAGTTGTTGTTGTCTCTGCTCACATCATGGGTTGTAGATGTGTCGTTCGAACCTCTGTTCTGTCTCACAAGTCGTCAGGTGACGCTTACTGTAGATTTACGATCGCGTAGTTGACTGGCATAGCCTCCTACCGCAACGGTTGAATATAGAAGAAGGAATTTTATTAGCGCGACCTGGTATTTATAGCCACATCATGCAAAATTCTTTTTTGAAAAATATTGGTCCTGTTAGAGTTTGACGAAAGCGTCTTTTCCCCCACTCTTGTTCAATTCTCTTATTTCACTTATCTTCGCGAATTGCGAAGTTTGTTTTACACTAGGCGATACTCAATCGATCGCTAATTTTCACATGTTTATTATATATTACTTACACTTTTGTATTATAATTATTTGGAGAGTTATTCAATTTTCAATTCACTGTAGTTTTATTTTATGTCACTTTCAAATGGTTTTTTTAACCCTTTGTGCATTTTTATAACCTCCACACTTTGGTATCTTTTATTTTATATTATCATGACTATTGTTCTTATAATTAAAATACTACTCAAAATTTAACATCATTTGAACAAGGGTTGTTACCGTCCATGCACGGACAGGCTTCACACACACAAATCAAATACACGTGTATACAACCTTATCGACAGGTGGCCAGAGGTGCGTGTACACATGCATGAATTGTGCGTTTCCTATTTTTTTAAACAATCCAGCTTGCAATCTGGATCATTTCTATTCCATAGCTTTATTTATTTGTATTAATTATTTATTTATTTTTGCAATGCACAGTACCGTATCTCTTGTGTAATATATATATATATATATATATTACAACGCTACCTTTCGTCTAACACAATTATCTAATATTTGTGATGTTAGATAAAAAGTTACTTACCCGTGATATTACTTCACCTGGGCGCCAGAACAAATCCCAGATACAAATGACACGGTTTCAGCTTAGCTCAACGCATGGAGACACTCTTTCTCAAGATTCGTTCAGTGATTGTGGTTTTCAAGGGGAATCGTTACAAATAACACTTTAATATTTCTTGATTATTTTAATGAACGTTTAATTAATTAGTTTTAAACTTTAAATTGTTAATGGTAGGACTTAATTCTACCCTAACACTTATAATTATTGAGTGAGTGTGAAAAGTAATGATTAAGACGCTCAAACGACCTATAGCTCTTATCTGGTTTGATTAAGAGATTTCTATCTCCCAAACCAGTGCTAAAGAACAGGTCTGCAATAATTTGCACGTCCAATACTACACACCACTTTCCATTCAACACTCCTATACTATATTAGAGCTAATCTTATAGTTAAAATACAAAGTGTGCTTTTCTTAGTGTCCTTTTAAAATTGTTTATTGTTTATTATTTGTTTAGTGCTTATTTCATTGATCAATGAATCTATTTCTCACTGTTTGATGTTGACCGAAGATAGGAATCCGTAGAGGTCCTCCTTTTGATGGTGTTGCACAGAAGAATTGATATTGATCAATGCTGTTGAAGATGCCCTGGCAATTACAGATGCTGTAGCCTTCTGTAGCACAGGTCCTTCACGGCTGATGCTTACTTAATTAATTATTTAATTAATTAACGGTTGTTTTACGCAGCGAGTGTTATTGAACGATCTTAATTCATCTACACTGTGGACTACTTCTCGAATTAGAACTTAATTTGCACTTTTGCGTGATTTAAAAATTTCTGTATGTGAATTATACACGTCTAGTGTGTTTAAGTACCGAAGAGTGATGCTACCACTGTCTTTGAGCTGGCGTCAGTTTTAAATACGGGCTGCTGATTGGTTGTACAAATAAATCATGCGTTTTTCCAATTTTGACAATCTCGAACAGGTCGGTCAAACACTCCGTGACAGGTTCCAAACGGCAGAGAATTTCTTGTCAAAATCGTACTTCCTGTATTTGCAAATCGATGGATTACAGGTATTTGCAAATGTGTTTCCAAAGATCTGACCACAGAATATTGTTGCTTAGGTCTTTATCTGTGTGTGTGTGTGTGTGTGTGTGTGAAAACACCTTATTCCTAAGTAGCATAATTCTCTCGTTATTCCTGTTGGCGTGCGTCATCCGTATAACTTCTTCAATTGATAATTATATTAACTGAGATTGCGGCTACTTATAAAGCTTTTCTTGCTGAATACAATGCTGTTTTCAGAATTGCCGTATATTTATAACTTTTGAAGTTATCGGAGGTTGAACTGATAATTCGCTTTGAGTAAAATAACATGTTTCAACTTGGATTCTGATATAGCGGTGACGTGGTTAGAGTGAGATGGCTGCTATTATACGCTCTCTCTCTTACTTACGGCGTTACACTCGTACCGTCTATAGCTTTCATATAACGCTCTGATAGGACGCTATTATGAATCGTTATATTTACCCCCACTCGGTATAAAAAAAATTGATTATTTAAAATCATTAATTTTTTTTCTAATGTACAGTTTTACACTGTTTAAAATTTTGCACATTTACTTTAGCACTTTTTTCCCGCACAAAACTTGCACTACTACAATGTTGCTTACATCTATCTTGTTACTAAAGATTACAATGTTGCTTAACCTAACATGGTATATTGGAATTTATATGATCATTATTAATCATCGTTTTGGATTAATTACTGTCAATAATTTAAATAACAATATTAACTTTTATTTATATAAAATTTATTATTATTATTATTATTATTATTATTATTAATATTGATTCAAAACAATTATTTATTTATTTTATTTGACCAGGTTTGATTTTTATACCTTATTGCTCAAATTATTATTTCTTTATGGGTCAATATTTTGTTTATTCTTCTTCCTATGGGAACATAGCTTATATAGCTTACCGTCATATATGGAAAATCCTGGTTTGGAGTTGGTAACTGCACTCCTCCAAGCTACACTAATCCTAGGGTCTTGTTGTTGATGAGTCCCTATTTCCTTAAGTCGTCTAACTACTTCAGGTTTTGTTATATGATTTACCGCGTAAATACCAATATCATTGCTACGACATTTAATATTATCTGTTTCCATGTTGTTTTCTGATGGTGGATTTCTACTGAGTACATCTGCTACTAAGTTGTCTTTCGCTTCGCAATGCTGTATATCAAATTGATACTCTTGTATAGCCACGATCCAACGAGTCAGACGAGCACCTAGCAATTTACACTTTAATAAAAATACTAACGCCTTATTGTCGGTGATTATAGTAAGTTTAGCACCCAGAATATAACTTCTAAACTTTGACAGGCTATGCACTATCGCTAATAGCTCTTTTTCTGTCGTAAAATAGGTTAATTCTGCCCCTTTAAGTGTGCGACTTACAAAGCCTAATACCGTTTTTGGCCCTTCTCATCGATCTGATACAAGTGTGCTCCAATAGCAATATTGCTGGCGTCTGTTTGCAAGTAAAATCTTTCTCCTATTCTTGGATGATTTAATACAACAGTATTTATAAAAAGACTTTTCACTTGTTGCAGTGCTTCATCGTGGTCCTTTGTCCATTTCCATTTAATCCCTTTGTTTAACAAATTTAACAGTGGAACAGTACTTTCCGCGTATTTACTTGTAAACTTCTGATAGTAGTTAGCTAAACCTAGAAATGACTTTAGCTGCTTACAGTTCTTTGGAGTTGGAAATTCTTGTATGGCTTTTACCTTCTCTGGGTCCGTGGTTATGCCTTCCACTGAGATTCGGTGACCTAAGAACTTAATTTCCTCCTTACCAAACTCTGATTTCCTTAGATTCAGCGTCATGTTTGCTGATCTTAATTTTTCAAAAATATTCTTTAAATGTTTTAAGTGCTCCTCGAATGTTTGTGACACACATAGAATATCATCTACGAACACTAATGTATACTTCTCTACCTCATTACCTAAGGCACTGTTTAAACACCTTACCATTGCTGCTAAGCTGGTGCTGAGGTCAAAAGGTACCACTTTAAATTGGTAGCACTTGTTTTTATACAAAAATGCCGTATACATTCTATCACAAGTTCTAATGGGAATTTGCCAAAAACCTGATGTTAAGTCCAGTTCGGTCATATACTTAACCCCATTACATTTTTGAAACAATTCTTTCACACTCCTAGCGCACTCGTAATCTGGTACTAACAAAGAATTTAACTTCCTAGCATCTAAGCATAATCGGATACTCCCGTTCGGCTTGGTGACAACTACTAAAGGGTTTATATAGGGACAACTTGCTCTTTCTATAACACCATTCGCTAACATCTGTTGGCTCTCTTTCTCCACTTCATCTCTATAATGTAGAGGGATTGGATAAGTCCTTTGTACAAATGATGCGTTTTCAGTTAGTGTTAACTAATGTTCATAGAACCTAGCTCTTCCAGGCTCTGTTCTGAACACATCACTATACGCACCAACGAGTTGCTGAATTTGGTTCTGTTGTTCATTGTTCAACTCAGTCCCAATATTGATTTCTGGAGTATTATCAATACAATGCTGGTCACTCCTATCGTCAACTACAGGTTTCTCTATATACCGTTTTATGACACTTACCGAGTTCCAATGCTTAAACTCTTTAATACCTACATTTATTTTATTAGCATTTATTTCCATAGTAATGGTATTTCTTTTAAAATTTATTTTTCCTTTCCATTCAAGCAACGTATCTACCCCAACAATACAATCATGAATGAGTTTCGGGACTATTAGAGCTACAATTTGTGTTTGGTTACCATTTATACTGACCGGTAAATATATTTGTTCAGTTATCTTTTGCATTTTGGCTCCAGTGGCTCCCTGTACATTACAATGTTTTACGGGTAGTCTGGGACAATTTCGCAACTGATAATTATCTACAAATTTTGAGCTAATACAGGTAACTTCACTGCCAGTGTCAATAAGCGCTCTTACCAGTAGATTACTGATCTTACAAATTATTTTCGGGCATTCAGGATAATGGTTTCTACCCACTTCTTGCTCCTCTTTTAACAAGAACTCCCTATCGCTCACTTGTTTTATGTTATTAGCTACGTTCTTTTTACCTGTTTTCTTTAGTTGTTTCACTGCAGGTAATGGTAGGTTTAGTTTTGTTTCTTTTCTACCTGCAGTGGCTTCCCGTTTCCCGTATTCATTTTACTAGTCGACGGTTGCTGCTCGGTAGAGGTTATAGTTGTTTTACACACTTTATACCCTTTATTAGGTTTGTTCTCTACACTTCTACTTCTACCTTTCTCCTCCAATTCCGGTCAATTTTGTGGTTTGTTACCCGGATATGGGGTAAACCTTTTTTCTTTCATACGTTCATTGTCTCTCCTCTTATTTGAGTAGAAAGTTGGTTCTTGCTGATCGCCTCTAGAGTAGTTACTCAGCTGATTACTTACCCGCTGTTAAAATACAAAGTGTGCTTTTCTTAGTGTCCTTTTAAAATTGTTTATTGTTTATTATTTGTTTAGTGCTTATTTCATTGATCAATGAATCTATTTCTTACTGTTTGATGTTGACCGAAGATAGGTATCCGTAGAGGTCCTCCTTTTGATGGTGTTGCACAGAAGAATTGATATTGATCAATGCTGTTGAAGATGCTCTGGCAATTACAGATGCTGTAGCCTTCTGTAGCACAGGTCCTTCACGGCTGATGCTTAATTAATTAATTATTTAATTAATTAACGGTTGTTTTACGCAGCGAGTGTTATTGAACGATCTTAATTCATCTACACTGTGGACTACTTCTCGAATTAGAACTTAATTTGCACTTTTGCGTGATTTAAAAATTTCTGTATGTGAATTATACACGTCTAGTGTGTTTAAGTACCGAAGAGTGATGCTACCACTGTCTTTGAGCTGGCGTCAGTTTTAAATACGGGCTGCTGATTGGTTGTACAAATAAATCATGCGTTTTTCCAGTTCTGACAATCTCGAACAGGTCGGTCAAACACTCCGTGACAGGTTCCAAACGGCAGAGAATTTCTTGTCAAAATCGTACTTCCTGTATTTGCAAATCGATTGATTACAGGTATTTGCAAATGTGTTTCCAAAGATCTGACCACAGAATATTGTTGCTTAGGTCTTTATCTGCGTGTGTGTGTGTGTGTGTGTGTGTGTGTGTGTGTGTGTGTGTGTGTGTGTGTGTGTGTGTGTGTGTGTGTGTGTGTGAAAACACCTTATTCCTAAGTAGCATAATTCTCTCGTTATTCCTGTTGGCGTGCGTCATCCGTATAACTTCATCAATTGATAATTATATTAACTGAGATTGCGGCTACTTATAAAGCTTTTCTTGCTGAATACAATGCTGTTTTCAGAATTGCCGTATATTTATAACTTTTGAAGTTATCGCAGGTTGAACTGATAATTCGCTTTGAGTAAAATAACATGTTTCAACTTGGATTCTGATATAGCGGTGACGTGGTTAGAGTGAGATGGCTGCTATTATACGCTCTCTCTCTTACTTACGGCGTTACACTCGTACCGTCTATAGCTTTCATATAACGCTCTGATAGGACGCTATTATGAATCGTTATAATATATATATATACATATACATACACGTTAGAACGTACACCCTTTTAAACTCGTTTTGTTAGTGAACGTATCTAATTTGCAGTTTAAAGAGTACATTAAATAATAAAATAATTTAACCCATCAGAAAAGTTTACAACATGACACGTACTAAAAAATGCAGAGAAAACACAAATAATATAACAGACTACACATGTCAAAACACGGACTGAATGACTCCCATCAACTACAGGCTATTGACCGTCATATAAATTAAACGAGTACGGAGTTGATAGTGCTGCTACCTAGTATAGAATTTCAATGAAACTATTGTCCCGGGCTACACGCCGTCCGGGGCTGGCCGACTCTCCCCTATGATTAAAAAGCAGTCATTCATATAAATTAGTAAAATATCATAAAATTTACTTAAGAAATTTTACAAAAGTGTGAAACGTAATTTCATAAAGTCATCATCATCATCATCATCATCAGCAGCAGCAGCAGCAGCAGCAGTAAGGATTCAATCAAGGATGGTTTGATCCGGTCTCAATCAGGCAATGATCCGTCCGGGTAGTGCTTATTTGAGGCAATTTAGTAGTGAATATGTTCCCTGGATATGTTGCTAGAATATTGGAGGATAAGACGACCTTATGATAATATGATGACCTTCCATTAGTCAACGACATAGGATGTGGGAGGCAAGGAGAAACCACCACATTAAAGATCTTTATGGATATCTCAACAGGAAGACCTGGTCTCTTTAGTCTGATAAGACAGCCAGTTTATGGGAGAACACTCAGACAGAAAATCGGGCTGGACGTTAAACCTGAAGGTGGCAGCCCTACCATACGTCTTACCCTGCGATATGCTAGTAACATACCCAGGAGACATATTCACTACTAAATTGCCTCAAATAAGGAATAGCCGGACGGATCAAAAGTTGCTGACCACAGCTGTGAATAAAAGGAAAAAACGACTTGGTATTGCAGAACAATTTAAAATTGGTGTATGGAATGTGAGAGGACTTGCACATAAGTAAATTTCATAAAGTGATGTTTAAAATGTATTACGCAAATAACGCAGGTGTAAGAGTAATAACGTGACCGTTACAGATGTTCCTGATTAATATTTAATTAATAAAAATTAATAACTTACGTCATTGTTAATTTATATAGATTAGTTTGACGTTTATGTAAATGCAAATTATCCTGTGTTAAAGCACTAGATACAGAACATTCCGATGCGGGAATTGTTATCACTGTTTGTCTGGCGTTTGTTTATGCGTAAAATATAGTTTTATACAAAAGAAAATTTAAATTCGTCTGGAGCTATAGAATAGATTAACTTTCTTCACAAATAGGAGTTAACGACCGAAAGAAAATAAATATTTTTACAGCTATCGTTTGTGAGTTTTATACGTTTGGCGCAAGGTGTCTACATGTTAAGTAGGCATAAAATATACACAGACTAGTATCATGTGTGCTATCAAAATGGAAAAGCAATAAAATGGGGATTAACACTACCACTTATGAAATTTTCAGCTATAATTCGAAGGGTAATAAATGTTTACGAGCACACACTACCATACGCGTAAGTCCCGAGTCTGTAGCGTATACGGCGAAACGCAATTTTCTAAAATGTTTTTTATTACTTAGGAGAATACCAGCATGAGAATGAAAGACTACTTTAAGGTGTAGTGAATGAAGTATAGTTATATGGCTGCTGAGGAACAATTTGGACGGCAGTTGTTATGCTCTTATTTTTAAAACAAATACCGAAGGTTAAATATTTATATTGAAATTGTACTACACACATGTGTTTAGAAAATCATAGAAATGAAGCATAGTCAACTGACTTTTAAATGATAGCTGCATATGCAATTAGCACTGCACATTTGTTTCGTTGTTCTTTACTTCATTCAATAATAACTCGATTATCATACTCACTTTCGTTACTTACGAATTTTTATTTTCTGTGTGAAAACTAGAAAAAATATAAAATAACGAAATTCACTTTTCGGCTAACGAGGTGAATAAGGTTTATATACTGTTACAACATTGCAGAACAGTCTACGTGTTTATCGAATGTTCCAGTGGAATCCGGCTGTAATGTGTGCGCGTACGTGATTCTCAACGCGTTAGCTAGACTTTTACAGAAGCCGCGCGCACTGTGTCAAGTTCGCAAGCAAGTACGTTCTGGCGTTTTCTAGTAGCGTTCTTCACGCGCAGTATGGAATATTCTTGTATTTCGGTGGGTATAAATACAAGTACTCTGCGACGCTCAGTCAGTTTGAGTTCTGATTTCTTTGAGTGCGGTTCGTAGTATTGTGGCAAAGTGTATGTTATGTATTGTGGCAAAGTTTTATAATCGTGTGAGACAATTGTAATACAATTGTGTATTATATTAGTTGACATTTTATTGCGTGTGAACAATTTTTATTTAATTTGTTGTAAAAGACTGTCTTGTTATTTACAAACTGTTTAATTGTGATATTTAAAGCTGGTGATTAGTAATTTACTTGGTGTCTTGGATTTTGTTTTCCACTGTACCATACGACGATCAATGATACCGTTTTAACATTGGTGTCCGAAGTGGGATAGAACCGTTATCAGTGAAAACAGTGGACACTTTGTACAAGAGTAATTTGTAATTAATCGGTAAACAATGGATACCAGCCAGATGATTTAAGCTTTCGCAAGAAACAAGACACAGAAAAGACAAAAGCAGAACGCTGACGGGAAAGAGAAGAAGCAGAAAAACGACAGGATGAAAAACGTAACCAGGAGACAGAAGACATCAAAGCATTAATACAGGAACAGAAACAGATGCAAGAACATAGTACGCAGAATTGGGTCTCCTACGAGGTGAGCTTAATAACCAAGTTACTAAAATATCGGAAGTACAAGAGTCAATGACATTAAAAATAGCTTAAGTAGAAAAATCTGTTTCGAGTGTTGAAGAATCGATGTCTACAAAAATATCTATCATAGAAGAATCCATGTCAAATAAAATATTTGCAGTAGAAATTTCAAACATAAGAGAGCAGTTCATGAAGATACAACAAAAACAAACATTGGAACTGACTGTACCAATTATAAAGACAGAAAAGAAAAATAGAGAAAGTCACCTCGCCTGCGGTTGGGACAGTTCATGTCAAGACCCCAACCTTTTATGGAAGCACGAACTGGACGACGTATCTACGCTAATTCGAAGCTGCTGCGTGCGCAAATAATTGGACAGATAAAGAGACGGCAGTTTCACTCATTCTCGCTTTAAAAGGGCCTGCCGCAGAACTACTACAAAAAATGCCACCTGACACCTGGACCGTCATAACAATATTAAAAATAATGTTTTAAAGATGATTACTGTTTAATATTTGTAAAGATTTGTATGTACCCGTGGCAACATCTATTAAAATTATCTAACCTACACAAGACGGTACTTGAAAGGGTGCTTAATCGTAATCTAATAGTACGCATCAGTCTACTACTGAATAGAAGCCACATGTGTACATATTGTCGCGACGGCGTCACGGATCGTCATATTGTACAGTGGAAACAAATACAGACACCAATGAAATCACTAATTACCAGCTTCAATTAGTCACAAATAACAATTTGAAACCAGCAAGTTACTCTCATAAAATAATTCAAGTTAAATTTATCTACACGCAAATAATATTGTCAACTATTATAGTTCCAGACTAATTAAAAGGCCATAATCGTTTTCTACTAATACTCAACAAATATTTTGTCCGCCGTCTACAATGTCGCCAGGTGTAACTAACATCTAAGCTGGCCCCTTTTGTTTATATAGGTCCCCCAGGTGTCACAGGAAAATTTTTCATTCTTTTGGCGCCGTGCCAGGATAGTTAAGGGTTCTCGAACCGACTGGAAGGTACTATCGTGCACGGCCTTGACAGAGATACTACACCTGCTCGGCTAGACGAGAAACGTGCAGAACGTTTACGTAACTGTGCCTGCCAACGTTTGGAGAGCGTTATGTAGTTATATGTATATTCGTAGCACGAATGTCCACCGAGTCACAGTATGCATTGTGTTATGTACAGGACTGCATAACGTAATCCTGAATATGAATGTGTTTCACATTATAAGTATTGGCCACGGAAGGTAAATTACCATTTTTTCTTAGGCGATTTAATTACGGCTGGCGCCGGTCTAAACATCCTGTTCTGTAAGTCCTCTTGCATTCATTGCATCTTCGACGTTTAGGTCTTCCTTTTTTCTTCTAGAGGGTGGAGTTCATTCCCATACCTTCCTTGGCCATCTCTCATCCGACATTCTTTTTAAGTGTTCAAACCAATTCAGTCTTCTTGCTTCTATTGTTTCTATAATATCAAGATCGATTTCCATCGCTTGTCTTATCTCTACATTTCCCATTCTATCTAGTCTTTTTAGTCTACAACACCTCCGCCAGTAATCCATTTCCATAGGTCTTATTACGGATTTATTTCGTTTATTAATTTCCCACAGTTCTGATCCATATAAGCCTATACTTCGACTATAGTTTTATATATTCTGATTGTATTGTTTTTTGTTATTCGTAGACTCTAAAGCAGACTGTTTAGTCTGCTAATAATTGTTTTATTGCTGTCTTAAGTTGTCCTATTCTTACTTTAATTTCTTGGTTGCTGTCACCATCCGATGTCATTGTTATACCCAAATACTTGAAGTTTTAAAAATTTTTATCACTTTTGTTCTTAGTTTTAGGTCTTGACCTTCACCGCCTACTATAAGGTACTCAGTTTTTGTGGTAATTTATTTATTAAGTTAACATAATTTGCAAAAAAAGTCCAAATAAATCTTACGTATCTGCTTTTACAATAAAGTGTTTTGTATTTATAATCTGCTCACATACTGTAGAATAAAAAGCTGTGCACAACAGAATAGTATAGACACTGACTATAGGCAAAAATAAAACAAATAAGCTGTATGAAATATGATACAAATGAAGTATTTCTTTTTATATAAAGTCAAAAAGGAAATATGAATAAATAAAGTCTCATTATCATCGATAAAATATTAGTAACACATTATTCTTATAAAATAAAACAGTACATAAAAGGGCAAATGTTTACTAACAGTTGTCAACATATCTACATACTTCTGTACTACGTATACTTCTGTAGTTAACTATTATTTTTCAAACAATCTTCTTTTTTCATCATCATCAGCATCACTCTCAAGGTTTAAACCAATAATGGTTTGTTCCGGGCTCAAATAGGCAAATAATACAGATGGTCATTCCAGCGCTTCCTCGGACGTCCCACACCTCTCCGTCCCCTCGGCTTATAGTTCCATAGTTGTTTGGGGAAGCGGCAGTCATCCATTCGGCAAAGATGTTCCTACCAATTCAACCTATACTAGGCGATCCTGTTGAGTAAACTCATCATATTCAGTTCCTGCCGTATCTGTGTTTCTTCTATGATCATGGAGAGAATACCCTGCCACGTGCCTGAGAAATCTCATTTCAGCCGCTTGGATGTGACTGGCCTGACCTTTCGTTAAAGTCCAATTCTCAGACCCATAAAGAAGTGTGAGAAGAGCCACCACCTTGTAGTATTTTAGGCGTGTTCCTTTACTAGCTGACTTGAGGGTTCGCCTGATGGTCCCGCACATAAGGTTGAACTTGTGCAACTTATGCACCACGTCGTTGCTTGCATTATAAGACACGTTGTAGCCCTGGTATTCAAAACTGTTAACTTGTTCCAGGACAGTACCATCTATAACAATTTTTGCCCGTACGGGATCAATTCTGGAAAAAGCGATCACCTTGGTTTTAATTGTGGATATCTGCAATCCAGCGTCTTTGCAGATTCCATTTAACAAATATATAGCCATCTGCAATCTGTTTTCAGAGTCCGATAGAATAGCCTGATTGCCCGCAAACAACAAAGTGTCAATTGTAGAGTGACCAATCATAAAATGGTCTGGGAGACATATCTGGCAGTTTTGTATGACATAGTCAATATATAAATTAATAAGAGAAGGTGATAATGGACACCCTTGTCGTACTCCATAATTGATCAATTCTAGGAGCTGTTCTCGGTCTCCCTGCTTCTATTAAGATTTTATTCTCCATATTCAGACTCTGTATTGCTATAATTAGATGTTGTGGGATCCCTTTCTTTGCCATTACTGCCCGTAGTTTTCTCCTATTCCCTCTGTCAAAAGCCTTCTCGAAGTAGATGAAAGCTATGTATGTGGACAGCTGATACTCTCTACTCTTTTCAATGAGTAAATATACAATCTAAACATGATCTGCCCTTCCTGAAACCTTTCTGAGCGTCTGAAAGTTTGGTTTCCGTTATCGCATTTAGCCGTGTTCGTAATATAGATTCATATAACTTATATGAAGTATTAAGACGGTTAACTCCTCTGTAGTTCCTGCAGTCATTACTGTCACCTTTTTTCGAATATGGGAATTATCTTTGCAATCCGCCGAACATGACCAGTGTTGCTTCTTTTTATTGCTATTTTCCCTCTTTTAAATATTTTTCTCTCTTCCTCCTCCTACTACTCATTAAGGTGTTCAAGTTTTTGGCAATGGGTAATAGTTAGAGCTACCGAAATGTGTGTAATACTATTAATAAAATATATCCACCTGTTCGGAAGAGTTAATTTCATTATTATCTAAGCACATAGACCACAAGAATGTAGTATCACACACTCACACCGTTTACCTGCTGTAACCTCCCTGAGTTTGAAAATAATACTGTAGCAACCTGTACTGATAACACTGAGAGATAAGCTGTAGATAGCAACAACGACGAAATTATAAAACTAAAAAAAAAAACCACTTATTAATCAAATTCTTGAAAAACATTGTGTATTAAAATTACAAACCCATAGCCTATTAAAATAAATTCAATAACTACTTTATTAAATAACACAGTAATTCAGTAACTCGGTAAATACACACACCATACCATGCCAACAGTGTGATGTGTGTGCACGCATTTTCCAAAAATATTTTTCAACAATATTGACTCGCTAGTGGATACTAAAGTTAAATAGAAAGCCACTAAATAAGTTCTACAAACTATGGGAAATATGTAACAAGTGTTGGCCCTGCCTCTAAATTAAGTACCCAAGCTATATTAAAATAGATTTTTTTATGAATCATGTTTAAATAAATACATGATGTACGAAAAGACTGAAGGTGGTTGTAATTAAATATAACCACCGTTTATTTTATTTTCATTATTTCCATACATAAAACCCGTAAACGTCATAACTGCACAGAGATATGAATCAGTACGGACTGATGATGACATACAACGTGAAAACAGACAGGAGATTGAAAGTTACCGCATCATATGCGCTGCGAATTCCAACTGTGACACTCACCAGTGATAAGGCTCTAATCTACCTACATACGTCACGACATTAGTAGGCCTAAATATTTCCAATGCAGAAGGAACGCATTATAAATACACCGAAATATGGTGTATTATATTGGAATTTATACAAAAAAACAAATAGACTCAATATTTTTAAAGTGCTGGCCAAGAAACATAACGACCTGTTTTTCCTTATATAACATTAAAAACCATTTATAATAAAAGTATTGGAAAATATTTATTATCTTTTTTTATGGAAAAGGATGGCATACGTAAAGGTATTGTTGCAATTATTCGGCTTCTGCCGAATGCAACGATTTGGCGCATCATCAAATTAAACGGAATTAAATCAATTAATTCGCGATATAGAACCATTTCCGAACTTTGGCCAACGCCCTGACGTCACGCCGCCCGCCCCGTTCGTTGCCTGGTAAGATTTTAACCGGGCGAAATTAGTCAGTCGACATTCAGAAATAACCGTGAGCAGAACTACTCCTCGTCCCCAAGTCGACACATGAGTGAGGAGCATTTTACCAAGTAGGAACTTGGTTCTACGTTGTTGGGTCGAGAGTTCCACGTTAGCGACGATAGCTTCATGCTGGCGATATTAATTTTGGTAACCCGTTAAAAGAAACAGAAACTACAGGGATCCAGTGCTCTTCATGGCTTTACCTTATCGAAGCACGCAGATTCTACAAGCTACGCGAAGAGTTCGGACCTGCAGATCATAAGCACGTAGCATCAATTACATCTCCTTGACGCCATCGTATCATGCAGGCTATCCAAGTAACACGTTAAACTTTTATTAACACCTCGTGGTAATTGCACACTGTTGATAAACGAGGATATGCGAACATTTAGTAGTAACAGAGACTTTATACATAAGTGAGAGTAAAGACAAAAGTCACTGACAATCTGTAGCACGCTCGCCATGAGTATTTGATTTTGTACACTGGTATTGATACATGTCACCAAATTCTTTTAATTCGAGTAATTTAGTTCTGAGATCATTTAGCACTTAGTTTGTTCTACATCCAAAGATCTAATGACTGAAGTTTAATATCCTGGCTGATCAGTAATTATAAAGGCATAAAAATAGGCAATCTCTGTTCTGTTTAGACCAATAAACTCACTTAATTCTGCTCACCAACCGATGATTTGTTTTTTTTAATATGCGCCCTTCTCATTACTCATAATTCAGTCGGCAAGTAAGTTTGAAGAATACTATAACTAAGAATAATCAGAGGTATTTGTTAAGTTTGTTAGTTATTGTGATTTACTGTGTTTTACTGTGATATAATTTTGTTGTATTGTGTTACAGTATGTATGTTACACACCTAAGTTTACAGAAACCAGACAGACAGGGGTGTGTAACAGTATGTTGACACTCTTTAAAAGTTGGAGGACTTTTTGTTTTTACAAAATAAACAAAGTAGAATTATAAGAAGACTTGTATTATTATTATTATTATTTGCACCCACACCTTCAGAAGACATTTGTTAGGCTAAGCGGGGTATGCTCATAAAATTCCGTGGTATTAAGTAATTTAATATATATGTACAAAATAGTTTGTTAAAAAAATTTAAGAGTACAAACTTTTACCGGGACTGCGTACTTTAGAGTATATATGTAGTAAAGCAGCTAATTTTATTAGTTTCTATGACAAAAATTATAAATGTAGCTTGTGGATTTTACTTAATTCCGTGATAATATACCTAATTCCGTGACACTATAACTTTAATAATTCCGTGATATTTGATGTCTCGTTAAAAAACAAATAAACATCAGTGTTTATGAAATATAATTTATTAACAGTAGAGCTACGTGCATAATAAGTTGAATAAATTTGCATAAGTCGTTAAATAGTAAACTTTTAGTAAAATAAAAATACGATTAAATATTAATAATTTTACTTTATGTTAATAATCTTAGTCTTTTACATACACAGTACTAATCTAACTACTAAATACTATTATTAATAGTGAACAATAAACGTTTTTAACAAATAATATTAAAATACTTATAATATAATGCAACAGTACGCCTGCGTACGTTACTGTGCATTGTCGTAATTAGTTAAAGAAACTACTAAATTAGAATAAATAATTGTTATTGTCAACATCTGTATCGAAAGCTGCGAGTAACCAGGGAACGCGAACGCAGGTCGGTACATGCAAATCACGCCACACACACAGCTAAGACTGTGTACAGTGTATTTTGTGTGTGTGTGTGTGTGTGTGTGTGTGTGTGTGTGTGTGTGTGTGTGTGAGAGAGAGAGAGAGAGAGAGAGAGAGAGAGAGAGAGAGAGAGAGAGAGAGAGAGAGAGTTGAATCCGGCCTGGCGTCACCCCTGAATAAATGTGAATTAAATAACTAATTTATTTAAATTTTGTTAAGTTTGCGGAAGTTATGACGGAACAAATTACGCCACGTTATTAATAATATAAAGACGCACACATGTGCAAAAGTTAGAGCGAAACAAATAATGCATTTACATGCAGTATAAATAAAAGTGAATAATAATTAGAATAAACATTTTCCATATTCAATATGATAAGAAGTGTTATTATTTTAAAAAAAAAACACCTTTATACCTTTACTTGTTATAATACTTACATATTGCCATGATAACTTGATTTGTAGTTTAATTTAATCTTTGAAGTAAGTTAATTTTAATTTATTATTAAATGTCAATCGTTAAAATTGTTAGTAAAGTAATTAGTTTATTGTTATCAATTTATAATAATATTTAATTAATTATAATTATTTGACAATATTCATTTTATGGGACTAATCTGTATCGTTATTAGTGTTAAAAACGAATCGTACAATGGCTTAAATTGATCTCATTAAAGTTATACTTTCTTGTTACTTAATTCCCTGATAGGGAAATGAACAAGTAGTGTGAAAAACCGTAAGGAATTAGAACGCTAATTTAAGGCATAAGACCTACACGTAACGATTTAACTTTATCGTTTTTACATATATAGAGATATCTAAATATAAATATCACGAATAAAAATAAACAAATAAGAACGTAACTGTTTTTTGATTCTTTACATTTAACACTACACAAGATCAAGTGAAACTATGATTTCAGCATGTTACGTCTGACAAAATGGATTCTTGTTATCACCTTGCTGCCTTTTGTAATTAAAAACTCACCGTGACGATAGCTGACGAGTGATGCTATCTACCGTTAAGACTAAAAAAGCAATAGTCACTAACTGTAACGTGTTTAGAAAATTCGTGCTGAGGCCTGCATAATACTGTATAAAAGTCGTGAGAACGTTCGACAAAAGACTTGAAAGCCCAAAAAAAATTAAAGTACCGTTTACCAAATGGTAAAAGCTTAAGAGCATGATAATGTCTTTCAGCCGCCAGCTAAACGCAACATTATTATGGTTACTGACTGACTGATTGGTTACATACCTATCTACAGCTATGCAGTGTTGTTTGCTTGTTAGGTCTTTAATCTGCGACGGACGTTAGCACGTTAGCGGTCGCGGTTTTAGTTAACGATTCCCGGCTGGTAAATGATGACGTCATGCAGCGTGATGCGTTACAGAAATTTTCAAATGACCCCCAGCCATAAGACATTATCATGTCAAAAGAACTAGAAACGAATTTTAAACATAATTGTTTTAGCTAAGAGCGAGAGCTGGAATCCGTATTACAGGAAGAAAACGTTGAGGATTTAATACGAGTTTGGGTAAGAAACAGAAGTCCCAATAACTGAACTTTTCACAAATAAAATGTACGTTCAACAGGGAAGTGTAAAGTTTAGAAATTGAAAAGGCTTTTACAGAATTTGGAAACATTACTGAACATAAAATTTATGTTTTTTTAGACAGACATAATTTTTATGAAATATGGCTTAACTTAAAAAATATTTTAACAAAGTAAGGACATTTCTCATAAATTATAAACTGGTATTCACTGAAACTAAAAGAATCTAGGTGAAAATCAATTAGAAAAATAGAAAATTTCAGCAAAATATTTTATTAAGGTAGATAAATTTACGAATTAACAATTGGAACTCTATAAAGGAATCTTTAAAGAAAATGGTATTAAAATTCTTTGGGTTTGGGAAAAACTTCCCTTAATACGGATAACTCGAAAAATTAAATAATCGGTAAGAAACAGATTTCTTATTTATAAAAAAAATTATGTATGCATTCTTTCGATTACTTGTATCTGTTTTTACAATTTTTTTTCGCTGCCTATGCTGCCTGCACTATTCCCTTGCTAAATGTAGCAAACCATTGACGGTTCTCCTGCCAAGTAACAGCAATTCTACTCAGACGTTCGTCTGCGGAACCAAGGTTTCATCTCTCTGTTAGAGTATGTATGTATGTATGAATTTATGAACACATACACGAGTACGCATTGTGGATAGACGAAAAGAAGTAGACACCACATCTATGAATTGGTGACCCTACAGAGGCGTGTCTGTTAGGCCTCATTTATACTTACAGGAGACAGGCCACGGGTGGCAGGTGGCAGGTGGTGAAGAGCTAGGCGTCAGGTGGTGCAATATTTATTCTTCAGGGTACGGTCGAGCCCCTTTGTCGTTTGGAACACGTCAAATTTTTCTCATGCTAGAAGGTAATAATGAAGTGGAGGATAGGAGGAGTTCATCCGATCAACGAGTTGCGTGAAGCATTTGGTGAATTTCACCATCTGTATTTCGACGTATGACAACACCGATCAAGTTTTTTCAACAGATCAGAATGTCTACTGATACTTTCGACTTCATTTTACTTCCATATTCCTTAAGGAAATGTAAGTATGGTGATGGCAAAAAAAATCGTGTTCGAGATTATTGCAGATTCTGATTGTACTGCACTCAAAAGATGAAAAAAGTCGTTTTTCGAAAATTGTCTGTGTGTGTGTGTCTGTCTGTCTATCTGTGTCTGTAGATTTTTTACTTCCATATTCCTTAAGGAATGGAAGTATGGTGATGGCAAAAAAAATCGTGTTCGAGATTATTGCAGATTCTGATTCTACTACACTCAAAACATGAAAATAAGTCGTTTTCCGAAAAGTGTCTGTGTGTGTGTCTGTCTGTCTGCCTGTCTGTCTGTCTGTGTGTCTGTAGATTTTTTTTTGGCAAACGATAACAGCCGCAAATTCAAACAGAATCAAATAATGTTTCGCATACAGCCCTGAATTGTAGAGTTCTCAAGACCTATTGTTTTTGGTGAAGATCGGTTAAGGGAAAGGGGTAGTTTACCCGTAACGTTTTATGTTTTAACAAGGGTATTCCCTATGGCAAACGATAACAGCCGCAAATTCAATCAGAATCAAAAAATTATTTGCATACAGCCCTAAATTGTAGAGTTCTCAAGACCTATTGTTTTTGGTGAAGATCGGTTGAGGGAAAGGGGTAGTTTACCTGCAACATTTTTTTAACAAGGGTATTTTCTATGGCAAACGATAACAGCCGCAAATTCAAACAGAATCAAATAATTTTTTGCATACGTCCCTGAATTGTAGACGACTCAAGGACTTTCCATTTTGGTGAAGATCGGTTAAGGGGAAGGGGTAGTTTACCTGCAACCTTTTACGTTTTAACAAGAGTAAAGTACTTGAAAATTTATTTAAACTTTTTTTAACAATGGTAATTGTTAAAAATAAAATAATTTTGTTGCCAGGCAATAAAATTATAATTTTTTCATTTTAATGTAAATCATGTATATATTAGAAAATATATCGTGCTTGGCAGGCAAGCATATTTCAGATTATAAATCTTAGAATATGGAAGTCATGTATGGTTCTCCATACCGATATTTTTCTATGGCAAACGATAACAGCCGCAAATTCAAACAGAATCAAATAATTTTTTGCATACAGCCCTGATTTGTAGAGTACTCACAACCTATTGTTTTTGGTGAAGATCGGTTGAGGGAAAGGGGTAGTTTACCAGCAACGGTTTTTTTTATCAAGGGTAATTTTTTTTTGGCAAACGATAACAGCCGCAAATTAAAACAGAATCAAAAGAATATATGCATACAGCCCTAAATTGTAGAGTTCTCAAGACCTATTGTTATTGGTGAAGATCAGTTAAGGGAAAGGGGTAGTTTACCAGCAACGTTTTATGTTTTAACAAGGGTATTTTATATGGCAAACTATAACAGCCGCAAATTCAAACAGAATCAACTAATTTTTTTGCATACAGCCCTGATTTGTAGAGTTCTCAAGATCTATTGTTTTTGGTAAAGATCGGTTAAGGGAAAGGGGTAGTTTACCTGCAACGTTTTATGTTTTAACAAGGGTAATTTTTTCTATGACGAGCGATAACTGCCGCATATTCAAACAGAATCAAATAATTTTTTGTATATATCCCTGAATTGTAGAGAACTCAAGGCCTTTTGATTTTGGTGAAGATCGGTTAAGGGGAAGGGGTAGTTTACCAGCAACATTTTACGTTTTAACAACAGTAAAGTACTTGAAAATTCATTTAAACTTTTTCAAACAATGGTGATTCTTAAAAATAAAATAATTTTTTGCCAGGCAATAAAATTATAATTTTTTCATTTTAATGTAAATCATGTATGAGAGAAAATATATCGTTCGTTGCAGGCAAGTATATCTCAGTTATGTAATGTTTACGTTTCCATTTTATTATTATGACTACCGCAATAAAAAGGCAGGGAAGACACACACACACACACACACACACACACACACACACACACACACACACACACACACACACACACACACACACACACACACACACACACACACACACACACACACACACACACACACACAATTCGCGTTATTTCTGGCCTCATTCATGTTTATTTTCTTACATTTGCACGCTTTTTAAATGGAAAGTGCCGAAACCCATACCAACATAACGCGTGCAAGCCGAAAAAGTGTCCAGCGTGGATAGCGATTTGCTTCCTGTGGATCGCTGGGCAGTGTAACTGCACGTGTTTACAGAGGAACGATTCATAGACAGACTTTTCGTCTTTAGGGAATGAACCCTCTGCAAGATGCTGAGGGTCCATGAGTGACTTAGGAGCACTCCTTCTTTTCCGCGTGTTTGTTCTGTGAAACGTACACTGTAGATTCGCAGCTTTACTCTAAGCAACGCTCAATAAGAAATGTTGAAAATTTTTGTCCACGGTGTACCCTCATACACACTAAACCTGCTCTGATGTTTTAATTACGGACATCATAATATTAAAACTATGGAAACTTTAGCACTACTTAATGGAGATGAATCATTAACTTATACAAGCCATTAATTTTATGCATCATTCCAAAATGAAGGCCTTGTCTGTACGTCATTATTTCGTCACGAGAGAACACATGCAAATACCAAAAAGCGCGAGAGACTTCGCCGGTATCTGTGACAAATTACAGCGACAGGTGGTGAGAGGTAGTGTCACCGAGGAGTCACACGTCACTTCGCGGAAGTATAAACAAACCCATGACGTCACCCGTCGCCTGCCACCTGGAAGTATAAGTGAGGCCTTACAGTTTGCATGAGGCACGTACAGTTTCCGCAGTAGTAACGTTTGCCAGACCGAACTAAAGGTAGAGAGAATTGACCGCTTGAGGTTATCACGTATTGATGGTTTACTGTTTGACATGGCTGTAGATACAGTACACTAAGTCGTTATCAATAATGCGCTATGCAGAGATAAAGGAAAGCAGATAGGGAGACCTTCGCAATGGTTACACCACTATACCTACAGTACGACTGAATACGACTACCTATTACGTGAATACGACTGAAAACTAATAGTTACACAGTAATCACGTAATCTGTAAGAATACTCGTTTCAACAATGCATGCTGTATTTTTTTCATTATATACTAATAATTTAATGCAGTTTTGATTCGTTAATTGAAAAACATTAGCAACTATACTCAACGTAAATATATACATATACATACACAGCGGCGCGACAAGCCATTACTGAGTCAAGGCCTCCTTTAACAGCCTCCGCCAGTTGTCCCGGTCAGGTAAAGCTGCTCTCCAGTTCCGGGTCCCAAGGACACACTTCATCGCCACGCCATCGGACGCACTTCACCATTCGTGACTGTGACATTCGACTGCTCACACTTGAAGAAGAAGGTCGCATACAGAACAACGCAGCAGAGGACAGCCTCGACCTCAACTGCAATGAAGAGGCTCGGCCAACAACCGACGGAGGCCGCCAAGAAGAAGCCGCCGGAAAAACAACACCAGAAACCACCTCGCCAGGGCCAACATCAAGCGATGGAGATCGACCAGCCGTCTTGCCAGGACGATGACCAACAACGCAACACAACTGGGACCTGCCGCGCAGTGCCGGTAAGTGTTGTAGGTAGCGCTGTCCAGCGAAACCCGGGGAGTCCGAGAGTAGGGCTCACAAATAGAGATGCGGGTTGCGCCGCCACTGTGACGGTGTCGCAGTTCGGCCCCCGGGTACCCGCTGGACAAAGAGCCGAGTTAGTCGGCATTAGCCCAGCTAATAGTGTCCCCAAAGCACTGTGCGGCAGCAACGAGCCCCCCGGCCGGCCACTTGGGCCAGTCGGGAACCCTACGACTCGCGCGGGAAGCCCTGCTGAACCTGCGCAAGTTCGTGAGCAAAATCGGTCCTTATTAGGGCCGACCAAGCCCGCTAAGGCCGGACCTTCCGGCTGCACGGCCGCTAGTAGGCCAAGAAGCCCAAATCCTCTGCCGGAGTCTGACTCCCCAGACATGGAGACCTCGGCTTCCACCGACTGGGTGGTAGTAGGGCACGGTGGCAAGCCGAGGAAGTCTCCCTCCCTGACCTCCTTGAGTTCGGCCCCGGACTCGGCGGCATTCCAAGCCTCCGCTGAGGTTGCGCCTAGTCGCACCTCCGAAGGAAGGATCCCGCCGGTGTTCGTGACGAACGTCAGGGACGTAATCGGCTTCGTTCGCCGACTCCGTAAGACCGTTGCGCTGGCAGATAACGCATCTGTCAAGCTCCTTGCGAGCGAGACTGTGCGCGTTACCTGCCGCAGTGCATCGGAACACTTCGGAGTGGTCCAGTGGCTGGAACGTGAATCGTTCCAGTTCCACACATACACATTGAACCGCACCAAGCCTGTAGCCCTCGTCCTTCGGGGCCTGGACATACAGGCGGATCCGCAGGTCGTCGCCGACGAACTGCGCGACGCGGGTTATAAGGTTGTGGGAGCCTCTCGGCTGTACACCACTTATGGCTCGCGTCGCCCACTCCCCCTAATAAGACTCCTGGCAGAGAAGGGCGACTCCTCCCAGGCCTTATTAGATTTAAAACGGCTTTTCGGGCTCTGCGTGAGCGTAGAGCCCTGCCGCCAGACCGGGCGACTTTCCCAGTGCCAAAGGTGCCAGCGGTTCGGCCACAGCAGCTTCGGTTGTCGGAACGCGCCGACCTGCGTCCGCTGTGGAAATGACCACTTGACGCAGGCCTGCGCTGTCCCGGCCAACCACCGATATTGTATAAACTGTGGCGGCGCCCATGCTGAAAATAACAGGCGCTGCCCAGTATATAGCGAGCAGCTGGACAAACTCAAGAAACCCGTCCAGCCTAAGCCTCGACATGATGCTAGACAACCAGTAAAACCGGCCAAAGCCGCTGAACCTGTGGTCCGGAAACCAGCCCCTAGGTCTGCTCCGGTTCCGAAACCCAGCAGTGCAGTGAGCCCGAGCGAAGCTCCAAAGGCCAAACCAACCATCGCGCCCCCGGAACCGGAACGCGAAATCCCCCATTATACCCAAGTCCCGCTGCCGGACGATGAGGAAATTGATCCTCCATTGCCGCCGCCACCCAAGCCTAGATTCCCCAGATCGGGCAAGAAAGTTAGGACTCAGGCCAAGAACACGGGCCAGCCTAAACCACCTGCCTCTGGACCCAAGCCCGTCCACCAAAAGCCAGAGCGGCCACCCGCTCCAGTACCAGCCCCCAAGGCTTCCACCGTCTCGCCCCGCCGCAGCTATGCAGCTGCCGCCAAGCGTTCTCCCCCGGCCTCATCTTCCGATGATCTCGCCGTAGTATCAGACTTTCTGGCAAGCTACGACTTGCAGAAAGTAGCCCAGACTTTCCTTAAAATCAAGGAACGCTTGGCAACAGCCTCGCCCCAAGATAAGTTCCTCCTCTTGGTGGAAGCATGCCGTGTTACAGGTCTGTTATGAACGGACAACCACGGCAATCCCTCAAGCGAGACCTCGAGCTCGTGGCGTGGAACGCCAACGGCCTCGCTTCCCGGCATTCTGAGCTCTTAGAGTTCGTTGCCCGACACAAGCCCGACGTGCTTCTTCTTGGTGAGACGCACCTGACCCCGCATCGTCGTTTCCGACTGCCCAACTACGTGTGCCACCGGGATGACCGGTCGGGTCGCGCAGGAGAGGGCACTGCCATCGCGGTGAAGGCGAGTCTTCGCCATCACCGCGTTGTCCTGCTTCAGCGGCGGAACCTCGAGTGCACCGCGGTCGAGCTCCATGGTGCTCTCGGCGGTCTACTCGTGGTTTCCGCTTACAAGCCTCCACACACGGAGCTCCTGTCGAACGATCTGGAGGCCGTCTTTGGAGCACACAGAAGGGTAGTCCTGGCGGGCGACCTGAACTGTAAGCACCCCGATTGGGGGAGCCGCTTGGCGAACCCAAACGGGACCCGCTTACGCAGGTCGGCTGATGCGGCTCGGGTCACAGTCATGGGTCTTACCGGGCCTACGTACTATCCCTCTAGGGCTAACTCCCGCCCTGACGTACTGGACATTGCCGCGGTCAGGGGCGTTTATTGCCCGGTCCACGTCTCCGTCATTTCGGAATTGTCCTCGGACCATTGCCCTATCAGTGTGCATATAGCTACCCAGCACGCCACCGTCCGCGACGAGCGGCGGGTAATCGAGTGGGACCGCTTTGGCCCGGCGTTCAGTCGCCGCCTACCAGAGCATATCCCGCTCGACACTACCCAGCATGTCGATGAGGCAGTTGCCGTATTCGACACAGCCGTAGTCTCGGCGGTTGACGTGTCCTCCCGGATGAAGCCGGGGCTCACGCCCGACTATCAGCGGATCCCCGAAGAGGTGTCTCAGCTCGCTTGCGAGAGGAATCGCCTCCGGAGACGCTGGCAGAGGACTCGTGACCCGGCCGACAAGGCTGCGTTCAACAGAGCGTCCGGCAAGTTACGTCGCGACATGCTGGCGTTCCGTAGACGCAACTGGGAGCTAGCTGTAACACAGATGGATGGCCCTGCCGAGGACCGTAATGTCTGGCGGATTCCTAGTGCCCTAACGGGAAAGCGCAAACGCGCGCCTCTCCCCGCACTGGCCGGACCCGGCGGTCAACCCCTTGGTCGCCCCCTCGAAAAGGCAGAGTTCTTGGCTGACAGTTTAGAGCGTCAGTTCGCTCCCAACCCATCCAAGAACCCGGCCTTCACTGAGCAAATCTGCCGCGAGGTAGAGCGCTTTCTATCGGCCGATATCACAGTCCAGCCGGAGCCCATCTCCCCGGAGGAGGTCTCTGAGAGGATTGTTCAGCTCAAGCCCCGGAAGGCGCCTGGCCCGGACGGAGTCATGAATTCCGCCCTCCATCGCCTTCCGGAGCGAGGAACCCAGTTCCTCACTGACCTGTTCAATTCATGCCTCAGACTGGCCTATTTTCCGGTGAAATGGAAAACGGCTACCGTCATTGTGATACCCAAGCCGGGAAAGAATTCTTCTCGCGTGGAAAACCTCAGGCCCATCAGCCTCTTGTCCGCGACGTCCAAGGTTTTTGAGCGTCTGATCCAGCGTAGGATCCGCGACCATCTAGAAAGACTAGACGTGCTGATCCCCGAACAGTTCGGCTTTCGTGAGCTGCACTCCTCGACTCATCAGCTGATGAGACTCGTGGAATGCATAACCGAGGCTGGCTGCCAGGGCAAACAGACGGCTGCGATCTTCCTAGACGTAGAGAAAGCCTTTGACCGCGTGTGGAACGAGGGTGTCCTTTACAAACTAACGGAAGTCCTTCTCCCAGACTGCTACGTTCACTTGATCGGCAGCTTTCTGCGAGACCGTAGCTTCCGAGTGAGAGTAGACCACGCTCTCTCTTCGGAGAGGCGTATTACCGCTGGTGTCCCTCAGGGAAGTGTCCTTGGGCCTCTCCTGTTCTCGTTGTTTGTCAACGACACGCCCCGAGTTCCTGGAGTGAAATTGTCGCTGTTCGCGGACGACACTGCGGCTTTTGCCTCTGAGCCGAACGCGAGTTATGCGGCAGTTAAGCTCCAGCGCCAACTCGACGCGTATGTCGGGTGGACCGATGACTGGAGAGTTGCCGTTAACGCTTCCAAGAGCGCCGCGGTAATATTCTCGCGAAAACGCAAGCGGCCTCGGCCGCTTAAAGTAGGCCCCGTCGAGGTGCCCTGGACCAACAGCGTCAAGTACCTCGGGCTCCACGTGGATTCCCGACTCACCTGGCGAACCCATGCAGACTACATCAGACAACGCGCTTCGGCGCAACTCAGTAGACTCTGGCCCGTGCTATCTAATCCGGCAATGACCCCCCGGCTAGGTAAGCTCATAGTCAACCGGTGATTACCTACGCCTGTCCTGTTTGGGGATACCTGGCTCGTGGTCATAGAATCACGCTCCAGCGCGTACTCGACCGGGGACTGAAGCTCGCGTGCAAAGTCCCCCGGAGGTACTCTTCTCGTCTTTTGAGGAGAGGACTCGGTGTCCGCTTTCTTGATGACACCGTGAGACGCCTGGCGCGACGATTCTATGTTCGTTCCGACAGAGTGACCCACAATTCCCTCATTGCCGGACTTGGTAAATACACCCCGCGACCAGGTGAGTCCTGGAAGCGACCTCGTTTGCTAGTCCCGGTGGTATAATCCACCAATCGCAGGTCGCTTCAGACCCCCCCCCCCATAAGTAGATAAAAAGTATATATTGAACTCCAACAGACCCAGTGGCAGGAGTCCTTTCTGAGACTCGGGACACTGCACTACTCGCGACCCGCGCTTCGCGCGGGCCGCGCAACCCCCAGTTGTGTGGGTCCCAAGGAGATGGCGCGCATTATAATTCACACCGTCTTCCCAACGTAGTTTGCGTCTACCAACTCTCCTGGTGCCATAGATCTGTTCTGTGAGTGCCTTTCTGGGTATTAAGTCTCCTCCATTCTGATCACATGTTCAACCTACCTAAGTCTAACAAGTTTTATAGCTTTCACAACATCTGGTTCGTTCAGAAGAGTGTCCAGCGTTTCCTCCATTCACTTCCCACACATATTGTACCGAAACCCACTGCAGAGGATTTAGCGTTCATGAACCAACAGGCTTGACTCAGAATTTCTTGAAATGGTCCAGGTCTCAGAACAATAGGTGAGTGGTTCTGAACTGGGCGGATCAGTGTTTTATACAAGAGCAGTTTGATGCTCCTAGCAATTGTTATGCTCCACAAAAGAGGTCTGAGATCAGAGAAGAACCTATTAGCTGAGTTGATTTTTCGCTTTATTTCTTCTATTGTTTCCCCATCGGAGTTAACTTGGCATCCTAATTAAACAAATTTGTTGACTTTTTCGAAGGAATAGAAGACAATTTGGACGTTTTCTTCACCTCTTGTCTCATATACTGTGACCATGCATTTTGTCTTGCTTTCGTTTTTTATGAGGCCCAGCCTCCTGTCGAGACCGCAACGTAAATACTGAATATTTTTGTAGTATGTGACTTCATTTCCTTAAGTAGAGGTGACTTTCTTTATATTTTTCAAAATATTATATATGTGTAATTTCATATTCTATATTATTAAGTACAAGGTACAGTAAACCCTAACTAACTAGGAATATTTAAAGAAGGGCCATTCCGATCTAGCAAAATGTCGACTTGACTGCATGTAAATTTGTTTTTTTCTTATATAATTTTACATAACAATTTTATACAATTTTCATAAACAGCATTTTTTTTAGTTACTGCGAGTTAAAAATTGTGGTTTTCATCCCCTTTAAATTGTTACCTAATGAAAATATCTTACAAAATATTTAATTTATTTTAAAACTGGTAGAGACATATAATAAATTTAATTTTATTCAAAACAACTTGACATTCTTCTTATTCTAGTAGATGTGATACTTTAAGAGGTGTGATATTTTAAAAAGAGTGCTTCAATTTATAGACTGTTAAATATATATTTTCACTCTTGGTATCTCAAAAACTATGACTTTTAAGGAAAAGTGCTTACAATGTAAACGGTAGGCATCAAATTATCTTTAACATTTTATACAGTAATAATTTTACTCTTTTATACAGTACTCATATTTGTTTTATATCTTGTACTATTTCCCACGATTGACAAGTGTAAACAATCTTAAAATTAATTACCACCGTAATGATAAAATTTTGTATTAGTACACAAATGTACGGATGCATAAACTGGAGTATATTGTCCCAATATTAGCGCATAATGTCAAAAGTCTGTATACAAAGAAAAATTTGTATTGAACTTAGAATTGAAACGGTACTAAACTGAAATAAAATACTGTACAAATAATGAACTGACACGTGCCGGTTACGATGAAAATTACTAATCTATTTTTGTCGCAATAATTCACTTTTTATCTGTAGTGGCTAAGTTTGGTCGCCCATACACATAATGATTAGTACCAGGCACTAGTGTCGCAACCATGAACAGGGGCAGCAATGTCTGCATTTTTTGAAAGGAACAACATTATCTTATCGCAATGTGCCTCATATTTTATGGTCTCTTATTACTACTGCACACGACATAATATATACGTGTAATATACATTTCTGCCCAGTGAAGCTTAACATTTCAAAACTATTATGTTTTCAAATTCTTCTTCCAGTATGGACCGGGTCAAAAATGCCTTGTACGCCTAACAGATGATAACTATAGAACATTCTTACATTCTTACCACAGACACAATTATCAATATGTAGAATAAATATGGTATTAAAATATTGTTTCAACCACATACGAATTTAGCACAATATTTAAGACAAATCAAAGATTCAATGCCGTTTAACACTGAAGGTGTTTACAAAAAATTCAGTGCAGCTGCGGAAAAAAATATATATTGTGCAAACGGGCCGGTTGATTTCTACAAGGTTCAAAGAACGTGCCAGACGAAAGACTTAGTAGTTGAGAAATTGTAGTTGCTGAGCATTCAGCGACAACTAATCACATGATAAACTTTGAAGACGCGTCTGTTATAATATTTTGCAATAGATACTATGACAGAATAGGCTTAAAAGCCATAGAAATCAGCAAACACAAGGAAAACATTGACAGACGGTCACTCACGTTCAGCACGACATGGAATCGTTTGCTTTTGGCTTGACTGTGTGGTAGTTGACTGACCGCTCAAATAATGCAAGCAGTGTAAAACGTACAAGGCAGGGCCGACTTAGCGGACCACCGTGTTACCAAAAAAGAAACGGTAGTTACACTGTGTAAACCTACTTCAGTGTGGTGGTGCTTCCCTTTACTGTCTAGCGGACTTGTAGGGAAAGAAACGGTAGTTACACTGTGTAAACTATAATGTGTAAACCTACTTCAGTGTGGTGGTGGTTCCCTTTACTGTCTAGCGGACTTGTAGGGAAAGAAACGGTAGTTACACTGTGTAAACTATAATGTGTAAACCTACTTCACTGTGGTGGTGCTTCCCTTTACTGTATAGCGGACTTGTAGGGAAAGAAACGGTAGTTACACTGTGTAAACTATAATGTGTAAACCTACTTCACTGTGGTGGTGCTTCCCTTTACTATCTAGCGGACTTGTAGGGAAAGAAACGGTATTTATACTGTGTAAACCTACTTCAGTGTGGTGGTGGTTCCCTTTACTGTCTAGCGGACTTGTAGGGAAAGAAACGGTAGTTACACTGTGTAAACTATAATGTGTAAACCTACTTCACTATGGTGGTGCTTCCCTTTACTGTCTAGCGGACTTGTAGGGAAAGAAACGGTAGTTACACTGTGTAAACTATAATGTGTAAACCTACTTCACTGTGGTTGTGCTTCCCTTTACTGTCTAGCGGACTTGTAGGGAAAGAAACGGTATTTATACTGTGTAAACCTACTTCAGTGTGGTGGTGGTTCCCTTTACTGTCTAGCGGACTTGTAGGGAAAGAAACGGTAGTTACACTGTGTAAACTATAATGTGTAAACCTACTTCACTGTGGTGGTGCTTCCCTTTACTGTCTAGCGGACTTGTAGGGAAAGAAACGGTATTTATACTGTGTAAACCTACTTCAGTGTGGAGGTGGTTCCCTTTACTGTCTAGCGGACTTGTAGGGAAAGAAACCGTAGTTACACTGTGTAAACTATAATGTGTAAACCTACTTCACTATGGTGGTGCTTCCCTTTACTGTCTAGCGGACTTGTAGGGAAAGAAACGGTAGTTACACTGTGTAAACTATAATGTGTAAACCTACTTCACTATGGTGGTGCTTCCCTTTACTGTCTAGCGGACTTGTAGGGAAAGAAACGGTAGTTACACTGTGTAAACTATAATGTGTAAACCTACTTCACTGTGGTGGTGCTTCCCTTTACTGTCTAGCGGACTTGTAGGGAAAGAAACGGTCCTTTTTTATATAGATTTCTACACTTGCACGTTTAACTTTGTAGATGATGGTGGTTTATTAACCACCAGATGACGGTCTACTGATCGTCGTATGGTACAGTGGAAAAGAAAATACAAGACACCAATTACGTCCTAATTACCAGCTTTAATTATCACAATTAAACAGTTTGTAATTAACAAGACAGTCCCTTACAACAAATCAAATAAAAATTGTTCACATGCAATAAAATGTCAACTAATATAAAACACAATTGTATTACCATTGTCCCGCACAATTATAAAACACGTAATACTCTGGCACAATACTTCGAACCGTACTGTGTTAATCGCTATTTAAACGCACTGTGTAATCGCCCGACAATGACTAACTTGACCGTTGCTGAATGGCTGTATTTATACCCCGCTGATTACTCGAATAATTTGTTACTTTGTTAAACAGAAAAGCTCTCTCTTGAGAATCCACTAGAAACAGTGTCCTTGAACACACTGCGCTTACCGGTATGGCCCGGTATAGACTGGACGCGTAATTGTCTTTCACCGTAAAGTAGCAGCATTATGTACGCACGCACACATTACAACTGGAGTATTCGAGATACTTATAGAACGTTCCGTATTACGTAACCCTTATTCCGCATTACGTAACAATATTTTGTTCACGGTTTACGCTGATTAATGAACGAAGTCGGGTATGCTCAAGTTTGTATTCAGTTTGTAGGTTAATTTACACCCGAAGACGACCATAGAATGATTAGTGGTCGAAACGTGGTGTGATAAATTACAACGATGGTAATTGTCCTTCGACTTAACACCTCTGTTATTGTTCACGTACCATCGAACTTTGGGTTTAAGGACTGCTGATTGTCTCTTCTTCTTCAAACAGAACTCTTCATGCTACTGACATAAATGAGGTTTAAGTGATGTTTCCAAACGCCTCTCACATGAAATTTGCTTAATGAGAAACGTCAGTATGACACGCAAATATTGAATATCATTTGAAATATTAAATTTTATCTACAAAATATTAGTTTTTGTATAAACTAACTTATAATATAGCCTACAACTCTTACATGGAAAGAGGAAAGGCTTATTTGCAAGAATTTACTTTCCACGAACGTTTAAAACTGGCGTGCTGAAAAGACGCATTTGAGAAGAGTCTCTGTTTTAAATCAGCAAATATAAATGAAGAGGAAGCGAGTATGTCCGACAGATAAAAATGTGGCAAAGTTGGAAAACTCTAAATGAAGCATAAATGAAACTCTGACTTCAGCATATTTACTGATTACTTTTCAATTTTTCATTTAAATATTGGTATTTATTATTACTTGATTCTACTTGCAATAGTAGTAGAAGTAGTAGTAGTAGTAGCTGTAGTAGTAGTAGTAGTAGTAGTAGTACTGGTGTAGTGGCATTAATAGTAGTAGTAGTAGTAGTAGTAGTAGTAGTAGCAGCAGCAGCAGCAGCAGCAGCAGCAGTAGTAGTAGTAGTAGTAGTAGTAGTAGTAGTAGTAGTAGTAGTTTGTGGTGGTAGTAGTAGTAGTTTTAGTAGTAATAGAAGTAGTAGTAGTGGTAGTAGTAGTAGTAGTAGTAGTAGTAGTAGTAGTAGTAGTAGTAGTAGCTGTTGTAGTAGTAGTAGTAGTACTGGTGTAGTGGTATTAGTAGTAGTAGTAGTAGTAGTAGTAGTAGTAGTAGCAGCAGCAGCAGTAGCAGTAGTAGTAATACTAGTAGTAGTAGTAGTAGTAGTAGTAGTAGTAGTAGTAGTTGTGGTGGTAGTAGTAGTAGTTGTAGTAGTAATAGAAGTAGTAGTAGTGGTAGTAGTAGTAGTAGTAGTAGTAGTAGTAGTAGTAGTAGTAGTAGTAGTAGTAGTAGTAACGATAGTAGCTACTGCAGTTAGCGTTTTGGTTTTTGGGGGTAATAAAAGTGTCATTAATTAGCAAAACAATAAATTTTAACGATCAGTCCATAAAAATTGTAATTGTACCTTTAGCTGTTAATAGACCACGTATTACCATCCAGAAATCAAGATTATTAGCTACGCCTACGTGTTCTTCAAGTGAGGACATTTCCATGAAATTCAATTTTGTTTTCTCCATGCAGTTGCTGTTTTGAAACCAATTTCACGTGTGTCAAACGCAGGCCTCTAGACGGCTTCTTGTACTTATTGTTCATGACGTTATATCTTTTAGTTTTACAGTAAATACTTACGCAGTGCGTTGTGTTCCACAAAATTTGTTTGTATCGCAGAATCCTTGGAATAAACAACGTAATATTTTCCATTGCAAATCATATGTATAAACTACAGTTTCCAAATGAGCGTCCTTTTACTTCTATTATTAGCTATTGAATACTCTCTATCGAGTAATTTTTTTCGTTCTCTGGCCTATATAAAATTTATTGTAATCTGCACACTGTATTCTATACATTCTATTTTTATTGTAAATGTTGGATTTAGTTTTAGGATTTACTTTATTAACAACTAGGCTATATTACCTGTGTTATAAGATATTTTTAAATGTACATCTTTAACAATACTACAGTGTTTTCTAATTATATTTTGCCGGTGATTATGGGTAAAGCTACAATAAATTGTGACTTAGGAAAATTGTTTAAAAAAAATTGCAGTTTTGCTTATACATACACATACGCGCGCGTAAATAGTAAAGTGTGTATGTAGCAGTGGTTACCAAACTTTTCAGTCGGCGGACCTACCCCCCAAATAATTTAAAAATTCACGAACCCCGTCTGAGTTCTGAAATAAAACAAACACTAAATATGATAGAAACCCTTATGTTTAATTAAAATGTATTAAAATCAAAATTGTCCTAATTTTCAATAATATTAATTATATCAAACATATTTTAGTGTGAACAATGAAGCTGATTTTGCGCAATTAGCTCTTTAATATTGGGTTTAATGTCTGAAAATGTAAATACTAAGTAATTCTCTAAATCAAGATTATTTCTTAACTTTGACTTTAAGTACTTGAGCAGGGAGACTACGGTTTCACACAAAAAAGTAAGCGAAAAACACAGTTAAAAACTTTGAAACTCTTTTTCCAAATTCAGGATTGTCAGTCATTACATAGTAACCGGAAAACAGCTATCTATAATTGTAAAAACTGTAATTTCAATGGACTGTCATTTGAAAGTTCTGCCAATGAATCTTCTTCTTGTACTGTAAGAGAGAAGAGTAGTCTGTTCGGCGGACAAACGAATCTAGTAAACGACACGATTTAAAGACATTATTAAAGGCATTAGTTTGAAATTACTTTTACAGTTACAATTATTCTGTAAAACTGCTGGATCCTCTTACTAATTGTTTAAAGTTTCTAAAATTTACATTTAGATTTTAGACCATAAAAATCAGACAAAATTACAGTATATTCTATTTTTTCTTAAAAGTATCTGCAGACCTGAAACATTGTCACGGACCCCGCTTTAAGAACCAATGATATATAGGGTTTCTAGCGCATTGTCATGGACCCCGCCTTAGGAACCACTGATATATAGGATTTCTAGCGCATTGTCACGGACCCCGCTTTAGTAACCACTGGTATATAGGGTTTCTAGCGCAATTCAAGTGACAACTAAATTTTAAGGAAACTTATGGGAGAAAGTCAACTCAAAATCAAAATCCATAAGTTTTTATATAATTTACAATAAACAATTGTAAGATAACTTTACAGGTATATTTTGATGACTTTTACACCAGTTTTTAAAAAGCACTTAAATACTCGTTGGGTGGCATTCGCGGTGTGTAAATAGGTGTTGTCTGCCGTCTACTTTCACTTTCACTGCATAAGGTTTAAGCTTGTTACTCCCCTGTCGCTTTTATCGTTTTTTGATCGATCTCTGCTCCAGCCAGACACTCAACATGACATACACAGCTCGCCTACGCAGACCCGATTCTGCTGACCACGACCGCCTGAAGCCCTATAGAGTCAAAGAACGACGAGCCTTTAGAATTATACTCCGTCTCCCCCTCCCCCAAACTTGCACCAGCAACAGACTATTATACGCCATAAATACCCACTTCCCGGACTTCGACTCCTTCCTGACAAGATTAATCCTAAAATATGGTAAGCATTCGTGACTCCATCCAGTCGACTGCAACTTCCATTAACCGCCCCACCAGACCGTTTTGCCTCATTAACCGCCTGCTGCTGGCCCTTGCCAACACATCCAACAGACACCGCAGATGACCACCACAGTTTCCTACACTAATCCGGTAACACCTCACAATCCTACCCGACTTTCGCGCCCCCGCCGTACCCTTGAAGCCTCTTTGTATCTTGCTGCCCCCCCCCATCTTTAGCATCTTACGCTACACGACCTGACCTTTGCACTTACCAGTTTGGGCACAGTCTCGTTCCACTCATTCATATATCCAATACGGCTACGGCTGTCCTACTCTACATGCACTCACACAACCACGCTTGAACCCCACTATACCCGGTGCCTCCACCTTCTCAGCGACCGGCCTGCAATGGCATGCGTCACGAATGTAATCAATTTCCAAACTGGCTGACGGGGGCCTGTGCTCAAAACAGCTCAAGATTTATCTACTTGGACAAGCCCCCAACATCACGAAAAATCTGCCCTGTTGCGTGTTCTCCTGACCTTGGTTGTGTCCAAGTTTTGTGTGGGCTGTTGTGCTTGTGTTTTTATAAGTGTTGTCTATTTTTCCTACAAAAGTATTTTTTTTTATTATTTAGTCTTGTGATTATATACTATGAGCACATTTATAATTATTCTTTGACTCTCTCTCTCTCTCTCACTGGTTGGTAAGAGTTTTATTTATTGTTCATATTCATCGTGTATTAGTTTATAAATAGCCCGAAGACAACCGTTAATTGTTTAGTTAGCCGAAATGTTAATCTAAAAGTGATTTCAAAATCCGTCATTTAGTTTTGAAATAATTTATAAATGTTGAACTAATAGTCTAAAATTCAAACTTTTACGTTATTCGATCTTTTAAATTTGTAAGCCGTTAGGAAAAAGATTAATATTCTAAAAATCGTTTAAGGACAAAGTTTTAGGGGACTTACTAATAAATATTTTTTGGGCCAATGTGGTATGGCTAAGTATTCAGCGTTACTTCTTGTTGTGGCCATAATAAAAAATATGTGAATACAGCATTTTCCAATCATATTAGTTTTGGGTGTTATATTAGGTATGGTGTACCAAAGTATTTAAAGTAACTCAATAAGCACCTAACATTATTCTTTCATATGTCAGGGGTGCCTTTGATTGTTCTCCTTTTTTTGCCGCAACTTATGTAAACGAGGATTTGTAATTAGATTCTATACAAACTGTAAAAGAAAAGTATTACATTCCAACAACTATAAAAATAAAGCTATAACTTTCTTTCTTCAAAGTGTGTATTATTCAAATAATACCAGATTGAAACAAATTGCAGTAGAGATATACAATAACTATGAGTCACCTATGCCCATCAAATCGTGTCAGGTTTATCGTAAACTAGCTGTTACCCGCGGCTTCGCATGCGAATATTTGACTTTTAATAAGTATTTTAATATAATGTATTTATTGTCTATGTATATATGACGCTCTGTTAGCTTGTATAACAATTTTGTACTCATCAGTCGAATTTTCTCCAAAGCTGTTTTCAACACTTGTACTATTTTAACTTGTACTAACTTATTATGTTGGTGCAACAGCCTTTGGAGGTTTCAAAGTACCCGTTTATAAAGCCTTTGGAGATATTTATAAAATACCTGTTAAATCAAAAACGTTAAATTCTTTATTTTAAGTGTTACTGTGTTAGAAGCATTGTATAACACATTCAACGTTATGTTTTCCTCAACCATGGCTTTTATTTATTTCAGCAGTAAACAAAAACCAAAAACCGTTGTCACCTAATCTCGCAAATGAAGACAACACGTATTTTTGCTTTGCATTAAATAATAGGACAATTTAAAATTAGTACACTTCTTCTTTTCCACATCGTAATACATCGATACAATTGCATATTATATAAAACATCGAAAATGTACTGCAGGAATGGATAAATGTACAGTTCCGATGCCGCTAAATAGCTTCTGTGTATTTACTTGTTACTATGGTAACTAATTCTGGTCTCCAAGGTGTTTTTGACATTTTTAGTAGTAGTATGTAATATATTTCATTACTTATTCATTGCGTCATCAGAAATAGGTGTAAACATTAATTATATAATCGTTTAAGACAATTACAAAATATATAGATGTATCTGTATACATAATTACAAAATATATCGATACAATCGCATACTAAAAACATTAAAAACTGCAGGAACGGATAAAGGTACAGTTCAGATGCCGTTAAATATCATTTGTTTATTTACTTGTTACTATGGTAATTAATTCTGGTCTCCATGGTGTTTTTGACATTTTTATACACGTCAACGAAAAGGCATAAATAAAAGGGTCTAAATCGTGCACACGGGGCAAAATATCAAATTCCAAGTTAGACAGTAGTTTTCGTCTTGTGTCAAAGGTTACCTGTGCAAATTTGGTGGCGTTCGTTGTAACTTTATTTATTTGTATTCAGTATCTATAAATCCTCAGACTTTGAGTTTTATATATATATATATATATATATATGTATATATATATATATATATATATGTATATATATATGACTCTCACAATATGCACTTTGGTAACCACATGCACCACACAATCACTATTATACGGTATGTTTGACAAACTAGTATTACACATGAGGTTAAGGCATGTGTGTGTAGATACATATATTAAATAAAAGCAATTACAATTAAAACCTGCAGTATTAACACATTTTACAGTAAACAGTATTAAGCAAATACGTAAAATGTAAAGCAATATAAAATAAAAGGTTAGACAGTTTTTTGCAAAAACTGCATAGAGTTGAAGGATATAAAAAGCGCATAGCTCATGAGGCATATAGGCTACGGATCTGCGCTTGACAGAAATAAAATTGGTTTCAGTTCAGCATCTGCAAAGAGAGAACAGAATGGAATTTAAATACCGTGTTAGCGTTACTTTTTGGCTATAGTTTAGACACTTGTTTCCACTGTGTAAATGGTGTACGTTGTTAACAGTGTTTCACGTGTCTGAACTATGAGTTTTAATTAATGAATCATTAATATGTTATTTTGAAGTGAGTATAAACCCTAACTGATAAATGTCTTATATGTGCGACCAACCATAGTAATAAGAGTATCCGTTTGACCATTCATTGTTTTAAGTTATATAGTAAACATAATAAAAGAGGTTGTAACTGCTACCACTGCTACTACTGGTACTACAGCTAATACTACTACTACTACTACTACTACTACTACTACTACTACTACTGCTGCTTCTACTACTACTACTACTACTACTACTACTACTACTACTACTACTGCTGCTGCTGCTGCTGCTGCTGCTTATTACTACTACTACTACTACTACTACTACTACTACTACTACTACTGCTGCTGCTGCTGCTGCTGCTGCTGCTCCTACTACTACTACTACTACTACTACTACTACTGCTGCTGCTACTACTTCTACCACTACTACCACTACTACTACTACTACTACTACTACTACTGATGTTTCTACTACTACTACTACTACTACTGCTACTACTACTACTGATGCTTCTACTACTACTACTACTACTACTACTACTACTACTACTACTACTACTACTACTACTACTACTGCTTCTACTACTACTACTACTACTACTACTACTACTACTACTACTGCTGCTGCTGCTTCTACTACTACTACTACTACTACTACTACTACTACTGCTTCTACTACTACTACTACTACTACTACTGCTACTGATACTGCTACTGCTACTACTACTAGTGTTACTACCACTACTGCTGCTACTACTACTACTACTACTACTACTACTACTACTACTACTACTACTACTAATACTACTACCAGTCTGTCTAGTTTCCTACTACTGAACTTATTTGAAAATTTTTTAAAATTATGTGATTTACAAAACTTTTTCGTTGATTTTCATATGAATGTTTTATAGGTAGTGGTTTTATTGTGAAAGGTTTTATTATCAAAAGGTTTATTCAGAAATCTCTTACAGAAACTTGGATAAAATATAATCTTACTTCGGTCACAACCTCCGTTCTTTTATCTTAACACTGTTACGTTAGAAGTACTTAATAATATTATCGTAACATTCTTCGAAAAGTTATATTCTTTTGTAACCCGCCAAGATGAAAAATTAATATTCTTTGAATATTTAGTATACAGTGAGATCAGATTGTTTGTAAATTAGATGTAATTGCAGGCTTGCGTAATATAATCATACGTGAATTATTTTTGCAGGAAAATATGTTAATATCAAAGCTCGTAGAACTTGGGTAAAAGTAATGAGTTTTCTAATAGTGTTTGATAAATTTGTTACCATCGATATGAAGCATATTGTTGCCACATTACAGAACGCTGTACGTGTTTCTCGAATATTCCAGTGGAACCAGCTGTTATGTTGTGTGCGTACGTGATTCTCAACCCGTTAGCTAGACTGTACAAGATACCGCGCGGCCGCGCGTACTGTGTCGATCCGCAATTAATTACGCTCTAATGTTTTCCTTTATTGCTGATGCGTAGTATCGACTATTCTAGAACAATTCTGCTATCTATTTAAACGATGACCCCTGCGCTTAGCGGTCAGTTTGAGTTGCGATTTATTGGAGTGCGGTTCGTAGTATTGTGGCGACGTTTTATGTGTTTTATAATCGTGTGGGACAATTGTAATACAATTGTGTTTTATATTAGTTGACTTTATTATTGCGTGTGAACAATTTTTATTTGATTTGTTGTAAGAAACTATCTTGTTGATTACAAACTGTATAATTGTGATAATTAAAGCTGTTGATTAGTGACTTAAGTGGTGTCTTGTATTTTGTTTTCCACTGTACCATACGACGATCAGTTAGACAGTCGTACCAACATGTTAAAAGGTACTAAGTGTTTGACGCTTTCAATTGAGTTTGATTGGTATCTTGCAACTACTTGTACGTGAGTAACAATTACGTAGCAAAGAATTGTATACAGTGGACAGTAACAGAGAAATTGTAAAGTAATTTCATCTGAAACTGTGTTTACGTCATTACAGAAGCTTATTTTGTGTTCACTTAAATGACAATTGTTCTACTACAACACATGTTTAACAATGAAACCCGGTCTTTTATACAATGCCAAAGCGTGTAGAAAGAAGACGAGATAAATTCTTGTTTTTCTTTTACAGACGAAGCCAGTACAGCCTCTGCTTTAAATTCATTGGCCTTTGTCAACAGACCAGAAAACGTCATTATTTCCTTCCTCGGAAAACTAGTGGAAAACTAACTTTTCCCGAATATTCTATGACTTCGACGTACCTTTGTCAACTAATAAAATTAAGTCAGGTTCAGTAATGTATGTTGTAATTAACAAGTACACTAAAACTCGTTTTTCCGAATCGCGTTTATCCGGAAATTCTGTTTATACGAAATAATTTTTAGACAATTTTAAAAATACACAAAAGCATTTTCCTGACGCTATAATTTATATTTAATAGCGTAGACAAGCGATTTCACGTGATATAAAGTAGAAAGTCAATAATCAGAACTAATTGGAATAAGGGGTACTCAGAATTATTGATTTGTTCGCATTTTCGAACATAAAGTAAATTGTTCATATATTGTAAACATAAAGTACTGTATACTGTTTTGTATTATAACAGTACATTTCTGCTTCCTTTAGAAGCCGAAGGTGACACAACAACAACAGTTCACATAAAACAATCCTATGTTAATAAACAACTGTAATGCGACTACTGTATAAACTGTATTATTATTAAATAAATTTACTCTAATTACATATGTATTATTATTTAAATAGAAGTTTCGGTTTATCCGAAAAGGGCGCGGTCCCATCAAGTTCAGATAAACGAATTTTTAGTATATGAGGTATCTAAACACAATAAACACAACATGGTAAGTTATATATTGTCAACCACACGAAGAAATAATTCATCTGATACAGTGTAATAGTGTACGTTAAATTATCGTAGAGTTTATTTATGTTACGATCTGATGCTCATTTTAGCGTCAATAAACCAATTTAAAAGTTTTAACAATTCTATTTCTTCATCATTATCACGATTTTCAGGTGTTATTAGATTTAAAGGAAAATTAGAATTAGAGGAGCAAAAAACAATGTTTTTTAACAATGTTAAAACAAACATTAGAGGAACAATGTTTTACAACGTCTTGTGAAACTTTTTACAGCTATTATTGACCTATAGTCCAGAAACAAACGACAAAACGGGTATTTACAATTTTATTTGACCACTTATTCAAACAAGATCTAGAGCTTATTACAGAGCATGAAACATTGGATGAACAAATCTATAATAGTTATTTCGATCTCATTACAGTTACTTACGAATAAAAGAAGGAGTTTTGGGAAGATAACAATTAAATCAATTGTTACCTATCTACATATTTTTACGACGGTCTAGTGGTCGTCGTATGGTACAGTGGAAAACAATAGACAAGACACCAATTACGTCACTAATCACCAGATTTAATTATCACAATTAAACAGTTTGTAATCAACAAGACAGTCTCTTACAACAAATCAAATAACAATTGTTCACATCCAATAATACTGTCAACGAGTATAAAACACAACTGTGTTACAATTGTCTCGCACAATTATAAAACACATAACATTTCGCCACAATACTTCGAACCGCACTGGAATATATCGCAACTCAAACTGACTTGACCGTCGCTGAATGGCTGTATTTATACCCCGCTGATTTCCAGAATAATCTGTCACTTTGGATGACTTGTTAAACAAACAGATCCACTAGAAACAGTGTCCTTGAACACACCTGCGCTGACCGGTACAAACTGGTATAGAATCGATAGTTGACGCGTAATTGTTTTCCACCTGAAAGGACCAGCTTTATGTAAGCCCACACAAATTGCAGCTGGAATAATCAAGATACTTGTAGTACTTTTCGTATTAAATTACACTTTTCCCGCATTATGTAACAATATACACAAATATTCGTCAACTTCTCGGAACGAATAAAAATATAAAAACGATTTTCATTTGATCAAAATTAAAGTTGAGTGTAAAGATAACATAAGCACATCAAGAATCATTTTATACATTCTTGTTTACTAACGATCTATAATTGTTGTAAAGTTTTATTTTTCTCTTGTGCTATAAACGGGTTTTACTTTCTAAAAAATTTCAAATTATTGGTTGTAAATTTGTTCTTTGCATACTCTTAAACTGAGACAATTTGAGCCACTTATTTAGAGACCTTTAGAAATATTCATGACAGTAGGATTGAATTCCTCATAAGGATTTGGGATTATCCGTTAATCTCAGTTCTAAGGTACACCAATCTGTCCGAGAGATCTCTATGTTTCACGACGACCCCTGGACACCAACCATAGCCTTTAACAAAATAGAAGCTACATTGTTTTGATGTATTTTTGGTTGTTATTATATTTGTTATATTAGTGAATTCTTTTAGGTAATAAAAACATTAACACTATGCTACAGGTTTATCATAACATGTATTGTGTTTTAGTGCCCATCGAACATAGTGCCAATTCATGCTTGCGTAATTCGGCGGAATCCATCATCCGAGGAAGTGTTGTGGTTTATTTAGACGTGTGCTGAAGTTTTATTGAAAACTTTTTTCACTTTATTGTATTGGTATTTTGTTTCTGAATTACGAGAGTGAACTGAGTAACAATCATTTACAAATTAAAATTTCTTGAGTAGTAAAAACCCTGACGCATTCATGCGCAACAACTGAAATTAAAGAACGAATACCTGTACGTTGTAGGCCTATATATTTCCATGTATACAGTTAAGGGTACAATATATATTCATATTGCTTGTGTCTATCTAGATTTGTCGTGGAGGTTAAAAAAACATTCAAGACTGAAACAAATATTGATAATGATTGTCGAATAATAGAAACTTTTTTTTAAAAATTCATGTTTAATACTAACAGTTTTCTACTGTATACACATAAAGATATTGGTTGAAAATTGCTTACTATTACGGGTGTAAAATATTTTTACAAAGATTTCAAGTACAAGACAGACAGACAGACAGAGGATGCACGGGCGTCTTGCGCCCTAATTTGTGTGCGTTGTCCAGGCCTAAACGCCTGGTGAACGCCAGGAGCTAAAGAGGTCGGCACGGTCGTTTGCTCTGCACAAGGTTTTAGGATGCGGTCCGCGGGTACAGGATTTTGCATGGCCACCGCGGGAGCAAGCTAAGCTTTATTGCTTCGGCCAGTTATCACGCCGGGGCGGTGCACCATGGTCCCCTCGGGGGAGTGACACCGTGGCACCCAGCTCTCGCAAGGAAGGCGTTCCACAACCTCGCGGGAGCCCGTGACTCGGGTGGTCATTACCCTGCCGAGTCGGCAAAGCAGGTGCTGACGGGGAACACTGTATGACTAGCTTCAGCCAATTGCCACGCCTGGGCGCAGCTCCGTGGTCCCCGAGGGCATCGCCCACAGGAACGTAGAGGAGCGCTGACGAGGACAAGAGGCTCGACCGCCCGAAGGCAACGGCCGAATCAAATGGAAGCAACACCGGGCAGACGGCTGGCGCAAGGAAGGCGTTGCACAACCTCGCGGGACCCCGTGTCCCGGATCACAGCCCTGCCTAGTCGGCAAAGCAGGTGCTGGCGGAGTATGTAGTTCTGTCTAATCTGCCACAGCATGATTGACTACAGAGTCGGCAAGCTGAAGGTAGGAAGTGCTGGGTTAGCGGTTCAAGGAATCCAGAAGGTTGGGTGTACGATTCTGAGGGGTTCATGTGATGAACTCTGGGGGTCGTCTAACATCGCCCTAGGGCACCTGACACGGCGAGGGGGCGGTGCATTGTCCATGCTGTTCAGCCTTTCGATGTGCAGGTAAGGGAACTCGCCGGCCTTGGCAAACAAATTCGTCGCCAATGACCAGACGAAGGCCTCTAAGGTAGGAACGCGGAGACCCCGGTGAATGGCGAAATTCTGCACAAATCACGGGGAGCCCGAGAGGGAGCGAAGGGTCCGGTTCTGAAACGTCGACAGCCTACGCCTGTTGGTGGCCGACATCAAGGAAAAGTGCACAAACCACAAACATTATGAGTCACTAATACCGTCATCATAATCGTGAGCTAATCGTACAACAATACTGTACATCCGACATCAAGTAAAAGTGCACAAACCACAAACATTATGAGTCACTAATACCGTCATCATAATCGTGAGCTAATCGTACAACAATACTGTACATCCGACATCAAGTAAAAGTGCACAAACCACAAACATTATGAGTCACTAATACCGTCATCATAATCGTGAGCTAATCGTACAACAATACTGTACATCCGACATCAAGTAAAAGTGCACAAACCACAAACATTATGAGTCACTAATACCGTCATCATAATCGTGAGCTAATCGTACAACAATACTGTACATCCGACATCAAGTAAAAGTGCACAAACCACAAACATTATGAGTCACTAATACCGTCATCATAATCGTGAGCTAAGCGTACAACAATACTGTACATCCGACATCAAGTAAAAGTGCATAACCAACAAACATTATGAGTCACTAATACCGTCATCGTAATCGTGAGCTAATCCTACAACAATACTGTACATATTAACAATTAACAGCAACAAGAAAAACAATTTACAATCTGCTGAACGTGAGTTAATTAAGCATGTAAGTGTAAGCCTAGATAACACTTATATCGGTAAGTGAGATCGACAGTTTACATGTTACTTTATTTTGCGTGTTCGCTCACCTTCGTGCTTCACTGCATATCTCAAGCGTGCTATGTGTAACGAACGCTTCCGACAGGCAATGCTTGTTTCCTTATTAAGGACACGCATATGCTGTTAAATTAACTGGAGAAATTATATATCTTCTGCCAGTTATAATAAATTTAATATTATCTACCATAAACCAGTATCGTTAAGCATAAAAAGCCACGCGTATCTTCCATGCTTACATCGGCCATCTCAGTGGAGCGAGAACTAAGGTTTCATACGAGCACACTAATTGTTATAAACTTTTCGCAGCTATTCCAGCTGTCACCATAACTTGCGCTGTACAAAGACTTTGTAGTCATTAAATAATCAAAAGCTAAACTGTTGACGATTGTATAAGCCATTTAAATTTAAATTAACTAATGGAAAGGCGTAGATATGACTGATATCGCGAGCCAATCACATCGCTCTGCGCCCTGATCGTCTGGATTTCAGGATGCCTGAACACCCGCCGGCAAGGTGATTGGCTCGCGATATCAGTCATATCTACGCCTTTCCATTAGCTAATTTAAATTTAAATGGCTTTATACAATCGTCAACAGTTTAGCTTTTGATTATTTAATGACTACAAAGTCCATTAGAAATGTTTACCGGGCTGTTTGGCAGTGGTCTACGTTTTACAGACAAACCATACGTTTCGACAGCACCACTGGCTGCCATCATCAGTGGAATTAAAAAAATTCGAGACTAAGAATTCCACTGACGATGGCAGCCAGTGGTGCTGTCGAAACGTTTGGTTTGTCTGTAGAACGTAGACCACGGCCAAACAGCCCGGTAAACACTTCTAATACAATTGACACCGGCCGTGAAGCCTTAGAACAATTTTACTACAAAGTCTAGTTTGCTCAGTTGTAAAAATCTTTTTCTTCTCCTTTTTCTACTGCACCTCACGGAGTAGACACTTTGCCTGTTTTGTCTTTACAGAGTAAAAAAGCAATCAAAAGTAAAAAAAAATTAAGAAACGAACAAACTGAATTCTGTGTATCCCCTTTATTAAAAGTTGTTATTTAGTTTAGTTAATTTGCATATTTTGCCTTAAAATTATACTTAGTTTTTACAGACATTTGACCTTTTCACTACCTTCCTCACCCGCTCCCCCTCCGCCATACACACCCCACACATGTCCGGATACTGCCCTAAACACATGTTCACCCCCTTACTTCTTTGTTTAGTTCTGTTGTTCACTGATCTTTTTGAAAATAGCTTAATAAGCTGAAACAGCGGTCAGAGTGAAATGAAAACTATGAAACGTACCAAGTGTTTATACATTTTAAAAGCTTTTCAAATATTATCTTCTACTGGGAAGAATTCGAGTAATTAATTACTCTGGAAGAGTTCCCAACCCTTCGCAGAGGGTGACATGACAGGACTGCTGTCTTAAGACTTAAGTCTAACCATCATGCGTACTATCCCCACATGAGGGGTTACTCTATGAGGGACTCATCTCTGACCGTTAGAGTCTTCACCCTTGTTACCACGGGGACGGGTCTCCATACCACCCCAGAAGTTGGGGATGAGATATCCATACGGATCTATAGTGCAAAAGTTTCTCCTCACCTCCTTCATCCTATGCCGTTGCTCAAATGATGGCCCATCCGCCGTTAGGGGTAATTTCTTACTTCAAGTGGAAGGGAGTGCCCTAACCACTACCTGCGATTGGATATTTCCCTTTATCGAGGAATGAGGCCATAAGGCGTTACTCATCCTCTCCAGTACTTTGGTGGACACAAGCTGGTTGGCTTGAACTATCAATCATATTTACACCTTTCCATTGGTTAATTTAAATTTTAATTGTTTCATACAATCGTCAACAGTTTAACTTTTGATTGTTTATTGACTACGAAGTCCAGTTTTCTCAGTTGTAAAAAAATAAAGTGTAAATATTCAGAAAATTGTTTTCGAACGTATAATTTATCTTTATTATAAAGTGATACCGGTACTGTAAATGCAATGTTAAAATTTGAGGAATAACAATATAATAGCCTAGATTAAAAGCAAATCAAATTTGCTATAATTTTTTTTTAGAACCTGACTGATGTTTTCCGTAAGCGCGCCGTATCGGTCGATCCGTTATTTTGTGATAACACGTTACCGTCAACATTATCATCTTATCACTCTCTCTAGGTTATAGCTGTTCTTTTGAGCTATTTTGACTAATTCAGACCAGCGAATGTGTTGAGTAACTTTCACCTCTTACTATTTCTTATTATTCATCATTTGCCACTATAACTGGTTCTTAAATTACGTGACTTTATATGCTAAAATGTTAAGTATTTAATTATAATATAGTGTGAGATATGCAATTAAATGTAAGTTGTAATTATTGTTGTTATATGGTCCTATCGGTAGTTACACTACATTCCATTGAACTCAAACTCTAGAATTCATTTTCTTACACTTTTTCCGTTTTATTAAGAAAAATTTATTTTTGTTCGTGAACTGAATAAAAACGTAGATCGTTGTCACTATCACAACCAAACTAGGCTTACTGTGCCTGAACCGATATCAAAGCCTGCTAAAATTATTATACACTTCGTGGAGCTGCCAAGTCTCATTTGTCTATCTGTTCTATACATACACCAGCTGTTACCCGCGGCTTCGCACGCGAATATATGACTATTAATAAGTATTTTAATATAATTTTTATTGTCTATGTCTATATGGCGTTCTGTCAGCTCGTATAACAATTTTGTCTCATTAGTCAAATTTTCTCCAAAGTTGTTTTCAACACTTGTACTATTATAACTTGTACTAAATTATTATGTTGGTGCAAAAGCCTTTAGAGATATAAAAGTACCCGTTTATAAAGCCTGTGGAGATATTTATAAAGTACCTGTTAAATAAAAAACCTTAAATTCTTTATTTTAAGTGTTACTGTGTTAGAAGCATTGTATAACACATTAAACGTCATGTTTTCCTCAACCATGGCTTTTATTTATTTCAGCAATAAACTAAAAACCGAAAACCGTAGTCACCTAACCTCACAAATTGAATCAACACGTATTTTCGATTTGCATTAAGTAATAGGACAATTTACAGTTAGTACACTTCTCCTTTTCCACATCGTAATATATCGATACAATCGCATATTATATAAAACATCGAAAATGTACTGCAAGAATGGATAAATGTACAGTTCCGATGCCGCTAAATAGGTTTTATTTATGTACTTGTTATTATGGTAATTAATTCTGGTCTCTATGGTGTTTTTGACATCTTTAGTAGTAGTATTTAATATAGTTCATTACTTGTTCATTGCATCATCAAAAAGAAGTATAAACATAAATTTTATAATCGTTTAAGACAATTGCAAAATATATAGACGTATCTGTATACAAAATTACAAAACATATGTATACAATCGCATAGTAAAATCATTAAAAACTGCAGTAAGGGACAAAGGTACAGTTCCGATGCCGCTAATTATTATTTGTTTATTTACTTGTTACTATGGTAATTAATTCTGGTCCCCATTGTGTTGTTGACATCTTTATACTCGTCAACGAAAAGGCATAATTAAAAGGGCTTAAATCGTGGGGACGGAGCAAAATATCAAATTCCACGTTAGACAGTAATTTTCGCCTTGTGTCAAAGGTTACCTGTGGAAAATTTTGTGGCAATCGGTGTAACGGTATGGATTCGTATTCAATACCCACAAATCCCCAGACTTTGAGTTTTATATATATATATATATATATATACACACATAGATTGTAATAATCTAGGATTTTGATTTTATGAAAAATTACTTCATTAAATAATTTTATAAAACAAAACTATAATTTTGCTATTTTAATGGAATAATTAAAACGTTTTGAATGGCATGTTAGTTCTTAAAGTTACACAGGCCTATTTTTAACGTAACCAAATATTGACGGTACTTAAAAATATAATCCAGATTCGAAACGTAAAAATCACACTGATATATAGACAGGCTGGGAGATAGGTAACCTCTCAATCTCTCTCTCTCTCTCTCACTCTCTCTATATCTTTCTAACCTGAACAATCAAAAATAATTAATTACAGACTATAAAATCTGCATCCGGCTTTTACAGTGAGAGAAAAATAAATTCACAGCAGATCAGGTACCGATAGATCAGTGATGTATGTTTTTCAATAAACGTAAAATGCTAATAAAGCAAGTTTTACGTTAAACCTTTTCATGCGTTTCCGTGAAATAAAACTACTCATGTTCAATATAGCACGCGCATAACTAAAAACGTTGGAATAACGAAAAATACGCTGATTAATTTACCTGAGAAACTTTATTTTATAAATAAAATAGGAGCGTGCTCTGATGCATAGTTGACTATTACGGAAATTTAATGTTTTGTAGCAGTGTGTGTTTTGAATCGTAAAAATTTAATTAAAATATACTTTGCTTTTATTAGGGTGTTTACATGCATGCATTCTGGTACGCATGTTCAATGTATGTAGCACATTTCTTTTAAAAGTACTTCTTTTCCTCTGAAAACCCAATGTAATTATGAAACTAGTTTATTAAGCTTAATTAAAAACATCTGAAAATATTCTCGTCAATAAGAACAATTTACGATAGAGATGATGAGCAAATTGATTTAATTTTACATTCAGGGTAAAGTACGTGAAGGGTTTATTTCCCCAGCTTAAAGTGTTTACAGATAATAAACAACTAAAATTTTGCAAGTAATTACGTGGTAATTCAAAATACAGCAGTTCTTTTTTCGGGTTTTCATGGCTAGAAACTGCTTTCATAAATGAACATCGACATAATGTTTACTTATAAGAACAGAACTTCTCAACTGAATATGAATTTTATTACTCAGCTTATTAACGTGAACAATTTCCTGGTTATGGATACACGATTTTTTAATCTGTTCTCTGTATGTGTTCACGTATTAGTAACAAAAAGAATTTTTGTAAATTTACTTTATAATTTTTAGAATATTATCATTTATTTCAAACGTTATATTTTGAAGGTCATTGTGTCGTATCTCGAACACTGCTATACACTTTAGAAAGTTTCTGAACTAATTCAAACACATTACATGATTGTCAAATTGTGATAATCCTTCAGTAAAGTTGACTAATCTAAGCGCCAATGTTTAAGTTGCTGACAAGGAGGTAAGACGGTATGAAATTATTATGTTTATCTTAGCTATCTGCTCACGCTAATGGGTGTTATCGGTGTTTGTACTTGTAACTACTCCAGTAAACACATTAAGGCCTTATTAATTACGTATGTCCGTTGACGCAAGCTGTTCGCAATTCTATGGAGGCTAGTAACCTCTTAGAGCAGGAATATTTAATAAATGGACAACTACAATATTCAGCAAACGTTGTCAATCTATTGTTTTAGTGTAACCTTTAGAAAAGATAGTGAACTAAATTATCGATTTAAATACACTAACACTCGTTTATCCGAATTTGATGGGACCGCGCCCGTTTCGGATAAACCGAAACTTCTATTTAAACAATAATACATATGTAATTACAGTAACTTTATTTAATATTAATAATTTAAAAGTTACTTACAGTGAATATGACACAGTAAACTACAAAACGGCACCGCACTGTAAATTATAGTTTCTACAGTACTGGAACAGTCCTATTGCTTGTTCGTACAGTAGTCAATCACACTTTTTTGCCTAAGCTTTCTACTTTATATCACGTGGAATCGCTTGTGTACGCTATTAAATATAGATTATAGCGACAGAAAAATGTTTTTGTGTATTTTTAAAATTTACTAAAAATTGTTTCGGATAAACCGGATTTTCATGTAAACGGGATTCGAATAAACGAGTTTTTAGTGTATGCGATTACACTATTAACACCAGGTAATACGTGTTTCCCATTTTGTCTTGGGTAAGGGAAACAAATTTGACCAATAGAGGTACGTTATTAGCATATTAACATATGCCAGTTTTTATACAGATATGTTTTTGTTCATCATATACTTGACTTCATATATTAGATGTACCCTTGTATCATCATCATCACCATCACTACCAATCCAAGGACTAGGCCTTAGACCAGTTCAGGAACCCATCTCCTCCTAGGTCTACCGACATGTCCCTTCCCAGTAGGGTGATAACCCAAGGCAGCCATAGGTAGAGGGATATCAGGCATGCGATTCAAGTGTTCACACCATCTCCTTTTTCGAATCACAAAATTATTACCGCTTTTGACCATTCTTTAAGAATTTTGTGTTTTTTTTTACACATATTCAGAAAATATAATAGACGCAAATACAACAGAATGCCTACACACTTCAAACGTTCTGTAGTTATTCAATTTGACCACGTGCTTTACGATTTCTCAAGTTCTTCAATGTCTGCAGTAATTCCTCTAAAGTTATACTGTCCGTTTCATTTTTGACCGATCCTGTATGATTAGTGTCTTCCGTTTCACTTTCTTTCTCTTCCTCAGCACTATACCAAAATTGGAAATAGTGGTCCTTTTAATATATCCATTCCAATGGGAGTGAAAAATGCTGCTTCTCGTTTCTTCCTGTTCAGTGTTTTCACTACTTCGTAAGCCATAACTTGCCTACCATAAGCCATAACTTGTTTATCGTATTCAATACTTGAAATAAACCCATCCCATGACTGCCTGTGTAACTGTCTGACAATCAGTTTTACCATGTTCCTGACAGCTTTATACGCTTCTTCATTAGCAGTAGTTGCGGAGCTTATGTATTGAAGACATGCCCTCTGTTTTTGGGCCACTGATTATTTCACTTCCTCAGTCCATATTTTTAGACCTCTTCTTCGTCTAAATCTTCTTTTGACCCCTGTTGGCTCTTTGGTTGCTTGTATTGCTTGATATTATCCCAATCCTGTTTTAAATCATCACTTGCAGGTACTCCACCCAAATGCTTACTCATTCTATCTTGACAGAATCGTCGAATACTTTCTTGTTGTAATAAGTATCCAGTAGATATGTCTTCACTTTCCTGTCTATTAAATTATCTAAACTTCTTACATCTCGTATAAAGTTTTATCTTTGACCCTACTAAATAATGATCAGAACTAACGTCAAATCTTCTATATTGCACTTATAATTATATAATCAATGAGAGACCTAAGCCCTCTTGCTGACCAGCTATATTTGTGAATATATTTTTTATGGAAAAAGGTATCAGTTATTTTTAGTTCGTTAAATATAGCGAAATCTCTCAGAACTTCTCCATTAACATTCACTGTGTCTTCACCAAAAATTCCCACTACATTAGAAATTGGGACTTTCCAAACCCTGGCCTTAATATCACCCATTAACAGAATTTAAAGGTTTGCATTTTTATCAATTAATTTTTGGTGGTTTCAATAAAACTCTTCTGTTTTGTCTTCCTTCCTCTCTTCAGTAGCATAACCACCTATTACTACCAACTGTCCACGATCATACTTTATCTTCATACATATGTACCTTTATAAAAATGTATAAAAAATAAATGCGAAAATAAAAAATTTCAGAGAAAGTAAAGTACGTTTCGTGACGAGACCTCTGATTTACATATTTAGCCCGAGGTAAATTGGTAGTTTGATAACAGTCTATAATTTACTGTACCGTATACTTCTGTTAATTTACTAATATATAATACTAATTTACATTCGACATTTTATTTCTTACATGATATATGTTTTTATCTGTCCATCGTCCCATATCTTTGTTTTTAGTCTTTTTTAGTATTTCTGTCCCATTGTTTGCTCTTTGTGTCCATTAAAATTATGCCTGTTGGATGCCAGACACGGGAATAGTGAACGATTGCTTACGAGGGAGACGTACCCTGCCATTGGCCGTGGATCAGTAACGCTGTCTGATTAGGATTTGAAAGAGAATTATGCCTATTGGATGCCAGACACGGGAATAGTGAACGATTGCTTACGAGGGAGACGTACCCTGCCATTGGCCGTGGATCAGTAACGCTGTCTGATTAGGATTTGCAAGAGAATTATGCCTATTGGATGCCAGACACGGGAATAGTGAACGATTGCTTACGAGGGAGACGTACTCTACCATTGGCCGTGGATCAGTAACGCTGTCTGATTAGGATTTGCAAGAGAATTATGCCTATTGGATGCCAGACACGGGAATAGTGAACGATTGCTTACGAGGGAGACGTACCCTGCCATTGGCCGTGGATCAGTAACGCTGTCTGATTAGGATTTGCAAGAGAATTATGCCTATTGGATGCCAGACACGGGAACAGTGAACGATTGCTTTACGAGGGAGACGTACCCTGCCATTGGCCGTGGATCAGTAAGGCTGTCTGATTAGGATTTGCAAGAGAATAATCAATGGTGCCGTTCAGGCTAATTGAGCTGCGGCACAACCGATGACTTTTGTAGTTCGTGTAAAAAATTTTTTTAGTTATAGTCCTAATTACAAAATAATAAATAATATTTACTAAATACTAGAAGTGTACTAGATGTACATTAGATATGTGTAATAAATGTACTAGAAAGAAATGCAAAAGTACCGACACGGGTGACTGAACTCGCTAGTTACTGTTAGCCAGGAAGGGCGTTTAACTTAAAGCTTGTTTACGAAAATGTGTACGCGCTGTAGGGCAAGTGGGGTTATAAAGAAGTTGTCTAGTTCCATTATTGTTATTTCTGATGATGAGCTGCGAAGCTTGAAAGCGCTAATCGGAATAATTTTTATATAGTGGTGTGCAACAGTGTTAATTCTGTTTGCAAATAATAATAATTTATTTTTGACTAACAAAACAATATCAGCCTTAAAATATCGAAAAAAATTTTTGAGTACAAGACTTAAGTGTTCCTAACGGGAAACTATTATGACGTTTAGATCGAACTTCTCTGATGAAGTTAGAAAAGTTTTAAAAAGAAATTATCTTGTGGTAAGAACATATGAAATAAATATATCTGTAGTGTATATGGTTTTTTTCTGTGGCTTTGTCTCTACTGCTTGTATACACACACGCGCGCGCTCGCGTACACGTTGTTTAACGAAATAGTTGTATTTATTCGTTTCCATACACTAGGAGTAATAGGCAAGTGCACCTACGCGCATGCAAAATGCGCACGTCCGTGTGCACATACCCACACAACACATACGTGCACACACTTCAGTGAAAAACTAAAATACTCATCTAAGATTTTTCAAAACGAGCAGTTACTTACGTCCACGTTGTTTGTAAGAACGAAATGGATAAACGTGAAAACAATACGGGCGGAATAACAGCCATCTGTGCCCTTATTAAAGTTTCCATTTTTCTTCTGTCTTACACACTTCAAATAAGATTAATGACCGGCAGCTCTAAGTGACATATTGTACGTGACAGTATTACTTTCCAGTAGCGAGCAAAAACGATCCGAACCAACACTTTGTCTTACTGTCCTACATTTGCGCAGGCGCAAGCCTACTCAAGTGTGCCTCAAGTCCTCACTGGAGTTACAATATAACTTGCAAGCCAATATAATTAGTAATTTTTTTACGTAAAAAAAGTTGTTCATCGTCATACTGTCACATCGTCAAATCTAAGACCCAACTCGAATATAAGATGCTCCAGAATTTTACAGCAAATATTTAGTTTACTTTCGAGTAAAATCTGTTGTTTTAAATGTTTGCGCTGCACGGTCTTTTTATACTATCTACGAAATACAGACAACTGTAATTCGGTTTCCGCTTCTACTCTCAAAATAATTTTTTTAGTCAACAGTAGTATACTCATTTATGCCTTATGAATCCAAGTGTATTGTTTTTAGAAATTCTGCGCGCGCGTGTCTATGTAGGTGTCCGGAAACAAAATATCTTGAAAAATAAAAACGTATTCAAACTATTCATAACGTTTGATATCTTCTTAACCATACAAAAAAATTTATTAGGTATTCGCATCAGACAGGACAATCACCACCCTTAATGTCGTAACGCTTAAATCACTGATAACATTATCGTTATGATTACCGTTACTCTCTTATTCCTGTTATTGAACATTCGAAGAACTGTTTTTAATTGTAATTAATAGTAAGAACAGATATTTTTTATCTTCGGAAATAATACATTTATACGCTTAAACTATAAACGAGACACACTATTTAGCTAAATGGTCTACTTACAATTTTATATGACTAATGCCTGCAGTAGAGACTGTATGCTCATTGTTTTGACTAATACTGGAAAATCATTGGCAATTCAAGTAAATGACGCTACGAAAATTGTGTTAAATAAAAAATTTAAAAATAACTGGCTGAAGTTATAGTAAAATTATCTGTCAATGAAAAATTAAAGATCTTAACTTATACATTAATGTATTTCAATTGTCAGGGTGTTTCAAATGCAACTTCTTTATCGAACTTTTTTATAAAAGCTATAATCTAAAATCTCTTAGGTAAAAAAACCGCTCTAGTTATTTCAAAAATAATGCAAAATGGCTTAAAAAAGGATTAAAAATCTTCCATTCTGAAGAACAGTCAGAACACAGACGTGGTAAATATTTCCTCGCAAATATATTGAAATTCCGTTTTCCGCCGTATGTCAACAGCTAAATGGAGACGTAAGCGTATTAAAGAATTAGTAGGTAAAGAAAATATTTTTAATGAAGGTAATAAAAATTCTGAATTTTTTTTAACCTACTAAAGCACTATTTTAGTATATCCAATAGCATAAGGAATTTGCTTAGTATTATTTGTCCAGCAAAAATATACATATTTTAAAACAATATTTCTTATATATTAAATATTATGTTACCTATAATTTCACAATGATTTATAAAGATAAACATATAATTTTATTCGTATAATATAATAAAAAATGTTATCATCTAATGGAGAAAAGCGGCGTATATAGAATTTGGTGTTGTCGGGAGGGGGCATTCGGTCGAGTCGGCTTCATACAAAAGGAAAAAAAACAAGTAAAGACTAATAAACGTTACTGTCTTTAAAGTGGTTGAAAAACATGTGACAACGTCATGAAATCAAACACGTTAAAGTAAACGGTAATAACACAATGAAACATGCGTTAATGAAACATTATTTAGAAGTAAATGAAACATCAGTTTAGTCAATGAAACTTATTGACTGAATTGATTTTCCTATATTTCATATTTCAAATGTATACGCAAATGTTGTGTAATAAACATCTTTATACATTTTAAAAAGAGTTACTACTATACTACTTTGTTAATTTAAGAGATTAACAAAATTCGTAAGCTTTCTTCGATCATTTCTGGGGGATTCGGTCTCGTCCCCCCCCCCCGTAAATACGTCCCTCATGGAAAAGTAAAGGTACAAAACAGTCGTTTGGTTGCAAGGTTGCCAAAACGTAGTTGTGTATTTGTTTTTACACGTATTTCAGTGACACTAAAGAGATCATAAGTTTATAGAGAACGAAGTTTTATATTACTTTATTGGTTCTTAAGATGACACATTGATTTGGTTATTAATTAGTAGAAAGTTAGCATATTTGATGGAAAGCAAACTGGAGTTATTTCATCATACTTAACCAATAACAGTATCCTGTGTGCCACTGTGTTTCCTATATTAACAATGTATACTGGGTTTACAATTGATTGAGGTCAAACACGTAAGTTCAGAAAGCTAATGCCTTATTGCATGGTTTAAAAAGAGATATTATAATCTGAATTATTATATCCACTGCAATAATAAGGGACTAAAATTATCACTTAATCTTTTAACCTGAACACTGTCTTCTATTTGAAAGTAACATTTCAAATATATTTTATCATTGACCTTTTTCCTCTTAGATATAAATAGGTTGTATGAATATTGTTAATGAATTACATGAAAACTAACGCTTACACAACTAATAAATTGAGATGATATAAGACATTTGTAATCAGTAATCCAAGTTCATTAATACTAAGGATTTGAGCACACGTTTAACTGTAACCGGGAGGTGTTACACGTAGTTTTTAAATTAGATTTCAGGTAACCTATGTAATAACGCATAATTTAATTACATAGTTTGTGCTGTTGCATATTGTTACGGCATCACGAACAATCTACGTGTCTGTCGAACTTTCCAGAGAGATCCAGAGTGTACGCGTCTGGTGTACGTGCTTGTATATGCATCTACGAGAAACTTCTCGATGCCGCCAGTCGTCCGGACTGTGTCAAGGCCGCAGTGAATTACGTAGTTCATACGCACGCTACGACGCAATTAGGAATCGTCTAGATATTCGACTGGCCATAAATACCGGTACTCAAACGACGTTCAGTTTAGTATGAGGCGAATTTTTGACTGTGCGGTTCGAGAGTATTAGTGCGATATATTTACAGAGCAGTTCGAGTTATTACTGTGTACGTTCAAGTAGTTATTAGTGAAGTGTTACGTTTTATATTCGGACGGTATAATTGTAATACAGTTCAGTTTTAATATTAGTGGACATTTTATTGCTTGTGAACAATTTTCATTTGATTTGTTGTAGACACTGTGTTGTTAATTAAGAACTGTTTAACGGTAAAAATTAAAGGTGTGATTAGTGACATAATTGTTGTCTTGTACTTATTTTGTTTCCACTGTACCTACGACGATCGGGTAGGCCGTCGTAACAATATATTTTTAGCACTTAATTAGTTTAATTGGTTTCAAAATTGTCAGAACTTTGATGGAATTACCGAACCCCTGGAAATGCAGCCCTTCGGCGTAGCCTATAACACATTGTCCTCGTTTGGGGTGGGCAACAGTTATTACTCTTTAACAGTTAACAGGACACTGGTAAGTGCGTTTCGACAAGATCATGTGTACCGTTTGAAAACACACCGTAACCTACGACGAGACCGATGGTACCAGTCGGTGGACGGCTCTTAGTCAGTGAGTCGCGAACGATGGCCTCAGGGCACCAGGACCAACCATGTTGTATTTAGCCCTAGCTTCGTTAGGACTCGAGGGGGCCTTCCGCGGTGGTCTGTTTATTTCCCTGGTACTCGTGTGCCAGGTTTTCAAAATAATTCTGGGTTTGAGGGATTTATTAAAAACCATTGCCGTTATGAAACCTCACCTGAAAAGTTGAAAACAACGTGGCACTAAACTGTTGCATATGCGGGGACGTTTTTAATGCTATCAGTACGTATGTTTTGGTCATCTTCTTCTTCTCGAGGGGTACTTCACGGAAGTGAATACCTTTTAAATTGAGAAATATATAACTGCTTGTGTTGGATTGCCTGTCACGGACGTTAGGAAAACGGCTGGTGGTCTGTTGTTCGATATCATAACCGACCAGAAATGAGAACGATTACTCGTGTTGAAGAAAACGAGAGAGACAGAAGTTGAAGTGAGTCCCTACGACATTTATATACCAAAAAGGAAGTGGTGGTCAGCCGCGACTTACTAAAGTGCACTGAGGAGGAGAATTTATTCAATACAGGAATATAAGTACAATTTAGATAAACTTTTTCAACATTAAATATCATAGAATGTTGAAAACCTAATGCACCTTTAGAAGACTAAATTTTTACAAGAACACTTGACTATGCGCAGGAATAATATATGTTCGACAGTACGATTCCCAAAACCTGGAAGTATGATTTATGAATTTCAAAAAAATACATTGGAAATTTGGTCAAAGCATGTAAATATAATGATTTACTATTATTACTAGGTTGCTATTTGGACTGAACAGCGTACACAACTTAAAACACGTAAAATGCAACAAAACAAATGGAGTTATGTCTGTATAGGTGTGTAAAACACTTGATCAATTTAGCCTTAATCGATCAGCATTATGTCTTTCCTCGTACATTCGAAGAGAAAAATCAAAGTATTATTTCTCACAAGTAGACGAGTTAAGTGACAAAGTTGAGTGATAATTGAGCAGTAAGAATCGAGTGATACGGTGGATTAGCAAACGTGTCAAAAAGCAGGTTAATGATTGAGACAATTTTCAAAATCAGTGGGTGAAGGTTAAATTCTATACGTATTGGCAACTTTGTTATTAAGACGCGGCAATAAAAAAGGCATAGTCTAAGAGGAGGCAGCAAAGCGGTGGATGCTGGGTGATGATCCTTCACTTTGTAGAAGTTTGTAATTTAATGAAATAAACCGTAAACTGAGTTCACTACTCCAAATCATATCCAAAGGTTTCTTAATTTTTTATTTTTTGTCGACTTACTCGATCTAGATTAATGATCGCCTGTCATGGGTGTCACTTTGACTTAACGAATACGTTATGGGTAATAGCATGTATTACTTATATACTTACTTATATTACTTTGCATTACCCAAATATAAACGATGCTGTCTCTCCCTGTCTACTAACGTTTCATGCACCAAGACTCCTAGATATTTAATTTAAAGTGAAATTACAATTTTAATCAAATCATACAAAAGTAATTTTGTACTTCATAAATGCCTTTATTAATTACTAATATTAAAGTTTGTTTTTATAGTAAAGCAACTGTTTTGTAAGAAAAACTTGCAGCATTAGCTGATATACTTCTGGATATAAGATGGATATACTTCTTATTAATTTATACGATATTAAGGGAAACTAAACTAAGAGAAAGGTTTTTAATATTGGTTATGTACGTACGCAACTCAGTCGTAACACAAAAATAAAATTGTATAAGACACTTATCAGACCGGATGTTACTTACGGAGGCGAGACATAGACATTATATGAGACACTTATCAGACCGGATGTTACTTACGGAGGCGAGACATAGACATTATATGAGACACTTATCAGACCGGATGTTACTTACGGAGGCGAGACATAGACATTATATAAGACACTAATCAGACCGGATGTTACTTACGGAGGCGAGACATAGACATTATATAAGACACTAATCAGACCGGATGTTACTTACGGAGGCGAGACATAGACATTATATAAGACACTAATCAGACCGGATGTTACTTACGGAGGCGAGACATAGACATTATATGAGACACTTATCAGACTGGATGTTACTTACGGAGGCGAGACATAGACATTATATGAGACACTTATCAGACCGGATGTTACTTACGGAGGCGAGACATAGACATTATATAAGACACTAATCAGACCGGATGTTACTTACGGAGGCGAGACATAGACATTATATAAGACACTTATCAGACCGGATGTTACTTACGGAGGCGAGACATAGACATTATATAAGACACTTATCAGACCGGATGTTACTTACGGAGGCGAGACATAGACATTATATAAGACACTTACCAGACCGGATGTTACTTACGGAGGCGAGACATAGACATTATATAAGACACTTATCAGACCGGATGTTACTTACGGAGGCGAGACATAGACATTATATAAGACACTTACCAGACCGGATGTTACTTACGGAGGCGAGACATAGACATTCACAAAACAGCAATAAGGAACACTAAGACATATTGTATGATGTGTTTATGGCTTGGTTAAAGACGATGATGAATAGAGAATAAGAAATAACCAGGAGATAGATGAGCTATTGAAGCATGAGGACATTGTAAGATTCATAAAGGGTCAACGAATACAATGGGCCGATCACCTAGAGCGGACGGATGATCAGCTCGAAAGACATGTTTGAATTGGTATCCAAGTCACTTATTGAAAAAGTCTGTAAAATATATACCTTATTTCTTCCGTCGTGTGATTTCGTGTTGCGTTATGATTTAATTTACGCGTTTCGAGACATATGTCTCGTCATCAGAAATAAAGAAAATAAAAATTCACTCACGGCGAGGTCGTTACGTATTAAAATACAAATGATCAGCGTATGCCAAAGACATTCCTAATGGCAGAAGTCTATAAAAGCAGAAAGAGGGGCTGACCTAAGATAAGATGGTTGGATGTTGTGCTGTAAGACCTAAGAATGAATGTGACAGGTATCACAGAGAGGGTAATAGACAAGACATATTGGAGAAGATTGGTGTCGGAAGCCAGCCTTATGTTGGGCTGTATTGCTAAAGAAGAAGAAGAAGAAGAAGAAGAAGAAGAAGAAGAAGAAGAAGAAGAAGAAGAAGAAGAAGAAGAAGAAGAAGAAGAAGGAGAAGAAGAAGAAGAGAATATACGTAAAGAAATTCGCGGTAATAATATTAGCTATGAATAATAAAATATATATATATATCTGTGTCTGAAATATAATTTTTTTCGGATGTAAAGGGATAAGTCACTGATTGACTTCAAAATTTAACGCAATAGCCTGATCGAATAACATTAATCTTCAAAAAATTAACGACTCTAACTATTAATGACAAGTTAACGGATATTATGATACGTTAACATTTACAGTTTAAGTTAACATATATAATTTGTTCATAACGCTTACATGTGCACACACAGTTTTGTCTAGAACTTCACGACAGCCAATGCACGCTTATGCATGTGTGATATATACAGTAGTCATTATCATGTGGAACTAGAATCTATAATGCTTAACGTAAGGGAAGCTATAAAAGTGATGTAATGCACTATTAGCGTACAACGAAACCTATAAAGAGGCGTAGGCGTGGAATACAAATCATATAACACGCTACTGTAAGTGTTGTGCGTCCCAGCGTAGACTTTAATGAGCCATACGCCTTATGGGAAATACGGAATGCCGTTATTTCTGGAAATGTTCTCAGCGTTCCTCTATTATTATTATTATTATATGACAGGAACGCCATCTGCAACATTGAAATAACTATAAAATGCATTGAGAAACACCAACGTTCAGATGTCGTTATGAGACTTTGAAATAGCACAATGTGTTGTTGTACTGGTGTATTACACTGTGTAATTTATGTTTGCAGAAACTGCGTCAGTGAGACGGACGCGGACAATTGTTCTCAACGGTGAGTGTTCACAATACAAACGTTCAGTATAGTAGTTTTCCTTCATCGCCATTTCAAAATGCTTTGTTAGTGTTATTATTATTTACTAACATAAAATAAACTATAAAACGTACACTTTTATTGTTTGGTCATGAATAATTTCCATGTTACTAAATTTTTTTAAGAATTTATGTCTAATATGCCAGTGCATATTGTAACTGTAGAAATAAATAATGTATTTTAAGGTTCGTTTAAACCTTCTTGTTCTTCAACGTTGTTACGCTCCACTGTGGTGAGCGTCGATTTGTAACAAGCCGCTGTTTACACTGGTTACAAATAAATAATTTCTTCGTATTGTACAAAGAGAGAAGAAAAAAAAAATTTTATACAAAAAAATTTTTTTTCAAAAAAAATATTGTATGTTTGTTTGTTATTGTAATAATTTAGAAATAATCCTGGTTCTACGTTTTGGTCAAAATTTTAAAATTCTGTGAGTTTATTTTGGTTAAATTTTACACTTCTGGTTGGCCTTAACTAAATCTGGAGATAATCAGATTATCTTCTGCCAGTAATCGATTGGTGATTTTCAGCGCTGCTCCAGTATATCACTTTCAGTTCAGATTTATCGTCTTCCAGTAAGTCCTGTAGTTAGTTAAACTCTTAATTTAATATGTGAAATAATTGTAAAATCCAGATAATTGAAATAATTTAATTTATTAATAATAATTCTTAAAGATCGATTTAAAATCGATGTTGAGCAAATATTCGACTCTTTCACAGGGATATATCGATTTTAAATTACAGGTTATTTTTATATAAATATCAAAAAAGGTTCTTTCAACGATTATAATTATATAGTCAGAGAAGGGAGCAGGCATAGAAAGTATAACATGTACAAAAATAATTCTTAAAAGTAATAAATGACAATTTGATAATAATATATAATGTTTGTAGTATACAATTTATACCCAATCGTTGACGAGACGACTTCATTACTGGTTGATACTTCGCATTATGGGAAATTCACAATGGCGGCACGTCTCGCTGTAGAATATTACTGTGAATTGATGGTTGGAAATTCTGATAATAAATTCACCTTCACAACTGTTTTATTGGTCTCCGTGATAGTGTCTATTGTCTATTGTGTTGTTCTGGTATCCTGGATAAGTGTTCAGTGTTCACTGGTGTTAATTGTCTTATTTTAGATGTATTGAATGTTTGCTGGTTATGGCGAAAAAATCGAGAAGTTGTTACGAAGTGAATTATTAATGTTAGGTGGTTTGACTAGTAATTCACTTGTATTGTGTTGTATATTGTTTGTTTTCACTGTTGTGGTAGAGTATTTCACTGATTTTAAGTCAAAAAGTGTCAATTTAGTTATCTCTCGTATTTCACTGATTTTCGCTTAGTACTCCATTACAATTCGTTATACGGTTTTAGAACGCGATCGAGCATCAACCGTTCCCGTTGAATGTTAATAATGAACTGTTTTACTTCCTTCGTCTTAGGAAATATCTTGCCAAGTTAATATTGGAAAAGTATTGTTAAAATAATTTTCACTTTCTATCTACATAATTATAAAGTACATTATATATGGAATATTTTTAGTTTATTGATTGCTTTCGTGAAATATTAACCATATAATTGGTTTATTTACCTCATTCTGTTTAATTTGATATGTCATAGTCCATATTTGTTGAGATTTTTGTTAAAATAGCCATATTTCTGTCTTTTTGGAAATCTAGGCTCAAAACTCTGTTTCCTGTTCTTGTACACAATTACTGCCATTTTAGGTGTTATAAATATAATTATAATAAATTTCAAATGGTCACAAATCTTCCCTTTCCTTAATACCTTATAAATTTAACATTTGAACTGTCTTTTAGTGATAATTCATTAATTTACTATTTCTCCTCTGAAATAGTTAGTTTTTACATTTCGAAAATTTTTAATAATTTAAGACATTTTTCTATATTAGTCTTTTAAAGCATAGGATCATTTACAGTTGTTAGTTAGCGATCCACCTTACATAAATCTTGTTAGTTTACATGGTTCATTGATTAATTAACTAGTTTATATTAATTTTTTGGGAATTCATTATTTGCCCTAGAGTTTAGTATTTTACATATATGGTTTTTTCAAATAAAGTTAATTCTACACCTCCTCTGACTTTTAAAAGTTAACATAATATGAAATAAAATTGCTTACATAACTACTGATACCAGTAGCATATAATTCATGCTACTAATACAAAAAATAATATTTGACATGAATTAGCAGTCTTCAAAGTTAGACATGTTTGTTGGAACTATTTTGAACATACATTTTAAACATTTTATAAACTGATACAGCATCCATACCTAAACATTTTAATCTGTATGCATGCTGTTATGTAACTAAAACATCTTACACTAAATATAAACCTTATTCTATAGAAACTCTTTGAAAGTTGGGGTTCCTAGGCTCTAAACGTTATTAGTCATTTAAATTTCTTAAACTTTATTTAACTTAAGTTACTTTCAGTCTTTTCTGATTATACTATATTATTATCTTTAATCCCCTTGTACAGTAAACATTCCCCCACATACTTTCTTTATTATTGGCATTACTATGAATGTTTTGATATAAAAAGTGACCTTATTTATGAAATATAGGAAATATTTGTCATTTCAATATTTCATCACCTGTTAATTATAAAATATAAAAGTTATTTAATAGCACTTTGTTTAAGTTATAGTTACACATTAACTTGAAGTTTATTATACTTGAAACCACTTCCACTGGTACACATTCACTGTTGGTTCTGACTTATATTTGAGTTTTATTATATTCTCAGACCAAACCTTTTGTCATAATGGACTGTGAAGATTTGTTTACTTTACCATGTAATAACTTTAGTTGGTTCACTTCTTATCATACTACTAAATACTTTTGTCTATAATTAAGTTACAATTTCATAAGGTTTTGGGGCGTTATACTTTCTTTTGTGGTATTAACATTTGGTTTGGGGTTCATGGTCGTTAATAATAGGTTTTTATTGTGGTTTTTCCATCCTATATCTTCCTTTCTTCTCTTCTTCCTTCTTGGGTTTGGGGTATCTTCTTTATTGCTACTAACTTTACTCTTCTTTCTTGATTCCGGGATATCTTGTTTATCATCTGCTACTAAACTTCCTCTTCTATCTTGGGTTCGGAGTATCTTATTTATTGCTACTAACTTTACTCTTCTTTCTTGATTTCGGGATATCTTGTTTATCACCTGTTACTAAACTTCCTCTTCTTTCTTGGGTTCGGAGTATCTTATTTATTGCATGCTCCCAATCTCCTGGGTAATCTCCTGATTTTTTAATATGAGTTTCCTTTAATTTATTTTCTTGAATTTTATTGTTGCATTTTTATTACTTAATTACTTTTTTCTTTTATAGTGGTGTTTTTCTTTGAAGTATAATTGAATTTCATTTGACATTCTTTGAGTTATATTTAATTTAATTGTTTTTATGGACTTAATGGAATTAATTTTTAGTGGATTATCTGTCATGCTACAATATGCGTTGCATAATAAATTCAATTTTTGCACTGTCATACACTAAAGGGAACGGGAAATACATTTTAAAGAGATTCGTTTGTTTCCAGAATATGTATGAGGTCTGTTCAAAAAAAGAAGACCAAACTTTTGCAACAAAAGTTTTATTAATAACTTTACAACTTTATGCATGCTTATCCCCTTAAAGTATCCGCCCTTGTTAGCAATGCACCGCTCACAACGTTTCTTCAAATTCTGGAACGATTCCTGGAACGCACTTTTTGGAATGGCGCGCAGCTGTTGTTCCGTATTTTTTTCTCGATCTCCTCTATAGTTTCAAAACGAAGTCCTTTCAAGTTCGCCTTCACTGTTGGGAACAAGAATTAGTCTACTGGGGCTATATCTGGAGAGTAGGGTGGGTGGGGCAGAAAAGTCGCATTGTTTTCTCCAGATAATTGACGACAAAGAGTGAGGCGTGAGATGGTGCGTTATCGTGTTGTAACACCCAAGTTTGTTCTTTCCATAGGTCTGGCCTCTTCTTGTGTACTGCTTCCATCAAGCGCCTTAAAACTTTTCTATAATACGTCTTAGTTACTGTCTGACCACGTGGAACTAATTCATGATGAACCAACCCTTTCGAGTCAAGAAACATCACCTTCGTTTTTGACCGACTCATTCGGGCTTTATTTTGGTTGAGGCGATAATTTCCCCACCAACTGCGAAGACTGTGCCTTCGTTTCGACATCGTATCCATACACCCTCGGATGATTCTGATGAAGTTTTTGTCGGCACTGACGCGCTCAAGCAGTTCCTGACTGATGTTAACGCGACTTTCTTTCTGATCATCGCACAACAAACGCGGGACGAGATGCGATCCATGTTCAGTTTTCTTGACACAATTTCTTGGCATAAATCCACACTGATAACCAATTCCTCGGCAATCTCATGTACGGTTAAACGACGATCTTCACGTATCACAGTGCGAACTTCATCGATTTTGTTATCGTCATTTATTGACGTTGAGGGGCGACCAGCTTTTGGATTTTCATCGGTCAATGTTCTTTCTGCTGTGAAACAAGTAAACCAGTCGTAGCACTGCGTTCGACTTATACAATCATCCCCATATATTTGCTAAAGCGTTCAAACGTCTTTGTAAAAGTTTTAATATTATGCTAAAGTGTTGTTCTTCAAGCTGTTTTATTTTCACTACGGGAAAATTTCGCCGAGAGGTTAGAACAAGTATTAATTTCAGCCGCTGTACCGATAATCACAGCAATGGTAGAAAAAGTGGAATATTGTATGATGTTTCCGAAAGTTGCCGCGAGTCAGCACCACTTGTCGGACCACTCTCTCTTTGCGTATACAACCGTGGTATTGTGAAAGTTCGGTCTTTTTTTGAACACACCTCGTTCGTTTCTTCAGAACCACGTTTCGTACTACAAATGTGGTTCAATAATTTTGAATCGTTTTTAGCTTGTTTATTCACAGGCTTGTGACAATCGTTTTTGAGTTTGGGGTTTTTTAAAACTTGTTCTATCGGCGGCCATGACAAACGTTTCTTACGTTATAAAATACATTTTAATTCAACAAATGCTCTTTGTAAAGTTAAAAAATCGGTATGGAGAACCATACATGACTTCCATATTCTAAGATTTATATTTAAAATCATTTCCGAAATGAAATATTACCATAGAAACTACTTCTTTCTACTTACTGCTTCAGCCTTAACCACAGTATATACCACCTCACGTTATCGCACTCGATTTTCACTGATGATGGAAGTCGATGGCATTGCCGAAACGTCTGGTTTTGTAGAAAACATTGGACTACGGCCAAATATCCCGGGAAGGAATTTTAACAAAAACTACTTCTTTGTTGCCGATAACGTTGTACACATATACTGTATATAAAAAATATGCATAAAATTAGGGCCTAATGGCTTGTATAAGTTAATGATTGATCTCCATTAAGTAGTGCTCAAGTTTCCAAAGTTTTAATATTATGATGTCCGTAATTAAAACATCAGAGCAGGTTTAGTGTGTATGAGGGTACACCGTGGACAAAAATTTTCAACATTTCCTATTGAGCGTTGCTTAGAATAAAGCTGTGAATCTACAGTGTACGTTTCACAGAACAAACACGCGGAAAAGAAGGAGCGCTCCGAAGTCACTCATGGACCCTCAGCATCTTGCAGAGGGGTCATTCTCTAAAGACGAAAAGTCTGTCTATGAATCGTTCCTCTGTAAACACGTGCAGTTACACTGCCCAGCGATCCACAGGAAGCAAATCGCTATCCACGCTGGACACTTTTTCGGCTTGCATGCGTTATGTTGGTATGGGCTCGGCACTTTCCATTTAAAAACCATGCAAATGTAAGAAAATAAACATGAATGAGGCCAGAAATAACGCGAATTGTGTGTGTGTGTGTGTGTGTGTGTGTGTGTCTTCCCTGCCTTTTCATTGCGGTAGTCATAATAATAAAATGGGAACGTAAACAGTACATAACTGAGAAAAAATACATAAATGAAAAAACTATAATTTTATTGCCTGGCAACAAAATTATTTTATTTTTAACAATTACCATTGTTTGAAAAAGTTTAAATGAATTATCAAGTACTTTTGTTAAAACGTAAAAGGTTGCAGGTAAACTACCCCTTCCCCTTAACCGATCTTCACCAAAATCAAAATTCCTAGAGTCCTCTACAATTCAGGAACGTATGCAAAAAATTATTTGATTCTGTTTGAATTTGCGGCTGTTATCGTTTGCCATAAAAAATACGCTTGATAAAAAAACGTTGCAAGTAAACTACCCCTTCCCCTTAACCGATCTTCACCAAAAACAACAAGTCTTGAGTACTCTACAAATCAGAGCTGAATGCAAAACATTATTTGATTCTGTTTGAATTTGCGGCTGTTATCGTTTGCCATAGAAAATACCCTTGTTAAAAAAAACGTTGCAGGTAAACTACCCCTTTCCCTTAACCGATCTTCACCAAAACAATAGGTCTTGAGAACTCTACAATTCAGGGCTGTATGAGAAACATTATTTGATTCTGTTTGAATTTGCGGCTGTTATCGTTTGGCATAGAAAAAAAATCTACACACAGACAGACACACAGACACACACACAGACACTTTTCGGAAAACGTCTTTTTTTCATGTTTCGAGTGTAGTAGAATCAGAATCTGCAATAATCTCGAACACGATTTTTTTTGCTATCACCATACTTCCATTCCTTAAGGAATATGGAATTAAAAAAAACACACAACCACTTGGTGATTTCACAATTTATTCTTAACCTCTGGCAATTGTTTCAACCTATTAGGCTACTTTCAAAGAGCTGCCAAGACCAACTCTTCGAGAATAGCGTAATAGGCTGAAACGTTTGTCAGAGATTAAGAATGCATTGTAAAACTACCATATGTTTGTGTGTTTTTTAAAATCTTGGTAGTAATATGGTTCACCAAGTGCGCAAGGAGTCTTCAATCAATATCGTAAAACTTGTTTATTTAGTACAACTCTAAAGTTACAATATTATAGTCTGAAATAATACTAACACGTGATGGTCTTATCTATTTTGAACAAAAAATGCAGACTTCTGTCACATTGTAAACAATATGATTAGTCCCGGTCCAAGTGGACCGAAACTGTGGAATGAAATAATGTTCCACAAGCGTGGACAGGAAGTGTTAATTAATTGGGCCCAAGTGGGCTAAATGTATGCGTCTTGAATTAAATATTCTGTTGGCTGGTCTTCCATATTGATTGAGATGATGTGTAAAATGAATTAATTCTGCATTAAGAAATAACAAGAAGTGGACTGTATACGAATAATTTTAATATTTTGAATAATTACATTACAGCTGTAAATTTGAATGAGGCTGGCTAATACTGCATGTTGCGAATTAGTATGAATTTAGCTAATCATGAAGAGGGCCTAGTCGGCCATAATCGAGAATACAAAGGCCTAAAGCCTACATTTAATGTCGACACTAATTGACAGCAAAGGATTCGGCGAACCGAACGCCGAGATAGCTAGCTAAGCACTGTGCAAGGTACAACCACGCGAAAATTGATGCGCGATATAAATCAGATTAGCCAACCTAGAAAATAAAATCATTGCGCTACCGTCCATAAGCTGCCCGTCAAAAATCAAAAAGATTTTTTAATACATTTTTTAATAAATTAGAATACATTTACAATTTAATTTAAAAGAGTACAGTTCTTACTAAAGATGGTTAGCTTCAAGGCTAAGTTGAACCTTGAATTGAGATTAGATAACGGCAAAACATGCGAATATTATGTAATAACATTTCATAAATAAGACCACCCAAAGACATGCAATACACCCCATAACATCAATGAAAATGTGAGACATAGTATGCCACAAAAATGAACATACAATACAAATATCAAGATACCACAGAACTGTGATAATTAGAAGCGTGCCACGACGCAAAATTGACAAAAATATTGTGACAATTCATCACAATTATGTTGACCAAATGGTCGTAACAAATAATAAGCCAATGGCTGAATGAAACAGCATTGTGCTATAATCATAATGTCAAATCTCGTCTCGCGCTGGCAACAGACATAATTTATGTATTGGTCTCCGCAAAACACCCGTAGGCGTGCGAATGTCTACGACGCGAACCAAGTTATCTGGGCCGGGAAATGTGGCGATGATCACGCCAAATTTCCAGGCTAATGGAGGCAAGTTATCCTCAATAAGCAAAGCTAGGTCACCAATGGAAACATTATCCTTGGCAAACTTCCACTTGTGACGCTGTTGCAGCTGGTGCAAATAATCGCGAGACCACGCCTTCCAAATGTCCCGGACAAACCTCTGAAGTAGTTGCCAACGACCAAGACGAGAAACAGGAACGTGAGAAAGGTCTGGGTCAGGAATCGCAGTTAGGGGCGCGCAAATCAAAAAATGGCCAGGTGTAAGTGGCATCGGGTCGTTAACATCCGAAGAAATAGCAAATAAAGGTCGAGAGTTCAGACATGCCTCTATCTGGGACAAAACGGTCGTGAACTCTTCGAAGTTTAATATAGATTTGCCTACCACGCGCCGCAGATGAAATTTAAAACTCCTTATGCCGCTCTCCCAAAGGCCACCGAAGTGAGGTGAGGAGGGCGGAATAAATGACCATGATATCCCCTGAGAGGATGTGAATGACTTAATCGAGGTGATGGCATTCTTATTGTGCCAAAAAAGTTGTAAATGTCATGTAAGATGGTGCGGGCCTTCCTGAAGTTCGTGCCGTTGTCGGAGTACAGCTGACTAGGTATACCCCGACGTGCCATAAAACGACGTAAAGCAGCTACAAATGCTCTGGCAGTAAGGTCGGACACCAATTCCAGGTGAATAGCCCTAGTTGCTAAGCAAACAAACAGAGATACGTATGCCTTAGTAAAGGTTCTAGACCTCTGCCCGCCATGACGAATCATGAAGGGACCACCATAATCAACCGCGCAAAATAGAAACGGCCTTGAAGGAGTGACTCTAGGGGATGGCAAAATGCCAAGTCTCTGGACCTGCTGTGTGGCACTAAACCTGATACACTTGAGACACTTACGAATAATGGAACGGATGACTAGCCGGGCATTAACAATCCACCAACGTTGACGCAGTGAATGATGCACGAGCTGAGCACCAGCGTGAAGTAAACGAATGTGTTCACGTTCGATGATAAGGCGTGTAATATGCGCCGATGGGGGTAATACGATAGGATGTCTCGAATCGTAAGGTAACTGGGAATGCTGCAAACGTCCGCCCACGCGTATCACTCCAGAGTCGTCAAGAAACGGGTCGAGAGAAGCCAACTTGCTCCTAATGGAAACAGAAGATCCGTTCCGAAGACAATTAATTTCGGCTGCGAAGTGGATCGACTGAGATTGTTTTATGAAGAAATTGAGAGACTGATGAATTTCTACAGGGGTCAGACCGCCCGAAAGTTTGTCCGCACATGAGTGCCTAATATTTCTGATGAAACGAAAACAGTAAGTGTATACACGTGTCAGCCGGTGCAACGAGGAAAAGTCCAACGATAAGTCAACAGCCAGGGTAGACATTAGCGACCGGTTGTGTGCAGTTTTCTCTTCCGCGGTGACTTCCGAAGACGATGGAGTGGCCGGTACGAAGGATGGGACAGGATTAGACTCTGACGATTGACATACTAATAATATGTCATTTAACGAAAGACCATTAGTAGTCTTGGACGAACCATCAAAAACAACGCGCAGTTTTGTGGTCAAGCTAGAATGTTTAAACACTGCATGGTGAGGCAAGTAGTAAATATTTGACGCTCCTGAATTGATAGCGCCATGATCGATGAGTGTCATGTGCCCAAGATCCATATTTTCCCTGATAAAGTCCGCGTAGTCGCGAGCGAGCTTGGCATCGCGCCTGAATCGACGCTCCAAGCTTAAAAATCTTGATTCGGCACTTGTGTAAGATTCCCCCAAGTGGGGATTATCAGACTTGAATGGGAGCGACACTATAAATCTACCCTCGTGGTTGCGCTGAGTAGAGCGCACAAAATGCTCTTCGCAAGCCGACTCGCCGTCAGGGGTATCGCCAGGGATTGTTTCTGCCTCCCAAAATCTCTCGAGAGATTGCAGAATTTGACTGTCATTGTTCCTTGCCAGGAACGAAACCGCAGGACCCTGGGTGTGGCAGTGTATGGGCAGATTGCCGGCCAGAATGTAACCCAGTTTTGTTTCCTGAATGATAGGGAAGTTGGGTCCGCGTGTGTATTTATTGGCTAATATTAAATCCAGATAAAATTGTGCCCCTAATAGTATGTCGATCTGTGACGATATATTAAAATCTGGGTCGGCGAGAAAAATTTTGTTTGGAATGTGGAACCGGTTGATGTCAAACGAGATTGAAGGTAGATTATGAGTTAAGTTAGATAGGACGGCACATTTGGCCTCAAAACTATGTCTCTGATAGCGAGAAATAATACGCATAGAAGCAATGTCAGTAGCGCAACACGCTGTATTGTTTATTCCTGTAATTGGAATATTAGATCGGGTTAGCTTAAGGTGCAACCTTTTCGCAAATGATTTCGTACAAAAATTGATCTGGGAACCGGCGTCTAGGAGTGCCCGAGCTTCATGCCTGTTGCCAGCCTGATCAACGACATATACAACCGCTGTGGATAAAAGAACATTGTTTTTACACTGTAATTTAAATGAGCAATAATTGCTGCTGGCAGCTGGTGATTTCGGCACGTAATTAGCGTGCAGCAAGGTGTGGTGACCCTTTGAACAAATTTTACAGACCTGTTTACTTTTACAATTTGTTATCAAATGACCTGCTCTAAGGCAGTTAATACAGCATTTATGATTTGCAACCAATTGCCCCCGCTCAGCGGCACTTAATATACGAAAATTGTTACACATGTAAAGCGGGTGGTCAGATTTACAACACACGCATAAATAATGCCTTGCCCCTGCGTGATAACTCTTAAAGGTATTGCTGCCAGCAGTATTTCTTAAGCTATATTTCTCAAATTTATTGTTTGGTTTTACGCTAGGTTTGTTGAATTGCTGTCCGGATTCAATTGGCATTGTATTTTCTAAAAGCTGTCGGCGCAAGTTTAAAAAATGCGTAAAGTCTTGAAAACTGGGCAAGTTGTCAGGGTTTATTGACTCCTTCCAAAGTTTTAAAGTAATAGGGTCAAGTTTGGTGGAGAGCAACTGTATGGTAATAAACTCAAATGAATTTACGGACAGCTTCATTGCCGCCAGTGAATTAACGGAAGACGTTATTGTATTCGTAAACTCCGCCAAGCTTTGGACTGAGTCTTTTATTGTGGACTTAACCTGAAGTAGGTTTTGTACATAATATTTGGCTAATATAAATGGATTATTATACCTCTCGGACAGCAAGTTCAACGCTATTACATAATTTTCTTGACAAATGGGTAATGATTTAATTAAGTCTAATGGTTCACACTTCACCGAGGAATGCAAATAATGCAATTTCTGTACTGGTGTTAAGTCGTATCTTGAATGCACTAGATCATTGAAAATTGAATAGAAGTGTTGCCACTCAAGTATGTTGCCTGAGAAGCAGGGCAAACTTATCGGCTTTAAATGCATAGGCGTCGATAGTACAGGAGGCACAGTCTGAGTATTAAAAGTATCAAGAAGTTGTAAAATGTTTGCCTCAGTTGAGTATATCATTTCCTCAACCTCGACTCGGTCTGCCTGAGCAGCGCTCGTGTCTTTACTGATAAGCTCTATCTCAGACTGTACCTCGTCGTACTTCGAGGTTAAGCTCTTAAGACTTTCTAATCTTACAGTCAGAAAATGTTTTGTGCTTAAATTAATATCAAACGAATTTACCGCGGATTGTATCCGCACTATCGCGGACTTTAATCCGCCTCTCTTTCTGGTCAGCACCTTGAGGCCTTCTTCAGATATTTTTTACGCACCTTTTTACTGTTGCTGGTGGTACCTGGTTGGCGACGTCCCACAGCGTCGGCTCCTTGGTGACGATGGTGAACAGCTGGCAGAGATGACCACTTTGAAGCACTGCAGCCGGCAGAAACTTGCTATTACGTTGTCCGAAGATGACGAGCGAAATGGCGACGCAAATCACGCCACGGTCGCATTAGCTGACGCGCTAATCCGCCCGTGATGGCCAGAAACAGATATAAAGATATTAAATGGAAATCCAGGTCCGGAGTGACCAAAAAATGATTAGTCCCGGTCCAAGTGGACCGAAACTGTGGAATGAAATAATGTTCCACAAGCGTGGACAGGAAGTGTTAATTAATTGGGCCCAAGTGGGCTAAATGTATGCTTCTTGAATTAAATATTCTGTTGGCTGGTCTTCCATATTGATTGAGATGATGTGTAAAATGAATTAATTCTGCATTAAGAAATAACAAGAAGTGGACTGTATACGAATAATTTTAATATTTTGAATAATTACATTACAGCTGTAAATTTGAATGAGGCTGGCTAATACTGCATGTTGCGAATTAGTATGAATTTAGCTAATCATGAAGAGGGCCTAGTCGGCCATAATCGAGAATACAAAGGCCTAAAGCCTACATTTAATGTCGACACTAATTGACAGCAAAGGATTCGGCGAACCGAACGCCGAGATAGCTAGCTAAGCACTGTGCAAGGTACAACCACGCGAAAATTGATGCGCGATATAAATCAGATTAGCCAACCTAGAAAATAAAATCATTGCGCTACCGTCCACAATACAATGAACATTTTCTAACTTTTGAAGACCAGGCGGAAATAAACTACGTATAAAATAAATATAAATAAGATGAGAAAAAGGAGACTGTTATTTTTTTGGACATTTATATAGAATGGACGACAATAGGTTGACAAAGAAAATCTTCACATATCTGTGGGGGAAGAAGCCAACCTCAAGTTGGATTAAAGAAGTCCAAAAGGATTTAGAAAAAAATAATATACATGCAGAAGAAGCAATTGAAGGAGACGTTTTTGGCAAAAGTGTTTAAAATGGAGGTAGTCCAGGGTAGGAGAGAGAAGAACGCAGGTTCAAAGTGGACTGAAGACAGGAAGAAGAGACACAGTGAGAAGATGAAAGAATATTGGAAAAAAGGAAAGAACAAAGAGTACAGAATTGAAATTCGCATGTGGTCCTTAGATGGCCGATACGAAAGTAAAAAATATATAAATAAGAATTTTAAAAAGGAAGATTTTGTTTAAAGTCGTAATTACATCCTACTACTTAATTATAGGTGTTGGGTAAATAAAATAAAATTATATGTAGCTGGGGTCTAATTTGAAATCTTGTAATGAAAAGATATAGCGATATCATCTTTAGACTCTTCGATTAATTACTTCCGAATGTAGGATATCTAAATAAATAAGGTGACTGTTTGGATGTGCCTTTCTCAAGATGGTGCAGTGTGTTTCTTAGTAACTAATGGAACTCTGTGGTATGCTGATGCTCTACGCTTACATTATTCTATGTAAACTGAGGCTACCTAAGTTTATAGAAGACTATGTAAAATGTGTATATATTTTTGGGTATTTACTACATAACTATAATGGACATTATACTCGTTGATTCACATGCGTTGTATACAAAACGATAGTCTTTAGTGATATAGAACTTTGTTCAAAAGGAATATTTGACAGGTTCAAGAAGGACTAAAGAAATGTCTTACAAGTGAAGTGGGAACCGAGATAAAAACGTGAGGAAAATACTAAAGTCATGCGTTGTGTTGTAACCGGCGCGGTGGCCGCTGCGGCGCCCAACTCCGACTCCCTCTCACGGTCATAGTGTCAGCAACAGAGCGGTTGCTGCTGAGCCGAACGAAATGTATTAACTTTGCAGAATGTGAAAGTGACAACTACTTTATTAATGGTTTTCTCTGTTGTATTCATGCATCATTTGTTAGAAACTGACATTTCAAACGCCTGCGGTTTTGTGTAGGCTACGCGTGATACCATTTGTCGGTTTATATTTCGTGAGTGGGCACGTGCGACTGTGATATGTACATTTTGTAGTACACTAATTAAGAACATTCAGTCTGAGTGTCAAGAAGTTACTTTTCTCTACATCAAAATTACGTTTTACATATCATAAACATATTAGTTATATTATAATTATTTTAACATGGTAATGTTTTTAGGTTTGGGGGTCATTCCACAAAAATGTAATGTCGTCGAAAAATGTAACGCTTCCACACTATCGATTCCCCACAGTCTAGAAATCTTCGGTCTCTGTCGTTTTAACATGATAGTGTTTGTTATATAGTAAATATATTTGTTATATAGTAAATATTTATTATATGCACATTATACGTTTCAAAAACCTAAAAACATTATCATGCTTCGGTTTCGGTTTCGTCGAAATTTCTTTAAATGTTTCTTCTTTTTCTTCTTCTTCTTCTTCTTCTTCTTCACGTCATGTTTTAGGCATTCTGCCTGTTACGGTTCCCACCTTTTCCTTGGTCTACCTAAATTTCTGCTTCCTCTGGCTTTGTACTTTCTAGCTTTTACTGGAATCATTTAATGTTGCATTCTTTCTGAATGTTCTTGGCACTTGTTTCTATTAAATTTTATATTTTCATTTAAGTTGAATACCTGAAGTTCTTGTCTAATCGTTTCATTTCTTATTCTGCCTGTTCAACTACAGCCCTTAACTCGTCTTCAGAATCTCATTTCCTGTGCCTGAATTCGATTTTCTTGTGCCTTTGTCGTTACCATGTTTCGCTGCCATATATAAGTGCAGGGACAGCCATTGTTGTATAAAATTTCAACATTATCTCTTTCCTGGCTTTATTTTCAGGCATCGACTGATAGTTCGGCAAATACGGTTAAAAGTAGTAATTTTTTTGTCAATATCTTTACTGTAATCGAAGGAAATATCACAACCTAGGTATTTAAAATGCTTTATTTGATCCAGTGTTTTATCTTTTAAGATGATTTTGGTTTTTTTCCTGTGAATGCCATTATTTTTGTTTTAGAAATTTTAATTTTTAAATTGTATCCTTCGCTAATTTGCTGCAGTTTGTATAATCCCTTTTGCAATTTTTCCCCTTTTTTCCCAATTAGTGTGAGGTCGTCAGCATACAAAATTACATTTAACATTGTGTCTTTGTCTAAATATATTCCCTCTTTATGTAATTCTTTCCAGTTTCGAATTATATCATCTATATAAATATTAAATAACGTGGGTGATAAACTGCATACTTGCCTTACTCCTATATTAGTCATTACTGAATTACTTATCTTTCCGTATAGGCTTATAAAAATTTTTGTTTTGTGATATAGAGTTTGAATTGTTCTGATGAGATGTGGTGGATATCCTCTTAAGAACATGATCTCCCATAATTTTTCTCTGCTGACACGGTCAAAAGCTTTATCAAAATCAATGAAAGCTATGTACTTACTTAGGTTGTATTCTCGGCGTTTCTCGATTAGTTGTTGCAATGTAAACACACAATCTATTGTGCTTCTTTCCTTTCTAAATCCCGTCTGTTCTTCCCTATTATGTTTCCCATTATATTTTTTAAGCGGTCGTTTAAAATTTTGGCATAAATTTTGTATGCCGTGTCTAGTAAACTTATGCCGCGATAATTTTCGCAAACTTTCTTGTTACCTTTTCTAAACAAAGATATAACCTTGGCTGCTCTCCAATCATTGGGAATATAACTTTGTTTCCAGCACATGTTGAAAAGGTGTAATAAGCGTAAATGTAAAATTATTCCTCTGTAGTTCCACAGCTCTGTGTTAATGTTGTTCATCGCTGCCGCTTTCCGATTTTTTTATATAAGTAAAGCTTCATTTAATTCGTCTAATGTTAAATCATCTAAACCTCTTGTGTCAACTACTTCTTGTTGGTCTTCTTGTATTATTCCTTCGTCGTACCACAAATTTTATAGTAATCTATCCAGTCGTCGAGTTTTATAACATTTATTCTTAATTGTTCTTTCTTTTAATTATTTATTGTCTTCATGACTTTATAGGCTATTAGTTGTCGTCCATGTATGAAATTTTTAATGTTAGCGATAAAACGTTCCCATGAGTCATTATGTGCTTCTCTTACTAATTACTTTGCTATACTGTATTTCTTTTACGTTTGTATCTATGTTTGTTTTCTTCAGTGCGATCATTAATGTATTTTTTATATTTCTTCTGTTTGGACTTTATGGCGTCTTCTATTTCTTCAGACCACAATCTCAAACCTTTCCATTTTCTAAATTGTCTTTTTGCGCCAAGACATTCAGATGCTACCTGTTTAAATACTCGTTGTAAGTTTAACCATTCTTGTTCTATATTATTTATGCTTTCCAAACTTGTTAGTTTTTCAGTTAATCTTTTTTGATATAATAGTTTAATACTTCCCTCTTTTAATAGATATGTTCTGTATACTTGTTCATTTTGTAATTCTTTTGATGGTTTCTTTGTTTCCTTCCATTTAGTATACAAATCTATTTTTGAAACTAACAGGTAGTTGTCTGTGCCAACGTGGTGACCTCTATATACTCTACATACTCTATATATAATTAATGTAATAATTAAAAGAAATGGTGTACTTCTTTTCCGATGACGTTTCGCAAAAAAATGTTACCAAGGGCCTGTGCGGACACTGCGTAGAAACAAACGCTTCCAGTCCCTTGTTCAACTCCCTCTATCCAACCAAATTTGAAATTTGCCAAGGGCCTGTGCGGGCAACTGCGTAGAAACAAACGCTTCCAGTCCCTTGTTCAACTCCCGCTATCCAACCAATTTTGCCAAAGGCCTGTGCGGACACTGCGTAGAAACAAACGCTTCCAGTCCCTTGTTCAGCTCCCTCTATCCAACCAATTTTGCCAAGGGCCTGTGCGGGCACTGCGTAGAAACAAACGCTTCCATTCCCTTGTTCAACTCCCTCTATCCAACCAGTTTTTCTGGAATCGTCTCCGATGTGTGTCAGGACAGGACTGGTTGCTCTACACTGTCAGACTGGCGAAATAAAGATTCGTGTAGCTCAAGATCCGTGTAGCTCTTAGTGGCGTACTTGACAGGACCGCTTACAAATTTGCTCGGATTGAACTGGTTGACATTCAGAATCTATTTTCTTTTCACACAGCAAGAGGTTTTCATGGCTATCTGCCTGAACTGGCTGCCTCGCGATTGGAGTAATTGTTTGATTACTCCAATCAGAAAGCAGTTGCACAGGTTTTCCGATCCTCGCTGCCTAAACCATTGAGGCTGCTCAACCAAAATTCTTCCCGCTACAACCAACGCAAATTACAAAGTGTTGGGCATGGCGTGATTCAGTATATCTACTGTCCATCAGGTGTACTTTCGCTAATGGTACTGCCTTCTGACCACTTTCTTCTCTCTAGCCATGTACTTCTATTGAAATCTCTTTCTTTAATTAGTGATCCGCAGATTAGTGTGTAACAGTTCTCCACCAATCTTCTCTGTGTTTTCCGTTTCATCTCCTCATTGGAACTACAAGTTACGTGACCAGTAGTCGGTTTCATATATTGTAGTCTCTCCCTATTCCTCTTTTCCCTTCAATGGAACCTTCTATTATTGTTATTATCAAAATCTCGAGACGCTTTACATACCCAATAAGTTCAACACTTTGCTTCACAATAGTTTGCCAAAATCTTTTTGTTCGTCCAACTCTATTCAGAATCTTATCATTACTAACCACCATCTTATTTTCAGTAACTTTCTATAACACCAGATTTCCAGTTCTTCAGGTTTTCTCTTTTTCTCTGTTCCAACTGTGCATATATCACACCTATACAGATCTATGCTCTAATGAAAGTATTCAGGAATTTCTTTCTTGTTTTCAAAGCAATTTCTTTATAAGTCAGTAATTTTCATTTACCGTTAAATATAACTTTATCCTGTCCGATCCATTTCAACATTTCTCTTTTACTTTATCGATTTCTGTGGTTTTACTTCTTAAGTAGGTAAACTCTCTAACTTCCTCTATCTTTTATATTCCTCTTCGACAACAATATATTCATACTGAACTGGCCGTGTTTACTAAAGGCTATCATTTTAGTTTTATTAACATTTATTCCTAAATTGTACTCTTTGCTCCAAACCTTGTCCATTATATATAACTGTTTGTTTAATTCCTTTTCAGTTTCATCCATAATTGCAATGTCGTCTTGCTCATTCATCTTGAACTACTAATACTACGAATGCCTTTAAGTTCTTTAATGAAGTAGTTTTTGTTCGCCTTTTCCGTCCTCCATCCTATGCCGTTGGCAACCTTGTTGCTTGTCCCCCTTCTGAGGTGACTTCTTACTTCAAGGTCAAGAGAGTGTCTTAACCAACACCCTCTCTTCTGCCCTCCGAGGAGGCTGTCCATTGAAATATAGGACAATGATTTGTTTTCAATAAAGGTTGTGAGAAAACGGTCAATATCTCCGTAATTGAATCCTTGTTTCAGTGTATTTCAGAGTAGCAAACATCTTCTAAAATTAAACAAAACTCCTATACCTGTGGACTGCTTTATGCTTTCTAAATTAAATTCTTTTCTCTTTGTCACTATTACCATAGATATAAAGACTGCATCTATGCATGACTTACCTTCTCTAAATCTATTCTCGAAACAAACGGTTGTGACTTCATTAATTATCTGACGTAAGCTTGTATTTGTTATCTCACATTTTCAATTGAATTATATACTAAAGATATTTCTGTTGATAAGGCTTTCTTCATATTTGAGATAGAGTGTTTTATAGTTGCCACGGATTGTTTTATTTCAGCTACTTTATTTGAAAACTATTAGGCCTATTCGAAGTTAAATTTTCTTGTTCTCATTTTTTTTGCATCTCAGATATTTATAAACTTGTTTATTCAGCTCGGCTCGCAGTAGATAGAACTTTCTAATGGCATGCTCCTTCAAATCGAGAAAGAAATTATTTGTAGTATTGAGCTAGCCCATGCAAATTTTTAAAATTTCAGAACATTTCTACTGGAGTGATAAAACAATTTACAACTTTGCCAAAGAATTATTAGATCTGTCTATAGTTTGTGCTTTCCTGTGGTGTCGATACACAGACGAAGGGGCTGATTATCTTCGACAACTGTGCAAACCAATACGGCAGTCTTAAGTAGAGCGGTTGCAGTTCTGAAGGTACTGGAAAAGGTCATATGACGGAAATTAGCAAATTAGCATATCGTGGGCATATAATAATAGGGTATCAATGTAGTGAAGGGCACATCAGAAATACGAAGGACACGTGGCTTATTTTTAAAAACGTTTGCGACCGGACAGGACTACACAGCGCTGTATAAATATGCAAAATAGGTGAAAAACAGAGAACAACTCGCTAGTATAATTGCCATCGTTAAAGACACATGACGTGTTAGATAAAGAAGAAGCTCTTGCGTCTACTTTTGTCCCTGTATCAATGCTTTAAAGTCTTATGATTCTTGCTTTCATTTTTATTTTTATCAGTTTTCCGTATCTTCTGCTTGCCGCTGGCGTTCGTCTTTCTCCAAGCAGTAGCAAATTTTGCCTTCTTTTTGATATTTCTGTTTTACGTTGGCATTGTTCCATTGTAGCTTCTGCAGCTTTCATGGCTACAACTTAATTAGCCTTTCTCATACGCGTACAAATTGTATTATTTAGAGAAAATCTTAAATCAAAACATACGAATGTAAATGCACTATCATCATATGGTTTTAGGGGCTTTGCCTTTTTGATCTTTTTAACTCCTTTTTAATTTAGGCGGAAGCCTGTTGTTTTGAAGTCATACTTGTTTGAATGTAAATTTGAACAGAAGAGATGTATGTAAAGATTTAAGCATTTTGCGCCCAATAAATCAGTGTTTTTTTGATTCGTCAACTATTTTGGCAACTAAAACTGTCCCAGAGAATAGTAAGTATACATTGTTGTTTATTCATAAAGAACATTAAAATAAACATAAGACTTCCTTGAATTTTAACCAGTGTCGCCTTGTGTGCCAAAGTGGCGCTAAACATGTAAGAAATGACTCGCACAGTCCAAATCACAGACGACACTATACCTTAAAATTATGTGTAAACGTAAAATGATCACCCTTTTTACTCCATTTACTTCATAACACAGCTTAATAAGAATTATTTGTAGACTATAAAAATATTTGTGATAATTAAAAAATTAAAATTTGAAAATTAAAATATATACATTTTACTTCCATATTCCTTAAGGAATGGAAGTATGGTGATGGCAAAAAAAATCGTGTTCGAGATTATTGCAGATTCTGATTCTACTACGCTCAAAACATGAAAAAAAGTCGTTTTCCGAAAAGTGTCTGTGTGTGTGTCTGTCTGTGTGTCTGTGTGTGTGTGTCTATGTCTGTAGATTTTTTTTTATGGCAAACGATAACTGCCGCAAATTCAAACAGAATCAAATAATATTTTGCATACAGCCCTGATTTGTAGAGTACTCGCGACCTATTGTTTTTGGTGAAGATCGGTTGAGGGAAAGGGGTAGTTTACCTTCAACGGTTTTTTTTTATCAAGTGAAATTTTTTTTTGTTGGCAAACGATAACAGCCGCAAATTCAAACAGAATTAAATACTGTTTCGTATACAGCCCTGAATTGTAGAGTTCTCAAGACCTATTGTTTTTGGTGAAGATCGGTTAAGGGAAAGGGGTAGTTTACCTGTAACGTTTTATGTCTTAACAAGGGTATTTCCTATGGCAAACGATAACAGCCGCAAATTCAAACAGAATCAAACGATTATTTGCATACAGCCCTAAATTCTAGAGTTCTCAAGACCTATTGTTTTTGGTGAAGATCGGTTGAGGGAAAGGGGTAGTTTACTTGCAACATTTTTTTAACAAGGGTATTTTCTATGGCAAACGATAACAGCCGCAAATTCAAACAGAATCAAATAATTTTTTGCATACAGCCCTCATTTGTAGTGTGCTCAAGACCTGTTATTTTTGGTGAAGATCGGTTAAGGGGAAGGGGTAGTTTACCTGCAACGTTTTTTTATCAAGCGTATTTTCTATGGCAAACGATAACTGCCGCAAATTCAAACAGAATCAAACAATTTTTTGCACACTTCCCTGAATTGTAGAGGTCTCAAGGACTTTCGATTTTGGTGAAGATCGGATAAGGGGAAGGGGTAGTTTACCTGCAACCTTTTACGTTTTAACAAGAGTAAAGTACTTGAAAATTTATTTAAACTTTTTCAAACAATGGTAATTGTTAAAAATAAAATAATTTTGTTGCCAGGCAATAAAATTAAAATTTTTTCATTTTAATGTAAATCATGTATAAGAGAAAATATATCGCGCTTGGCAGGCGATATTAAGATTTAAATATAAATCTTAGAATATGGAAGTCATGTATGGTTCTCCATACCGATATTTTAAATTTATTGCAGATTTGTAATTTGTTCGACTAAGCGAGCATTGAACAAATGACTGACAAAACACATACATGATTATGAAGAGCTGACCATTGACAGCTCTTCTTGTTCTTGTTAACGGACACACAAATTACAAAACTAAATGGCAAAACATGTAAACACATGAACAAAAGTCACTTCCACTTGCTGCTGGCATGATACAATCAATTGAAAATGTTAAACACTGGGCCTATAAGGCATATAAACTGGTTGACATTAAGACTTAATGTTGACATGAATACAAAAGATACACACATTACAATAGAGATATTACAGAGTACACATTAATCGTTGAACCTGAAGGGTAAGTCTAACAATTTATACTTTTTTAGTCTGTAAATGTCTTCACTATTATCTAACAAATTAATTGCTAGGGGGTTAGGATGCGATTCTAATTTAGAGGTGTGTTTCCTGCAGAGACGCACGATTTCTTCTCTCACAGTTGGAACTTTGAGGTCTCGTTGTATAGAATATTGTTGGAGTCGAACCGTATAGCGTCGACTATTGATCTTAAAGTTTTGGACTAAGAGCACTGTATAATCTCAATGTTACTCGTACTAGCAGTACCCCAGAGTTGAATACCGGTTTAAGAACTGCTGAAATATATGAATATTGAAATTTTAAAACTGGCAATATTGAGCGTGCCTGCTTTTTTCTGACGTTATGCTGGTAGTATCCAATCTATTGCCATGGTTTCCTCAGTGTGAGCTATTACACTACATTCAGCGTTGTGTACGGGTTGTACTTAAGCAGTAGTGTAGGTTACACGCATGTCGTATGCACACAAAACATGATTTAGACATTTTTTCAACTCATGTGATTACCTGTTATGAAAAGTTATAAGAATGATTACAGTGTATATATGTAGCTATTTGAAAAAAGTTTTTCAGCGGGGATGTAAAGACTTTCAGTTTGTTTGCTCGGATGTAAGACAGTCCTACTCAGTCCTCTCTATCCTTGAATATTAACGAAGCCTGCCTTATTCAATTGAATTTCAAATCAGATGTTATACTCTACCTGCTTCATTATGGAAGACTGACAATTTACCTTAAATTTTCAACACAAAAAGAGAATTTTAAGAGTTACAGCGTTACCCCAAGCATACTAATATTATTACATTAGTTTACCATCATGTCTTAAAACTATGTTTTTATTTTCATAACTGATAGTTTAGGTAAATTAAAATAAGTATAGTTAAAATGTAGTAGAGTAATAATGTAAAGAAGTAATGACAAGCGTAGTCTGTATATTTTAAAATTAGGTTGATTTGCGTTGTTGTTAAAATTTGTTAAAAGATGAAATTGAATTTGCTCTTGAACAACTTACAATCGCCGTTTATTCTAACATTCTTGTGTTGATGTAGGGAAGATAGATTTGATCACTAAACGGTAGTCAATTATAGTCTACGCTGTACTTGTCTATAGAAACACCCTCCTACCATTGAAAAAGTTATAGAGTTGTAGATTATGTGTAAATGAATATTTCCGCATTATTGAATGACTTGTACCATGTGTGTAATTTTTTGAACAAAAAAAAATTATTTTCCCATTTTGATAGATTTTTTTATTTCTAATATCTGACTTTTATAAAATATAGAACTTAAAAAATAATGAAATTTTAAATTAAATTAAATTTTGTTAGTGCGTTTAAAGTGTTTACTTTTTGAACACATAATAGCGGGGTCTACAGCTAATGGATACGGGCTTAGCACCACCCTTGCTATGGGCTTAGGAGGCTCACCTTGCTTCTACCTTTCCTGCCTGGTCTCACTTGACCAACTCTTGGTTTTTTCGACGCTGGCGCTATTAGGTTTCCGAGGGTTAGGAAATCTTTCATTGTTTGCATACTTCGGCTGTACTATGTAATTCATGTCTTCTGGTTTTCCTTTCGTACTGTCAGCCAGAGTACCGGCTGGCACTACCCAGGGACCAGCCAGGGTTAAATGTGTCAATAGATAGGGGCGCGAGTGGAAGGTTTCCAACGGCACTAGAAGGAAAAGAAGCTAGGACGAGGGTCTCCGAACGAAACCCAAAGCAAGACCGAAGCTCAAAGGTAGCACTCCTACCACTGGTCTTACTCTACAGGACCTTAAAGGACACGTATACCATTCTAAAGTCATAAAGTGTATACAGTCGTCTGAGACCGGAACAGGTGATTCACTTAGTACCTGATTGAAGAAGAAGAAGAAGAAGAAGAAGAAGAAGAAGAAGAAGAAGAAGAAGAAGAAGAAGAAGGAGGAGGAGGAGGAGGAGGAGGAGGACCAGCAGCAGCAGGAGAAGAAGAAGAAGAAGAAGAAGAAGAAGAAGAAGAAGAAGAAGGAGAAGAGAGTTCATTAAAAATTTCGCGCGCGCGCACACATATACAGACACCACAGACACCTATACACTCATACATATTTATAAATACGTGGAGAGCGAAAAGAGACAAATGTTAAAAATAATAAAAATGAGCATGAAATTATGACCGGGAGAGTAGGTCTACTTATGTAATTGGTAGTCACATGGTGTATTGAATCTAAGCCACGTTGAACATACTAAAATAGATGACATGTGAACATCATTTTAGATGATACTTCAGTTGTTTTTGGAGCTAAACAGTAATAGGATAAAACAAAATGAACGTATTTTATCGTAATTTTGGTTCATGATATTGCAGTGCGTACGTGGTATCTTATGTGGAAAAATATGATAGTGCCCTTATTTGTAGAGATCTTGAGGTTGGGCTTGCACTAGAAAGTAGCTGATGTTCCTATAAACAGTTTTCCGTAATTGTGTGTAATATTGACACCGTGGTTCCTTTTTTATGAATTTAAGTATCATTTACTGATATAAAAGTATTAAAATTTAGTACTTTCATTTGTTTTTTAAAGACAGTTATGGGTGGGTTGTATCAAAGTTGTACATTTTAAAACAAGTTTCTTACAAAATATGTAATTTTATTAGAGTAAAGAAATGGTTCGAATCAATCATAATACGCTAATTGTCAAATGTGAGATATATGCGCTGAGTAAAGGTTGTCTAACAGTTTCTTCAGAGTACCAATGGTTTAAACATATAAAATGTTATGAATAGATTTAATTCGCTGTATATAAACGATTTTCAGAAACTTAAAGTTTAAACAATTCTGACACATGTGACATTTTGTAACAATATCGACGTAAATTTATAACAAATAAAATAGAATAAACCTCCACACTATGAAGTTTTTTCTTGTATTGTGATTGTTGAGTATCTTGTAGTTACACTAAAATAAATGTAACGCACAATCGTATTATAATATTTTTCTTTATCAAAGGATAAAATAAATTTCAAGTACAATCGAGCAGCACAAAGCGAGTAAGGGAGAGATACAACAAATAGCACGGAAACTTATTTTGCCTACTGTACTGTATTACGTAGAGGTCGTCTGATCCTCTATATCAAGTTGAAAGTTCTTCTTGATTTTAACATAACTTACGACTGGATAAACTTTATGTATTCCTGCACTTTGTTGGACTTTGATGCTCTAATGCGAAAAGAGAATATGTTTGCAGTAACGAATAATTAAACTTAGTTAAAACTAAATACATTGCATCACTGGACTACTATTTACATTGTTTTACTTAATATTAATGTACCGAACGTGAGACTATTGATGTTATATAATTTATTTATTTATTGCGCTAAGCTAAATTACTTACGTGATTACTATAGGAACATAATGTAACACTTATTAAATTTGTATTGAATTTGCAAACAATAAATGAAATATAATATAATATATATATATATATATTATAAAATATAAAACCAAACAAACGTAAACGATGAAACTTTAATCTTCATATATTTCTTTTACTTTTTATAAAATTAATAAGGTTTTAATTTGATAAGAACTTTATATTGTGGGAAATATTTTTATACTTTCGTTTACCTTCACGTTTTACTGATACTATTCAAAAATAGTAAGAAAAGCGTCTTGCTTAAATAAGTATTATGTGACATTCATAATTTAGTACACAAAATTAAAAAATTTAGAGCCGGAAGCATTTCTCGATTAAATAATTAAATGTCAAGTTATTAAGTAAAAAACTCAATTTAGAATTTTCTAGTATCTGCACGACAACTAATAGTATAATTTTGTTTTAAACAATGAACATACAAGTACAGGCATCAAATATGAATGTACTTGCAATTCTAAAACATTATAAGTGTCAATTAAGCGCGTATACTCTGAGAGATTACAGGCTATTAGTAGGTATTTTCATTTATGTGAAAGTGTCTATGGGCCTCTATGCTTTCCTACACAATATCTTGAGCATCACGTTGAGCAAACATTTCGTGGGGACACATATACGTTTTGTTATAGTAAAATTATCTGGACATTATTGGGTGCAGATAATCAATTTTTGCATTATTGTGTGCAGGACATGTTGTATCCAAGCTGGACTAGTTGTAGAACTATCCAAATTTGGATAGTTGTAGAATTTCAAATAGTTTGTTATTAATTAAATTATTTTGTTCCAATAGGAGACTGTATTTATGACATTAATGTTAACAATTAAATATTCCTGGAAGTTTATTTGTACTGACTTTTAGAAACAAGCAAAACATAAAATTCCTTCCTATTTATTGTTATTTAATTAGTTTTGTGGAATACATAAATAAAGGAATTGCACTTCTAATAATGAGCTTGTTTCAAGGTCAACAAAACGAGATCGGTTTAATATTTGGATACAAGAATTATTATAAAGATATGAGTAAATATTGTTAAAATATTATGAAGAAACGTTACTAGTTTATTCTGGAAATGGAATCCATTATGGAAATATTGGAAATTGTTGAAATATTATATACAGTATTCATTTAAACGTCATATTCAAAATTTATTTCCATTTTTTTTTAAACAACATATATTAAGAAAACGTCTACCGGAGAAGTGTGTTAAATTAAACGTTTTTGTCAAGAGAGATTAAATAAAATTTTTAACAGCAATATTACATTATCACAACTTCTATTGACAGTTGTCTTAAAAGCTTCATCAATTAAGCCGACGCACGTGCCTTTGAAAAAAAATATTCTACAGGCTTTATTATAGATTCCACTCGAAGACATCATGTTTAGAAAAAATGATGCACAACTTATGATGAAACATGTTTTTTTTAATTGCAAAATAGCAACCTAATGCACGTCTGAAAAATCAATACTAGTTCAAAAATATTTTAAAATATAAAATTTTAATTTCATTTGAAACTTTATGCTTTCAACATAATTTAAATACAGTTTCGTCTAACATCTTACATTTAGGCTGATAATTTGTGAGAAAACATAGGCAAATGTTTCAAATGCCATCATTTTTCAAACCTGAATATAAATAATATTTTATTCACTATCAGTGCGTGGCAAAATCTCTGTGCTTGACAGAAAAATGGTTCTCTGCAAAAAATAAAAATTAAGTTCTTTAGAAATTTGGTTATAGGAATATAATAATTTACTTCAACAACGATGGAAGAAAGTCTAATAGAAATGTCTTCATTATCATCATCATCATCATCTTCTTCTTCTTCTTCTTCATCTTCCTAGGCCGACCAATCCTCCTCTTGGTGTTTGGTTGGCTATCTCTTGCCTTTTTCACAAGCCATGTGTCATTCAAGGTTAGAAACGTGTGAAACAATTTATCAGGCTATTTTCTGTTTCAAAGTAGGTTTATGTATAGCAAACCTGACGATATAAAAGTCGTATGCTTCTTCTCATTAAGATGTTAACATTTGATCTAATTTAAAATAAATTCCCATTGATCACAGCATAAAGAAAGTTACGCAGCAGCAGGAGAAGAAGAAGAAGAAGAAGAAGAAGAAGAAGAAGAAGAAGAAGAAGAAGGAGAAGAGAGTTCATTAAAAATTTCGCGCGCGCGCACACATATACAGACACCACAGACACCTATACACTCATACATATTTATAAATACGTGGAGAGCGAAAAGAGACAAATGTTAAAAATAATAAAAATGAGCATGAAATTATGACCGGGAGAGTAGGTCTACTTATGTAATTGGTAGTCACATGGTGTATTGAATCTAAGCCACGTTGAACATACTAAAATAGATGACATGTGAACATCATTTTAGATGATACTTCAGTTGTTTTTGGAGCTAAACAGTAATAGGATAAAACAAAATGAACGTATTTTATCGTAATTTTGGTTCATGATATTGCAGTGCGTACGTGGTATCTTATGTGGAAAAATATGATAGTGCCCTTATTTGTAGAGATCTTGAGGTTGGGCTTGCACTAGAAAGTAGCTGATGTTCCTATAAACAGTTTTCCGTAATTGTGTGTAATATTGACACCGTGGTTCCTTTTTTATGAATTTAAGTATCATTTACTGATATAAAAGTATTAAAATTTAGTACTTTCATTTGTTTTTTAAAGACAGTTATGGGTGGGTTGTATCAAAGTTGTACATTTTAAAACAAGTTTCTTACAAAATATGTAATTTTATTAGAGTAAAGAAATGGTTCGAATCAATCATAATACGCTAATTGTCAAATGTGAGATATATGCGCTGAGTAAAGGTTGTCTAACAGTTTCTTCAGAGTACCAATGGTTTAAACATATAAAATGTTATGAATAGATTTAATTCGCTGTATATAAACGATTTTCAGAAACTTAAAGTTTAAACAATTCTGACACATGTGACATTTTGTAACAATATCGACGTAAATTTATAACAAATAAAATAGAATAAACCTCCACACTATGAAGTTTTTTCTTGTATTGTGATTGTTGAGTATCTTGTAGTTACACTAAAATAAATGTAACGCACAATCGTATTATAATATTTTTCTTTATCAAAGGATAAAATAAATTTCAAGTACAATCGAGCAGCACAAAGCGAGTAAGGGAGAGATACAACAAATAGCACGGAAACTTATTTTGCCTACTGTACTGTATTACGTAGAGGTCGTCTGATCCTCTATATCAAGTTGAAAGTTCTTCTTGATTTTAACATAACTTACGACTGGATAAACTTTATGTATTCCTGCACTTTGTTGGACTTTGATGCTCTAATGCGAAAAGAGAATATGTTTGCAGTAACGAATAATTAAACTTAGTTAAAACTAAATACATTGCATCACTGGACTACTATTTACATTGTTTTACTTAATATTAATGTACCGAACGTGAGACTATTGATGTTATATAATTTATTTATTTATTGCGCTAAGCTAAATTACTTACGTGATTACTATAGGAACATAATGTAACACTTATTAAATTTGTATTGAATTTGCAAACAATAAATGAAATATAATATAATATATATATATATTATAAAATATAAAACCAAACAAACGTAAACGATGAAACTTTAATCTTCATATATTTCTTTTACTTTTTATAAAATTAATAAGGTTTTAATTTGATAAGAACTTTATATTGTGGGAAATATTTTTATACTTTCGTTTACCTTCACGTTTTACTGATACTATTCAAAAATAGTAAGAAAAGCGTCTTGCTTAAATAAGTATTATGTGACATTCATAATTTAGTACACAAAATTAAAAAATTTAGAGCCGGAAGCATTTCTCGATTAAATAATTAAATGTCAAGTTATTAAGTAAAAAACTCAATTTAGAATTTTCTAGTATCTGCACGACAACTAATAGTATAATTTTGTTTTAAACAATGAACATACAAGTACAGGCATCAAATATGAATGTACTTGCAATTCTAAAACATTATAAGTGTCAATTAAGCGCGTATACTCTGAGAGATTACAGGCTATTAGTAGGTATTTTCATTTATGTGAAAGTGTCTATGGGCCTCTATGCTTTCCTACACAATATCTTGAGCATCACGTTGAGCAAACATTTCGTGGGGACACATATACGTTTTGTTATAGTAAAATTATCTGGACATTATTGGGTGCAGATAATCAATTTTTGCATTATTGTGTGCAGGACATGTTGTATCCAAGCTGGACTAGTTGTAGAACTATCCAAATTTGGATAGTTGTAGAATTTCAAATAGTTTGTTATTAATTAAATTATTTTGTTCCAATAGGAGACTGTATTTATGACATTAATGTTAACAATTAAATATTCCTGGAAGTTTATTTGTACTGACTTTTAGAAACAAGCAAAACATAAAATTCCTTCCTATTTATTGTTATTTAATTAGTTTTGTGGAATACATAAATAAAGGAATTGCACTTCTAATAATGAGCTTGTTTCAAGGTCAACAAAACGAGATCGGTTTAATATTTGGATACAAGAATTATTATAAAGATATGAGTAAATATTGTTAAAATATTATGAAGAAACGTTACTAGTTTATTCTGGAAATGGAATCCATTATGGAAATATTGGAAATTGTTGAAATATTATATACAGTATTCATTTAAACGTCATATTCAAAATTTATTTCCATTTTTTTTTTAAACAACATATATTAAGAAAACGTCTACCGGAGAAGTGTGTTAAATTAAACGTTTTTGTCAAGAGAGATTAAATAAAATTTTTAACAGCAATATTACATTATCACAACTTCTATTGACAGTTGTCTTAAAAGCTTCATCAATTAAGCCGACGCACGTGCCTTTGAAAAAAAATATTCTACAGGCTTTATTATAGATTCCACTCGAAGACATCATGTTTAGAAAAAATGATGCACAACTTATGATGAAACATGTTTTTTTAAATTGCAAAATAGCAACCTAATGCACGTCTGAAAAATCAATACTAGTTCAAAAATATGTTTAAAATATAAAATTTTAATTTCATTTGAAACTTTATGCTTTCAACATAATTTAAATACAGTTTCGTCTAACATCTTACATTTAGGCTGATAATTTGTGAGAAAACATAGGCAAATGTTTCAAATGCCATCATTTTTCAAACCTGAATATAAATAATATTTTATTCACTATCAGTGCGTGGCAAAATCTCTGTGCTTGACAGAAAAATGGTTCTCTGCAAAAAATAAAAATTAAGTTCTTTAGAAATTTGGTTATAGGAATATAATAATTTACTTCAACAACGATGGAAGAAAGTCTAATAGAAATGTCTTCATTATCATCATCATCATCTTCTTCTTCTTCTTCTTCATCTTCCTAGGCCGACCAATCCTCCTCTTGGTGTTTGGTTGGCTATCTCTTGCCTTTTTCACAAGCCATGTGTCATTCAAGGTTAGAAACGTGTGAAACAATTTATCAGGCTATTTTCTGTTTCAAAGTAGGTTTATGTATAGCAAACCTGACGATATAAAAGTCGTATGCTTCTTCTCATTAAGATGTTAACATTTGATCTAATTTAAAATAAATTCCCATTGATCACAGCATAAAGAAAGTTACGCAGCAGCAGGAGAAGAAGAAGAAGAAGAAGAAGAAGAAGAAGAAGAAGAAGAAGAAGAAGAAGAAGGAGAAGAGAGTTCATTAAAAATTTCGCGCGCGCGCACACATATACAGACACCACAGACACCTATACACTCATACATATTTATAAATACGTGGAGAGCGAAAAGAGACAAATGTTAAAAATAATAAAAATGAGCATGAAATTATGACCGGGAGAGTAGGTCTACTTATGTAATTGGTAGTCACATGGTGTATTGAATCTAAGCCACGTTGAACATACTAAAATAGATGACATGTGAACATCATTTTAGATGATACTTCAGTTGTTTTTGGAGCTAAACAGTAATAGGATAAAACAAAATGAACGTATTTTATCGTAATTTTGGTTCATGATATTGCAGTGCGTACGTGGTATCTTATGTGGAAAAATATGATAGTGCCCTTATTTGTAGAGATCTTGAGGTTGGGCTTGCACTAGAAAGTAGCTGATGTTCCTATAAACAGTTTTCCGTAATTGTGTGTAATATTGACACCGTGGTTCCTTTTTTATGAATTTAAGTATCATTTACTGATATAAAAGTATTAAAATTTAGTACTTTCATTTGTTTTTTAAAGACAGTTATGGGTGGGTTGTATCAAAGTTGTACATTTTAAAACAAGTTTCTTACAAAATATGTAATTTTATTAGAGTAAAGAAATGGTTCGAATCAATCATAATACGCTAATTGTCAAATGTGAGATATATGCGCTGAGTAAAGGTTGTCTAACAGTTTCTTCAGAGTACCAATGGTTTAAACATATAAAATGTTATGAATAGATTTAATTCGCTGTATATAAACGATTTTCAGAAACTTAAAGTTTAAACAATTCTGACACATGTGACATTTTGTAACAATATCGACGTAAATTTATAACAAATAAAATAGAATAAACCTCCACACTATGAAGTTTTTTCTTGTATTGTGATTGTTGAGTATCTTGTAGTTACACTAAAATAAATGTAACGCACAATCGTATTATAATATTTTTCTTTATCAAAGGATAAAATAAATTTCAAGTACAATCGAGCAGCACAAAGCGAGTAAGGGAGAGATACAACAAATAGCACGGAAACTTATTTTGCCTACTGTACTGTATTACGTAGAGGTCGTCTGATCCTCTATATCAAGTTGAAAGTTCTTCTTGATTTTAACATAACTTACGACTGGATAAACTTTATGTATTCCTGCACTTTGTTGGACTTTGATGCTCTAATGCGAAAAGAGAATATGTTTGCAGTAACGAATAATTAAACTTAGTTAAAACTAAATACATTGCATCACTGGACTACTATTTACATTGTTTTACTTAATATTAATGTACCGAACGTGAGACTATTGATGTTATATAATTTATTTATTTATTGCGCTAAGCTAAATTACTTACGTGATTACTATAGGAACATAATGTAACACTTATTAAATTTGTATTGAATTTGCAAACAATAAATGAAATATAATATAATATATATATATATTATAAAATATAAAACCAAACAAACGTAAACGATGAAACTTTAATCTTCATATATTTCTTTTACTTTTTATAAAATTAATAAGGTTTTAATTTGATAAGAACTTTATATTGTGGGAAATATTTTTATACTTTCGTTTACCTTCACGTTTTACTGATACTATTCAAAAATAGTAAGAAAAGCGTCTTGCTTAAATAAGTATTATGTGACATTCATAATTTAGTACACAAAATTAAAAAATTTAGAGCCGGAAGCATTTCTCGATTAAATAATTAAATGTCAAGTTATTAAGTAAAAAACTCAATTTAGAATTTTCTAGTATCTGCACGACAACTAATAGTATAATTTTGTTTTAAACAATGAACATACAAGTACAGGCATCAAATATGAATGTACTTGCAATTCTAAAACATTATAAGTGTCAATTAAGCGCGTATACTCTGAGAGATTACAGGCTATTAGTAGGTATTTTCATTTATGTGAAAGTGTCTATGGGCCTCTATGCTTTCCTACACAATATCTTGAGCATCACGTTGAGCAAACATTTCGTGGGGACACATATACGTTTTGTTATAGTAAAATTATCTGGACATTATTGGGTGCAGATAATCAATTTTTGCATTATTGTGTGCAGGACATGTTGTATCCAAGCTGGACTAGTTGTAGAACTATCCAAATTTGGATAGTTGTAGAATTTCAAATAGTTTGTTATTAATTAAATTATTTTGTTCCAATAGGAGACTGTATTTATGACATTAATGTTAACAATTAAATATTCCTGGAAGTTTATTTGTACTGACTTTTAGAAACAAGCAAAACATAAAATTCCTTCCTATTTATTGTTATTTAATTAGTTTTGTGGAATACATAAATAAAGGAATTGCACTTCTAATAATGAGCTTGTTTCAAGGTCAACAAAACGAGATCGGTTTAATATTTGGATACAAGAATTATTATAAAGATATGAGTAAATATTGTTAAAATATTATGAAGAAACGTTACTAGTTTATTCTGGAAATGGAATCCATTATGGAAATATTGGAAATTGTTGAAATATTATATACAGTATTCATTTAAACGTCATATTCAAAATTTATTTCCATTTTTTTTTAAACAACATATATTAAGAAAACGTCTACCGGAGAAGTGTGTTAAATTAAACGTTTTTGTCAAGAGAGATTAAATAAAATTTTTAACAGCAATATTACATTATCACAACTTCTATTGACAGTTGTCTTAAAAGCTTCATCAATTAAGCCGACGCACGTGCCTTTGAAAAAAAATATTCTACAGGCTTTATTATAGATTCCACTCGAAGACATCATGTTTAGAAAAAATGATGCACAACTTATGATGAAACATGTTTTTTTAAATTGCAAAATAGCAACCTAATGCACGTCTGAAAAATCAATACTAGTTCAAAAATATTTTAAAATATAAAATTTTAATTTCATTTGAAACTTTATGCTTTCAACATAATTTAAATACAGTTTCGTCTAACATCTTACATTTAGGCTGATAATTTGTGAGAAAACATAGGCAAATGTTTCAAATGCCATCATTTTTCAAACCTGAATATAAATAATATTTTATTCACTATCAGTGCGTGGCAAAATCTCTGTGCTTGACAGAAAAATGGTTCTCTGCAAAAAATAAAAATTAAGTTCTTTAGAAATTTGGTTATAGGAATATAATAATTTACTTCAACAACGATGGAAGAAAGTCTAATAGAAATGTCTTCATTATCATCATCATCATCATCTTCTTCTTCTTCTTCTTCATCTTCCTAGGCCGACCAATCCTCCTCTTGGTGTTTGGTTGGCTATCTCTTGCCTTTTTCACAAGCCATGTGTCATTCAAGGTTAGAAACGTGTGAAACAATTTATCAGGCTATTTTCTGTTTCAAAGTAGGTTTATGTATAGCAAACCTGACGATATAAAAGTCGTATGCTTCTTCTCATTAAGATGTTAACATTTGATCTAATTTAAAATAAATTCCCATTGATCACAGCATAAAGAAAGTTACGCAGCAGCAGGAGAAGAAGAAGAAGAAGAAGAAGAAGAAGAAGAAGAAGAAGAAGAAGAAGAAGAAGAAGAAGAAGAAGGAGAAGAGAGTTCATTAAAAATTTCGCGCGCGCGCACACATATACAGACACCACAGACACCTATACACTCATACATATTTATAAATACGTGGAGAGCGAAAAGAGACAAATGTTAAAAATAATAAAAATGAGCATGAAATTATGACCGGGAGAGTAGGTCTACTTATGTAATTGGTAGTCACATGGTGTATTGAATCTAAGCCACGTTGAACATACTAAAATAGATGACATGTGAACATCATTTTAGATGATACTTCAGTTGTTTTTGGAGCTAAACAGTAATAGGATAAAACAAAATGAACGTATTTTATCGTAATTTTGGTTCATGATATTGCAGTGCGTACGTGGTATCTTATGTGGAAAAATATGATAGTGCCCTTATTTGTAGAGATCTTGAGGTTGGGCTTGCACTAGAAAGTAGCTGATGTTCCTATAAACAGTTTTCCGTAATTGTGTGTAATATTGACACCGTGGTTCCTTTTTTATGAATTTAAGTATCATTTACTGATATAAAAGTATTAAAATTTAGTACTTTCATTTGTTTTTTAAAGACAGTTATGGGTGGGTTGTATCAAAGTTGTACATTTTAAAACAAGTTTCTTACAAAATATGTAATTTTATTAGAGTAAAGAAATGGTTCGAATCAATCATAATACGCTAATTGTCAAATGTGAGATATATGCGCTGAGTAAAGGTTGTCTAACAGTTTCTTCAGAGTACCAATGGTTTAAACATATAAAATGTTATGAATAGATTTAATTCGCTGTATATAAACGATTTTCAGAAACTTAAAGTTTAAACAATTCTGACACATGTGACATTTTGTAACAATATCGACGTAAATTTATAACAAATAAAATAGAATAAACCTCCACACTATGAAGTTTTTTCTTGTATTGTGATTGTTGAGTATCTTGTAGTTACACTAAAATAAATGTAACGCACAATCGTATTATAATATTTTTCTTTATCAAAGGATAAAATAAATTTCAAGTACAATCGAGCAGCACAAAGCGAGTAAGGGAGAGATACAACAAATAGCACGGAAACTTATTTTGCCTACTGTACTGTATTACGTAGAGGTCGTCTGATCCTCTATATCAAGTTGAAAGTTCTTCTTGATTTTAACATAACTTACGACTGGATAAACTTTATGTATTCCTGCACTTTGTTGGACTTTGATGCTCTAATGCGAAAAGAGAATATGTTTGCAGTAACGAATAATTAAACTTAGTTAAAACTAAATACATTGCATCACTGGACTACTATTTACATTGTTTTACTTAATATTAATGTACCGAACGTGAGACTATTGATGTTATATAATTTATTTATTTATTGCGCTAAGCTAAATTACTTACGTGATTACTATAGGAACATAATGTAACACTTATTAAATTTGTATTGAATTTGCAAACAATAAATGAAATATAATATAATATATATATATATTATAAAATATAAAACCAAACAAACGTAAACGATGAAACTTTAATCTTCATATATTTCTTTTACTTTTTATAAAATTAATAAGGTTTTAATTTGATAAGAACTTTATATTGTGGGAAATATTTTTATACTTTCGTTTACCTTCACGTTTTACTGATACTATTCAAAAATAGTAAGAAAAGCGTCTTGCTTAAATAAGTATTATGTGACATTCATAATTTAGTACACAAAATTAAAAAATTTAGAGCCGGAAGCATTTCTCGATTAAATAATTAAATGTCAAGTTATTAAGTAAAAAACTCAATTTAGAATTTTCTAGTATCTGCACGACAACTAATAGTATAATTTTGTTTTAAACAATGAACATACAAGTACAGGCATCAAATATGAATGTACTTGCAATTCTAAAACATTATAAGTGTCAATTAAGCGCGTATACTCTGAGAGATTACAGGCTATTAGTAGGTATTTTCATTTATGTGAAAGTGTCTATGGGCCTCTATGCTTTCCTACACAATATCTTGAGCATCACGTTGAGCAAACATTTCGTGGGGACACATATACGTTTTGTTATAGTAAAATTATCTGGACATTATTGGGTGCAGATAATCAATTTTTGCATTATTGTGTGCAGGACATGTTGTATCCAAGCTGGACTAGTTGTAGAACTATCCAAATTTGGATAGTTGTAGAATTTCAAATAGTTTGTTATTAATTAAATTATTTTGTTCCAATAGGAGACTGTATTTATGACATTAATGTTAACAATTAAATATTCCTGGAAGTTTATTTGTACTGACTTTTAGAAACAAGCAAAACATAAAATTCCTTCCTATTTATTGTTATTTAATTAGTTTTGTGGAATACATAAATAAAGGAATTGCACTTCTAATAATGAGCTTGTTTCAAGGTCAACAAAACGAGATCGGTTTAATATTTGGATACAAGAATTATTATAAAGATATGAGTAAATATTGTTAAAATATTATGAAGAAACGTTACTAGTTTATTCTGGAAATGGAATCCATTATGGAAATATTGGAAATTGTTGAAATATTATATACAGTATTCATTTAAACGTCATATTCAAAATTTATTTCCATTTTTTTTTTAAACAACATATATTAAGAAAACGTCTACCGGAGAAGTGTGTTAAATTAAACGTTTTTGTCAAGAGAGATTAAATAAAATTTTTAACAGCAATATTACATTATCACAACTTCTATTGACAGTTGTCTTAAAAGCTTCATCAATTAAGCCGACGCACGTGCCTTTGAAAAAAAATATTCTACAGGCTTTATTATAGATTCCACTCGAAGACATCATGTTTAGAAAAAATGATGCACAACTTATGATGAAACATGTTTTTTTAAATTGCAAAATAGCAACCTAATGCACGTCTGAAAAATCAATACTAGTTCAAAAATATGTTTAAAATATAAAATTTTAATTTCATTTGAAACTTTATGCTTTCAACATAATTTAAATACAGTTTCGTCTAACATCTTACATTTAGGCTGATAATTTGTGAGAAAACATAGGCAAATGTTTCAAATGCCATCATTTTTCAAACCTGAATATAAATAATATTTTATTCACTATCAGTGCGTGGCAAAATCTCTGTGCTTGACAGAAAAATGGTTCTCTGCAAAAAATAAAAATTAAGTTCTTTAGAAATTTGGTTATAGGAATATAATAATTTACTTCAACAACGATGGAAGAAAGTCTAATAGAAATGTCTTCATTATCATCATCATCATCTTCTTCTTCTTCTTCTTCATCTTCCTAGGCCGACCAATCCTCCTCTTGGTGTTTGGTTGGCTATCTCTTGCCTTTTTCACAAGCCATGTGTCATTCAAGGTTAGAAACGTGTGAAACAATTTATCAGGCTATTTTCTGTTTCAAAGTAGGTTTATGTATAGCAAACCTGACGATATAAAAGTCGTATGCTTCTTCTCATTAAGATGTTAACATTTGATCTAATTTAAAATAAATTCCCATTGATCACAGCATAAAGAAAGTTACGCAGCAGCAGGAGAAGAAGAAGAAGAAGAAGAAGAAGAAGAAGAAGAAGAAGAAGAAGAAGAAGAAGAAGAAGGAGAAGAGAGTTCATTAAAAATTTCGCGCGCGCGCACACATATACAGACACCACAGACACCTATACACTCATACATATTTATAAATACGTGGAGAGCGAAAAGAGACAAATGTTAAAAATAATAAAAATGAGCATGAAATTATGACCGGGAGAGTAGGTCTACTTATGTAATTGGTAGTCACATGGTGTATTGAATCTAAGCCACGTTGAACATACTAAAATAGATGACATGTGAACATCATTTTAGATGATACTTCAGTTGTTTTTGGAGCTAAACAGTAATAGGATAAAACAAAATGAACGTATTTTATCGTAATTTTGGTTCATGATATTGCAGTGCGTACGTGGTATCTTATGTGGAAAAATATGATAGTGCCCTTATTTGTAGAGATCTTGAGGTTGGGCTTGCACTAGAAAGTAGCTGATGTTCCTATAAACAGTTTTCCGTAATTGTGTGTAATATTGACACCGTGGTTCCTTTTTTATGAATTTAAGTATCATTTACTGATATAAAAGTATTAAAATTTAGTACTTTCATTTGTTTTTTAAAGACAGTTATGGGTGGGTTGTATCAAAGTTGTACATTTTAAAACAAGTTTCTTACAAAATATGTAATTTTATTAGAGTAAAGAAATGGTTCGAATCAATCATAATACGCTAATTGTCAAATGTGAGATATATGCGCTGAGTAAAGGTTGTCTAACAGTTTCTTCAGAGTACCAATGGTTTAAACATATAAAATGTTATGAATAGATTTAATTCGCTGTATATAAACGATTTTCAGAAACTTAAAGTTTAAACAATTCTGACACATGTGACATTTTGTAACAATATCGACGTAAATTTATAACAAATAAAATAGAATAAACCTCCACACTATGAAGTTTTTTCTTGTATTGTGATTGTTGAGTATCTTGTAGTTACACTAAAATAAATGTAACGCACAATCGTATTATAATATTTTTCTTTATCAAAGGATAAAATAAATTTCAAGTACAATCGAGCAGCACAAAGCGAGTAAGGGAGAGATACAACAAATAGCACGGAAACTTATTTTGCCTACTGTACTGTATTACGTAGAGGTCGTCTGATCCTCTATATCAAGTTGAAAGTTCTTCTTGATTTTAACATAACTTACGACTGGATAAACTTTATGTATTCCTGCACTTTGTTGGACTTTGATGCTCTAATGCGAAAAGAGAATATGTTTGCAGTAACGAATAATTAAACTTAGTTAAAACTAAATACATTGCATCACTGGACTACTATTTACATTGTTTTACTTAATATTAATGTACCGAACGTGAGACTATTGATGTTATATAATTTATTTATTTATTGCGCTAAGCTAAATTACTTACGTGATTACTATAGGAACATAATGTAACACTTATTAAATTTGTATTGAATTTGCAAACAATAAATGAAATATAATATAATATATATATATATTATAAAATATAAAACCAAACAAACGTAAACGATGAAACTTTAATCTTCATATATTTCTTTTACTTTTTATAAAATTAATAAGGTTTTAATTTGATAAGAACTTTATATTGTGGGAAATATTTTTATACTTTCGTTTACCTTCACGTTTTACTGATACTATTCAAAAATAGTAAGAAAAGCGTCTTGCTTAAATAAGTATTATGTGACATTCATAATTTAGTACACAAAATTAAAAAATTTAGAGCCGGAAGCATTTCTCGATTAAATAATTAAATGTCAAGTTATTAAGTAAAAAACTCAATTTAGAATTTTCTAGTATCTGCACGACAACTAATAGTATAATTTTGTTTTAAACAATGAACATACAAGTACAGGCATCAAATATGAATGTACTTGCAATTCTAAAACATTATAAGTGTCAATTAAGCGCGTATACTCTGAGAGATTACAGGCTATTAGTAGGTATTTTCATTTATGTGAAAGTGTCTATGGGCCTCTATGCTTTCCTACACAATATCTTGAGCATCACGTTGAGCAAACATTTCGTGGGGACACATATACGTTTTGTTATAGTAAAATTATCTGGACATTATTGGGTGCAGATAATCAATTTTTGCATTATTGTGTGCAGGACATGTTGTATCCAAGCTGGACTAGTTGTAGAACTATCCAAATTTGGATAGTTGTAGAATTTCAAATAGTTTGTTATTAATTAAATTATTTTGTTCCAATAGGAGACTGTATTTATGACATTAATGTTAACAATTAAATATTCCTGGAAGTTTATTTGTACTGACTTTTAGAAACAAGCAAAACATAAAATTCCTTCCTATTTATTGTTATTTAATTAGTTTTGTGGAATACATAAATAAAGGAATTGCACTTCTAATAATGAGCTTGTTTCAAGGTCAACAAAACGAGATCGGTTTAATATTTGGATACAAGAATTATTATAAAGATATGAGTAAATATTGTTAAAATATTATGAAGAAACGTTACTAGTTTATTCTGGAAATGGAATCCATTATGGAAATATTGGAAATTGTTGAAATATTATATACAGTATTCATTTAAACGTCATATTCAAAATTTATTTCCATTTTTTTTTAAACAACATATATTAAGAAAACGTCTACCGGAGAAGTGTGTTAAATTAAACGTTTTTGTCAAGAGAGATTAAATAAAATTTTTAACAGCAATATTACATTATCACAACTTCTATTGACAGTTGTCTTAAAAGCTTCATCAATTAAGCCGACGCACGTGCCTTTGAAAAAAAATATTCTACAGGCTTTATTATAGATTCCACTCGAAGACATCATGTTTAGAAAAAATGATGCACAACTTATGATGAAACATGTTTTTTTTAATTGCAAAATAGCAACCTAATGCACGTCTGAAAAATCAATACTAGTTCAAAAATATGTTTAAAATATAAAATTTTAATTTCATTTGAAACTTTATGCTTTCAACATAATTTAAATACAGTTTCGTCTAACATCTTACATTTAGGCTGATAATTTGTGAGAAAACATAGGCAAATGTTTCAAATGCCATCATTTTTCAAACCTGAATATAAATAATATTTTATTCACTATCAGTGCGTGGCAAAATCTCTGTGCTTGACAGAAAAATGGTTCTCTGCAAAAAATAAAAATTAAGTTCTTTAGAAATTTGGTTATAGGAATATAATAATTTACTTCAACAACGATGGAAGAAAGGCTAATAGAAATGTCTTCATTATCATCATCATCATCTTCTTCTTCTTCTTCTTCATCTTCCTAGGCCGACCAATCCTCCTCTTGGTGTTTGGTTGGCTATCTCTTGCCTTTTTCACAAGCCATGTGTCATTCAAGGTTAGAAACGTGTGAAACAATTTATCAGGCTATTTTCTGTTTCAAAGTAGGTTTATGTATAGCAAACCTGACGATATAAAAGTCGTATGCTTCTTCTCATTAAGATGTTAACATTTGATCTAATTTAAAGTAAATTCCCATTGATCACAGCATAAAGAAAGTTACTTGCATGAAGTATTGTTACGGCAACACGCCGAATTATTAATATTTAGTCTTAACAAAGTGAATATAACAATTACTCAGTCACACATGAAAGAACTAAAACTATATACTTTATAGTATATAAAATACTGCCTACGTCTACAGTACTTTATGTCAGCCTACATGCTGTTCAATGTTCATAGGAAAAATGAATTAAAACTAAACGTTTAAAATCCCTACAGTCAGATCTGCGTGCTGTCGGAAATACAGGGTGGCCCAGGGAAACGGGAAAATTTGAAGTTGATGTTGGCAGCCCTGTAGATGTAGCAGAAGTGAAACTGTCTGTCTAACAGTAACGGACATCTAGTTACCATGGAGCAGTGGAGCGGTGCAGAGCGTGCGGTCGCCGTAAGAGCGTTTTACCGACACGGTGACAGTTTGACAGCTGCACAACGAGAGTTTCGGCGCCACAATCAGATCCCGCCCCGCGGTCAAGTTCCTTCGTTACACTCAGTCGAAACGTGGGTTCGTAATTTTGAAGAGACTGGTTCAGGTTTGAAGGAAAAGCCTAGTGGGAGTGTACGGTCTGTACGTACCCCAGAAAACATTGATGCCGTGCGAGCTGCCATCTTAAGGAGTCCTCGTCGTTCGGTGCGAAAAATTGCCTCGTCATTGCAGCTCGGACGTCGGAGCGTTCAAAGAATACTCCATGAACGTCAATTTCATCCGTACAAACTTCAGATTGTGCAACAACTGAATCCTAATGACTGTGTATTGCGCTTGCAAACTTGTGAACAATTGTTGGCTAAAATCAATGATAATGCTAACTTCATTCAAAATCTTTGGATGTACGATGAAGCCCATTTTCATTTAAGTGGATACGTGAATAAGCAGAACTTCCGTTACTGGGCTCAAGGAAACCCTGCTCAGCTTCACCAGAGTCCAAAGTTAACGTATGGTGTGCAGTGTCGTGTCATGGGGTGATAGTCCCTTACTTTTTTGAAGATGAACGAGGCACTGCTGTCACTGTGACGTCTGAACGTTATGTCAACATGCTAGAGACATTTTTGGCTCCAAGACTCCATACGTTCCCAAACCTTGACACTCAGCAGTGTACTCAACAGGATGGAGCCACCTCACACACTGCCAGACAGTCTATGGCATCAGTTAAACGTTTGTTTGGGGATCGCATAATTTCAAGGAATGCTAACATCGCTTGGCCGCCCCGATCTCCAGACCCTTCAGTCTGTGACTTCTTTTTATGGGGACATCTGAAGAGCATCGTGTACCAGACTAGACCAAGAACCCTTGCTCAGCTCAAGACACAGATTGAAGAGGAAATCGCCAAAATCCCAGGTGACACATTGCGCCGCGCTATGCAAAATCTACAGAAATGACTTACTGAATGTGTACGGCAAAATGGGCAGAATTTAACTGATGTAATTACTAAAAAGTGATGCTTAATGTAATTTCAAGTTTTTTAGAACATATTTTGAGGCTCAAATAAAGTTTTGTAACGTTCCTTCATTTTTGTCTAATTATTTCAAATTTTCCCGTTTCCCTGCGCCACCCTGTACTAGAGTAGATTTTTATTTTAAGTACATTGCATATTGTGACGTGTATTGTGCACTTCTTTACGAAATAAGAGAAACAATTACTTTAAAATCTTCAGTGACAGAAAAAACGAATTACACGTAAATACTACGTAAACCTAATTCATATAATACGTTTTTCCAGTGCCAGTTGAGCTAAGAAAGGATTTAGACGAAGTTGTTGTATCTCGCTGATACTTTTTAATAGTTATTTGGATGATATAATTAAAAGATTGAAGGAAAATTTTAAACGATGAATTAAGCTTTATCCGCAATGTACACTTAATATTATTTTATGTGCATACGATGTTATTATTATACAACAGACAGTAAGTGATTTGCAAAGGAGAGTATCTACCTTGAGGAATTTAGCATAGGAATAATCCTAACAAAATTAATGGCTTTTAGAGGGAAGTATCCAGTAAGGACAAATATAGAGAGGTAAATGGAAACATCTTGGAGCAGGTATCCAGTTTTGGATATCTCCCGCAGTTGATTGTGATGTCGGAAATAAACTTAATAACTTTAAACATATATATGGGACAATGCATAGTACCTTAAAATACAAAACTAGGAAAGACACTAAACCTAAGCTTTATAAGACTATAGATGAACAGGTGGCGCTGTGTGGGAGTGAGACATGGGTGGGTACTTTCACAGAGAGACGAGGGAAGATTACATCAGCAGAAATTAAATTTCTCAGTTTGGTCAAAGTGTGCACGTTGCGAGACAGAATAAGTAATGCACAGATAAGACGAGAATTGCAAATGTTTAAATTATAGGATACTATTACGGAATACAAGGCCAACTGGGATAAACGTATGGAAAGAATGCAGCAAAATCACGCCTAAAATTCTACAAGGTGATGACTCTTCCCACACTTCTTTGTGGGTCTGACAATTGGACATTAACAAAAGGCCAGGCCAGTCGCATCCAAGCTGCCGAAATGAGATTTCTCAGGCACGTGGCAGTGTATACTCTCCAAGATCATTGAAGAAACACAGACATGCGGCAGGAACAGAATATTCTGAGTATACTCGACAGGATCGCCTAGTATCGGCTGAATTGGTATGAACATCTTTGCCGAATGGATGACTGAATTATCCCCAAACAACTCTGGAACTATAAGCCGAGAGGACGGTGTGGGACATCCGAGGAAGCGCTGGAGTGACCAGCTCTAATCTATGCCTATTTAAGCCTATCCTAGACTTAATCTGTGAAGATGATAATGATGATGATGATATTGATGATGCAGCAAAATCGTCTTCCCAAATTTGCCTTGAATTATAAACTCACAGGATACCGTAGCGTGGGGCGTCCGATGACGAGATGGTTTCCGGAACAGACAGTGTAGCTTAATCCGTGAAGTGGAGATCATGATGATGATGGTTCTTACTGTACACATCCGATATTGTCTGTAAAAACACATAAAGTACATTTATTGGTAAAGTATAGACATTTTTAATAATTAATAAGCATGATATTTTCAGCGAAAAGAGAAAATGTTGCAAGTCTTTTGTTTTGTTAAAAATTGTATAAAATTAATTTATATAGGCCTACCGAGTAGCAGTCTCCAGTAACTATTTAGTATTAATACCTTGAAAGAAAAATTTGTAAAATTTTTTTTTTAGTTTTCAAATAAAAGTAACAAGTTGAAAATTTATTTATAACAAATATTAAATAAACTTTCATGTATAAATGTTTGTTTTAATTACAATAAAATATAAGTGTATATGTTATAATTTTAAACACAATGTTACATATGTTTTAGAAAATTGTTTATAAAACATTAGGTCTATTCAATACCGTTCATGATTTACATATAACTTTCATAATTCATATATTCAATACCGTTCAAAATTACAAATGGAAAATCTATCTTAATGTAAATACTGATAGTTATGTACCATTTAAAAGCAGAATTTAGTAAGTAGTAAACTGAAATGTTAATTTTCATTAACATGTTTAATCATTATTTTTCAATAATTATACATACATATAAAAAGTATTTTTAATTAATAACATCATTGTTTTTTAAATAATTTGTATCCGATGGCTGAATGGTATTTATGGATGATATAATTTTAATATACAAGTAGACTTTGAAAATGTATAAAATCATTTAAATTTAATGCAGTAGCAAATGTGGTTTTGTTAATGAACGTTCATACAAGTGGCGGAGTAATAAGTTTTGTTCATTGCAGAATAAAGTTAAGTGACCATTCGCTCAAGTTTTATTCCAGATAAAAGTATTGTGTGATGTAAAATGTTCAAAGGGAATACTTGAAAACTCCGAGAAGGCCAAAAGAAATGTCTTACAAGTGAAGTGGGAGCAAGGGCAGGGGAAAAACGTGCGGAAAATACTAAAGTCATGCCTTGTGTTGTAACTGGCGGCCGATGGGATGCGCAACTCTCCCCTCTTGCATCAGCAACAGGGCGGCAGCAGCTGAGACGAACGCAACGTATTAACTTTGTAGAATGTGAAAGTGACTACTACTTTATTAATGGTCTTTTCGTTTGTATTCATGAATCATTTGTTGCAACTGTCATTTCGCGAGCCCGCGATCGTATATAGGCTTAGTGTATGTGTGTTCCTCCCTGAGAGTACTTAAGAGATACCATTTGTTAAATACCTGTTATGTGAATGTTTGTAAGTTTATGCAAAATATATGCTGCGTGATAACAAAACGAAAATGATGTAAATGTGTGTGTGTGTGTGTGTGTGTGTGTGTGTGTGTGTGCGTGTGCGCGCGTTATAATTTTGTTACATTTTAGAGAACCAAATATCAGACTCAATTAAATACTTTTTAATATTTGCTCATTACATAAATTTTAACTCTCACGTCATCATTTTTCTTATTATTGAAACTATTAATTGAGGATACTGACAACTATCTCATAGAACTTACTCAAATATGCTAATATGATTGTACTGTAGTAAGATTAACGTTTTTACTGTAGTGTTAATAAATTAGTAACACTCTTGTTTACTCTAAACAATTAAAAAAGTTCTTTTTAATGTAACTACAAAGCTGTAATTCTTGTGGAAATTACAAATACCACAATTTTAAACTAAAGACATTTAAGAAATATATTTTGGCACTCTGTTATCTCTCATTCCACTCCGCTATCGTTTTCCTTTCTATCCAGCTACTTACATACTGCAATTATTCTTTTCCACGTCTTGCATCAATCTGCCATGTGGTTTCCCTGTTAACTCGTGCCTTCAGTGCTTGAAATCAGAGTGATTCTTGGCCCTTTCTTACTTAATATCTTTATCATACGTCCGACTGCCCAATTGTATGTTTTCTTATTATTCTTGTTAACTTCCAGAAAATTGTTCAGTATTAACGAATCACACCTTTATCAAATGTTCTGCGAAACTGATCATAACTATACGTCTATAGCATTGTAATCGAAGCAAATTGTTTCGGAAATCCGGTCAGAGAACACAGAACGCATGTGACAGACTTCTGGGCTCTCTTTCGCTTCAGTTTCTCTGCCTTGGCATCGAACGGCGGCCTTCGACATCTAATTACAGTTTTATAAAATCATCTCTCATACGTCAGAAGCATCAATGCATTACATCGTTATGATTGTCTCTTTAACGAGCCGTTAACAAAAATTTTGTTTTGAATAAAATGCTACATACGTGTACTACAAACATTTGGCAAAAATGTAGTGTGTTGAGATCGAACAATAATAGAATTTAACAAAAACAGACAATCTTCAGATTTGAAATTAAAGAAGAAAACCATGCGTAATTTTTAAAATATTAAAGAATAAAACATATTTCCCAAAGTCGTCTTGAAACATGCCCAGCATATTGAAAAAGCAGTATGGAATAACATACATGATTTCCTGTTCTAATAATTACAAAATTATTTTTAATATGTAGGCCTACACTCAGAATGAAACCAAATACATTAGCATGCTTTTGGTAAAAACGTTGAGAAATATAATCAAAATACGAATTGTACCTAGTTGTTAATACTTTAAAAATAAAGAATTGATTTGATTAAATTATCTTTTATTTGAACAACGCGAAAGAAAGCGAATACAATCCAGCGTTTGTTATCTGTGAATTTCTGTAAACAAAATGTTATTTTGTTTACGTATCCGTGGTGATGCAAGGAAAGATATCAATTGTTAATATTTTATTGAAATTTTTTAAGTTTTCAGTCGAATCAATTTATAACATCAATACAAAAATGTGCGCCCTCCATCTTCAACTACCCTTTTAATTTATAGATATTTCATCTACCTTTCTACAGTGGAATATTATGACCTTCTTTTCATGATACCTTATTTATCAAAATTAAGTACTTTACGCTTGTTAAAACGTAAAACGTTGCAGGTAAACTACTCCTTTCCCTTAACGGATCTTCACCAAAATCAACAAACCTTGAGTTGAAGATCGGTGCAAACCGATCCCGAACCCGAAGATCGGGGTTGTGACCGGTTACAACTCGGGCACATATGCAAAACATTATTTCGTTCTGTTTGTATTTGCGGCAGTTATTGTTCGCCATAAAAATATTCTACACACAGACACACAGAAACTTTTCGGAAAATGACCTTTCTTCATGTTTTGAGGGTAGTACAATCAGAATCAGGCCTTATCTAGGACATGATTTTTTTCGCTATCACCATACTTCCATTTTCTTACCGAAAATGGAAGTAAATAATACATTAGGCCTATAATATGAATGTAAACATATATTTATACAAGCCGTAGTACTGGATGAACGTAGGCTGCGTTTCCTGTATCGTTATTCAATTTATTTGGAATTACACCGGTTACATCCTGTAGGTACAGGAGATGTGTACAGCGCTAAATTATAGATGGCATGTTGACGCACGCTGTGTCGCTAGCAGTCTGCATTATTGACGACGGACGCAATACCCTCGGCGCGATTTCCTCCTCTCACACAACAAAACAGCAAATGCTGTGTAGGCTGGATTGTTGTTAAAGTGAAAACACTGCCAATCAGACGCGATACTTCTTACTTCAAAAATTTATGAAAAAGAATTCTAAACACACAAAATAAAATATACAATTACCTTTAATTTATTTATCACTATATAACATGTAGTGTTTATGAAATTGTTGCCCTATAGTCGATTGCTGCGGTTCCCTCTTTGGCAGGTTCTCAAATTTTTTTCAAAGTAGGCCTAAATGTTAGTACTCCCTGATTTACATCTATCGTCACTTTACTCATTCTACCCTCTAGATTATCACTATAAGTAGGCCTATTATTAATACATACATCCTTATTAACGTCTACTACATTTTTTTTAAGGATTAGGTTGTATAAACCTGTTCCGGTACCCATCTCATCCTCAGACGACCCACTTCTCTTCTATCAATAGCTTTATAGTTTAGTGCCGCTGTCGCCAATCGATCCTCTGTCATCCATTGCAAATTATAGCCATCATTGTCTTCTGTAAACTGAAATAATTTCATTTATGTCCTTTACTTTGAGTTACGCTTTGATATCTTCATTTCTTATTCTATCTTGCAATGTACGTATAATTTAAAGTATTTCGAAAAAACTGCATTTCAGCACTCAGAATATTGCCGCATTCTTTTTTTGTAATGACCCACGCCTCACTTGCATAAATATACGCGGGTATTGCAATTGTCCTATAAAATGTAATCTTTACGCTGTGTCTTGTTTTATTTCTAAAATTTCGATGAATTGCAAAACAAATATTTCTAAATTTACTTATCTTCTCTCCCATATCATATTCAGATTCATAGCTTACTGCACAGCCTAGATATTTTAAACGCCTCAATGCTCTAAAGTGCTGTTGTTTATAAATATCTTAGCCTCACTGAATATTTACCTTTAAAGGCCATGGTTTTAGTCTTTCTTACTGAAACTCTCAGTGATTACTCTCTTGCTACTTCGGGTAATTGAAACATAGCTACTTGTAAATCATCCTCATTCGTGCTGTGTCTTGTGTTATTTCTAAAATTTCTAAGAATCGCACTACATGTATTCCTAAACTTATTTATCTTCTCTCGTATATCATATTCTATTATATTATTAAACTATCGTATTTATATCTTCTATCTTACTACATACTTTTGGATATTTCATCTCTTAAATGTAATCCACTCCTTGTGCCCATTTTCTCAATTAATAATTTTTTACCATCATTTAACAATATACATGCGTTTCTAAATTATACCTACTGCCCTCCTTAATTATTATTTTTAACGCAAGTACACAATCCACCTATGATTTTGTTTCACTTCCCCAAACAATATTGATCTCTGCAAGCATTATTTCCATTACGGTTGACTATAGCCGAGTTCTTATTCTATCACGGGAGTCGTCAATATTACTGAAACGGTTAAATACCGGTCTATTATTAAGGAAAAACGTTTGGCCATCTTCAGTGATAAAAATCACTCCGCAGATGTTCTCCGTAAAAATCCCAGTACTGAGGCAAAACCATGTTTTCATTTCTAAGATGTGCCCTTTACATAAATTCTCGATATTTTTTTAGAACCAAACGTCTCGGTACCAACGAAGGCCATCTCAGTGGTAAATAGTGCTTGGCAAATTTTATCCGTCGAAAGGCCTGTACCGAGGCAAACGTTTGGTTCCGCAAACGTAAGACAACGGCCTCATAGCCGGGAATTAACCGTCATTATAATACGTCCGATTATGTTTGTATATTATATTTTGTGTCCGGAATAAAAAAAAAACTAAATCCGTATCTCAGGTAAATACTTCCGTAGCACTAAGTTGAACATTTACGTTACATGTTCGCATCGCTTACTTGTCTTTGGAATAATCAGTGTGCTTCCACTTTTGGCATTTTAAGTTTTCCTACACATTGTACTACAATGGTTTACATTGTACATTGTATACATGGTACAAATACATTGTACTATATTTTTCGTCATCTGTTTTGATTATTTTGTTAGAATACCAAGGGGTACTAAAATTCTGTCTTCCGTTGCTAAGTCTTCTTCCTTTGTAAGATGCGTCTGCTTCATTTAATATTTAAATTCATGGCATCAGTGCACAAATTTGTCTGTTATCCACTTTACACAAAAACATGTGTTTCCCATCTCGCCCCGCGAGGTGACTTGAAAGACTTTGATGTTTTTGAAGATAACGTTTAGTTAATTAGGAATTTACAGTAAATAATCCGGATGGAAAAATGGTATTTGTTGCACACTCACAAATCAATTATTTACAGTACAAGAGTAATACAAATAGTTACTGAAATGTAGTAGTCGTAGCAATTCAAACAACTCCAGGACTTATTTATGGACTGTTACTAAGACGATAAGACTGGCATGCGATAGGACAGCTGGAGAGCTTTTACCATTCGAATACCTGCCTTAGGTGAGAACACCAAATATTAACTAAGAGACTGTAATGTAATATGGAGTTCCAATGTGTCTTCCTTTTTGTGTGAGAGTTTGATTTCCGTAAATATATAAGGTAAGGTGATTCATATAAAATTTTTTAACTTTTTTAAACTCAAAAATGTGGTTCAGTACTATCCTTGATAACATTTTTTATACTCTTGGATTTCGTTGTCCATGACGTGTTACATTTTTTATACAATGTTACAGAAACATCAAATTACTTATAGTAACTCTCTTTCACTATACCTAATTTTTATCGCACAAAAATTCATTATCGTAAGTGACATTGAAGTCGAAATACCAGCACATAAATGATAGTTTAAAAATGTCTCTGACATTACTACTCTTTTGAGAATGTTTCTTCACGTAGGCCCAACTTGAAAATGATTCTTAATCTAGAAGAGATATTTATTCAGTTTTTTCCTATAAAAATTTTTATACTTCTATAGGAGTTGTTCACTGTATGTCATCAGGACCGCAAATATAAAAGAAAAAATAAATATCTGACAAGCTCAAGGTAAATATTGACATCGATCAAGTATGAAGGAAATGTAGGAGAGGACGAAGAGAGAGGAGAAGAAGGGAGGAACCAGTTGGACCAAACGTAGTTTACAGTGGCTCATACTCATAAAAAGAATAATAAATGAGGTAATCTGAAAGGTCATATGATGCTTCCTTGTGTAAGTTGCTAAAATCACATCACGTGTTTAAAGTGGCCATTGTCCGAATCTCGCTCGTAGGCGTCAGTAACAGGGTTACGGGTGAAGGCGAGAATGGATCGTATTAACTTGGCAGAAAGTGAAAGTGACAAGTACTTTATTAATGATCTTCAGCGGTGTATTCATGCATCATTTGTTACAGACAAGCTCGGCTCGGCGCCGGGATTCTCTGTGTCTGCAGGTTTTTTTCTGTGTAAACTACATTTTCTCACATGTCCATGCTCTTTTACTGGCTGGTCCCTTAATGATGGTTTTGAAACATAATGCTTACAGCGTACTGCAGAATAATTATGCAAATCCTTCAAACATTAAAACAAGTTTTACAGTCAACTGAAACAGTTTGTAACACTTTAAGTATTCCAGTATTTATTATTTATAATACATGACTTGTAGTCAGTGAAATATTGTTCGAAACTAAAAACCTATTCACATCATCATCATCACCACCCCAAGGACTAGGCCTTAGACCTGTTCCGGAACCCATCTCCTCCTCGGTCTACCGACATCTCTCTTTCCAGTAGGGTGATAACCCAAGGCAGCCACAAGTAGACGGATATCAAACACGCAATGAAGAGTTCACACTAGTTCCTTCTGTGGTCTTCAATCTTCTGGTGCAATGATACAATGTTTAAATTGCGTCTAATGTCCTTGTTCCGTCTCCGATCCAGGAGAGGACAACTTTGCGCACCTCTCAGAAATTTTATTTTGGCTGCCTGAATCCTTTCCACGTCCCTTTTACCAAGAGTCCATGTCTGACTACCATACAGCTACGTGGGGACAGCCACAGTTTTATAAAATTTTATTCAGGTACCCTTACGTTTTTTTATTTTTCAGGTACCTATGAATAGTTCCATACATGCGTCTAAATTTTGTTAGCTTACTATCCAATCAATATCAGTCCCATATGAGATATTACAACCCAGGTAATTACAATGACTAACCTGTTCAAAAACCTGATTATTCACGACTATCTTAGTTCTTAGAAGATACCCGCCCTGAAATGCCATCGTTTTAGATTTTGTAGCAGAGATCTGTAGCCCATAGCCTTATATGATGCTATTGAACGTAAATATCACCCGCTGTAACTGGTATTCCGTTTTGTGTCATTATCTTGTCATCTGCATAAAGGAATCCATTCACATGAATATTTCGCTGAAGTGATGTTCCCCAGTCAACTCTAGCTGTTCATCGCCGAAATATGTCTTCTATGTAGATATTAAAAAGTATCGGTGAAATATCGCACCCATGTCTCACACCTTTATTTGTAAAAATCTATTCACGTAACGATAATATACGCAAAAGTAAATATGCACAAAGTGTAAACATTTATGGGCCATTTAGGATATCACCGTCAATAGGAGTCATCATTGCTGTCTGCAATAAAAGTATTTTACTCGCCCTCTAATAGTTATTTGAAAGAAATAATTCATCTTGTTAATTAAATTAGCAGACTCTGTAATTCCAACTTTGTCGTGCTAAACTGCTGCCTCTCATGCTCCGGACGTGGTGTTTTAGAGTCTCCACCAGATTCGTGGTTTAGGACTTGATAAAAGTGAAGACACTGAAAGGCCTCGTCCTGAGCATGACAGGTAGCGGTTTAGCAAGTAAGCACGATAAAGGTGGAAAGAAATAATTAATAAGCAAGCTTCCAATGTAGTTGATTCAGTCACAGTGAAACGCTACATTCTAGACTTTAATTCGCGTTCACTTTCACGGTCTTTTGGCACAGCTGAGCCTGTAATATGATCGCCCCTACCAACTACTGCATTACGTGCAGTCAAATTTTACTTGAAAAGCAATTTTACATCCTTATTCTTTCTTTTTTTTGTAAGTGATATGATAAAAAATTGTTTAAAGCAATGCTTGTCATACTTTAATAGAAAGGTTTTAGTGAAATCTGTGAACAGTGAATTTCTGGCTTAGCATCTGGATGGATGTTTCTGAATAATGTTATAGTTATAAATAATATACTGCTTATGCAGTGTGTTTTCGTGTTTCTTCCCTGTTTTTTGACATTTCAAGTGCTATGAAGTACTACACTCTTTTACTTGTTATTTCTTTAGAAAAAAGGCTTACCTTCCTTTCACCTATGATCATAATGAAAAGTATGAAATCCTATCTGTAAAATATATGTGTTAAATACACGTTCATAAATACGTTTGTGTACGTATGTTTTCACAATTTGTTATTACAGTAAATGCTTAATACACGTTTTAAACGTTAAGCATCACGTTCTTAGTTTTAAAATTATCACATTCAAAAAAATGTACATTTTATAAATATCTAAGTTAGAGTGCAAGTTATACATAATCCTAAAAGTTACAAAAATATAAAAAAATATTATCTTACACATAAATGTTGTTACTATTGTTGTTTGTTCTTCTAGTTTTGCTACCTCTCCAAGAGATTTAGTTTCCCTCAAAGAACCTCTCTCTGTTCTACCGACTTCCATTAAACACTTCTCAATCAATTCTTGATCTATATATTTTTACTTTGAAAGAGAATAAACTCAATTTAACACCAGATGCTGCAAAGTAATCAAAGATTTGTTAAATACTTACTAAACATAAAAGGTGTTTGTATTTGTACAAAATAAAATAAAGCTAAACACATTTGAGATTTTTAGATGTCTCTCTGAACCTCCCTCCTGAAATCTGTGAACAGTCTCGCTCCTCACTCACTCTCTCTCTCTCTCTCTCTCTCTCTCTCTCTCTCTCTCTCTCTCTCTCTCTCTCTCTCTCTCTCTCTATCACTTGTTGCCTTTAAACTGTTTACTTCTTTGTTAACACGAATTTAATTTTTCTATGAAATCTATAACATCTGTTTTCACTTCAATATGTTTTCTTTCATGTTAGGCATGAAGATGTTAGGTACTGGCATTTTCACTTCCATTAAGCTTTTTCTCGGTCTTCCTTCTCTTTACAGTTAACTATCGTCTGTGCAATGTATTCTCACAACTAACAGTATTAATCAAATTGCGTCAGCCAGTGTGTAAAATTACTTGTCTTGTAAGATTCTTTGTTAGACTATAGTAGTCTCTGACCCTTCGTTCAGAATATAACAATATTTCTTAAAAATAAAAAAAGTTTGTTATTAAAATCAATTTCCGGGCTGTTTGGCCATGGTTTAATGTTTCTTTCCAAAACAGACGTTTCGGCAGTACCATCGACTGCCATCATCAGTGTAACAAAATCGAGCAACTCTAACGTAACACGTTAGAGACGAGGTTAAGGCTGACCACAGTATTGATTTACTCGTACACGTCAGCCTTAAACTCGTGTCTAACGTGTACCACCCTACGTTAGTGTTGCTCGAGTTTTTTACACTGATGATGGCAGTCGATGGTACTGCCGAAACGTCTGTTTTGGAAAGAAACAGTAAACCGTGGGCAAACAGCCCGGCTATGAATTTTAATAACGTTGACTCTGGCCGCGCAAGCTTACGAAGTATTTTAAAGAAAGTGTATTGTTTATCACAAGACTTATAATATCTTAATTATTTTTTCATCTTGAAATGTAATTAAACAAAGTAAGTCACGCCACCTAGTATTTAAAAATTCTGATAGTTATAGTTGAAAACATATTTTAAAATTCAAATTCAAAATGTGTTAGGGTAGTGTAGTCTATGTAGAGTCTAATAGCTTAAATATTGTTGAAAGACGTTCCTATTCGACGCAGAATATTATAATGCATGCGTGCGTTTTTGACCATTTTTGTAGAACCGACGCGACGAGGGTAATACGGCTTTCATTAATATTTTGTGCACGTTTTCTTTAGCAGAAAACTTACAGCTCGTCCCTCTCGGCATTCTTTCAAAATCTTCTTTGCACACGCGCTCACTTTTGAAATATTCGCCTTTTGTGTTCTACTTAAACCAAAGCCTGTACATGGGGATCCTTCGCAAAAGAGGTTTTATGTTAACACTGCGTTACGTGATCTGACGCATTAACGCAGAAGAATTTTATTTTCAAACCTGAACTACCGCTCTTTTAGAGATAAGTACTCCTGTTTACTCCAAAATTAGGTTTAAACTCAAGAACTCTAAAAAAAAAAAATTATGAAGTCTGAAACGAAAAGTGAAATAATTTACTGAAAATTTGTAATTCAATTGTCCAACATTGCTAAAGATAATAATAATTGTTAGTTTTCAATTAATTTATTTTTGTTGTATGAGGTTATAAAACTATTGAAATAATTATAGTAAAATAATTATATATAAAATTATAGTAATAATTATATTCAACTGTGATTATGATAGTTTAATGTCTTTTCACCCTTCTCCCACCTACTCAACCAACTACTGCAACTACCAACATTAGGAACCACCAGCCGCCACTGGTATATCTATATATATATATAAAACTCAAAGTCTAAGGATTTATGGGTACTAAATACAACTCCACACAGTTACACCGACTGACACCAAATTTTGCAAAGGTAACCTTTGACACAAGTAGAAAAATACAGTCTAACTTGAAATTTGATATTTTTCCCCGTTCACACGATTTAGGGCTGTTTAATTATGCCTTTTCGTTGACGCGTATAAAGATGTCATCAACACCATGGAGACCAGAATTAATTACCATAGTAACAAGTAAATAAACAAACGATATTTAGCGGCATCGGAACTGTACCTTTATCCGTTCCTGCAGTGTATTTTTGACATTTTATATAATATGCGATTGTATCGATATATTACGATATGGAAAAGAAGAAGTGTACTAATTGTAAATTGTCCTATACATAATCCAAAGCGAAAATACGTGTTGTTTTCATTTGTGAGGTTAGGTGACAACGGCGTTTGGTTTTTAAATTACTGCTGAAATAAATAAAAGCCATGGTTGAGGAAAACATAACGTTTAATGTGTTATACAATGCTTCTATCACGGGTACTTTTAAATCACCAAAAGCTGTTGTACCAACACAATAATTTAGTACAAGTGTTGAAAAGAGCTTTAGAGAGAATTTTACTAATGAGTACAAAATTGTTATAAGAGCTGACAAAACGCTATATGGAAATAGACAATAAAAATTATATTAAAATGCTTATTAAAAGTCCAATATTTGCGTGCGAAGCCGCGGTAACAGCTAGTCCTATATATAATTTTTTCAACAAATCGTTAAATGTATATTTTATTTTATTTGTCCACCTTTTCCCAATTTATAATAAAATAAAAATAATAGTTTGTTGATGTCACTTTAATACATAGAACATTACTTTTTTATTAATGTTTTACTTTCATTGCTTAGATTCCACTGGAAAATCTAGACTTATGTTAATTCAAATTTTAACTGTAGAAATTTGATTGAATCCTAATAAAACCTAATCATTACCAGTAGAATCTATTACAAAGTATATAAAATGCAGCATTGGTAGGGACACAGCAGGCATAGTGATTTTATGGTTAACTGTTTTCCAGTTTACTGCATGATCGTTTTGAGTCCAGAGAAAATAACGAGTTACATCAAATGGAAATGGCAAGTGTTTGTACTTTGTAATTACAGTAAGTAATTTTTGTACAGTTTTGTTAAGCCATTCATTTGTTTTGACTCGTTATTAATTTCTGTCTTGCCTTGTTATTCCTTGGAGTAGTTTCTTTGTTACTTATCTATGCAATGCGCAGTTTTGTATCACTTCGTGCCCTGTTTCACAACTGAAATACACAATACACAGCAGAAAAGGTAAAATAATTAAAAGCATTCCTCTTAAAGCTAACGGTAGCTTGAAATTCCTCACAGTATTGGGATTCTTCCTAAAAACTCATCGTGCTTACCTTTACCTTATATACTTGACAAATTCCAGAATTAAGTCTCTTAAATCGTACAGGTCATCTACGAGAAACGTTTTTCATAACGTCAACATCCATTTTTAAATTTTGGGTGATGAATTTAAAAATTACGCCAACGTGTTTTATCTATTTAGGTTTATTTATAGCATTGTATATTTTTATTTTTGAGTTAAGACAAGATTTAAAGTTTTTAGATCACTTTTTGTTATATTTGAACAACTAGGCTTATATAAAAAATGTAAAAAGTAATAATTAATAATTAAAACTATAACTGGGTTCATCAAACCGTTATACAAAATTCTCAAAGTTTGTTTGTTTTTTATTTTTCGTAATATTTGCTAAACGTTTCATAGCAATGCGAGAATATCATTAGCACTGGTGAATGAAGATACACGACTACTCAGTTGTGACAATTTTTTAACTAATAGATTCTCTAACAGAAGGTTGGCTAGGAGTTTAAAGACTGGCTCCAGCAGTTAATTTTGCTTTGTTCCTAAGAATGTCTACCTAATGTGCTGTAAATTATCCACAAAACGTTTCTTATATTTGTGATGAGTTTGAGGTGAAAATATAAAAGACATATACAGATTTTATTTGGAAAATGTGAAGTATACTGTTAGAAGTATCGTGACTTACGGCTCAGAAGTTTAGACTACTAATAGACACACAAGAACAAAATAATTGACAGCAGAGATGGTTTTTTAGAGACGTTTGGCAAGAGTATCCAGATGGGAAAATTAGAAGTAAAGTCATTAAGGACAGAATGAATGTTAGAAATTCAATTGTTGATTTTATCGAAGAAAAAAATTACAATGGTATGGACACACGAAAGTATGGTACAGGAAAGATTGCCAAGGAGAATTATGGAATAGATCCCACCAGGAAGAAGGAAAAGAGGAAGACCACCTGTCACCTGGATAGAAAAAATTCAGGGTATATTGAAGGAACGAGAGATTGAATCACCTTTGGATAGATAAGCAGCAGTCGAAGATGAGAATTCAACACTGTAATCTTCTGTAATCTTTGGTTCCGGAAAACGTGAAAATATTGAACAGCCGGAATAGTTAATATGAAGTATACCTACTACACACAAATTACTAAAAATATTAACTATCGTTTTTTGTGTTTGTCTTAAAACCGTATAACGTAAATGATGACAAAAATATTTTGTAACTTCCAAACCTTCTACCATGTCTTCACTCTGTTCCTCATCGAGCACATAGTTCAGGCTCTGTTCTTCAGATATATTAGAAAAGCCATTAGATGATTCCAGTTCAAATACAAGAAAACAAAATAAGGATCAGGCATTCAGGGTGATGAAGATAATCACTTGACAGTTTTAAGTCAACGTGAATCAAATGATGTAGAGACTTTTTGCATTACCAAAAATTCCACAGAAAGTTAGAAAAAGTATCTCTAAAATTTTTTCAGGTCCTCCAAAACATTAATATGTTTAATACAACATACATGTGTTTAAAAGTTATTTAACAACATTTTTTCTTTGTTATTATCTAAGCTGTGTCACCACATAATCAAGACTATTTTAATAGGATTCTTTAAGTTATAACATTCCTTTGCTACTCAGGAAACAGCTGAGGCAAATGCATAAATTTCCAAAATTTAATGTAGAATCATTCTAGAATTTATTGATTTATACTCCTATTTCACAGTTACAAAAAACAAATCTGTTAATTTTAGTACGTAGGCTTTCACGGCCGGTGTCAATATGATTGGATAAAACTTCCGGGCTGAAAGGCCGTGGTCCATTGCTTGATGCATTGGCGCTATACGTTTCGGCCGCACCACCGGTGGCCATCTTCAGTAGCAAAACTTGTTCGAATAGATGTACGCCGAACACGTCCCCAATGTACTGGGAACAAGCAACAGTGAGTTACGGCTACGATGCCTCAAAGGTGAGAAGTTTGCAGTTACCCCGAAGACAGTACCGGTGGAGGAAATAGTTGCGAGCGTGGAGGCAGGCATCCGAGGACTACCCCGAGACCAGGCAGATGAAATCCGATTGGAAGCTTCTAGGGCCCTTAGAAGGGCCGCTCCGCCAAAATGCAATCTTCTGTCGGCGGAGTTGCGAGCCTTGAGAGAATTGAAGGGGGATGACTCCATTGTCATTGTGCCTGCGGATAAGGGGAGCGCCACTGTGGTCTTGAACACCGAAGACTACCAGCGGAAGATTGAAGGTTTATTAGATCCAGCCACGTATCGGAGGCTGAACAAAGATCCGACTACTACAGTTCTAAAGAAAAACGGATTCTTTGGTTAAGCAATCTTCTCTGGCGCCTGATGTGAAGACGGCCGTCCGGTGTTCGGAGGCCCTTCCCCCTCGTCTCTATGGTTTACCGAAGATCCATAAGGAAGACGTTCCGCTGCGGCCCATCGTCAGTGCTATTGGCTCGCCTACTTACAGCTTGGCAAAGCACCTCACGGGATTGCTCAAGCCGCACATCGGGCAGACGGATTCGTTCGTCCGGGACTCTTCTGATTTCCTCCGGAGGATCCGGGAGTTGGTGCTGGAGCCTGGCGATGTTCTCGTCAGTTTTGATGTGGTCTCTCTTTTCACCATGGTTCCTGTTCAGGAGGTCTTGGGGTATTTGGGTGACCTGTTCTCGGCGGACATCACTGCTTTGTTCCGGCAGGTCCTAACAACGACCTACTTCCAGTGGAATTGCGGCTTCTATGAACAGTTGGATGGCGTCGCGATGGGAAGTCCTCTCAGCCCTGTGGTTGCAAATTTCTATATGGAGAAATTTGAAGAGTTGGCAATTTGATCTGCGCCTCTCAAGCCGAAGTGTTGGTTGCGGTATGTGGACGACACTTTCGTGGTCTGGAGCCATGGGGACGAAGAGTTGGAACGATTCCTTGGACATCTGAATGCTGTGCACCCGCGCATACAGTTTACGATGGAGCGTGAGAGGGATGAACAATTGGCTTTTCTGGATGTGTTGGTCCTGAAAAGGACCGATGGCAGCTTGGGACATAAAGTTTATAGGAAGCCAACGCACACCGACAGATATCTGCACAAAGCCTCCAATCATCATCCTAGGCAGAAGAGGGCGGTGCTGAAGACTCTGGTAGACCGGGCAAAAAGAATCTGTGAGCCCCTGTATCTCGAAGATGAGTTTCGGCATCTCGAGGAAGCACTGCAGTCCAACGGCTATTCTGCTGCGGAGGTTAGGAGAGCTGCCCGGCCGAGAAGATCTGGTAGGCTGGACGAGTCGGTGTCGCCTGAGGTTGTTGGCTCTGCTGTCTTGCCCTACATCCGTGGCGTGACTGACCGCATCGGGAAGTTGCTGAGTAAGCGGGGCGTCAGGACGATCTTCAAGCCAACCAAAAAGATCCAACAGTTCCTGCGACCGGTGAAAGACGCCAGGGATCCACTCTCGTCGTGCGGGGTGTACAGTATTCCTTGTACGTGTGGCCAGGTCTACATAGGCACTACGAAGCGTAGTGTCCGGACGCGCCTCTCTGAACACCGGAGATACTGCCGTCTGGGCCAGCCGGAAAAGTCCGCAGTTGCTGAACACGCTCTTTCCCACGACGATCACCGGGTGATGTTTGATGACGCCCGCGTGTTGTCTCCTGTCCGGGGTTACTTCACTCGCCTGCATCTGGAGTCCATCCATATTCATAAGAATGCGTCCGTCGCTATGAACCGCCGAACGATGCCAACGATGCCAACGATGCGTGTAGGGCACAGCTCAGTGCGTGCCCCAGTGACGGCAGCGTCCGGGCGAGCCCGATGACTGCCTGTTGCTTGTGTAGTGCTTGGAGCGAGACTTGTCGCAGCGAGTAGCATGTAGCACTGTAGTAGCGGGGCGTCTTTGCACCCGGTGCATGACTGCAGCATCTGGGACGAGCCCAATGGCTGCCTGTGGATAGACATAGTTCTGGTTCATTCGACAGGTAACCTAGAATAAAATACGAATGGACAACCGCCAACCAGTTAACTGAGAAGGCGGGGTAGAAAGGTTTTCAATTTTTATTTATTTTAAATATTACAGCAATCAGTGGGCACTGCCGCAAGGACGGGTTCAGGCGACAGATGTCACGCGTTCCCAGTCCTGCGTGCAGACGCCGTGAGGCGTCGGTCGCTCCCCGCGAGGCAGAGAGCCTCCGTGCCAGTGATAGCGCGTAGCAGCGGCATTCAGCGCGGTCGGCATACTAGGAAGGGAGGAAGGAAACAGCTTTGCAGGTAAATTCTGGGGCATGGGCAGATAGTGAGTATGCAAAATGAGGTTTAAGCAGTTTACTTAAACTTATGGCGGGTCATCGAGAATCGCCCGAGGGCGTTTGACCCGGACAGGGGGAGGTGGTTGCGTGGTGCTGATGGTTCTGAGGTAAGGGAAGGAAGAGGTCTCAGCTGCGGCAAAGAGAGTCGCAGCTAATGACCAGACAAAGGCTGAGAGAGCAGGAACTCGTAGACCTCCTCGAATTACACTGTTTCTAACAAACCAAGGAGATCCCGACAAGGAACGGAGGGTTCTGGATTGGAAACTTTCCAGCCTACGCCTGTTGGTGGCGGAGGCAAGTGACCACCATACAGGTTCCGCATAGGTCAATACAGACCGGAGAAACAACAGATAGAGGGTAACTTTCGTGCGCAGCGCCAGGGGGCTGCGGCACGCGAGGTATGGGTAAAGTTTGGCTCGGACGCCGCGAGCCTTGGCAAGGGTGTCCGTCACGTGGGCGTTGAAGCAAAGGCGACGATCTAGCCGAACGCCTAGATACTTCACCGACTCTTTGTAGGCGATAGGCCTCCCTTCAAGGGAGAGGGGCTGGCATCGGGAGATGGACTTACGAGTGAAACAGATCGCCTCGGATTTCTCCGTATTGATCGTCACCCGCCATTTCCGTAGCCAGTCCGGAAGCTGGTCCAACTGACGCTGCAACTGTGTACTCGCAAAACGCGGGGACACAGAGCTGTAATGATACATTGCATCGTCAGCGAACAAAGACAACGTGACTCCGGGCAAAACAGGCAGGTCGTTCGTGTACACGAGGTACAGAACGGGGCCGAGGACAGATCCCTGGGGTACGCCAGCGGCGACAGGACGTACTGCAGAGCAGGTTCCGTCGACGCTCACCCTGAAGGTTCGGTCGCTGAGATACGACCGGAGGAAAAACACTATGGACGATGGTAAGGGGGAGTTAGCGAGTTTGAAGAGAAGACCTTCGTGCCAGACTTTGTCGAAGGCCTTGCTCACGTCCAGCAGTGCGGCGGCCGTAGCCGCTCGCCTGTTGGTGGCGTCAGAGAGTTGCGTTACCACGCGGACTAGTTGAAGCGTGGTCGAGTGCTCTCTGCGAAACCCGAACTGTTCGTTGCGGATAAAATTATCCAACAACGGCGAGATGCGGGCCAGCAGGAGCCGCTCGAACACCTTCGAGATAACTGGCAAGAGAGATATTGGCCGATAGCTTTCAGGAAGCATGCGCGGCTTGCGGGGTTTAGGAACCATAACGATGTTGGCATTTTTCCACAGGCGGGGGAAGTACTGTAGCCGGAGACAAGAGTTGAACAGCTCGAGAACGAGGTCAACGCCTGAGGCCGGGAGATATTGTAATGCAGCGGCCCCGATCCGGTCAGGACCGGGGGCGCGACGGCGGTTTAGTCGACAGACAGACGAAACGAGTTCGTCTCTGTCGAACGGGAGGTCTGGGCCATCGGGAGGGCGAGAAAAATAACCAGATAGGAAGTCCCGGACTTCTGCCGAGTGAGCAGGGTCCGAAACGCCTCGATGAACGGTAAATTGCGACTCCATGCAGTCGGCGAAGACCTCAGCCCTGCCTTCTGATGAAGACACAACCCCGTTCGGGGTTTCCAGCGGGTTGCGAGTTCTCTTCTCGCGGGTCAGTCTACTCACCGCTCTCCAGACGGAGGCGTGGTCGACTTCAAGAGACTCAAGGTATGAGTCCCATCGATCAGAGTTTACGTCCCGCAGTAGCTGCTGAACGTAAAGGGACTGTTGTTGAAATCGTCGCTTAACGACTGGGTCTCGGGTTCTTTGCCATCTGCGGCGGAGCTGGCGCCGTAGCCAGATGGCGTGGAGTACTTCCGCAGGTAAGGCCGATTTACGATGATTCACCTCGAGTGCGTAGGTGTGTCGATCCATGACACCTTGGACCAATTCCTGAAGATTTGTGGCGCGGAGATCCAGATCGTCACGAGTGACGATTGGGTCCGCCGGGAGAGATGGTAATCTTCGAGAGAGCTCGTCATGATAGGATCGCCAGTTGACTCTCCTAACAATCTGAGCGGGAAGTCGGGGTGACGCCGACAGCTCTCGAACAGTTATAACAAGGGGATTGTGATCGGACGAAAGGTCCGACACAGACGAGACCTCGATGTTGCGGGCAACGTTCTTGACAACTACTATGTCAAGAACGTCCGGCCGATGGCCGTGAAAGGGGAAGTAGGTAGGGTCTTCAGGGCCGATGACATTAAGTGCCGGGTCGCCAGAGACGAACCGGAACAGAGAATTTCCATAGGCGTTGACAACGCGGCTGTTCCATGAAGGGTGTTTGACGTTTATGTCGCCGGCTACAATGGTTGAGAGGGGGTGGTCGAGGAGGGCGTCCCACTCCTCGGGCGGTGGCGGAGTTCGCCGGCCAGGCCGGAGGTACGCAGAAACAACGCGCAGCTCCGATCCGCCGGCGTCCACCGCCACCGCGCAGCCTTCAATAATAGATGTATCTAGAGGAGGCAAAAGCCTGTGGGATATCCGCCTGTGGACTAAAACAGCTGTGCCCCCCGAGGGGGGACAGCGAGGCCGTAGGGGACGATCCTGACGATAACAGGCATAGGCAGGAAGGGAAAACGAGTGGTAATGAGCCAGATGAGTCTCGGAAAGAAGTATGATATCAACATCATACTCCGTTACGAAAGTCATCAGTTCAGATCGCCTGGGGAGTAGCCCGAAGGCGTTCCACGCAACGATCCTCAGGCTATTAGCCATTTAGGGGAAGTAGAGGAAAGAGGGCAGCTAATGATTGGAACACCAGGGCAAGCACAGTGGTAGTGTCGCGAGCAGTCCTGATGGATGCAACAAGATTATCTGCCCAGGCAGTCAGGGGATCCGCCGAAGCCCGGGAAGATTCCTGGGATTCAGGAGGACAAGCCTGACAGGCCTCGACAGGGGTAGCAGATGGCGCTGGGCTGGTGGTCTGAGTAGTAGACTGCTCGCTGGAAGGTTGAGGACGATGGCTGGGGGCGGGTCGAGCCCGCGGAGAGGGTACAGGTGGAACCTGTGATGATGTAGGTCGGCCGGCGGAGTTCCGGCGACGACGAGAGCGCTTTGATTTGCCCGATCGGGCTGGAGGCGGGGCTGATTTAGCGGCCATGGCCGCGTAGGAAGGTGCGGGCGCTCCGGTAGGCGCCGGGATTGAGGCCGCTGCAGGCGGCGCCGAAGCGACGAATGCAGGCGAGACAGCGGCACCGGAAGCAACCGGAGTTGCTGCCGGGACCTGGGCAGATGAACCGGTGAGAGGCGGGAAAGCCGCTCGCCGGTTAAGGCCAGGACCAGCTACACGGCCTGCCTGCGCGCCAGGGCGCACAGGAGGTCGCTGCGGTTTCATGGCGGCGATAAAGTTAGGGCAGCCTCGGTAATTAGCCGGATGGACTCCTTTGCAATTGCAGCATTTAGCTGTGTACCCCGTCGTAGGCTTATCACAGCCACGATGAGGTTCAGCACAACGCACGCAACGCGGGGGCTGATGACAGAAAAGACTGCTGTGGCCGAACCTCTGGCAGTTGAAACACTGCGAGGGGCCGGGCCGCAGGTCAAATGTTCTGACTTGCACCCGTAGGTGCAGAAGATTCTGGAGAGTGTAAATCTCCTCGAAGGGGCCTACTTTCAGTAATTTACAAAGAAAGCTGTTGACAGGTCGGCGGTCATCACCTTTGCCAACATGCAGGACGCTTACCGCGGTCGGCGCATAGCCGAGCGCAACAAGTTCCTGCCTGATGGCATCAGGTTCGGTAAAGGATGGAATTCCCGACAGAACGACCTTGATTTCTCGCTCTGACGGGAGGGCAAATGTATGAAAAGAAATCTTACGCTCTGTCAGGAATGACTGAACAGAGCGGAAGTCTGGGATGGTAGCGGTCGCCAGCTTTAGCGAGGCGCCTTGGCACCTCGCCTCGACCTTGACCGAAGGGAGAGCTCGGGATAAGGAACGTAAAAGTTCAGAATAATTCCTATTATCAGGAATTACAATAGGAGGAATTCGTGGGGAAGACACAGTTTTGGTAGTAGCTGGATACTCACGTTGCACGCGCTGAGTGCCGCTGTTACCATGATTAGATGGCAGATCTGCAGCTGAGGCGGGCGGCGGAGTTTGTCGCAGCGAGGATAGGTACCCCCTTTTTTATTTTGGCGGAGGTGAAGGAGACGGGCTATGATTGGCTGAACCGCTGACGCGATCCACCAATGGCCTGAGAGGGAAGTCTACGCGAACGCTTAGCACGGATTGGCGGAATTTGTTCGCCCACAACGGGTCGATACACTTCCGCCAGCCCGGTAAGAGTCCGGTAGACTGCCTTATGGCGATACCGAGGCAGGCGAGAGACGGGAGGGGCGAAGTTGCCGACTGAAGGTGGCGCTAGGCACACCTAAAGCCGGCACAACGCCCGAACCATCTGTCGGCCTGCAACGGACCGGATTTGACTGGAAGGAAGGTGGTGAAAATACGATTGGTCGGCGCGTGGACAGATGGTGAGACGGCAATTTTTGTTAATTTTAAAATTACGGCGGGTCGTCGAGCAGAGCTCGAGGGCGGCGGCGTTTGACTGGTGGAGGTCCATCATCGTTATCGAGGTGTTGGAGGTGAGGAAAATCAGAGATGGATGCTCGATGGAAGAGATTGAACGTGAGAGTTCGCGCAAATCCATCGAGCGACGGAATCTTCAGCCCTCGCCTGATAGCAGCATTTTTTACATACCAGGGAGAGCCGGAGATAAGGCGAAGGGTAAGGGCTTGGAAGGCTTCCATGCGTTTAACGACTTCGGGGGCGGGTTGGGTCCAAAATGCAGGCGCTGCGTACATAAGGACGGCTCGTAAAAAGAGCAGATAGATCGAGAGCTTCGTGCGCACTGGCAGTGGCCCTCGAGGCGATAAGAATGGGTATAGTTTGGCTTTGACGCCTCTGGCGCGCTGGAGCACTGTGGACACGTGAGCTCTGAAGCTTAGGCGTCGATCAAGAGTGACGCCCAAGTACTTCACAGTACGTTGCCAAGCGATTGGGCTCCCTTCAAGGGAGAGGGTCTGGCATCGGGAAGTGAGCTGACGGGAGAAGGCAATCGCCTCGGATTTCTCCGTATTGATCGCCACCCGCCATTTCCTTAGCCAGGCCGGAAGTAATGCGAGCTGGCGCTGCACCACGTCAGTCGCAAAACGAAGGTTTGCAGAACTGGTGTGGTACATCGCATCGTCCGCATAGAGAGAGAGCGTGACTCCAGGCAAAACTGGCAGGTCGTTCGTGTACACAAGGTACAGAACGGGGCCGAGGACAGATCCTTGAGGGACGCCAGCGGCGACGGGGCGGACAGAAGAGTACGTCCCGTCGACGCAGATCCTAAATTTGCGGTCGCAGAGATACGACCGCATCAGATGTACAAATGAGGCAGGGAGAGGGGAGGTGGCTAGTTTATAGAGAAGGCCTTCGTGCCAGACTTTGTCGAAGGCCTTACTCACGTCCAGAAGGACGGCGACAGTTTGATGGTTCCTGTTGATGGCGTCAGTGAGTTGCGTGACAACTCGGACAAGTTGAAGAGTGGTCGAATGCTGCCTGCGGAAGCCGAACTGTTCCTGCCGAATGAAATTATCCAGCAGGGGAGTAATCCGGCGATGCAGGAGGCGCTCGAACACCTTCGATAAGACTGGCAAAAGAGAGATTGGTCGATGATTCTCAGGGAGTGTACGCAGCTTGCGAGCCTTCGGCAACATGATGACTTTGGCTCGTTTCCAAGGGCTGGGATAGTAATGGAGCCGGAGACATCCATTGAACAGCACGTGGATGAGTGAAACGAGACTTGCTGGGGCGTTGAGTAGGGCCGCTGCACCAATACGGTCCTCGCCGGGCGCCTTCTTGGGGCGCAGTCGACTAATGGCCGTTTCCACTTCAGCCTCGTCGAACGGGTCGATTGGGTCTGCGGGAGGGCGGGAAAAATATCCAGATAGGAAGTCTGCGACCGCTGCCGAGTGGCCGGGGTCACAGACGCCTCTGTGAACGGTAAATTGTTCCTTCATGGTATGGCAAAGACTTCTGCTTTGTCGGCCGCAGAGTACACAATCCCGTTCGGTGATCGTAGGGGGTAGCGGGTCCTTTTCTCGCCAGTGAGTCGGCGCGCAGCCCGGAAAACGGACTGTGGCGTGACTTCCAGAGACTCAAGATATGAGTCCCATCGATGAGCAGTGGCATCAAGCAGAAGCTGCTTGACAAGGTCAGATTGGGCGTTTAGCCTGCGTTTTACGACAGGGTCCCGGGTTTGTTGCCATCTCCGGCGGAGCTGGCGCCGGTTGCGGATGGCCAGAATCACCTCTTCAGGTAACTGCGACCGTCTGTTGGGCGCAGGGACTTCATAGGTGTGTTTGTCCATAGCGGACGTGACGACTTCTTGAAGACAGTCGGCCAAGCGGTCTACATCCTCCGGGCTGGAGATGTCGACCTGGGGGTCAGATGGTACTGTTCGACCCAGTTCATCGTGGAACGATCGCCAGTTGACTCTCGTTAAACGATGGGGAGGCTGGAGAGGTATGAACCGCCGAGGGGAAAGCATCTCCTTAAATAGTGTCTGGCATGGTCTATTTTCCATGGCCAATCAGAATCAAGAATGATGAGCTGGCTTCTCATTGGTCCGCGCGATACACCTGAAGCGGCCAAAAAGCTATAAATAGAGGCATCGTAGCCGTAACTCACTGTTGCTTGTTCCCAGTACATTGGGGACGTGTTCGGCGTACATCTATTCGAACAAGTTTTGCTACTGAAGATGGCCACCGGTGGTGCGGCCGAAACGTATAGCGCCAATGCATCAAGCAATCGACCACGGCCTTTCAGCCCGGAAGTTTTATCCAATCATAAATCTGTTAATATTTAAAATCTATATAATTTTAATGTTGTACAAAGGCTTACACGGCCGGTGACATTTTGATTAAAATTATTTCCAGGGTTATTTGGGTGTGGCCTAAAGTTTGTAACCAAACCAGACGTTTCGGCAGTACCACTGTGGTCCTAACGTACCATCCCATGTTAGCGTTGACTCCTTTTCTCTGAAGATGGCAGTCAGTAGTACTGCCGAAACGTCTGGTTTGGTTGCAAACTTTAGATCACGGCCAAACAGCACGGAAAATAATTTTGATCAAAATATAGAATTTTATATTTATATTATTATTATTAATACAACTTTTTACAAGAATGTATTTTTATTATTTTGTAAATCACAGTGTTTCAATAGCATTCAGCTATCATCATCAGATTCTATTCAGCTATCTATTCCCTATAGATCTGATGATGTTAGCTGAATGCTATTGAAACTCTTTAATTTACAAAATAATAAAAATATACTCTTGTAAAAAGTTTTATTATTAATAATAATATAAATATATAAAAAAATATACTAACAATTTTAAATATCTTGGGGAAAACATATCCCGATACACCTCAGACAAAGTATCCTTCAAGATAAGGAAACTCAGATTAGCAAAGGCTCTGACCCGGGAACTGTACACAAAAGGAAAACCTTTCCAGAAGTGCGAAAGTCATCCATTATACCACTGTGATGAGGCCGGTGATCGTGTATGGAGTGAAAACAACGTGGTTTCAAAATTAGGAACCTCTTCTTAAAATTGAACGAAGAATTCTTCGGAAAATTTATAGCCCCAAGAAAACTGAAGATGAGTACAGGCACAGACCCAAAGAAGAGCTGTCTAGAGATTTGGCAGATCTGGAAACGGCTTTCTAAAGGAAAGGACTGAGATTCCTTCGACTTATGGTTTGGATGGATCGGTCCAGATTAAATAAACAAATTTTCAACAACATTTGGCAACAACTTTCCAGTCTGAACCTACACCAAACTACAGCAAACAACTCAAGAAGGAAATGATGAAACTGGGTGTCTCTTTGAACTACTGTGTGAATAGAAATACATACAGACACAGAATTAAAAATCTTGAGGTTCTCTGCGGTGAGAAGAAGACGAGACAGGTGTGGACAGTTGTAAGGAAGGCGGCGCATAATGTGCGAAGGAGAAGAAGGATAATACGGAGGAAGAGGAAAAGAGAAGGAATATTCGCGTGGTCCACGGCTGCCCTGTTCGTGGAAAAAAAGATAAAAAGTAACACGAAAAATATGAGCATTTATGAACATAATTTTACTTTTGTATACACACATATATCATATTTCTTTATTACAAAGTAGATGGACAGCCTGTGTTTTATTATAGATATCTAACAGCACCGGATGTTTGCGTTTGTCATTTCGCGAGCAGAGAATGCTCTAGTATTGAACATCTGTCACGTTCTGGTTATTAATAATGCATTGTCTGGAATGACACACGGTGTATCAACAGATATATTATAAACTCGGTGTTGCACAAGTCCTGGCAATCGTATTCTATCTCACGCGGGATTTGCTCAAGGTAATTTTGTTTGAGTAAAAAAAACTAAATTTCGTGTAGTGCAATGCATACTTGATTTATAGGCCTATACTTCGTTGGGTCCAGTATTCACATCAATAGTTTTAATTTTCTGCTGTACCTCTATTTTAAAACAATTCTCTTTAATTTATTCGTGTAAATACGATGCCTTCATACATTTTGTGATTACTAAATACTATACCTTTATTAAAATATTACAAATCAATTAATTGCATCAACTATTTGTTTGTATAAAAGAGAAATGTACACAATTGCGTCTGTTTGCATCATATATTGGATTACATACTTTTCAGATACATGAATAAGTGAATTAGGCAGCTCGGGAAACTAGAGGATATGGCACCTGGCTACTAATCTAGACGTCCCGGCTTCGATTCCCGGGCCTGCACCATAAAATCAAGGTGCTTTTTTCAGCCCCCAGGTCGACTCAGCCTGTTGAAAATGAGTACCTGGGATAACATCCTGGGTATAATAATGGCCACACTGCCTTCCTTGTATGCCGTACGGCTCACATAAGGCAGCCTACCCTGCCTACTCCTAAGCTACTTCGGTGGTGTACATGGGAGCCATTATTATTATTCATAAGTGAATTAATTTAATAAATTCGTTTCTGGTATTTGACAATGCAATGTAAATTTATCATTTACACCTCATAATGGAAAATATCGGTATGGAGAACCATACATGACTTCCATGTTCTAAGATTTATATTTAAAATCATATTCGAAATGAAATATTTCCATAGAAACTACTTCTTGCTTCAGCCTTAACCACAGTACTGTGGTCACTAACGTATACAACCTCACGTTTTCGAACTCGATTTTCACTGATGATGGCAGTCGATGCCACTGCCGAAACGTCTGGTTTTGCAGAAAACAATGGACTACGGCTAAACAGCCCGGGAAGGAATTTTAACAAAAAAATACTTCTTTGTTGCCGATAGCGTAGTACTCATATAAAAAATTCTCCCCTCCTTCTACAACTATAATTTTCATTAATAGAAAATTACCCCCACCACGTTCAACTAGCCTCTTCATTTATAGATATTTCATCTACGTTTCTACAGTGGATTATTATGATCTTCTTATCAGGATACTTTGATTATCAAAATTAAGTACTTTATTCTTGTTGAAACATAAAACGTTGCAGGTAAATTACCCCTTTCTCTTAAACGATCTTCACCAAAATCAATAAGCCTTCAGTCCTCTACAATTCAGGGATGCATGCAAAAAAATATTTTATTCTGTTTGAATGTGCGTCAGTTATCGTCCGTCATGGAAACATTTCTCTTGTTACAACATAAAATGTTGCAGGTAAAATACCCCTTTCCCTTAACCGATCTTCACTAAAATCAACAGGCCTTTATTTTTCTACAATTCAGGCATGTATGCAAAACATTATTTGATTATGTTTGAATGTGCGGCAGTTATCGTTCGTCATAGAAATAATTACTCTTATTAAAACATGAAATGTTGCTGGTAAACTACCCCTTTCCCTAAACCGATCTCCACCAAAATCAACAGGCCTTCACTGCTTTAAAATTCAGGAGAGTATGCAAAAAATTATTTGATTATCTTTGAATTTACGGCAGTTATCGTTCGCCATATAAAAAATTACCCTTGTTAAAACATAAAATGTTGCTGGTAAACTACCCCTTTCCCTTAACCGATCTTCACCAACACCAACAGGTCATGAGAACTCTACAATTCAGGGCTGTATGCAAAAATTATTTGATTCTGTTTGAATTTGCGGCTGTTATCGTTTGCCATAGACAAAAATCTACAGACAGACATATAGACAGACAGACACACAGACAGACACACATTCAGACACTTTTCGAAAAATGACTTTTTTCATGTTTTGAGTGTAGTACAATCAGAATCTGCAATAATCTCGAACACGATTTTTTTTTGCCATCACCATACTTCCATTTCCTTAAGGGACATGGAAGTAAAAATTACCCTTGGTAAAACAAAACGTTGCAGGTAAACTACCCCTTTCCATTAACTGATCTTCTCCAAATTCAATAGGCCTTTAGTCCTCTACAACTTAAGGTTTTATGCAAAAAATTATTCGATTCTGTTTGAATTTACGGCAGTTATCGTTCTTCATGAAAAACGTTCTCTTGTTACAACATAAGATGTTGCTGGTAAACTACCCCTTTCCCTTAACTGATCTTCACCAAAATCAACAAGCCTTCAGTCTTTTACAATTGAGGAACGTATGCAAAACAATATTAGATTCTGTTTGAATGTGCCGCAGTTATCGTTCGTCATTGAAAAAATTACCGTTGTTAAAATATAAAATGTTGCTGGTAAACTACACCTTTCCCTTAACCGATCTTCACCAAAATCAACGCACATTGAGATCTCTATAGCTCAGAGAGGTATGCAAAACATTATTTGATTCTGATTAAATTTACGGCAGTTATCATTCATCATATGAAATATTACCCATGTTAAAACATAAAACGTAGCTGGTAAACTACCCCTTTCCCTAACCCGATCTTCAACAAAAACAATAGGTCTTGAGAACTCTACAATTAAGGGCTGTATGCAAAACATTATTTTATTCTGTTTGAATTTGCGGCTGTTATCCTTTGCCATAGAAAATACCCTTGTTAAAACAAAAAAGGTTGCTGGTAAACTACCCCTTCCCCTTTACCCATCTTCACCAAAAACAATAGGTCTTGAGAACTCTTCAATTCAGAGCTGTATGCAAAACATTATTTGATTATGTTTGAATTTGCGGCTGTTATCGTTTGCCATAGAAAATACCCTAGTTAAAACATAAACCGTTGCTGGTAAACTACCCCTTACCCTTAACCGATGTTCACCAAAAACAATAGGTCTTGAGAACTCTACAATTTATGGCTGTATGCAAAACATTATTTGTTCTGTTTGTATTTGCGGCTGTTATCGTTTGCCATAAAGAAAATCTACAACACATAGACAGACAGACAGACACAGAGATAGACACACACACAGACACTTTTCGAAAAATGACTTTTTTTCATGTTTTGAGTGTAGTATAATCAGAATCTGCAATAATCTCGAACACGATTTTTTTTGCCATCACCATACTTCCATTTCCTTAAGGAACATGGAAGTAAAATTACCCTTGTTAAAACACAAAACGTTGCCGGTAAACTACCCCTTTCCCTTAACCGATCTTCACCAAAATCAACATGCCTTGAGTCCTCTACAATGTAGGAAAGTGTGCAAAAAATTATTCGATTCTGTTTCGAATGTAAGTAATTTGAATGAAGTAAAAGAGTATACCACAAGCGCAATCATATCTGTGATTATACACACGAGTAAGTGCAATTTTAGACATTCAATTTACATACATTCAGTTTAAAAATATTGAATTTTTTGAGTAATTCCTAAATATTATAAATAATATTAATGTTTATAAAATCATATTGATGCTAAATAGCAGCTTATTAGTAACCTCTAACATTTCAGCCAAGCAAAAGTGCGAGTAACACCATAGCTCTCTTGATGGACACTGCCCTCTGGTCCGGTATCCATATGGCCGTTGTACTTAAGGCGTCCGCTGTAACAGCCAGTTACATCCTTTACTTTTGAACTAACAATAAGTAGCTCAATTTTCAGGTCGTGGATGAGTTGAATAATAAGATCGTGTGTGGTCTTACTTGCACAGGTGTTTCCCTGCAGTACTCTCAGTGTTAAATCTTCTTACTCTTGGCTACCTCCTACGCGTTTTCATAAGTCGGAGACAAATTCCCGACAAAAGTCCTATGGTCCTTCTCAGAAAAGTGAACAAAATTCTGGTGAAAATACGCCGTAGTTTAAGTTATAAAATTTGCTAAGATTTAATAAAAATGCTATGTAAAACGAAGACTGTTATTTTTTGGACGTTTCTATAGAATGGACGACAATGGGTTAACAAAACAGATCTTCAAATATCTGTGGGGAAAGAACTCAACATCAAGTTGGATTAAAGAAGTTCAAAACAATTTAGAAAAAATAATATAAATGGAGAAGAAGCAATTGAAAGAGAAGTTTTTCGGGGAAAATGTTAAAAACGGAAGACGTCCAGAGTAGGAGAGAGAAAAACACAGGTTCGGAGTGGACTGAAGACAGGAAGAAAAGACATAGTGAAAAGATAAAAGAATATTAGAGAAAAAGAAAATAACAAAGACTAAAGAATTGAAATTGGCATGTGATCCTCAGATGGCCGATACAAATTAGGAAAAATGCTACATAGAAAACAGTGTTTCTGCATAAGCGTTACTGTCTCTAATTTTTAATGATTTATTTCCAAGACAATTTATTTTGTTTTAATCAGAATTTAGAACATTTCCTTTGCTTTTAAGATTCACTTTCATAAATATAATATATGCAAAATATGAGCGACTGTATAGATATTTGACAATTCGAATGCCGGTAAAGATTTTGTTTGTCCCATGTTTCTTAAACATTACACATTCCTAAATTATTCCTCAGGCTTTCACGGCCGGTGTCAGATGAATTGTTCATGATATCCGGGCTATTTGGCCGTGGAGCAGGTGTACCTTCTTTTTTCTCAGCCGCTCGAAACGTCTGATATTTTTTTAAACTTCCTCCTCGTAGAGGCGTCGTAAATTATTCCTCAGGCTTTCACGGCCGGTGTCAGATGAATTGTTCATGATATCCGGGCTATTTGGCCGCGGAGCAGGTGTACCTTCTTTTTTTCTCAGCCCCTCGAAACGTCTGATATTTTTTAAAACTTCCTCCCCGTAGAGGCGTCGTAAATTATTCCTCAGGCTTTCACGGCCGGTGTCAGATGAATTGTTCATGATATCCGGGCTATTTGGCCGTGGAAACCATATTTGTTCGTGATACCACGGCCAAATAGCCCGGATATCATGAACAATTCATCTGACACCGGCCGTGAAAGCCTGAGGAATAATTTACGACGCCTCTACGGGGAGGAAGTTTTAAAAAATTTCTGACGTTTCGAGGGGCTGAGAAAAAAGAAGGTACACCTGTTCCACGGCCAAATAGCCCGGATATCATGAACAATTACACATTCCTATTTAGACAGGTGAATATGTCCATAATTTTACTATTTTGAAGTTTTTCAAGTTTAAGCTGATTAAAGTAAATAATAATTTGAAATAAAAAAATAAAACCAATTACTTTTACTTGAACTTAAATTTTCTTACGTTACTTGTGTACAAAGAGACTATACGTATAAAAACTATTTCAAGATTTAGCTCTACAAAAGAAATAGATCAAGAGTCTAAGTGACGTTCTGTTAGAAATATTTTTCAAAAATTCAACGAAGAAAATCTGCAGGTAGCTGATAAGTCATGTTTAACGTGTATACCCTACCGTATACGCAACCCTAACGACAAGGCCACAACTGGAGCAATAAATTAATTATGTAGGCTGTGATACTGAGCAGAGAGGCATGAATCTTCGGCTTGTTTTAAACTATTAATTTACTATCACTATTAATTTTTGTACTCTTGCAAAAAAGTAATTTATTGTCAATGTAATGCTTTGTACATTTATTAATATTTTGTCAAGTAATATAGTGTAACCGTTTTTGCTATTTTACGCGGAGTAAAAGTAAACTACCTAACTGTTTTCTCCGTAAAAGAGGAAAGTTTTCGTGCACTCGATTCTTGTATTGGCCTGATAAGGAATAAAACACGTAAAGAAGTTTCTGGAAAAAAATCATATATCATCTAAAGTATGAAACTTGTAAACAATATTAATGACGCCACCTAAAACAAGTTATATTTAGTCTGTAAATTGTATATGTAAATGAACATAGATGTTAAATAGAACAAACGAAAGATATGCTACAAAGTAACTTGTCTACAGACTAATAATAAAATATGTTATTTATGGAAGACTCCTGCTTCACGTTATTTACAGTTTTATTAGTAAAACCTGCTTCAAGTTGTTTTATTAGTTTTATTACTGATATTTTTTTTGTTTTTAATCAGTATATTTTTGCTGATCCAAATTGGTACGATCAGCGGTAAGCAAGAGATAAGAAAATGAGATAAGGAATTTTGAACATATTCTTAGATCTAATCAGTAAGTGAACTTATTGCTAATGGTTATGTCCATAATGTAACTTTCTTTTACAACGCTTTTGTAAAATTTGCGTACATTTACCTAGGTTACAGTACAGCTGCATATTACAGTGGGAGATTTAAGTGTAAATTGATTATATTTTGTGCTCTACAATGTATAACTTGTCGCAGTGAGGATAATACATCAAGCTGAAAAATTTATTATCCTGTGGTAAAAATGATCTTATCACGCTCGTTTGCTATTACTGACTGCTGAATGTTTGACACTATTAAGGTAAACTGAACGTGTAAAAATGCTTGATTTTTAGTGATAAAATGTAATATTGCTTCTACACTTCTACTCGATTTTCGACCTATTAAACATTATATGAGATACAAAGTTTAACATAGTCTTTATAATACGTTTGTTATTTTTTTCTGAGTAGCAACACATCCGGAAGCAACGAGTTTTACTACAATATTTACAGTTTACGACGTTAAAAAATTAAACCCCTTGTTCCCAAGAAATAGATACCACTACCGAATTTCTTGAAATGTTCCTTAGTAACGCATTGCAAGGTGTAACAAATTAGAATTTGGACGTACCGTAACAGGTGTACCAAGCCAACGGCATAAGTTGGAGAAGGCAACGGGAATAGAGTCCATTAAAGGTATAATAGGATACACTTTGTTTTGGAATGTTGAGAACGGTGGGACAGTCTCTTGATAAATATTTCGGAGTAACAGACCACCGGTCGGCACGTTGTGTTGGAAGACGACTTTAAGAATATCGTGTACGGAAGAGTACCTATTGAAAAAGTTTCAGAGAGAGTGGGTAATAAAAAGGGACGCTGATTGGATCCATTGTGGAAAGGAGAAGCAATAAATTTGGTCACTTCCTACGCCATTCAGACTGGTTCATCAGCCTGATTGAGGAAATGATCAAAGATCCGTAGTGTCAATGAAGGCCCAGACAGGAGTATATAGATAGGGTAGAAGAAGGAAGAAGGTATGTACTGATCAAGCATTTGTCTACAGAAAGGGAGAAATTACAAGCCTATAAACCTGTGGATTGAGGAGAAGAAGAAGATGATCCGCAGCAAAGGAGTGATTCAAAATTATATAAACAAAAGTGATTACTACCAATTATTCTGTCGCGTTGAAACCAGTTGAACTTGAACCGTTTTTATACGTACACATTCTCATACAACGCCTCTAGACCTCTTGAGGCGTTTCTTTAGTAGAAAATTTAACTGGAAAAAAAGAAGAAAATTTTTTCTTCCGGTGTCTGGCTGAAACGTTTAGACAATGATAGAACAAAGCAATCGACAAGAATATAAATTCTTGTATTATCCAGGCCCCTTTTTCTTTAAATTTTGCTCCATATATTACACTGGGGTAAATTAATAAATACAGATTTATGTTATAGTGTTTTGTTGCATATCGCTCTTTATCTGGGACAACTAGAAGAAAATTCAAATTCTGTTGGCATGCAAAAACAATGGTGCTGCACTTGTATTGATTTCTTTAGAAGCGCCATATTTTGCATTCACTCTTTGATTCCGACCGTCACTTTGCTATCTAATAAAACACAGCTGTTTGCTTCATGGAAACCTGCAGCGATGCCACGCTTATGTCGCCTTCAATATACACCATACTGTAGATACCGTGTGCGCTTCGCGTCCCTCACATTTCAGCACATGTCACGAGACATGATATAAAATATGATACTGACATCGAAATCATGTACAGTACAATTCAATAAAATGTAAATTTATGCGTGATTCGAATAAGTAAATCCAATATATTAAAAACGTTTTATGTACAAATGTTATGTACAATATTATGGTATAATAGTATTATTACGACGGTCTCCTAAATCGTCATATGGTACAGTAGAAAACAAAATTAAAAAAAACACCAGTGAAGTCACTAAAAACCAGCCTTAATTATCACAATTAATAGTTTGTAATCAACAAGTTATTCAACAAGATTATATTCGTACAATAATTATAATTAAATTTGTCTACACGCAATAATAATGTTAAGTAACAGAGTCCAGCACAATAATCACTTTCCACCAATAGCCACTTTAAACGCACTGAGTAATCGCCCAATGTAAACTGACTGTCCGTCGCTGGATACTTATATTTATACCCCGCTGAAATGCCAGAACAATCGGTCACTTTCTGGATGGCGGGACGAGAAAACTGCGTATTACAGGCTCTCTAGAATCCACTAGAAACCGTTCAAACTGTCCGACCTTAAACAGAGTGCGCTGACCTGTAAGGTCTGGAATAGCCTCGATTGTTGACGCATGATTAGTGTCACGTAATTGTCTTTCATCTCAAAGTAGCAGCAATATGTACGCACACACACGTACAGCTGGGCTCTGCTGGGATAGCCGAGATACTTGTAGAACGTTCCGTATTACGTAACAGTAATTATAGTCAACTTACTCTCAGCGCTTTATTTTTCCCACTCTCATTTTAACGTTAATTGATTAGAGGATTGGCCGAATTAGAATACAAGCCTCTATAGAATTTAGTCTATAATACGGTCCATTTACCAAGAGCTGAGATTTTTTACATGTGAAAATACCAACAACTCAGTAACACTTTTAGTGTTGTTACGACAGTCCCATTGGTCGTCGTTTGGTACAGTGGAAAACAAAATGCAAGACTCCAACGAAATCACTAATAACCAGCTTCAATTTGTGACAATTAATAATTTTTAATCGACACGATATTCTCTTACGACAATTCAAGTAAAAATTGTCCACACGCAATAATAATATCAACTATAAAGGATTCCGCACTTATTATAACACAACAACACTTCGCTACAATACTTCTATAAACACTCAATCCGCGCTAAAGAAAAAGCTCAACAACACTGAACTAATAAGCTGGCTGCCTAGCTTTTTATAGGTAGCGTACGCCTTCTAGGAATCTTCCATCCTCAGTGTGCACCACGCCACTTAATGCTGACGCTAATGCTTATCTCAAGTGGCCTCTTGAAGAATCCAGAACAGACTTAAACGCGGCCTTGACTATTGTCACAATAGGCTATAGACACTGCAGGGTGGTAGGTGGGGTTCTTGGCTGTTTGATAGGATATTTGCTACAGTATGTTAATGGTAGTGCTGTTTCGTGTATTCTTACCGTGAAACCCGTTTCATGATTACTCTCGCTTTATTGTTACGACACAAATGAAGAAACATGTTTCTTACCGTCAGTAGTAGGCTACACATTGTACCTTCTTCTTCTGTGTTACATGTTTTTTCAACAGTCTTCAAAATAATTACAGTTTTATTAATTTTTCTAATTTAAATTAATTTTTCTCAACTACAATGTTAATGTTCACACACTACAATATTTGTTTGGCTCTCAATTGGTTTTACTAACTTCATTCACATTAACATATGCCAATCAGGACATCGCTGTATAGGTCAGTTCTATTCTATCTGTAAATATACTGTATGTTACCGAAGATATGTAATGACAAAATCTGCTTTTGCTACCTAAAATAGCTGAAATATACAACTAAGTAATGTCTACTAATTGCCTTAAACGGTGTAAGAGGAAAAAGTTATATTACATATGCAATACGATATAACATAATTTTATATTAAAATCACATCGTAGATATGAAGCATAGTAAGATTTAATCTTTATATGACACCATAAACTAGAAGGTAAAAATACAAAAATGTGTAAAATATGTTAGAAACCTGAACAATTACAAAAAATAGTGAGAGACTTCTAAGTTGCTATAAAAGACGGATTCTATGAACAATATTTAGAGGAGTAAAAGAAAATGTAATGTGGCGCAGGCGCTATAAATATAAACTATACCATCATTACAAAGAGCCGGACATTGTCAGGGTAATCAAAATGTACAGGCTAAGTTGGGTTGGAGATTGGAGGTAGGAAAGCCTACAAAACATATTTTCTACCAGAAACCAATGGGTAGTAGAAAAAGGGGAAGACACCAAAGTAGATTCAAAGACCAAACTGAGGAGGACCTCGGAAAGCTAAACATAAGAATCTGGAAAACCATGGTTCGCAATAGGGAGGAATGGAATCGACTATTGGAGCAGGCCAAAACCCACCAAAGGTTGTCGAGCCACGGCTGATAATGATGTAAAATATGTTAACATATTAAAAGAAGGCTACAAATTTGGAATAGGAAAAAATGGAATAGGAATTATATCAAACAGTAAAATGAAGGTGCAAGACAATTCAACTTATTAGCTAAATACGTACCAACCTATTTTAGTATAAAAATAATATTAAAACATCAACAAATATGATAGGATAAAATGTATAAGCAAGTTTTTTCTCTTCCAACCTATAGCTTAGTTTGAGATAGAATTGTGTAAACACAATTTTTATAAATACAACTATTACATTAACGACTCGGAACACAAATCGTGTTTTATGACGACTTTGTGTTCCGAGTCGTTAATGTAATAGTTGTATTTAGTTAAGTAACGGACACGTCATGGACAACAAAATCCAAGAATTTACCTCAGCAAGACGGGCTATAGTCCAAACGTACAAATTCACAATATTGAAGGTTAGAAAGATCGTCGCACACATAACATTCAACAAAACATGCCTCAACAAATCAATAACACCAAAATACGCACAAATCAAAATCAAACACAACAATCAGGCCGCTAAAATAACACAAAACATCGCACAAAGGACATACATCATAAAACAGTTACTGTATATAAGAAAAAAGACGTTTGTGTTCCGAGTCGTTAATGTAATAGTTGTATTTAGTTAAGTAACGGACACGTCATGGACAACAAAATCCAAGAACAATTTTTATAATAACATCACACCAATAATATAAATTTGCAAGTTAATGCCGAACATGTTTGGTTATTTTGGAGGACCCTAATTAAAATGCAAAAATATTCCCCAAACTGGGTTCGATGTATATCGTCCCTATCTTGTTCAGAACATTTTGGTAAGATCTGTATTGTTCAGTTGAATTGCAAATTAGATATTACACTACTAACTGCTTCGTTAAGGCAAGAATAAAAACTAACAAATCTTGTTAAAATCCCGCCGTGTTATGGGCTTCGAAAGTGAAAATGTTGGTCGAATTCCTCAAGTATTTGAAGTATTTAACAATATTTATCAGATTTTTTCAAATTAATATTTGTATGTGTACAACAATCATTTATTATTACTTGGTAGTTATGAAGTAGACACGTTTTACTGGTAACAGAAATGTAGGCTTACACGTACATACGAACTGAAATGTATTTCTCAAACGTAAAATTTCTCTACTAACAAGTGTCTTGTAAAACTATTTTGCATTCAGATTATATTTAGTTTTTACAGACACTTCCCTTTTCCTTAGCTCTTGCAACCTTCCCTCTCCATCGTCACACCTCACACATGTTCCAATACAAGCCCTAAACAGATTTGCACCACCACCCGTACATCCTCTGTTTAGGCTTTCATTCATCTCATTGGCAATGGCTTAAGAAGTCGGAACAGCTATCAGAGTTAAATAAAATCTGTAAAACGTACCAAATGTTTATACATTTTTAAAAACCTTTGTAAAAATATATAGGTTTTACATCAATATCCTTTAAACACCGGTATATAGAACACACCAGACATTCTCTCAGCATTCAAATCCGAACTAAATAGTAGCCAAACATTTAAGACAACAGTCTTGTGAATATGGTCCAATGCAAAAACATTTAACGGTATTGAAAACATGCAATTATGAAATAAGATGTAATATATATGATCAATACCGAATATACAAACATGTAAAAGAAGAGGGCTAAGAGAATCTATAGAAAATCATGATGGATTTCAAAAATCGTGTCATATTTGAGATAATGCGGCAAAATGAAAATCAACATAATCAGATGATATAATACGTAGACCTGAACGTAAACATAAACTCTCCGCAACAAATATCAGTTCTCGAGAAAAATTTGGACACAAACGTACGTTTCACGATCATTAATCAGTGTTTTCAAATTCTTTTTTTCTGTAAATAGTAACTGTTCTGCAATATCGTGACCGCGAGTGTATAGTGTAAATATTCTGACGATGGTCTATGACCAAAATCAATAAAAATTAAAAATATGAGTAATTTAAAAGCTTATTATAAATCATATGTATGGTATCTTTAGGCTACCAACAGTAATTACACTACAATAGAAGATTGGAAATACAGACATCAATTTGAATCACTAATCAGCTTTAATGAGTTACAGATAACAATTTCAAATCAAAAGATACTCTTATACAGTAATTCAAGTTAAATTTGTCCACACGCAATACTAATGTCAACTATAAAGAGTTCCACACTAATCATAATACATTAAGCATTGTTCACTAATCTTCAAAAACGACTCCAACCGCACTAAAGAAATCGCCCACTGTATCTGTCGACAAAGACAGTCGCTGTCGTTTATATAGGTAGCGCGGGTGTTCCAGAATATTTGTCATCATTACTGTGGCGTGCTATTATAATGCGTATTTCAAGTGCTCTCCAGAACAGCCTTGAAAGTACTTTAGTTAGTCCTCGACTGAGACGCTACACCTGCTCGGTTAGCGGAGAACGGGTAAAAGAACGTTCTCGCCTCTTTGAGAGAGTTCCGTCGTTACAATATATATTCCACATTTTAGCTCGTATTGTAGTGAAATGTTTAATATAATGGACATGTTAGCCTGAAGCATGCCGTCAATGTTTTTTTCCTGTGCAAGCATAAACAACTGTAATTTGGTTAACTTTTCAAGACTCGTCTACTGAGATATCTGAATTCTACAGGTATTAGAAAATTTGAATACAAAGCTCTAGTTTATATCCGGATATTGTGGAACAGCGTACCTTGCAGTTGTCCTCTATAATGGCACGGAACAAGGTTAGATTTAGGTAGCGACGTATTTTAAAGTGATGAAAGTGTGTTGTTTTGAATTAGTATTTTACGTAATAATGAGCGCTTATAACGGTATTAAATAATTTATTTTGGTTCTTGCCTGTCAATATTGTTAACAGATGTCCTTATAAACGTAGGGAAATTGAACGTTCTATGAAACGTTTTATGAAAATGCACAATAATATACATTTTATTGTGCTATGAAAGCACAATTTGGGAAATGAAACGTTCTATTATACCACTGTAGTTACTCCATGCAAAGCACAATTTGGGGAAAGTAAAAAAGAAACTGCTAATAATATATTAATAGAGACAGTTTATTTTGAATTTTGAACCCCTACACCTATATAATGATCGATTATCAGAAACTTTATAATACAATGTCTACTCGAAAACTATAATAAATTGCTAATAAATCCATTTTATATTTCCCTATCACTCCATTACCATGTATAGGTTATATATATATATATATATATATATATATATATATATATATATATTGCGACAGTACAAATAAGTGATGTACTGAGCATTGAATATAAAAATTTAAATATACCTAATAAACTGTAAATAATTAATAATGTATTAGAAATAAGCATGTCAGGGATTGCAAGCTTGGCTCAGACAAAAATATGAACAGGTGTTTCGACCTGAATCGACGTGCACACACACACAAATGTAACTGAAAGTGTGTACACCAGTATTTTGCTAGTGTGTGTGAACGCAGGTCTATGCAGGCGAGTTTACCACCACAAGATGAATAATTGCATAATTACTTTTTTCCGTAATTATTCATAAACTATAATTAAGAAGTAAAATCCAAAAACACAATAAAATGTAAGAAAATTTACTAAATACTGTGTACGAAAACCATGTGAAAGTGCCACACCGTACGAGTGTAATAGTGATAACTGTGTACAAATCGAAAGGGTTAAGTTCAATGTCCAAAATTACAGTGAACATGTGTTGTAAAAATAGTTATAAGATAAGTATAAGAGTATACTTACAGGACTCTGTAATTAGCAGAATTATAAGAAATAGCGAAATTGACAAGGAGTGGGGGAACTAAACCCAGAAACAATTTCAGACATGTCGATTTCGTACCACTGCAGGTGTTGACCAAGACATGGGTATAAATAGGACACACAAGCTACAGTGGTTCTCTTTCTTAATTCATCCACGGTGCAGCGGGAGCTTCTGCCAGTCCGCACAGAATATTTAAATTTTTGTAAATAATTTCATCCTTCCAGTTACATATAGTTATGTAACTGGATTGTAAAGCAAACAATATTTAAGTAGTAACAAAATTACATAAGAAGATCCACATAAGAAGATCAACTGACGTCCGAAACAGCACGAGGAGAAGTTCCAGAGAGCGATACGACGCTGGACAGAGAGAGAGTCGACGCTGGACAAGAGGAGAAGAGAAAGGCGACGCTGGACAAGAGAGGAAGTCGACGCTGGACAAGAGGAGAAGAGAGAGGCGACGCTGGACAAGAGAGAGAGAGTCGACGCTGGACAAGAAAGGAAGTCGACGCTGGACAAGAGGACAAGAGAGAGGCGACGCTGGACAAGAGGAGAAGAGCTATTGATGCTGAAGTTCGAGACGAGGACGATTACAGAGGGATCCAATGATTGAGTATGATTGACGACGATAAGGTGATAAACAAGTTATTTATCTCTTAATCGAACAATTAACGTAAAGACAATTAAGGACATTCTTGTTCTATTTAAAAGTAAGAGTCTATGTTTATTGTAAAATTTGAATTAAAATCATAGATGTTATTGGAACAAGATTAACGTAAACAAGAGCTCAGATTAGTATTGAAATGAAAAGAATACAAAGCATTTAAGTAAAAAATTAGCGTTAATTATAAATCAGTACTGAGAAACAAAAGATAAATTCAGTAACTATTGATATTTTTGAGTTACATTGCAATATATAAGAAAATATTTAGATATTGATATTTTGAAACATACTAATTGACTGAGTAGTCTAGAAATGAGATTTTGCGTTAATACAATAATTAGTAGAATAGAATATTTAGTCAGTAAGGATGTATATAGCATAAGCCTTACGTGATAATAACGAAATAATAACGAATGTTTTAAGTCGAAGTAAGTGCCATGTGCACAATTTTATTAATATCAAATAAATTTGAAATACCGTTACAAGTTACATAGTGTTCTTATTACAGATACACTTGAAACCCAAATTAAATGATATATTGTTATATAATTTGTCGCTCTTGAACGTGAGGCCAGTCACGCCTATATTTTATGTATATCGTATTGCATAAGAAATATCGCTTCCAACGTGGGGCATCACAGATTTATATTATATATACTTATGCAGTTGTATCGTTAAATAAATTTGGCGCTCCAAGATCGTGGGGCTCCACAAATTTAAATTATATTAAATTTGCCATTTTTTATCGTTACAATATATATATATATATACACATGTTATTGTGTATACGTTTTGTTACTGTGTAACCTTTATGTAGGTCGTTTGTGTTATCATTAAAGAAAAAAAGGCAATAACAGTAACATTAACAAATTCTCATTATCAATAATTGTTATAATTTTTATGTGTTGATAATATATGCTTAAAGGCTATGTAATATATAGTAAACGTTGAAAAGTATGCCTTCATATTTATGAAATCCACCCATCGAAAATACGTGGCCGGAGTAGAACTTAAGAATCATTGAGGTGTTGATTGTATGAAAACCATTCTGACATAACTTTAGCCAATATCCCCCTAATTTACCTGGGAATGCCAGAGCGCATTGTGTACCAAATCTAAACTCTACTCTGGAATCCATAGTAAATTTTCATCCCGTTTTAAGATAAATTTTTGGCGTTTCTAAACAGATTATTTTTTCTAGATAAGGAATGTTGAATCATTTATGCAGCGGCGTTATTTCATGGCATCGCACATTTTGGTTTGGAGAAACAAACGGTTGTGACGGTGTGAATCTTGTTAACTGACGTTTGTAGTGAGTTTGGTACCTCCTGTGTTTCGTAATATATTTATGTTGGTGCGCTGCTGTAGAGCTTCATGCGAGACTGGATTATTTTATACTGTTATGACATTACAAAACGTTCTACACGTTTCTCGGCTAGCCCAGCAGAGTCCAGCTATGATGTGTGTGTGGGCACGTGTCGCTGCTACTTTCAGATGAAAGACAAATTACGTGACACTTATCACGCGTCAACCACCGAGCCTGTTCCAGACTTCACCGGTCCGCGCGCACTGTGTTCAAGGCCGCAAACAATTACTCTCTAGTGTTTTCTAGTTTTGTTGACGCGTAGTTATGGATTATTATGGAACACTTGTACTATCTATTTAAGCAACGACAGCTGCCGCTTAGGTTCAGTTTATGTCGGGCGATTTACTCCTTCGTCTCAAGTGGTGTATTAGTGAAAAGTGATTATAGTGCGGAATTCTTTATAGTTGACATTGTTATTTGTGTGGACAGATTAACTGGAATTATTGAGCGAGTATAATCTTGTTGAATAACTTGTTGATTACAAACTGTTAATTGTGATAATTAAAGCTAGTTTTTAGTGACTTCATTAGTGTTTTGTATTTTGTTTTCCACTGTACCGTACGACGATCAGTAAGATCGTCGTAACAATATATTTTAGTGTGCGGTTGCATGTAATGTCATATTTGGGTAATTGTGTAACATTTGATGAAACATATTAAATAATAATGTAAGTATAACTCGTTACAACAATACACACAACAACAATATAGCAACAACAAAAACAATGTACTGTAATTACAACAATACATGTATAAGTTCAAAAGTCAACAATAAACTCGTACACACATACATGCACACAGCTCACAACGCAGTTATACAGACTATAGTACGTACATTACATGATGGTTGTAAAATCTATAGTTATGTTGCCATAAAGACCCGTTGTGTCATCAATGACAGTGACCTTGATGGTACGTATTCTACAAATCGTACACTGAGTATTCCTCTCTGTTCGTCCTTTATTAGTTTTTCCGTTTTGATATTGCCCCTTTCGGCCTCATAACAGCGCCCTCCTGCCTAACATTCTGAATAACCGCTCTCAAAACAAGTTTCGTTTCTTCCATGTATAGCAACCGGTTAATTTAAATCCTCCATTACGGAGATATAAATCGTATGACACCGTTACTGCGATATAAATCTAACATAGACATTATTATAGAGTATATGACAACATATCTACAAAAACGTATGAGTATTTTAAGATATTTTTAAATTCAACATACTGTTTTTATTATTTCTCCCCTAATTAAAAGTAAAAGCTTCCAAACTTTATACCTAAGTCTAAATAATAAACTGTAAATGCGTTATTTACGTTCTTACTGCTTACGTAGAACAAAATTAAACTGCAAACATCCTCATATATATTTTATTACAATTAAGCGTATATTATTCATTGTTCTAGAAGTTTCGTCAGAAGGTTTCCGTGGACTTTCTCCAATATTTTTAAAGTGATTTCTATCGTCAGAAGGGTTTTACTTTATTATTATTAATCCGGCTGTACAATGTTCGCACATTTTCCTGAACCAAAAATTACTGGAGTGATTTCATTCTTATCCTCCACGGCTGCTTGACCAACCAAAGATCTTCCTTAATTACTCGTTCCCTCAATATAGTTTGAATTTCTTCTATCCAGGTGATAAGTGGTCTACCTCTTTCCCTTCATCCTGGTGGAGTCCAATCTACAACTTTCCTTGCCAATCTTTCCTGTGCTATTCTTTTCGTGTGTCCATACCATTGCAATTTTTGTTTGTATAAAATCAACAATTAAATTTTTCACATTTTTTATTTTGTCCTTAATGATTTTATTTCTACTTGAAGTATCAGAAAAAAATAAATAAAATAACACTCGAAACCTACAGACATCTTGCAGATACTTTTACTTTTAAGTAAGATTTAACATGTTTCATTTGTCACGTGATTGCATTCCACGAACGGACCAGTCCGTTCACTAGTTACGCCAATCTGCAAACCATGTTATCTTTTTAATTTTTTTAAGGCGAAAAATATGAATTTGTTGGTTTGTATTTGTGCGAGTGCTTTGCATATTATATGTGACAACGTTGAGCAAGTATTTTACCCGTTTTCTCAGAAAAGCCAAGCCCCTTACTTGGAAAGCAAATACGAAGGCTCTTGAAAAGTACATTCTGTATTCTGTTTGTCTCTTGTTGTCCCGCCATATAACCATATTTTAATGACGGCAAGAATGAAAAGGAGTAGTCATATAATTTTCCAAAGTACCGTCAACATAAAAGGAAATAGTACGAATTTTTTGATTAGGTAAAAGTTTGGTACTTTCTTATCTTAATTAAAAGATTTTTTAATTAAGAAAGTTGAAAATTGTACTTTCAATTTGTAGCAATAAACGTTAAGATTAAATTTTTGCTGTGAAGGATTTGTGAGGATTGGTCCATAATATAACACAAATTTTAAATTATTTGTGTCGACGTTTCGATAATGTTTATTGTCGTCATCAGGACCTGTGTATGAATACAAAAAATGTTAAACACAACAGAACAGTTATCTGACTGAACGTGTTTGTGTACGTGATTGTGTGTGCGCACGCGTAAGCGTGCCGATGTGTGTATCCTTGAATATGTGAAGGAGTTGAGATAGTTTGTTTTACGTCATGAAATGTTTTCTTAAAAGACAACGGGAAAATTATAAAATCACATAACTTAGTTTATACAGCATTACAATTTTAATTACTCATAATGTAATGGTATTTGTAATTAATTATGATAGCAGTAATCAACAATTATATATTAGAATTGGTACACAAAACGTTTATACATATACTTGTTAACATATAGCATACTAAAACATATTATAGGTAAATACAGATTATGGGGATGTTCAATTATGTAATTAATAAATTAATTTTTATAATGTTTCATTCACTACTGGTATTAAAACACCGTTATTAACTTAGAGAATTTTAATTACACGATAACTGTAGAACTTAACAAACTTACATCATATTATGTAAATTGTTCGGTTAAGTTCGTAAAGTTCTACAGTTATTGTGTAATTTAAAAGTACACTCACATACACAAACACGTTCACTCAAATAATTGTTCTGTTGTGTTTGACATTTCTTTTGTATTCATATACACGTCCTCATGATGACAATGAACACTGTCGAAACGTCGACACAAATAATTTAAAATTTGTGTTATATTTTGTGACCGATCCTCACAAACCTTTCACCGGAAAAATTCATTGATTAACGATCACTACGAATTTAAAGATTTATTTAAGATTAAAGTTAGCACTTACTTGTATAAAGTATTTTAATATAATTTACGGAGCAGTACACGTAAAAATTTGCTGATCCACAGTTTGTCGTTACACTCAGAATCGGACACACTAGACCCTACTGTGTTCATGTTTTGCGCGTATGTAAAAGACAAACTTAACAAAGTCGTTACGAAATTTTTCCAATATCAAAAACAAATAAAACTAAAATCTTAACTGATGCAGTTATATTCTATACTAACGCGTTTGTCATTTTATTTCTATAGAAAAGTGGCATATGTACGTACACAAATACTGAATAAAAAACCATATAGTGGTTAGTTGATCTTGGCATTCCTAAGGCTTGACGAAAATGAAGATTTAAAAAACTTAATTACATTGATGTTATGTCTTTTTTTTAAACTGACAGTCTTCATTTTTTTTGCAGTTTTAGATTATGAAAAACAATTCTTACAAAATTACACAGATTCTAGTTAGTTACCACTAAAATACATACTGCTTTACTTTGAAATGTTGGAACATAAATCAGCAATTTTAACAAAATTATCAAGGTTTTTTTCTACAAAAAAAGGGAAACTTTCACAGAACAGCATGCTCGGATTATCTACTGTAGTTAAACTACGCTAGAAAAAGTAAGAACATTAGTCATAACAAGAATGATATTTTAACAAGAATATCATCATCAGATAGTTGGATAGTAAGTAATCTAACTATCATCATCAGATATAAATTATGTAATATCAGAAACACAGGTAATTTACAAAATAAAATATTTACTCTTTTTAAAGCTTGTTATTATTAATAAATTATTATATGTATTAACATAAACGTAATTATTATTGTGCGCTTGTGTATGCACTAGATGTAAGATTGATAACGGATCACACTGGGCAAGAATGGGTAAGACTTGGCATGGAATGATTGCTTTAAATTGTTTTGTACACCTTCATATAAAGTGTTTTACTTTACCTTTAACTAACGTATATTATTTTGGACTAGTAAAACAGTGGAACTTTAAACCAACTTGGTGTAGTAAGTATCTCTGCTTTACAAATTAAAGTTAGTAACAACAGCAAAAGCAAGAATTTTATATACAGTCAGACAAAAAACATTACTTCCAACGAGACCAAAATGCACAGTCAACAATCGTGTAATCGTATGTACGTGTACCCCAATCAATACATACATATTGCCATTATTATTAAAATAACTTCATTTCACGTAATTACTAAGCTTTGTAAGAGACAGTTTTGTGAGTCGTTTTCCGTTATACATTGCATCACTCTATTTTAAATGCAAAAGTATTCATGGAATCGGCTTTGTTATAATTGTTGCTTGTTTCCGTTTTAAACCTCTAAGCCACGCCGTCTGAATCGATTGAATTGCAAATTAGAAATTATTTTCTTAATAGCTTTGTTAAGGTGAGTGTAATCATCATACAGGCTCCGTTGTTGCAATTCAACGGCGGTGCTCAACCTAAAATGTATGCCTGCTCTATTTTTATTTTTATCATTATTTGTCCATGCTCTAAGCTACTAACCTTGCTTAGTTTGATCAAATGTTATACAATACCTTTACTAATGTTTCTTATTTACTTCTAGTTATTATCCACAAGCTGAGTCTATAACTGTCATACTTTTATCATTCTCCTGATTATAATGTTTAAAATAACTACTTACGTAAAAGGAGACCATTAATATTCCTAATAAAATAAATTACATTTACTTAATTGTAAATTAAGTAAGCACGCACGTACGTGTCTATTTATATATGAATTTAGATTTTTAAACTGCTAACCGCCACATCTGAAACCCGTAAGACGGAATATGGCATGGGGTGTTTGAGATACGTGGGACTGGTTAACAAGTGTGCTATATTTTCATGAAATGAACACAATATCCAAGGGTCAGTGGCACTGTAGAAGGACGCTTCTACCATATGCAATAACACAGTATTATAATATTATTAATTTTAATTCCATGTACGGTAAGGAAATGGAAGTATGGCGATCGCGAAAAAAATTGTGCTCTAGATAAAGGCTGATTCTGGTTGTACTACGCTCAAAACATGAATAAAAGTAATTTTCCGAAAATTTGGTGCGTGCGCGAGCGCGTTTGTAGAAAATTTTCTGTTGCCAACGATAACTGCCGCAAATTGAAACAGAATCAAAGGATTTTGTGTATATGTGCCCGAGTCGTAGAGAACTTAAGGAATATTGATTTTGGTGAAATCGGTAAAACGGAAGGGGTAGTTTATCTGCAACGTTTTGCGTTTTAACAAGAGTAAAGAACTTAATTTTGATAAATAAAGCATCCTGAAAATAAGGTCATAATAATCCACTGTAGAAAGGCAGATGAATTATACGTAAATGAAAAGGGTAGTTGAAGAGGGACAGAGTAATTTTTTTATAAATAACTTATAAATGATAGTTGAAGGGGGAGAAGATAATTTTTTATATGTGTACTACGTTATCGGCAACAAATAAGTAGTTTCTATGAAAATATCTCATTTCAGTTTGTCAAACTTGTAAAATTTTTCAGTTTATATTTAAAAATTTTAAATATAAATGTTAGAACATGGTAGTCGTGTATGGTTCTCCTTGCAAATTTTTTGTATTCCAATGCTAAAAAAAATTTACACTTTAATTGTAATGTAGCTATATTTGTTCGGTTTATTATGCACAAATTTCAAAACATTATCGAGGCATATTACGTAAGCTATCAACACCGAAGTCATTAATAAGACAATTTATATCCGTGTTGTTTGGCTGTGATCGATTGCTTTGTTTGTGCCCGAACGTACCCCCAAAACCAAGGTCAAAGCAAACCGGTTTGTGGCCAGGGATACGTTCTGCTATCCACCATTTTGTCCAAAACTTTATAAAATTTTGTCTACTGAACAAGGCTTCCGGTGTCTGGCTGAAACGTTTAGACAATGACAGGACAAAGCAATCGCCCACGCCCAAAAAAGCCCATATAAAAATTCTTTTATTGTCCAGGCTTTTTTTTTAATTTTGCACCATATGTTACACTAGGCTAAGTTAATAAAATATAGATTTACGTTATAGTGTTTTCTTCCATATCGTTCCTTATTCTGGACCAACTAGAAGAAAATTCAAATTCTGTTGGCATGCAACAACGATGCTGCTGCACCTGTATTGATTTCGTTAGAAGCGCCATATTTTGCATTCAGTCTTTGGTTCTGGCCGTCACTTTCCTATCTAATAAAACACAGCTGTTAGCTTCATGGAAACCTGCATCGATGCCACACTTATGCCACCTTCAATACACACTATAGCTACCGTGTGCGCTTCTCGTCCTTCACATTTCAGCACCTGTTACGAGACATGATACAAAATATGATACCGATATCAAAATCATGTACAGTAAAATTCAATAAAATTTAAATTTATGTGTGATTCCAATAAATAAATAAAACATATTAAAAATATTTTCGTGTAAAAATTGTATGTACAATAGATTTTATGGTCAACTTACACGCAGCCCTTTAGTTTCCTCACTTTCATTATAACGTTAATTGATGTCGGGGTTAGTCGAACTGGAATACAAGACTATAAAATTTAGTCTATATACAGTCTATTTACCAAGAGCTGAGATTCGTCACGTGACAAAATACCAACAATTCATTAACACTCAGTACATAAACACTTGTAGTATATTAATGGTTGCGCAGTTACGTTTATCCATTCCGTGAAACTCATTTCATTATTACTCTTGCTTTATTGTTACAAAACGAATGAAAAACCATGATTCTTACTGTCTGTAGTAGGTTGTACATTGTACCGTCTCATTCTGTGTTACACGATGGGTGCAGAAAAACAATGTTGTCGGATAAACAATTCAAAAGTTCAAGAGCGCCACAACGATTTGAACGATGGGAAAAAGACAGAAGACCGAAGTGTACAACTCTGGGAAACGTAGTCATCTACAGGCAGACTGGTGGGAGAAGAAAGTACCGAGAGAAGAGAGTGATCGCACCAATTGGAGAAGTAAAGCCACAGAACAGCACACAGTTTCCACGCTACATAAAACCAGTGGAAACCTAATCGTTAATAGATTTGCGGAAGGTAAACCAACATCACTTACAGTTGACACGGGCGCAACAGTGTCCATTGTGCCATAGACACCGCCAGCCTCTAATTAGCTCGTGTACAATACAGACTGTGACTGGAAGCTCCGTGTTTTCACAGCGTTAAACATAGTTACTGTTTAATTAATTTTTCTCAAATCACATCTCTTGTGTTCTCACACTACATTATTTTTTGTTTCTCAACTGGTTTTTGCTAACTTCATTCACATTAAGATAGGCCAATCAGGATATCACTGTATAGGTCAATTCTCTTCTCTTGGTAGAGAGACAGTATGTTACCGAGATAAGTGATGACGGGATCTGCTTTTGCTATCTAAAAAAGCTGAAATCAGTAAAGCTGATATAAATACCTGAAATTACATCAAGTAAAATTCCACTTGATGGTGATACAGTTTATTTATTTCAGTTTACTGATAACCAATTACATTTGGCTCAAGATTTTGAAGACATAGAGTACACGATTAGAAAATTGATACAGGATAATCAGAAATGGGGACTAAACGTAAATATGAATAAAACAAAATACATGGCAATAGGTGACCTTTATCAAGATTTTACATTGGAGGAAGACATGGGGAAGATTTCATAATACAGAGGAATATACGTTTATAGTGGTGAACTTACGGCAAGTGGGAAGCAACACAAAGAAATACAATCCATAATTAATTTGGGAAAGATGGCTATATCTATATTAAACGGAATCCTGTGGGGTAAACAAAATAACAGCAGAAACAAAAACCAAAATATTAAAACCATTGTTAGAAACGTCATGGGTAGCGGCTCAGGAGTTTGGACACACGAAGAAAATTAATGACAGCAAAGATGGACTTTTGGAGACGTTCGGTAAGAGTATACAGACGTCATAAAATTATAAATAAAGTCATTAGGACAGAATGAGGTTAAAAATGTTAATTGTTGATTTCATTAAAACAGAAAATTACAATGGTACGGACACAGGAAAGGAATGGTACAGGAAAGATTGCCAAGAAAAATTATGGAATGGACTCGACCAGTCAGAAGGAAAAGAGGAAAACCAGCTATCACCTGCATAGAAGAAATTTAGACTATATTGAGGGAACGAGAAATTGTAAAAGGGATGGAGAAGAAGCAATGGAAGATGAGAATTCAATCATTTCTGTAATCTTTGGTTTCGGAAAGTTTGTAAATATTTTACTGTACATGCGGAATAATAATAAAAAATAGCTGAAAAACATTATATTACATTTACAATACGATATAACATAATTTTGTATTAAAATAACAAAGTAGATGTGAAGCATAGTAAGATTTAATCTTTATATGACACCATAAACTAGAAGCTAAAAATAGAAAAAAAATTGTACAATATGTTAACGAATTAAAAGGAGTCTAAAAATGTTCACCTTGAAAATATCAGTAAAACAGATGAAATAGGATAAATATCAAAGAAAATAAAATGAAGGTGTAAGACAATTCAACTTACTAGTTAAATGCGTACAAACCTATTTTAGGTTGAAGCTAATATTAAAACAACAAGGAAATTTGATAGAATAAAATGTATAGGGAAACCTTTCCTCATTCAACCTACACTGAATTTAAGATGGTTTCTGTAAACACAATTTTTCTAATAACATCATACTGATAATATAAATTTGAAAGTTAACGTTGGACGTGTTTGGTTATTTTGCAAATAAATTGCAATTAAAATGCAAAAATATTCCCAAAACTGGGTTCGATGTATTTCGTCCCTATCTTGCTCAGAACATTTCAGTAAGATCTGTACTGTTCAATTGAATTGCAAATTAGATATTACACTACTAACTGCTTTGTTAAGGCGAGAATAAACATTATCAAATCTTGTTATATTGCCACCGTATTATGGGCTTCGAAAGTGAAAACTTTGGTCGAATTCCTCAAGTACGTATTTGTAATATTTAACAATATTTTTCAAATTTTCTCAAATTCATATTTGCTTGTGTACAACAATAATTTACAATTACTTGGTAATTATAAAGTAAAAATGTTTTACTGGAAACATAAATGTAGGCTTACACGTTAAATGTAGATATAAATTGAAATGTATTTTTTAAACGTACACTTTTTCTACTAACAACTGTCTCTACATTGCAGTGCACCTTTAGAAATCAAAGTGTGCTAAATAATTACAAGTATTTGCGTATTTTAGATATTTATTATTTTAAATAACGTTACGTCGGTCTTACTGATCGTTGTACGGTACAGTGGAAACAAAATACAGACTAATGAAAATGTGATGTATTATAATCTACACACACTTATTGTTTACTAATGGTACCTATACTCTCAATCTTCTATTGTAGTGTATTCATTGTTCAGAATGAACTCAATATTATTAGCAACTCTTTATTAGAGTTCATAACAAACAATGACATCTACAACAATCTGAAAATAAACAATACTAAAAATAAAAGCATTTATTATAAACATGGAGTCTATCAGTATTAATGTCAGCCTGGCAAACTCGACAGAATACAATGTGCGGTGCAACAAAAAGTACATAGGTTTTACATCAAGATCCTTTAAACACAGCTGTACAGAACACACCAGATTTTCTCAATATTCAAATCTGAACTCAACAGTAGCCAAACACATAAAACAACAGTCTTGTGAATATGGTCTAATACAACAATATTTAACGGTATTAAAAGCATGAGATTATGAAATAAGGTCTAATATATGTACGATCAATACGAAATATACAAATATTAAAAGAAGAGGGCTAAGAGAACTAAGAGAATCTATAGAACATCGTAATTAAATTTTTAAAAATTTTACCTTAATCCGTCTTTGTGACCGCTTTGTTTCTGTCTTCTAACGCGTTTCGGATTAATTTAATCCATCATCAGAGTAAAAATTCGTCGGTTATGACTTCGTTAAAACATTAAAAAGACACTAAAATACATTTATGTATATGTTCTACAAACACAGCGACGTACGCGGATGTGAGTGCGCACTCGACACCGGTTGACGGCGTACTGCCAAGCGGTCACATAGACGGATTAAGGTAAAATTTAAAAAAAAATTACAAAAAAAATTTTTTTTAATTTAATTATAATAATTGTGACGCGGATACCAGTACAATGACTTTAAAATATAGAACATCGTGACGGACATCAAAAATCGTATCACATTTGAGATATTGCGGCAAAATGAAAATCAACATACACAGTAATCAGCTGATATAATATATAGACCTGAATGTAAACATAAACACTTCGCAAGAAAAATAAGTTTTCGAGAAACTTTGGACGCAAGCGTACGTTTCACGATCATTAATCAGTGTTTTCGAATTCGTTTTTTTCTGTAAATAGTAAGTGTTTTGCAATATCGTGACAGCGAGTGTATAGTGTAAATACCCTGACGATGGTCTATGACCAAAATCGGTAAAAATTAAGAATATGAGTAATTTATACTTTATTATAAATCATGTGTATGGAATCTTTAGGCTATTAACAATGAGTACGCTACAATAGAAAATTGAAAATACAGACAAGAATTAAATCACTAGTTAGCAGTGTTAATGAGTTACAAATAACAATTTAAAATCACAAGATACTCTCTTCTCATACAGTAATTCAAGTTAAATTTGTCAACACGTAATAATGTCAACTATAAAGAGTCGCACACTAATAATGTAATAATCGCTGTTCGCTAATCCTCAACAATGACTCGATACGCACTAAAGAAATCGCTCAATGTAACTCTCTGACAAAGACAATCGCTGTCGCTTATATAGGTAGCGCGGGTGTTCCAGAATAACATTCCATCCTTACTGCGGCATGCCAGCATAATGCTTATTTCAAGTGATCTCTAGAACAGTCTCCAAAGTGCTTTAGTGCAGCCTTGACTGAGACGCTACAGCTGCTCGGCTAGCGGAGAACGGGTCAAGTACGCTCTCGACTCTTCGAGAGAGTTTCGTCGTTACGGTATATATTCCACTATTCAGTTCGTGTTGCAGTGAAATGTTTAAGCTTAATGGACAAGTTAACCTGAAGCGTACCGTCAATGTGTTTTTCTGTGCCAGCGTAAACAACTGGAAATTGGTTAACTTTTTAAGAGTCGTCTACTGAGATATCTGAGTTCTACAGGTTGTAGAAAATTTGAGTACAAAGCTCTAGTGCATATCCGGATATTGTGGAACAGTTTACCATGCATTTGTCCTTTATAAATGTACGGGCAAGGATGGATCAGGTGGCAACGTATTTTAAAGTGATGAAACTATTTTGTTATGAATTATTATGTTACATAATGTTAAGCTTTTATAACGGTATTGAGTAACTTATTTTGATTCTTTACTGTCAGTATTGTTAACAGATGTCCTCAAAAACGTAGGGAAATCAAACGTTCCATGAAACGTTTGTATTTGCTCCAAACAAAGCACAATTTGGGGAAAGCCGATAAGAAACTGCTAACGATATATTAATGGAGACAGCCTATTTTGAATTTTTAATCCCTTACACGTACACAATGATGGATTATCAGAAACTTTATAATACAATGTGATACTCAAAACCTCTGATAAACGGCTAATAAATCCATTTTATATTTCATATCGCTTTTATATTTCCATCACTCCAGCACCATGTATAATTTAATTGGGAATCCCAGAGTTCTAGCCTATCGTGTAATAGATCTTAAGTCCACTCTAGAACACGCAGCAAGTTTTCGTCCCGTTTTAAGATAAATTTTCAGGCTTTTTTGAACAGATTATTTTTCCTAGATAAGGAATGTTGATGGTATTTATGTAGCGCCGTTATTTCATGGCATCGCCCATTTTGGTTTGGAGAAACAAAAGGTTGTGACCGTGTGAATCCTGTTAACTGATGTCTGTAGTTAGATTGTTACATCCTGTGTTTGGCCTCCTATTTGTGTTGTGCGTTGCTGGAGACCTTTATCCGACAGTGGATTATTTTATATTGTTAAGTCTACTCCATTACAGAACATTCTACATGTTTCTCGAGTATAAGTTCAACAATAAACTCGCACGCACATACACACACCTCACCACGCACTTATAGTACGTAGATTACGTAACGATTATAAGATCTATTGTTATATTATGTTGCCCTAAAGTTCCGTTGTTGTCAGTGACCTTGATAGTACGTATTCTAATCAACGTAGAATAGTCTACATATTCCTCTCTGTTCGTTCTTTATCTGTATTTAAGTTTTTACATTGATCATTTCGCCTTGATAACAGCGCTCTTCTCTAAGATTCTAAATAATCGCTCTCAAAAAAAGTTTTGTTTCTTCCGTGTATGGCAACCCGCTATTCTAAATCCTCTCCATTACACGTGTGACGCCCTTACGGCCATTATTATAAATTATATGACAATATATCTACATAAACGTACGTGCATTATAAGATATCTTTATTACGAAGCAATAAAGTTTTTATTGCGTGTCCTCTAATTAAGAGTAAAAGCTTCCGAAATTCATACATAAAGTCTAAATGCGTTACTATTACGTTCCTATTGGTTACGAGCAAAATTAAACTTTGCAAACATCCTCATATACATCCGTTTTTCAATTTGGCGCATATTATTCATTCTTCTAGAAGCTTCGTCAGAACGTTCTCGTGGACTTTCGCCAGTATTTCCAAAATTATATGCCCTATAATCAGGAGTTTTTATTTAAAGTATCAGCAAAACACAAAAAAAATAAAAAATAAAATAAAACTAAAGACACCTTTACGTTTAACTGAGTTTTAATATGTTTCACTTCTCACGTGTTTGCATTCGACGAACGGGCAGTCCGTTCACTAGTTGGGTCATTTTGTAAATGGTGATAACTTTTATTTCTATAAGACAGAAAATATAAATTTGTGGGTTTGTATTTGTGCGAGTGTTTTGCATATTGTATGTAACTACGTTAGGCATGTATTTTACCCTTTTCCTCAGAAAAGCCCCTTACTTGAAAAGCAAATATGAAGGCTCTTAAAAAGTTCATTCTGTATTCTGTTTATGTCTCTTGTCCCGCCATAAAACCAGAAATTTTAATGACGGCAAGAATGCAAAAATGTAGTCATACAATTTTCCAGAGTACCGTGAGCAGGAAAGGAAATAGTAAGAACTTTTTGACTAGGTAGAAGTGTGGTACTTTCTTACTTAATTAAAAGATTTTTTAATAAAGAAAGTTGAAAATTGTACTTTCAATTTGTAGCAATAACTGTTAAGATGAAATTATGCACTTACGCACTTATAAAGTACTTTAATATAATTTACGCAGCAGTAGACGTAAAATTTTTATTTGATGAACCACAGTGTGTCATTAAACTCAGAATCGAACACACTATACCCGACTGTGTTCATGTTTTGTGCGTATGTAGAAAGCAAACTTACCAGAGACATTACAAAATTTTTCCAACATCCAAAATAAATGAAACTAAAATTTTTACTGATACAGATATATTCTATACTTACGCGTTTGTATAAAGCGTTGCGATTTTATTTCTATAGAAAAATGGCATATGTACGTACACAAATACTGAATGAAAAACCATATAGTGGTTAGTTGATCGGGGACCTTGGCATTCCTAAGGCTTGACGAAAATAAAGATTTAAAAAACTTAATTACATTGATGTTATGTATCTTTTATAAACTGACAGCCTTCATTTTTTTTGCAATTTTAGTTTATGAAAAACAATTCTTACAGAATTACACAGATTCTAGTTAGTTACCACTAAAATACATACTCCTTTACTTTAAAATGTTGGAACATAAAACAGCAATGTTAACAAAATTTTCAAGGTCTTTATTATTTTCTACAAAATAAAAGTAAACTTTCACAGAACAGCATGCTCGGATTATCTACTGTAGTCAAACTACGCTAGAAAAAGTAAGAACATTAGTCATAACAAGAATGATATTTTACCAAGAATATCATCATCAGATAGCTGGATAGTAAGTAATCTAACTATCATCATCAGATATAAATTATGTTATATCAGAAACATATGTACTTTACAAAATAAAATATTTACTCTTTTTAAAGGTTTTTATTATTAGTAAATTATTATTTGTAATAACATAAACGTAATTATTATTGTGCCCTTGTGTATGCACTAGATGTAAGATTGATAACGGATCACACTGGGCAACAATGCGTAAGACTTGGCATGGAATGATTGCTTTAAATTGTTTTGTACACCTTCATATAAAGTGTTTTAATTTACCTTTAACTAACGTATATTAATTTGGACCAGTAAAACAGTGGAACTTTAAACCAACTTTGTGTAGTAAGTATCTCTGCTTTACAAATTAAAGTTAGTAACGGCAAAAGCAAGATTTTTATATACAGTCAGACAAAAACATTATTTCCAACGAGACTAAAATGCACAGTCAACAATCGTGTTTTATAAAGCAGTTCTTAAACCGGTATGGACTTGTGGTATTCAACTTTAGGGTACTGCTAGTACGAGCAATATTGAGATTATCCAGCGCTTTCAGTCCAAAACTTTAAGATCAATAGTCGTTGCTCCATGGTTTGTCTCCAACAACTCTATACACCGCGACCTCAAAGTTCCAACCGTGAGAGAAGAAATCATGCGCCTCTGCAGGACTCACATCTCCAAATTAGAAAAGCATCCAAACAACCTGGCAATTAATTTGTTAGATAACAGTGAAGATATTTATAGACTAAAAAGGCACAAACTGTTAGACTTACCATTCAAGTTTAACTAATAATGTATTCTCTGTATTGTAATGTCTGTGGTATCTGTTCTGTTCTGTTCTGTTCTGTTCTGTATGTTTTGTATTCGTGTCAACATTAAGTGTTAATGTCACCCAGTATATGAGCCTTTTGAGCCCAGTGTTTAACATTTGAACTTACTGTATCATGCGAGCAGCAAGTGGAATTAATTTTTGTTCATTTGTTTACATGTTTTTGTCATTTAGTTTAGTAATTTGTGTGTCTCTTTAATCTATTAACGAAAACAAGAAGAGCTGTCAATGATTAGCTCTTCATAATACTGTATGTGTGTTGTCACCCAATTTGTTCAATGTTCGCTTAGTCGAACAGATTACAAATCTTCAATAAATTGAAAAAAAATAAATCGTGTAATCGTATGTACGTGTGCCCCAATACATACATATTGCCATTAATATTAAAATAACTTCATTTCACGTAATTACTAAGCTTTGTAAAAGACATTTTCTTGAGTCGTTTTCCTGTTATATGTTGCATCTCTCTAGTTTAAATGCAAAAGTATTCATAAAATTGGCTTTGTTACCATTTTTGCTTGTTTCCGTTTTAAACCTCTAAGCCGCGCCGTCTGAATCGATTGAATTGCAAATTATAAATTATTTTCTTAATAGCTTTGTTAAGGTGACTGTAATCATCATACTGGCTCCGTTGTTGCAATTCAGTTCTGCTCAACGACGGTGCCCAACGTAACATTTATACCTGCTTTGTTCTTATTTTTATCTGTTTTGTAAAAACAGGAAAGGGATCCCACAACATCTAATTAGAGCAACAGAGCGTCTGTCATGGAGAATAAAATCTTAATATAAGCAGGGAGACCGAGAACAGCTCCTAGAGTTGGCCTGATCAATTGTAGAGTACGAAAAAAATGTCCATTATCACCTTCCCTTTTTAATTTATATATTGACGATGTAATACAAAACTGGCAGATGTGTCTTCCAGACCATTTTATGATTGGTCACTCTACAATTGACACTTTGTTGTTTGCGGACGAACAAGCTTTTCTGTCGGACTCTGAAAACAGATTGCAGATGGGTATACATTTGTTAAAATGGAATCTGCAAAGACGCTGGATTGCAGATATCCACAATTAAAACCAATGTGATGGCTTTTTGTGGAACTGATCCCGTACGGGCAAAAATTGTTATAGATGGTACTGTCCTGGAACAAGTTAGCAGTTTTGAATGCCTGGGCTACAGTGTGTCTTATAATGCAAGCAATGACGTGGTGGATAAGTTCAACCTTATGTGCGGGACCATCAGGCGAACCCTTAAGTCAGCAAGTAAAGGAACACGCCTAAAATTCTACAAGGTGATGGCTCTTCCCACAATTCTTTATGGGTCTGAGAATTGGTCTTTAATGAAAGGCCAGGCCAGTCGCATCCAAGCGGTTGAAATGAGATTTCTTATCACGTGGCAGGGTATACTCTCCATGATCATAGAAGAAACATATATATGGCAGGAACTGAATATTATGAGTATACTCGACAGGATCGCCCAGTATCGGCTGAGTTGGTGGGAACATCTTTGCCGAATGGATGACTGCCGCATCCCAAACAACTATAGAACTATAAGCCGAGGGGACGGAGAGGTGTGGGACGTCCGAGGAAGCGCTGGAGTGACCAGCTGTAATATTTGCCTATTTGAGACCGGAACAAACCATCCTTGGTTTAAAACTTGAGGATGATGATGATGGTGATGGTTATGATGATCTGTTTTGTAACGTCTGATGATTATGATGATCTGTTTTGTAACGTCTCACTTTCAATTCCTACACACATTTTGGCGCTCAATCAGTTTTTCTATCCGTAGCAAGTGTTACATCCACCAAGTATTCTGTACTTAGTTTTAAAGCAATCGACATTTTGTTACCCACTGTCCCCAAATGTTTTAAAACTTTATACGTTTTTATATTTATGATCATAAAATTCCACAATTCCTATTATTCCTCATTCACGATTGCTCAATCATTATCAAGATTTTTATTTTTTTGAGAAATGGTTCTTGGAAAAGAAGAGCACCATTAATTACCATTTCTCTTTTTCAACATACTTGTATGTATGTGCAGACTTGAACCACTTTAACCAGCTACCTTAAATCATTATCACAATCAGGTAAATGACAGTTTATCACATTGTCAATCACTTTTATATCCTCTCAACTGTCAAGAAGAGTAATATCAAAAAGAAGACTGTCAAACCCTTGTTTTGTTTGATCAACATACGTATTACACAGTCATTTTTACTAAGGTTTTTTATTTACTTCTAGTTATTATCCACAAACTGAATCTGTAATTGTCATATTTTTATCATTAATCTGTAATTGTCATATTTTTATCATTCTCCTGATTACACATGTTTATACCAAAAGCAGAAAAAGAAAAGCAATGATTTATTAATCATTCCTTATTAACAAAGCATCAATATTTCTATAAAATAAATTATGCTTACTTAATTGTAAGTCTATTGTTTTTAAACCACAGACAGTAAATTTACCAAATTGTGTATAATATTGGCAGCTGTACTACTTACATTGTCAACCATTTACAGACTTTGGTTTCTTTATAAAATCTTTGTTTTTGAAGACTATTATGTATTTTGTGCTTCCAGGGTTAGTATATTATTACAATGATATTAAACAAAAGAAATAAATAGTTGAACAGCAGAGAAATCATTACACACATTTTCAAAACAGTTTCAATATATATAAAAGTTCACTTGATATTATAATATTCTAAGTTTAAAACTGTAGAAGACACAATTTTATAAAAAAATAATAAAAGTCATTAATAACAAATGACCGTACTCAGTCAATTAAAAAACTGACATTTTTGTGTCAAATATATTGCACCTTACAATAACTGGCCAGCTGCTTAAGCAACAACGAATTTTCTGTTCAGGCAAATAGTATTTTAAGGTTATGAAATTATTGATCTAAATACAATTACTGGTACGATTAATAGAATTCTTAGAAATAAAACAAGACACAGCACGAGGATTTGATAACACAATTACAATATCCACGTTAATTTATTTGAGTGAGGCGTGGGTCAACACAATATATAGAAAGCGGCAAGATTCAGAGTGCTGAAATGCAGTTTCTTCGAAATATTTTAAATTATACATTGCAAGATAGAATAAGAAATGAAGATATCAGAACAGAACACAAAGTAAAGGACATAAATTAAATTATTTCAATTTACAGAAGACACTGTTGGGATCATCTGCAAAGGATAACAGAAGATCGATTGCCGAAAGCGGCACTAAAGTATAAAGCCATTGGTAGAAAAGACGTGGGTCGTCCGAGAATGAAATGGGTGTCGGAACAGGTTTATATAACCTAATCTTTGAAGAGGAGAAAAAGAAGAAGATAAAATTACTGATTAACGTGTGGAAAGCGTAGAACCCCCTAAGCAACCAAAATTCTGATGTTAGTCGACCTGGTATACATCACTGCGGATGCTACGCAAGTTACCCATAACAAAATCGAAAGATAATGGTGCTGCACATTATTGACATAATGAAAAATTATAACAGAAACACATAGAGATAAACGCATGTCGTACGACGCCGAGTTGTCAACAAACGCGGCACCCATCTTCCAGGTAGCTTTTTAATCCCTAATTCCTCAGTAGGAATGTGATGTACCCTTTCATCTGAGATGCCCACAATCTTAACAATTTTAGCCATCTTCAAACGGCGATCTTCCAAAACAATATCGTGCACTTTATTGGTGATTTCTGGTGTAATGGGACTTTTCGGACGCCCAGTACGCGGGTCATCATCCAAACTTGCACGACCACGTTTACATTCAGCAGCCCATTTTTTCACTGTAGTAAATGAAGGTCCAGCATCACCCAACAATTTCTTCATCTCATTAAAAATTTCTGGTGGCGTGAAACCTTTCTGAACAAAAAAAATTTGATCACTGCACGTTGTTCAATTGTCTCCGTTTGCAGCGTTGCTGTGAGATAACCTCATTTATACAGCCGTTTCTCCACAACAATCACTTGACGCTTCACAGCAGTTCGCGGGGCGTACGTGGCGTCACCATGCGGTAAAAAACAGAAATGCCACACATTCGTTTCTATGGTAGACCGTAAACTTTTCAAAACAATATAAAAAAAAAACTTGACTTTTTATCGTAAATAGAGTAACTAACGTTATTTTAAAGAATCGTCTTGTGTTTCCGTAATTAAAAATGTATACACAAAACACTAAATTTCAAATGTATAAAGCGTAACCATAATATACTTGAATTTTAGTTCAGTTAATTAATAATTTTTATATAATTAATTATTTGTAAAAATAATTTTTTATAAATTTTTATATTCGCTTGGTACTCAATTAGATTGACAGTGCCTTGTAATGCTTCAATTCTAAAGTCGGACCAGATTGATATCAGTTTTAAATAACATTTTTAACTGTAGTCTTACGATTAACATAACATTACACAGCATGTCTTCACCATGCTTTTCAGTACGACTATTACTAGCAGCAAACTGCTTCTTGCAAACTTTCTTAACCTACTTCTACTCATTTGGAAAACAGAACAGATCACTGTTTTACATACTTTAGTTATTTCATTGTAGTTTTTTTCTATTAACTCCACCAAAATTTATTTGGTCCCCACCTGGTTGGCAAACTTGCTCTCCTGGCTGATGATAATACAATCTATCTTAAAATTATCTCGTCTTGCTTAATTTTATTAGCATGCCTATAAATTCTGTGATGGATTTGTCGATTTGCATACAAATAAACGAACATTTGAAATTACTGTCTATAGGATACTAGAAAAGAATTTTAAAGAAATTAGTCGACTTATTCAAAAATTGTTTTTAAAGTTATATACGTAAATAAATTTGCAGAATTTGTAGTACAACAAGTACAAACATGGCCGTGACTTAGGGCCTAACTTTGGGTGGGGGTGGCAGGGTAAATCTTCATAAATTCAAGTGTGTATTGAGACGATCTATATAATAAAATTAATAAACTATATTATATACAAAATTAGAAAGTTTAGTAAAAATTCTTATCAGTAAACGAGGGATAATTTCATTTTTTCATGATCAACACACCTTTCTTCATAAGTTGTACTTCCAGTTATGTTTACATAGAACAAATATACTGTAGGCCTACAAACGTAAACAATTTCAGTTCTTCCAATACTTATACCCAGTTGTCGTAAACGAATCGTCTCCTTTAGGGACACTGTCACAAAATGCTCGGCAGTAGTACCAGTAAGCCGATTCAGTCACAACACAAAGAAATTTTCAAATTGCCAGTCAGGCAATTTTCAAAGAAATTAAGCCGTGTTACTCCTTTGCGTTTCTTGTCTCCCATTTCCCAGCACTTAGCAACACACAAAACCAAAGCAATCACAACAATAACGAATTAAGAAAGAGACAAGCGATGTGTACTTTAACGGACTACGTACACGACCGAGTAACCGACCGCACTTGTATCAGTAATCATTAACAAATAACAGTTCCAAACGACCGTCTTTTAAGACTCGTGAACAAAGACATCGACGTCTTGCGGTGTTCCAAAACAAGTTATTGTTTGTGTAAAAGGCACGCATTTTATTCCAGTTAATTAGGTCTCTAGCGTTTGTTTTTTTGAACAGAAATATTATTTTGACATATATCATTCAAATCTGTCAAACATTCCCCTTACAAGTTTCTTCGAAAGAAATAAGAATAATAAATTTATGGCAACTAGTCGTGTGATGACAGTACAGACGTTGATAAATAGTGCTTACTGTGCTCGCAAGCATAGAAACTGTCTCCTGTTTGACTATTTGTTTGTTTTTATTCAGAAACAACTGGAAACAAAATTGTATAATGCTCGGAACATTGGGGGCGAGTGCTCCCCTTGCCCCTCCCAAGTTTCGCCTATGAGTACAAATAAAGTTAAATAAATTACATTTGAACTTGTTACATTTGAACTTATTTAGGTTAACTATAACGAATGGGTGAACAAAAGAAATACATCGTTTTATATTAAAATACGCGTAATTAACTTCACTAAAAACATTCACTTACGGTAAAAAAACAGAAACTAATAAAACTAACAATTGTCTTTGCTTTATTACATTGAAATTTTGATTTTGAAATTTGTTTTATTTCGGCCTTTTTATTTAACAGCAGGAGTATCACAAAAAAAAACAGCAGGAACACTACTAAAGCCGACTGAAACACAAGCCAACCTGGTTACAATATCACACAAAAAGAAGTCTGTATTTGCTTATAATTGGTTTTACTTCCATGTTCCGTAAGGAAATGGTAGCATGGAGATGGCGAAAAAAATCATGTTCGAGATAAGGGCTAATTCTGATTGTACTACCATCAAAAACGTGAAGACAAATTATTTTCCGTAAAGTGTGTGTGTGTGTGTGTGTGTGTTTTTATGGCACACGATAACTGCCGCAAACTCAAACAGAATCAAATAATTTTCTGCATGTGTGTCTGAGTTGCCGAGTACTCAAGGGATGTTTATTTTGGTGAAGATGGGTTAAAGAAGAGGGGTGGTTTACCTGCAAAGTTTTACGTTTTAACCAGAGTAAATTACTTAATTTTAATAAATAATATAACCTGAAAAGAAGGTCATAATAATCCACTGCAGAAAGGTAGATGAAATATCTATAAACGAAAAGAGTAGTTAAAAGGGGAGGGGTAATTTTTTCACGTTTGGTATTTATTGATTTAATGAGTTTGACGAAATAAAATAAAATTTAATCTTTTTTAAACAATGGTAATTGTCAAAAATAAAATAATTTTGTTGACAGGCAATAAAATTACAATTTTTTATTTTAATTTAAATCATCTATGCGTGGAGATCCGTAACCACGGCTCAGAAAATATATAATTTTGTTAAAATATAATTACACTTTTATATATAATTATATAAATATGTAACTAATGCGTGACTATCTGCGTAGTTCAGTTTCTTTATAAGAATAAAGTACCAAATTTTATAGATTAAACGACTCGAAAATAACATTATATGAAACGACTACTCTATAATAACAAAAATATCTGTAAATAGTGAAAATAATTTGAGGGTGGGGGATATTTTTTTATAAATTACCAAACTGAATTCAAGTAAATGATTTTAAGCATGGGTGATGAAAGTTATGTATGGATCTCCATACTGATTTTGATTAGTACCAATTTTATCAGGAAAAATAGAACTAATGATGGCTTCTTAAGAAGTAATTATTATTTGAAAACATCTGCAGAATATACAAATTTTGCAAGAAACATCAACAGCTACATATAAAGAAAAATTTATAAAAAGATAATATTTGGTGCAAAATAAGAGGTTGATTTCTCAGTAAGATTTATTCAGGGTCCTCCTTATCGTATATGATTGACGTGCTGACTTGATCTGAATTTCAAATAAAGCGGTTCACTGTCTGGCCACGGGGATGTTACATCACAATATTCAACCTTGTATGTTCATTTCACCAACACTATGTAAATCAGACGCTCTCTTGTACCTTTCTCAAGTTATCATTGTATTCGAGAGTCTTAGCATAATATTAAACGTTACATTTCGTATCATAACATTTATCGTTGTTCTATAAGAAACGTTATAAAAATATCGGTATGGAGAACTATACATCACTTCCATGTTTTATGATTTACATTTAAAATCATTTTCAAAATGAAATATTTCCATAGAAACTACTCCTTTCTTCAGCCTTAAACACAGTACTGTGGTCATAAGGTATACCACCTTACGTTAGCGCACTCGGTTTTCAATGATGATGGCAGTCGATGGCACTGACGAGACGCCTGGTTTTGCAGAAAACATTGGACCACGACCAAACAGCCTGAGACGGATTTTTAACAACAAACTACTTCCTAGTTCCCGATAACGTAGTACACATATAAACAAATTTAAAGAAATTTCGACGAAACCGAAACATCGAAGCATGATAATGTTTTTAGGCTTTTGAAACGTATAATGTGCGTATAACAAATATATTTACTATATAACAAATATACTTACTATATAACCAACATTATCATGTTAAAACGACAGAGACCGAAGATTTCTAGACTGTGGGGAATCGAAAGTGTGGAAGTGTTACATTTTTCGATGACGTTACATTTTTGTGGAATGACCCCCAGCCTAAAAACATTATCATGTTAAAAATTATCCCCTCCTCCTTGAACTATAATTTTTACTTATAGAAAATTACCCCCTCACCCCTCAACTACCTTTTTCATTTATAGATATATCATCAACCTTTCTACACTGGATTTTTATGACCTTCTTTCAGGATACTTTTTTTAACAAAATTAAGTACCTTACTCTTGTTAGAACATAAGACGTTGCAGGTAAATTACCCCTACCCCTTAACCGACCTTTACCAGAAACAATAGGCCTTGAGTCCCCTACTACTCAGCAATATATGCGAAACATTATTTGATTTTATTTGAATTTGTGGCCGTTATCGTTCGGCACAAATAAATTCTACACATAGACACTCAGACAGATACACATACAGACACTTTTGGGAAAATGACTTTTTTTCATGTTTTGAGTGTAGTACAATCAGAATCAACCCTTATTTCGACACGATTTTTTTCGCCATCACCATACTTCTATTTCCTTACGGAACGTGAAAGAAAAATTAACCAGAATAGAACAATGACTCTTCCAGAACTTAATAATATAATTAGTCTCATATTTACATTGTAATTATTTTCATTATACTACCATACATACATTACTACTATCTGTTCCCATTATAGGAGTACAGTTTGTTATAATAATGTACTCTTCACTCTTCCATTTGTAAGCATCACGTACACATAAACATAACCTCACGCTTTGAATATTAATTTACGAACTCATTTCAAACACTTTAAACAAATAAAATATCGTCTTCACAAATACATACAAACGCAGACTCAGGCGAGGAGACGATAGGTTTTTTCCCAATTGGCCTGTTACTAGATTAAGAGAAAAAACGATGTTTTTCTCTAAGATGCGGCACTGATCTACTTAAATATTTTGTACAGAAAACTGACACCTGAAATGTGTGTGTGAGCTTAGTTCAAAAATTGCAAAATATTTTTGGAAAATAATAATTGCAATGATGAAGATGCTAAGAACACACACGCGCGCGCGCACACACAAAAAATGGAGAAGTAAAATAAGTGTTGAATTTCTATAGATTTTTTTTTCATTTGCATTCGCCATCTGAGGACCACATACCAATTTCAATTGTTTATTCCTTGTTCTTTTCTTTTCTCCAATATTCTTTCATCTTTTCACGATGTCTCTTCTTCCTGTCTTCAGTCTACTTTGAACCTGCGTTTTTTTTCTCTCCTACCCTGGACTCCTTCCAAACTTTTAACACTTTTGCCCGAAAAAATTCCCTTTCAATTGGTTCTTCTGCGTTTACATTAATTTTTTATAAATCATTTTGGACTTCTTTAATCCAACTTGATGTTGACTTCTTTCGCCGCAGATATTTAAAGATCTGTTTTTTTAACCTGTTGTCGTCCATTCTATAAAAATGTCGAAAAAATACTATTCTTCTTTTTCTTACGGTTTCTCTTATATTTTCTATACTTTTATATATCTCATCAATACTTCTTAATTTTCAACCTTCTGAAGTTTTTGTGGGACAAATATTTTTCTAATAATTCGTCTTTCCAATATTTCTAGTTTGTCTAAATTATAATTTAACGCTAGACATTCACTTGCATATAGGCATTCTGGCCTCACTACTCTAATCTAATGCCTAATTTTTGCATTTTTAGATATGCACTTTTATTGTAAATACCTTTAGTTATACCATATGCTCTTTCCATTTTATGAATCCTTTCTTCTATAGCAGATTTTCCTAAACAATTCTCTTGAATTATTTTCCCTAGATACTTAAATTTTCTAACCATTCCTCCATATTTATCTGTCAGCAGGCATTTTAGAGCATCTTTAGTGTTCGTGAAAACATTTTTTTTTGATGCAGAAATTCTTAAACCTGTCTGTCCTTTTTAAAAATTATTATTAATTTTTAAAATAAAAATTAATTTTAAAAATTGGCGATGTCAGATGTCCAGAAAATATAGCAAAATCGTCCTATAGATTTTTTATACAAATATTTCTAACATAGTTAAAAAATACCTGTAGTTTTATTTTCATAACATTACCGCACAGCTGAACATGATTCGTGTTTCGTGAATATGTTAGCCTACGTTGTAAAATAAAACTAAAATATGTATCATAAAGTCAGTTGCTATAAATATTTAGTAATAAAATTCGAGTTAATTTAATATCTAGGATTAGTAATATTTCTGTCCACAACACTCCTTTGTGCACGATTGAAAGCCTTAATTAATTTTCAGTTGTAAAGGTAAATAGGATAGAAAATTAGTCATATTTAAAGTACCTTTAAAAAAAGCTTGAACATAAATTATAAACAAAACATCTACATTAAATGGACTCCTGTGGGATAAGAAAATTACAGCAGAAACTAAAACCGAAATATTTAAAACCATTGTTAGGAAAATAGTGACTTAACAGCTCAGAAGTTTGGACTACTGACAAACACACAAGAAGAAAATTAATAACAGCAGATACGGACTTTTGGAGACGTTTGGCAAGAGTATCCAGACGTGAGAAAATTAGAAATAAAGTCATAAGGACAGAATGAATGTTAGAAATTCAATTGATGATTTTGTCCAAACAAACAAATTATAATGGTATGGACACACGAAAAGAATGGCACAGGAAAGATCGCCAAGGAGAGTTATGGGATGGCCCCCCACCAGAAATAAGGAACAGAGGAAGACCACCTACTACCTGGATAGAAGAAATTGAGACTAAATTGAGGGAACGAGAAATTGAAGATCTTTGGATAGACAAGCAGCCAGATCTCATTGAGTCGTTTAATAATTTTTTCACCTAATATATACTGGATTAGCATTCCAAGAATTAATTATATTTTCTTTATCACGCGTTTTAGTCTAAAAATCTAAAAATCTTGCCCATTCAAGTGTGTTCTTAGAATTGTGTCCAAGTTATAGTCTGACCATTACAACTACTATTGTTACACTAATCCCTGCCACAAACAATCTCATTAATTTACAACTAACTAGAGCAAGCTATAAAACAAGTTTGCAGTAAAACATTACAAAAAGGATTACGTTTGGTTATAATATTATCAGATACGGTACTGCATTAAAATACTTGCGAGATTTTATGAAATTATGTTACTTGTTTTCCTTTACAATTTATTTTCCCTTTAATAAACCTATAAAGAGAATTAGTGAAGTTAATATAACATTTTATCTTTCTTAACCGAACATAAAGCAAAGTGTCTAACTGAAACTAAAGGTACTGAGCTTAATGAATTTTTGTTGTTCAGAAATAATTGTGTTTCAATAATAAAAATATATAATTACTGTGGTTTATAAATCTAAATATCATCATGTTTGCTCATTAAAATACAATATCAGAATATAAAATATCGGTTTTAATACAAAGTGTTACAGCAGTAAAAACCAAAGTGTATGGTAATGTTAATTCAATGCTTCCTTTAGGTTAAATTTTGTCAACTCCTATTTTAATGTTAGTAGGAATTATTGTCGTTATAGTTAATAATTATAATTATAGGAGTATACTGTTACGACATCACAGAACAATCTACGTGTTTCTCGAACGATCCATTGGAATCCGGCTGAATGTTGTGGCGTACGTGATTTCAACATGCGCTTGCGAGGCTTTTCTGGACGCCCGCCAGCCTCACTGACTGTGTCAAGGCCGCAATTAATTACGTCGTAGTGTAGAGATAACGTGTAGTTGTGGAATGTTCTGGTCTGTGAAGGGGTATTAATACAAGACGTAAACTGCCTTAGTTCATTTATTACCGGGCGATATTACTCTGTGTGTTCAAGTGGTTATTAGCGCGGTTCGTAATATTGTGGCGAAGTGTTATGTGTTTCTATAATTGCGCGGGACAAATGTAGTACAATTGTGTTATATATCAGTTGACATTTTTCTATTGCGTGTGAACAATTTTTATTTGATTTGTTATAAGAGACTGTCTTGTTAATTACAAACTGTTTAATTGTGGATATTAAAGCTGGTAATTAGTGACTTAATTGGTGTCATGTATTTTGGTTTTCCACTGTACCATACGACGATCAGTGAGCCCGTCGTAAAGTGGTGTCAGAACTGGGATAGAACCGTTAACAGTGGAAACTTGTTCAAGACTGTATAATTTCTAATTAATCGGTAAACAATGGATGCCAATCAGATGGTGGAAAATTTACAGGCGTTGCTGTTACAGACAGAGAAACGACAGGATGAGAAACGCAGGCTGAAGGCGGAGGAGGCAGAAAAACGACAAGACGAGAAAGCGGAAGAGAGACAGAAAACCCTCCTGCTAGAGACAGAGGAACGACGATGGCTGGAGGCAAAGGAACGGAAGCGTAAAACAGAAGACATCAAAGCATTAATACAGGAGTAGAAACAGATGCAACAACATAGTACCGCAGAATTGGGTCTCCTACGAGATGAGCTTAATAAACAAGTTACTAAAATATCGGAGGTACAAGAATCAATTACATTAAAAATAGCTGAAGTAGAAAAACCTATAGACCGTCGTAACAATACTAATAATAGTAGTATATAATAGTTATAGTTAGTAATTATAGTTAGTCGCACAGACGTATAGTAACGTTAATTCAATGCTTCCTTTAGGTTCAATTTTCTCAGTTCCTATTTTAATATTACTATCTATAAAAACTGAACTTGTTGTGTAGCTGCTATATTAGCTGGTTTCCATAGTCTGCTCCTCGTTGGTCATAATTTGTTGCAAACCTCTTGATTTCGTCCGTTATGAAAGGTATTTTTAGGTCGGTGTGAAGTGTCTGATTGCTGACGTACCAAAGGCCATCCACTAAAGCTACAAGCGCCTTTAATTGAAAGCTTTGGATAGTAATGAAATGAACATTTTAAACTGTATTAATAGCAAAAAAGATATTTAAAAAACGTTGTCATCTCCATTTTTAAATATTAGGGCTTTGAAGCACTGATTATTACGTGTATTGTTAAAAATAGTTTGAAGAAACGGTGTTAAACGACTTTGATTAAAGTTGATTACTTTCTTAAAGAGCTACTTAGTATAGCTACTTGTTTTAGATAACATTAAGGTTTTTATTATTTATAGGCTATTCATTTCCTGCTGTGGCAATTTACCAAGACGTCGGTAAAAAATATTGAGAAGTACCGAGAAATGTCATAATAAATATCGACTTTTTGCATCTATAAAGAATTCAATTACCTACTTTGACAATTTTCCTTACATTAAAATCAAAAACAAAATTAACGTTGCATTCCTGAAGCCAATATACTTTATTTAACACCGTGAAAAAGTCGCATAACAGATCTGGATTCTCAAAACTGTTTCAAACGCACGCTACAGTACTGTTAATGAAACCAGTGCTATTGTGACACTCCGTCAAAGTTCAGTATGAAACCCAGTTTTAATTACTCCCCGGTCTTAAATATTCATCATGCAATCAGCAGAACTCTGTTTGACCCAACTCCCCAATGTCGGCGCATTGAATCTTTCATCCATGGAAGTTGTTTTAATTGAATTTCGCACAGACGTTTGCCCATATTGCCCATTCCAATCAATTGAACCCGCTGTAAACGTTTCTCGCCATTCGCCCATTATGTTCTACCGGAAAAACAAAACGTCATTTGTTTGTTTTTTTGCAATAAAATTAATCTTTAACAAAAAATGATATCATTAAGCAACAAAAACACTCGTTTATGTTCACCAAAATGTCGGAGTGACTAATACACATGTACACTGGAAGAACTGACTAGATAATGTTACGTCATGCGGAACTTTCTAGAAGTATCTCGGCTATCCCAGCAGAGCCCAGCTGTAATGTGGTGTGCGTACATATTGCTGATACTTTAAGATGAAAGACAATTACGTGACACTTATCACGCGTCAACAGTCGAGGCTATTCCAGACCATACCGGTTTGTGCACTGTGTTCAAGGCCAGACAGTTTGCACGGTTTCTAGTGGGTTCTAGAGCGCCTGTAATACGCAGTTTGCTCGACACGTCATTCAGAAAGTGACAGATTATTCTAGCATTTCATCGCGGTATAAATATAAGCATTCAGCGACGGTCAGTCAGGTGACGTCAGGTGATTACTCAGTGCGTTTAAGTGGCGAGTTATTCAAGTGAGGTTCGAAGTATTGTGGCGAAATGTTATTGTGTGGGACTCTATTAGTTGACATTATTATTGCGTGTGAACAGATTTAACTGAATTATTACACGAGTATAATCTTGCTGAATAACTTGTTGATTTGAAATTGTTAATTGTGATTAATTAAAACTGACGCTTAGTGACTTAATTGGTGTCTTTATTTTGTTTTCCACTGTAGCATACGACGATCAGTAGCCTGTAGTAACAATATAAACAGGAACAGCATCAACCATGGAGGCTTCCTCCAAATCAGTATAAAGGACGGTTCACCTTACAATCACGACTTCTGTCGGCACACAAATTGGTATTCTTGGTATTCTGTTTCCCATTCTTCTCCAGCTTCCTCATCTGCTACCGAGTTTTATCTTCTCTGCACTCTTCGACACTTTCTAGGCTGGATCAAGTTTTCCACCAGGAAGGTTGAATTTCCAGCCACACTAGCTGTACAGTATATTGTCTTCTTTTGGCTCCCTCTCAAGAGAAGAGCTTTTACATGTAAAATGTACTTAAAAATTCTAGTTCTTTAAAAGACGTCAGTTATGGGTTATTGACATTAGGCCTACCAGTGAGGCGGACGTTTTCTATTACGACTTTTTAAAATACAAAATCGACGTTTTACCTAAACAGTTGTTTGCGGTTGCTTTCGACGATTGCGGTCCACCTTGAGACGTTCGGGTTCATGTAAATTTTTGGGTCTAGTGTTGTGCATTCAATGTGTGTTTAATGTCTTATAGATCTGGATAGTTAGGATAGTTAGTAAGTTTTATTTACTTTATTTTTTGTTGTTGCCTACATATTATGTAAATACTTTTTTATATTATAATTAATAATAATAAAACTATTTGTACAAGAATATATTTTGTGAATACACTTCAATGGTATTAACTATATCTAAACATACAAATTAATAAATTTATTGCATTTTTATTTTATTAATTTTTTCAATTGTGATGATAGTTGATATTATTGAAACATTATAATATTCATAAAATAATGAAAACTATATTGTTACGACGGTCTAGTGATCGTCGTATGGTACAGTGGAAAACAAAATACAAGACACCAATTAAGTCACTAATCACCACCTTTAATTATCACAGTTAAACAGTTCGTAATTAACAACACAGTCTCTTACAACAAATCAAATAAAAATTGTTCACACGCAATAAAATCTCAACTAATATAAAACACAATTGAATTACAATTATACCGCCCGATTATAAAACACAACACTTCGCCACAATAACCACTTGAACGCACAGAGTAATCACTTGTAATCGCCCGAGAATATCTCTGAACTAAGACCGCCGACGCCTTGTATTTATACCCCCGCTCACAGACCAGAACATTCCACAACGACGCGTTATCTCTACCCACGACGTAATTAATTGCGGCCTTGACACAGTCGGTGAGGCTGGCGGCGCGGCGTCCAGAAAAGTCTCGCAAGCGCATGTTGAAATCACGTACGCCACAACATTCAGCCGGAATCGATTGGATCGTTCGAGAAACACGTATATTTTTCTGTGATGTCGTAACAGTATTATAGTACAAAAAGTTTTATTATTATTGATAATAATGTGAAAAATATGTATACTAGAAAAACTGACCAAATAAAAATGTATGTACATATTTTTGTGTGTTTCGACTCTATGTCGGTTGTGGTACAGCGTACGGTTTATCTTTTATTTGTGATGTTTTAGTGTCTGTTTCTTGCCTGAAGGTAGCTACCGATTAATTGTGTACCTGAAACGTCACTTTTTAATAAGAAAGCAGTGGTGAAAGATGTTTATCTTACTAGTAGACGCATTGGTAACAATTCTACAATAATATGTGTGCTTACTATTAGCCTATTAACAATATCCGCAACGATAACACTGTGGCTAAACTTGAGACGTCCCGAGTGTAAACTTATATCAGCCTTGCCTGAATTTTCCTACAGTTTCCAGTTGTACGATATAGAAATGATAATATGGAAGCTGCTCACTATATCCTGGGGCAGAGGAATATTGTGATTCCGTAGGTTATCTCAAAGGAATTTTTAGAATCAGGTTCTCTTTCGTGTTGTAAAGCACATAAAGCGTGCACTGTTTAGGAGTGTTACTGTTTAGGAGTGTTACTGTTTAGGATTGTTACTGTTTAGGAGTGTTACTGTTTAGGAGTGTTCAGTCCCTATTCTTTGTTTTCTAGTCTTACACCAACAGTCAGCTTAAAGATGACCACGTTACCAATACCTATAGCACATAAGTGTCTTGTTTGTCCACGTCTCCTAAGGGGTTTTTGCGTTGTTGCACTAACAATATTGTACAATGATTATCCTACATTAGCTCTGTATTATCTACGTTATAACGAAAGTACCATAGTAGAGTGGTTTGACTACAACCAAATGACATAACTTCTTTTTGATGTATACAGTCGCCAATTAAGCAAACTTCAAACTAGAATGCGGTGAAAACAGCCATTTCTCTATTCGCTTGATAGCTTGTCATTTGTAACGTCTGATGTAATTTATAATTATTGATTACATCAGTAAACGTATCCACTTAAAACAGCGTAGAAAAAATTGCCTTCGTTTCAGTATTGACCGCTCTTATCAGTAAGCCTATGATTCGTTCAAACTCCTAAAGACTTTATCCGGAGACTGTCTGGAGACTCGTTAAATAAATGACCGGTCAAAAATTTATACACAGTAAATTTTTTTACGATATATCCGATATCTTGTTTCCACTGTTAAGGTTGCGCCGTTTTGTCGCCACCGTTGGGAAGACCACGTGCATCGTCATCTTATAAGATTGGAATGAATGACTAAACTCGAGTTGCATCAATATTAATATTATTATTATTATTATTCCGGTTGTACAATGTTTACACATTTTCCGGAGCCAAAGCTTACAGAAGTGATTGAATTCTCATTTTCCACTACTGCTTCTCCATCTAAAGGGTTTCTTTTATTTCTCGTTCCCTCAATATAGTGTGAATTTCTTCTATCCACTTGATAGGTGCTCTTATCTTGACCCTGTTCCTGGAGAGGTCCATTCCATAACTCTCCTTGGAAATTTTTCCTGTGCCATTCTTTTCGTGTGTCCATTCCATTGTAATTTTTGTTTTTGGATAATATCAAAAATTGAATTTTTTACACTCATTCTGTCCTTAATTAATTCTCTTCTAATTTTCTCACGTCTGGATGCTCTTGTCAAACGTCTCTAAAAGTCCATGTCTGCTGTCATTAATTTTGTTCTTGTGTGTTTATTAGTAGTGCAAAATTCTGAGCCGTAAGTCCTGATACTTCTAACAATGGTTTTAAATATTTTGGTTTTAGTTTCTACTGTAAATTGCTTTTCCCACTGGATTCCATTTAATGTGGATGTAGCTATCTTTCCAAAATTAATTTTGAATTATATTTCTTTGTCTTGTTTCCCACTAGTCGTACATCAATATCATAAGTTTTATAAAACTGATTTAAAACGATTACATTTGAATTTCAGAAGTATCGTTTGTTGTGAAAATGTCTAATACCTATTATATACAAATATTAATAACGACCATCCATTTGTAAAATTTCTCAATATATAAGTACACAATGTTATCACAACTAGTGTTTGCAAAGCTAAGGATACGTTTTGGTTACCACTGAGCTAAATTTTAATATGTTACACCAGTACAGACCGTTCTCCATGTTTCTCAGCTATCCCAGCAGAGTCCAGCTGTAATGTCTGTGAGCGTACGTGACACTTAACATGCGAGGCAGTATTACGTAATATGGAACATTCTCGTACATTCGACAGTGTTGTTCGACAAGCTTTTCAACTAGCCCAACGGTGCGTGTTTCTCCCAAGGCCGCGGCGCTGAAGTATCCTCTAAAATTTTCAAGTGTTTTTTAAGGACGCATAGTATGGACCCCCACAGACTATAAACGGGCCACACCCGCCGTTTAGTTTCAGTTTTATATCGGGTGATTTACGCAATGAGTCTCAAGTGGTGTATTAGTGAGAAGTGAATATAGTGCGGAATTCTTTATAGTTGACATTATTATTTGTGTGGACAGGTTAACTTAAATTATTGTACGAGTATAATCTTGTTGAATAACATGTTGATTACAAACTGTTCAATTGTAATAATCAAACCTGGTTTTTAGTTACTTCACTGTGTCTTGTATTTTGATTCCCACTGTAGCACACGACGACCGTCGTAACAATATGCTTTCTTGATCGTCGTGTGCTTGTTAATTTAAACAAGAGTCTTGTTATAGAAAAAATTGATAGCAACAGTCACACGTTAAAATAATGTTAAAATTGACACAATTAGAAGACTATCAGAGTGTGGTCAAACATCTAACAACATAAAACGGTCAAGTAAACTTATCAAGTGAGTTTTACAAACATCCGTTCCCTAAATACCTTACATACTTCAAATGATACAAAGTAATGTCCCTGCGACAATAAAGTAATTGTGTCAAAAAATAAACAAAATAGATTTTAAGAAACCAAAATTAACGTTTGTAAAGAGATAGTAATAAGTTGCATAAGTTCAACCTTATGTGCGGGACCATTAGGCGAACTCTTCAGTCAGCAAGTAAAGGAACGCGCCTAAAATTCAACAAGGTAATGGGCCTTCCCACACTTCTTTATGGGTCTGGAAATAGGACTCTAACGAAAGGGCAGGCCAGTCGAATCCAAGCGGCTGAAATGAGATTTCTCAGGCACGTGGTTGGGTATACCCTCCATAACCATAGAAGAAACGCAGATATACGGCATGAACTGAATATTATGAGTATACCCTCGACGGGCTTCGCCCAGTGTTGGGTGAATTGGTGGGAACTCTTTGCCGAATGGATGACTGCCGCATCCCCAAACAACTGTGGACCTCTAAACCGAGGGGACTGCCGAGAAGTCCGAGGAAGCGCTGCAGTGACGAGCTCTAATCTTTGCCTGCTAGAGACCGGAACAAACCATCCTTCGTTTAATCCTTGAAGATGATGATGATGACGATGATATGATGATAAAAAGATAGTGGTCAACATGTGATTGTTGTAAATAACAGAAATTCAAATAGATGAATATGTGTGTGTGTGTAGGTGCGGTGGGTTGGCTCTTTATATTTATAATCTAGAAAATGTCTACTAAAACTGTTAAGATTTCGTAATTTTATATTTTACATTATGTGTGTAGACGAAGCGAATGGGTTAGTCTTTGATAGCGGATAAGAAAATTTAAATAAAACAAGAACGCAAACTCAACCAACTGTGGTGTGTTATTTTATGCATTGTTTGGTGTGGCTAGTGAGAAGTTTTGTGACGCATTTGGAAGTCAAATGAGGACACGTTTGCCTACTCTGCATATATACGACTCTCTTTCGCCCGTTTCATTATGTCACACGTACATATGTTTCATTCCTTTGTGCAGGCAGCAGAAACTATTATTTTTCAACAACAATTATTCTGATTTCAACAATTATTCTCATTTTGCAGCATACAAATATAACGGTAGCTATAATATATATATATATATATATATATATATATATATATATATATATATTAACAAATTCTTACCTAATGTAAAGTAGCTGTTTAATCTTATGTAAATGCAATATGAATTTTAAGAACAAGTAAAAACAAAATGCTAATTTCACATTATAATACACAAAACAAGGTAATAAAAAAATAATAGAAATGCCTCTAGTAGCAAGGCAGACGGGCCACTGTTACCACTGTACCTGTAACTTAACTTTACAGATTAGAGATCCATACGAGAAATCATTACCTTAAAGTTAGTTAAACATATATTGACTTGTATTATGTTTACTGATATATTAGAGTACCCTGATAGTGAAAGTGCTCAAGACAGACAGACAGTAAATAAATAATTACAGTTATGAGAACTTCGGCTTGCACGGGCGGTAAGGTTGTTTGCTGCAAACGTTTCGGACGTGCCTTCGACGGCCATCTTCAGTGCAGAAGGTGCAATACACTGACAAAGGTTTCGTAGTCAGTGACCACTGAACTATCCACACTTCGCCTGCATATGGAGTTTGTACAGATTCAGAAACATGCATCTATTGCAATGAATCGGCGGGGTGAGTCCCTCTCATTGAATGCTCTTTGGACGCGAGTTGTGGCAAACCAATAATAATTTGCCTTTCTTCTGGTTAGATGGTAGTGTCAGACAACAATTTTATGGGGACTCCAAACGCTTATAAATATGGGTGCCCTACTCACAGCCAATAGGCAACCGCACCTTCAGTGTGAGCGTCGACGGGATCTGCTCTGCAGTTCGCTCCGTCACCGCCGGCGTACCTCAGGGATCAGTCCTCGGCCCCGTTCTGTACCTTGTGTACACGAACGACCTGCCTGTCAACGTTGTCTTTGTTTGCTGACGATGCTATGTATCACTGCAGTTCCTTGTCCCCGCGTTTTCCGAGTTGGACCTGCTTCCGGACTGGCCGTCTCCCGATGCCATTCCCTCTCCCTGGAAGGGAGGCCTATCGTTTTCATTGGAAGGGGTTTCCAAAACCGTTTTATTGAACACACACCAAAGCACATTTTGAAGGGTCAGACAACACTATCCAACATAAAATCCAACTACCCACGTCACTTGATAAACGAAAATCATAAATATACAAGCTTTAATTCCAACTTGAAACGCATATATTTTTGTAATAAAGGCGGTTAGATGAACGCCTTGGAAGATTTCGAGATATATAGAGCGTACAATGACGTACACAGTCGTGACTTCGTGTATGCAGTCCTCATTAATTGAAAACCTATGCAGGAACAATATTTAATGGCTTCCTAATGTGGAGCTAAAAATGAAAAATAAATATTTCTTAACTACAGTAAAAGTCGATTATAACAAATTTAATGGGACACGATACATTAATCTTTATACTCATAAATAACCATATAAATAATTTTATGTATTACATACTGCACAAATGTAGGATAGACGTATGTACCAAATGCGTATAAAATTCTGTTTGTATTCTTAAAACAGTACATAAACAATAAATACAATAGGTTAAATCAGAGATAATGAATTACAAGAAGTGTTAAGAATGGCTAAGACGCTTTTTTTCACGCTCACCACTTTGGAAGATGCCAAATAGGCAACCTACATTAATAAACGTTAATAATTATCTAATAATGTAGGCCTGTACATAATAACGTTAATTATTAATAATATTATTACGAACTGTTACTATGGTACATTAAAAAACAAAATACAAGACCCTAATGAAGTCACTAATAAACAGCTTTAATTATTATCCCAAGTACAGTTTATATTAAACAAGTTATTCAACAAGATTATATTCGTACAGTAATCCAAATTAATCTGTCCACACGCAATAATCATGTGAACTAATAGAGTTTCGCGAACTTCGAACTAAAACACATAACACTTCGCCATAATACTTCGAACGTCACTGGAATTAATCGCCACTCAAGCTAAATTTACTAACGCTGAATGGTTATATTTATACCTCGCTGATATCCCAGAATAATCCAAAATACGCGTAAACTACTAAAAAAAACTAGAGCGTAATTGATTGCAGCCTTGAACACAGTGCGTGTGGCCGGTATGGTCTGGAATAGTCTAGTTGCGGACGTGTGACACTTAATTGTCCTTCATCTCAAAGTAGCAGAAAAATATGTACGCACACACACATTACAGCCGGGCTCCACTGGAATAGCCGAGAAACACGTAGAATTCCAGCCATTACTCGTAGAAACACGTACTGATGTAACAATACCTAAGGACACGGAGCGAATGTCACAGTACCGTCATAAGGGCCATAATAAAGAGATGATTTAAGAGAAACAGTTTAAAAGTCGAGAGCCTCCAGGTGGTCTAGTGGCTAACGCGGGTGATTGATGCGCTCGTGGTCCCGGGTTCAATTCCCGGCGGAGGTTCCGTACGGCGTGCACTCAGCGTCGTGAGGCAAACTGAGTAGGCGCTGAGATAACAGTGCCGCCTCCTGGCTGTGAATACCGCAACTATCGGCTGGTGCGCGTGTACTAGCCATACACCGTCACACTAACACAAAAAGCCGCGCGGTACGCCTTGGTCTTTAACTTACTGTTGAGCGGAGGATTTTTTTTTTTTTTTTTTAAGTCGGTAAGACCACGACGATTTTTTCAACTAAGGAAAAATGAAAACAACCAATCGTTATACTTCTGGAAACGTGGCCTAGAAGCACATTCCTAGGAGAATTAAATTAAGAGAAAAGGGCATGAACGAACCAACTGGAGAAAAAACGCTCTAAAATGGCACATGGACTTTACGCTTTATACGATTAGAGGAAACATGATAGTTAATGGATCTCTTAAAGACAAATCTGCCACATTTAGAGTTAAGACGAGTGCTACAGTGTCTGCTTGTGCGCCTTGATTTAGTCAGCCATCGCCAGCATTCATTTAGCTCTTGTTCCAAACAGACTGTAACCGGAAGCCACGTTAAGTATTGACGTCGGTGCACGCCTAACCCTCTTCTGCCACCATGTGTTCGTTGGAAAATATTGTCGATACAGTGATTCTGGCAACCCACTTTATCAATGCCTACGGAAAATTTGCCTCATATTTTTAGTTTCCGTATCTACGAAAAACGAGTATTAAAAAAAAACTAAAGACTATATCCATAACATTAATACTGTTTCAACTTTAGAGGACTTTCTATATTGTGTTTTCCGTTTTCTACAAGTTGTTTATAATTAAAAATGTTTTAATATTAAGTAGATTACTGGCTCAAGTAGCACAGTATGTAATGTGTGCTCTAGCAAACGTGGCATCACAAATATAAAAAAGTAACCATAAAAGTAAAGCAAGTAATTTAATTTAAAAGAATTAAGACAGTACCGAGTTGTGCGATTTTATATTATCTTTTGTTATTCATGTTCAACAAATTCGTTTATTATTCATATTTAAAAAAAAAAACATTGTCATTAGTACGATACTGCAGATACTATTTTCCATTGAAATTTTACTTTCGGAATAATAAATTGTATGAGAGCTGTCAAGATGTCAAGGTAAAGTCAAAGAAACTATCGCGCAATACAACTACAGAAGGATCCGCCTCATTCTGCTTACAAACTGCAGTTGAAATACAGTAGTGATTAAGACGTATATCAGAATTGTTAATAACGGAGGAAATGTAATAATAAAATAATTATGTCCTTGAACGTAATGTACCTGAATAATGCACTGTGCAAATAAATAAATTACAATTTCTTGTGAGCTAAAGTATTGTAAAATGTAAATTCTGAAATGTTAACAGTTCCTCTGGTTGGATAAACCAAAGGGAAATATCTAATTTGAATAAGGCAGGAAAACAAAGGCACCTGCTGTTTGCTAGAAAACGCATGACATGCCCAGGGAAAATGTTTTATTTCACATTCAAATGAAGGTACGTCAGCCTTTCTGTGCGTCGAGCTTTCCTCCGAACTAACAGCATAATGCATTTCCATACTGTCTTCTTTCTTGAAAAACAGTGTAATTTAATTCAGTCAAAACAAATTGTGGTTTTTGTGCATGCACGTGTTAACGCGGACGTCTGTAAATAACATTTGCTGATGCGCGAAATGTATAGTCAATTGCTGTATTTTTCCTGTTTCTTTCATAACTGTGTCGATAACAACTTGAAAGAAGCTTTAATTGACATAACATCATCGATGTTCAGGCCTACTATATGGATCGCGTGCTGACAGGCAAAGTGAACGGCCGACAACGTTCCGAAGCACGTACAGCTTCCCCCACCATCGGGAGAATAAAGCGTTTGGCGCTAACTTAACATGTGTACTATACGAGACAGTCAGTCAATAATGCACTTGTTTCGACACCTTACAATTATTACATTTGGGGCAGTTCTACTGAAAATTTGTGCTTATAAGGATATAACAAAAGTAATTGTTCAGATTTTGATTACATTAACCAAACTTAAATAATGAGTTTTTCAGAAGTAGAGAAAGATTTCAATGAAACTGATATTGAAGGAATTAAAAATTTTAAGGGAAATATGAGTATGTTTAAAGATAACACTGATAACAGATGACAATAACTTGAGCGTTTTACACTCATTTTACTGACTTTGTGTCAAGAGGAAAATTAATTAAACCGTCATCAGACGTTTTAAAGATGGTAAAATATATGTATAATTTATTGATTGTATCTGACAGTAAACTTAATAAAAAAAAAATTATTATATCAGCTTGCAAAAACTTTACCGGCACAGTGTTTAGAAAACATATTTCAAACAATGATTTTTCTGAAGACAGCCATGAAGTAAACCTTATCAAATTAATAGGGACATTATTTTATAAAATCTTATGCTATGATATTTGCTAAGGAAAGAACCGCTGCAGCTACCTTCTCTAAGCTTGGTGTCCGCCAAAAGTTAAATAAATTTGTATTATTTAATAATGTTTAATGTAAACAATTTTTACTTTAAAATACGTAGCATAAAATAAAAAATTAATGGTAATTATCATTGTTTATTGAACACTTTTACGACCATGGCGACCGTATACGCCAGCTTCTTTTAAGCAATAAACATTTTTAAAGTTTACGGCTCACGTCTTCCATTCTTTGTTTCCCTTATTCTTATCTTTATTCGTCTGACTTCAAACTTAAATGTTCATAAATAAGAACGCAACAGAACTGTTTATAAGAACAACAGAACTTAGCGATAAAATGAAATAATGTGTCAGAATACTGAAATCTTACAGTGAAACAAACGTGTTTATTTTGGAAAAGAATTTGTTTAAAAACTCCAACTTTGGAGTCATTAATTGTTAACATAACATAGCTATACCATTATATATTCCACGACTTACTCTGTGGATACTCTGCGGAAATGGGTACCACCAATGGCTACAAATGGCGTCCAAATGGACGGGAGACATATAGTACCGGCCAAACTACATTCTTTGTCTCCTTTATGATTCAGACTTGGAAACGTACGGTATATCAGGTTTTTCAAAAACGGTTGCAAGCGGAAAATGGTGAGGGAGGTGTTGTTTACCGTTTCTTACTGAAGATATTACTGGCTATCCTGCAGACATTACCGGGATCCTGGCTATCCTGCAGACATTACCGGGATCTTGGCTATCCTGCGGACATTACCAGGATCCTGGCTATCCTGCAGACATTACCGGGATCCTGGCTATCCTGCAGACATTACCGGGATCCTGGCTATCCCGCAGACATTACCGGGATCCTGGCTATCCTGCAGACATTACCGGGATCCTGGCTATCCTGCAGACATTACCGGGATTTCATTCTACAGTTATGTTACTCATACGAACAATACTTGACTAATTTCATCATCATCATCTGCAAGAATGAAACCAAGAATGGTTAGTTCCGGTCTCAAACAGGAAAAGTTTAGACCTGGTCACTCCAGCCCTTCCACGGCCGTCCCACACCTCTTCGTCCCCTCAGCTTATAGTTCCAGAGTTGTTTGGGGATGCGGCAGTCATCCATTCGGCAAAGATGTTCCCACCAATTCAGCCGATACTGGGCAATTCTGTCGAGTATACTCATAATAAAACAAAGCTAATGATTGTATCTAAGAAAAAGTTCACAAACTGCACCCATAATATAAACCAAAGGCCAGTTGAACGTGTAAGCCAATTTACATATCTTAGTACTATAGTCAATGAACAATGGGACCACTCTCAAGAAATAAAGAGCAAAATTGAAAAGGCAAGACCAGTGTACACTAGAATGAGCAGTTTATTCAAAAGCCACGATTTAACTATAAACACAAAATTGACACTTCTACGCTGTCACGTATTCTTGATCCTCTTATACGTTGTAGAATCTTGGACTTTGACTGAACCCACAACTAAAAAATTGGAATCTTTCGAAATGTGGATTTACCGTAGAATACTGAGCATTTCATGGACAGCACGTATATCTAATGTTGAAGTTCTTAGAAAGATGAACAAAGACAGGGAAATTATAAACACAGTGAAGATATGAAAAATTCAGTATCTGGGATATCTTATGTGAAATGAACAGAGATTTTACTTATTGCACTCCATACTACAGGGAAAAGCATTTAGAAAGAGAGGAGTTGGGTGACAAAGAATGGGGGGGAGGCTGAGATATTTAAGGATCTGGCTTGGCATTAATACAACTGGCTTATTCCGTGCAGCAGTGCAGAAAGATAAAATAGTCTGCATGATGTCCAATATCCGAAACGGATAGGAACTATCAGAAGAAGAAGATACTCATAATATTCACTTCCTGTCGTCTAAATGTGTTTCTTCTACGACCATGGAGAGTACACCCTGCCATTTGATTGAAAAATCTCATTTCAGCCGCTTGGATACGACTGTCTGGCCAGTCGTTAAAGTCCAATTTTCGGACCCATAAAGAAGTGTGGGAAGGGCCATCAGCTTGTAGAATTGTAGACGTTTCCTCTTTTTTTGCCACTTAAGGGCTCGCCTAATGTCACTTACACTGTAGCCCAGGTATTTAAAATTGCTGACTTGTTCCAGGACAGTACCATCTATAACAATTTGTGGCCGTAAGGGATCAGTTCCATAGAAAGCCATCACCTTGGTCTTAAGTGTTGACATTTGTAGTCCAGAGCAATTGCAGGTGAGACTTGACAAGTACCTTTACTTTAATAACAACAGTTGTCGCATACGCAAATGGTTTCTTGTTGTTATTTTAAAAGGCAAATGGTCCAGCATCTCATCAGTAAAGTAAAGCATACTGACACTCCTGAATCATTGTGTTTAGATTTTGATTGCTAGAATTGGATAAACTTTTGAAGAAAAAACTGTATTCTTGGGTTTGCTTTGGTTTTGGTACTTTAAGAAGCGGGGTCGGTTCAGTGATCTTCAACGGTAGGGTTTGGTTACAGTATCAGATTTCAGTATTTTTTGTCGACAACATCAGCAACAAATATAGGTTTCCTGATCTTAGGCGAAAGCATAGCCAAGATTAAACTGTGTCTATAAAAAAATATAATAATGCAAAACGTATGTAATTCAAATACAAAATGATATGAAACAATATTTATCTTTGTTTATGGAATTTAATATTTATCTTAAATAAAATTATCTATTTTTCTCGCCTACAAAAAGGTAAAATATTACAGTACTTACTTTATTTTCTTATAACCGTCTCTTTTGTTTCCCTTAATAGATATTATGGCAAGGGTAATTTGCCTTATTGATTGTATTTTTTTATTTCTCTTCATAAACATTTAGTGCAATTAGTAGTTAGTAGCTTCACATTTAATTGAAACGTTTGCCATCTTTTCAAATAGTGTTCATGATTTTCATAGATTCTATTTCAATCGTTTATTATTCTTATTTCTTCAAACATTTTTGCTACAGTTTATTTCTTGATGTATATAATATATTTAATATTTATAATAACTTTAACTCAAGATGTTTTTTTCTCTTATTTAAAACATGTTTCGAGACACTTAGTGTTCCCATCCTCACCCTTCTTAATTTTGAATATTGTGGAGTACTTGTGTGTTGATTGGTTGTTGTTATGGTTTCCTGTTGGTTTTTGGTATTTTAAATTGTTATTATTGTGTGTGGTTGTGGTATAAGTATTAGTATTTTAAGTATTTTTGATTTAAAAGCACTCGACGTCAAAAATACACAAAATACTAATATATATACCACAATCACACTCAATAATACCAATTTAAAAAACCAAAAACCAACAGGAAACAATAACAACAACGAACCAACACACAAGTACTCTACAAGATTCCAAATTAAGAAGGCTGAGAGTGGAAACAATAAGTGTCCCGAAACATGTTCCTAATAAGGAAAAAACATCTTGAGTTAAAGTTATTATAAATACTAAATGTATTATTTGTTCAAATATTTTTACTAATTTTTAATTCATTTAGACAGTTGCTTTTCCTGGTGCCTCTAGTTCTTGCCTAATGTCTACTTCTTTTCTTTAATTTTGCAAAGCAGCTTTAAACTCCCCTTTCCTTTTGATGTTGATGTCTGTGTCTTGCTTTTAATTTCTGTCCTCTTTTTCCTCTTCGTTCGTATTATCGTGTACTTGAAAACATCAGCCAAACATTTTATGCGCCTACTTGTACTTATTAGGTTGACTGCATTCAATTTTCGTTACAGTCACACAGTAGTCCTATCGAAGAAAGAAATAAAATTCTTATATTAACTTAAAAGAAAATGTCGAAACGTTTCGTTTAACTTTTAATAACCAAGACAATAAAAATGACTTTGTTGTTGGATCACAGTAGTAACAGGATTAGGGTATTTGTTCTGTACAGCTTTCAACGGAAACCAATAACTATGTGCTTGTTTTACAAACAACACAGGCCGTTAACAGTACGAATTGATTGGCTCCAATTCTCTTGGGAGCTGCGCGGAAATCAATTCCGACAAATCGGAGAAAAAAGTCTCAAGAGAAATTCAAAGGACATAAATTGCAAGAGTAAAGCCAACAATCTATGTTTATCTGCTTGTCTCGCAAATTTCACTGAATACTAATTAAAACGTAAAAGAAAATATTAATTTGTTTAAAATTTAAATACAAAATTGATATTTATTGTAGTATTAAAATGTAATGAAAAGAACACTTTACGTTTCTATTATGCGATGAATATATATTAAGTTACTAATATGCGTTTTAACTCACCAATATTTTTGTATCTAGATGTTAGTAACAGTAATTAACAAACAGTTGCGTTATAGAAAAATAAATTCATCAATATTGTAGAGAACATCAAAATATAACAAAGGCAGAAAATAATTGATGAATATTTGTATACACAAAAACAAGGTCGTCCATGATTTTTTGATTGGATTCCCAGATAGTTAGAAAAATGTATGTAGCATATGACGCTACTTCATAAAAATTATTATAAACTGCATAAGTTTATATCGTAAAAATAAAATAAATGAATAAAACGTCATAATTTATGGCATTACCATATTATAAGGCTTACTTACAAAGTCTTATTATTTATAGGAGTAATTTTGACGATTGTGAAGTACCTTTTAGTTCAGTTTCATTTACAAAATTTCTATTACTAGCTAGTGCAATATATTTAAAATATTATTTAAATGTAATTTGTAGACTATACAGTGGATGTAAAACTACAACACAAAGTATATTTCTATATGTGTTTAAAAAATTGTAGTAAATTAGAAATAATAGTCTATTTTAGTCGGTTATTTCTAAGCGTTAAAGTTGATGTCAGTATAATATTTTACTTTAATTAATTTACAATGCATGTTATTTAATTCTGTTCTTACTAACTGACTAATTTAAAAATATGATTACGTTTAATTTCAATTAAAGAAATTTACAAGTAATTATATATAGTGTTCATAACAAATATCAGTACTTTAATAATGGCAACAGAAACAACAATAACAATACTCATTATGATTATAATATTAATATGTGTAGAAATAATATAAGTAAGCGTAAGTTACAATAGGACGTTGTAGGTTAGCTACATCTACAACGGTTTGTAATCTGGCCACAGTGAGAAGATTTGCAGATTAACAGAATTCTTAAATTTTTGTAGGAAAAAAACAGTTTACAGTAAAGATGAAGACATAAAGCATTCCGTTCCTAGGCTTTGTCATAAAGAAGAAAGACGGTGACCACATTTCTTCATGTATAGTAAACACAGACACACTCAGGCACTTTAATAGACTTCTTCACCGCCATTGGGCGCAACTCTAGACAAGACAATTACACAGAGTAACCAATACGCAAAAAGAAAACTATTCAGTTTTTTCATAATTTGTACCTTACAATAAGAGCATGGAAAGCTGAAGAATTAGATAAAATTCCATCAGAATGGAAACATGCTGTTGAACAGGAATCGTAAACCTATCCGGCGAAGAACACAATAAAGATTACTTACAAAACTTTAAGAGACACTGCTTTCGCCACTTGCCACAAAAGTGTAACAAAACAAACGAAGGTAAACAAGTTGCAGCCTTAACAATGCTTTAACATTACCGTGTATAAAAGCTACAACAGGCGAAATAGAACCAACAAATCATGGACAATACGCAACATTCACAACAAAATTAAATCTTTTCGTACTAAACTCAAATGACAGGATATGTTTAGACGAATAATGGTGTATCAGATTCCGTGCAAAATATTTCGACCAATTTTATATCTGCCACAAGAAACAATATCCGCCATCGTGTCGCCACAAGAAAAAGTCCTAATCGCCGCATTCAAATTAGAAGACTATGTGTCTCTGGTAAAACGCACTAACAAAAGAATTTACAAATTTGATCTAAGAAAGTACAAACACCTTAACAAGAATACAAACTAAGAAAATCGGACGCTACAGAGCAGCAATCGAAATGCAACGAAAATAATAGACAGCGGAAAACAACAGAAATACATTTGAAAATAGAAGAGTAAAAACCAATAAATTTATTGTGTGTAGACGATCGTGTGTAGCGGTGTGCGCTAGGTCGCGACGTGGGATGAAGTGCTTTGTGATGCTTGATAGTAATTTAAAAGAGGTTAATTACCTTCTGTCGCACTTCTTAACATCCAAATACTGGATTACTCGGGTTTCGACGACTAATGTGTCATCATCAGATCCTCATGAATATAGTTAAAACTACATTTGTCGATGTTTATACATCTCGTCGAACAATAAAAACAACACATACATGGCACAAAAATATTAAATAATTTAACACACAGTAAAAACAAAACACGCGGCGGCCACGTGTATTGCGGTTCGTTCTGCTTTATTTTGTTTTTACTGTGTGTTAAATTATTTAATATTTTTGTGCCATGTATGTGTTGTTTTTATTGTTCGACGAGATGTATAAACATCGACACATTTAGTTTTAACTATATTCATGAGGATCTGATGATGACACATTAGTTGTCGAAACTCGAGTAATCCAGTATTTGGATTTTAAGAAGTGCAACAGAAGGTAATTAACCTGTTTTAAGTCTTAACCGCTTCTGGAGGCAAAGTAAAATGTTTAAACTTGATAGTAATTTTTGATTTGTTGACGACTTCTCCGGAAGGATTGGTGTTTTTATAACCTGATGATGAGGATTTATCCTTGAAACGTGTTGTTATTAGAAGTTTAAAGAAGTCACAAGACGCGGAGTAATCAAGTCTTTACATACTACAATTTATATTTATAAATGAAAATTTATAGGTTAAAAAACAACAAAATTATGAATTACAGCCACCTTCAACCACCGAACCATCCCTTTGAGCAAGTACAAGAGTGAAGTAAAATATATAACTCAAGTACAGAACACCTTGGAAACATTCCCGGTTCAAGGAACTAAACATCGACATTCTGAAAACTACAAATGCGGTTGCCCCCCCAAATCCTTCTACAACAGTTTGTGTGTGTGTGTGTGTGTGTGTGTGTGTGTGTGTGTGTGTGTGTGTGTGTGTGTGTGTGTGTGTGTGTGTGTGTGTGTGTGTGTGTGTCTGCGTAATACTTGGTGAATAGGCATATATTAGTACCTCAAATATTAGTTTAATTTCATTAAATTTTGATTTTTATTGCTTGCATCCCTCAGATACACTTCTTAATATTCTTCCAGTCGGAACCAAATAATAAGCTTAGTGGCAAATTTCCAACAACAAATTAATTTAGATTAAATAAGTAAGCGGTTGAAGATAACATTGATACACAGAAAGAAAAATATAAAACAAAAAGTTTGTATGATCGGTTAAATACAAAATGTAGGCTAATAGTAATATAAATAAATTAAACGTATTATATTCAGTTCCTATTACTTTTTTATAGAAGATTAGCAGACATCCATGGATTGACGAATTTGGTGAGTTTATATGCCCGATATATTGCACAACAAAGATTTATATAATTGAGAGTTTGCATTGTAGGCTGCACCGTCTACTTACTGTGCATGTCTGAAACACGGCTCACGCGAAGGCATTTGATAGCAATGGAGTCGAATGTCGCCCCGTGAATATTTAATGTAACAAACAGAAACTGATTCCGTTTGCAGGGTTCGGTACAATCGTAATTATCTACTGGATAGCCTACGTATGCGGTACAAGTGATTTCATAAATTATTTACGTCGCATGTCCACCTGTTTTTGATTCTGTAAAAATACTTTTTGAGTTTCTGTTAGACGTGTAGTAAACGAATAATAGCCGTAATCGGGAAAATATGAAATATTAAACTGACATTTCTGAGATCAGTGTTGTCAATTTCCATTATATTATTACTTCGTATAAAGTAAATTGATATTTGCGTAAAAACTTTTATTATTTAGCATTTAAAACCCGTATTTAAATTGCCAGAATACACTTAAGTTTCTGTATTTACCAATGGGATCTCACCATCACACCACCTAATATAAACATATTTTGGTAACCGCGCAAAAATAGACTTGAGACCGACTATATATATATATATATATATATATATATATATATCATTTTCTATATAAGTAACTCGATGTTTCTTGCAGTAATTATATAATTTGTGATGTTATATAAAAAGAATATACAATATTATCTACTTGCAGAAGAAACAAATTGAAAACATCACAAATTATATATATATATATATATATATATATATATATATATATTGTAGCGTGACAGATATAAGCATAATATTGAATGGCAATTGATCATTAGAATAATGAAGTTATAATATTTAAAGTTGGAAGAAAGCATTAAGTTTAATATAAATAGATTAATTCATAGCAACTGTGGAAAGAAATCATTATTATAAAGAAAATACAAGTTAAAATAAAAGGAGTTACTAGTGATGAGTCATCCAAGACCAGTCTCATAACCAAAGTTTTCAAGGTATAACCCAGGAAGGTAAAATAGTAAATAACAAAGCAGTACACAATATGACCAAACCCACAACGAGGGAGAATAAATAAAAGAGAAACCCTAAAATAAGCCAAGATCAACCAATACAGGTTGTGTATTTCTGAATTAAAGAAGAAGATGGAGAAGATCCCAAGAAACCTGATGGCATCAAGAACAGATGGAGAAGATACCAGTCCCAGAAGGCAGGAGAAAAGAAGACTGAAGAAAGAAGAAGAGGGCAGCATCCTGAAGAAGATGTCATGCTCTTATAAAAGACACCCAAATCCCTATATCCCCAAAATAAATATCTAAAAACAAAAGTATAACGAAATAAAAACCACATGTATATAAATTTAAGAAAGAGAAGTGAACAAAGTAAAAGTTTCCTGTGAACTAAGATGAAACAATGATATAGTACCCATGGAACAAATCTCCATTGAAAAAACGCTAACCAATTTATTATGTTAATAAGACTATACGACCATTTAGCATTAACATAATATATAAGTGCAAAGTGAACCAGTGATAGTTTTGGGTATTATAAAAAATGAACCTTGTGTTTCATTCTTGGCAATCACAAACATTGGATGCAATGAAATATGCATTTTTCAATGACTTAAAATATGTACGGTGACAATATGTTGTTCATAAGACATGAATCTGTTTAAAATAACATTTTTGTTTTACATGAAAAAAGAAAAACAGATTTCATAGTGCTTTGTGAACGGTTCATACTATTTATTTGTTAATGACAGGGTACAATTCCCCAAAGACAAGGTATAAAAGACTGTATAAAAACTGTAGAATCCTACTTATAATAATAGTTAGAAATAAGAATATAAATATAAGGTTTTAATGTATATAGTACAAGAATGTTTAAAAATGTTTTAGATATAAGGCCATTTGTTTGGGTCTGAAACAACTAACATCAGAACTATAAAAATAATTACCACTTGTAAATAGTAGAGAGTAATTAAGATGTTAGGTAGTACAAAACCTTTGTTGTAAACCATATTTCCATGTTGGAAATGGGAATTTTGTTGCAAAATGTCTGATTTGAAGACAACCATTTATGTAAAAAAAATATTCTTTATTTTGTTTTAACTATTGTTTGTATTGTAACCAATACTAATTGTTTTTGTGTAATTTGAAAGCATGTTTAATTTATAATACTATTTGTAAAAGTCAGAGAGGGTATCACACATCATATATTGTTTGTAAATTATTTTGTAAGAAAAATTGTTAAAAAATCATAGGCCAAAAGAATGGAAACCAAACTTCATCAAAACAGAGAAATTGCTCAATTAAATGCAAATAAACAAAAGGGGTTTAGACAAAATAAACTTGAGATCATGCCATATAATTGCACATACCATTTAGAGAGATTTTAATAAATTATATTCAGAATTATGAATAAATGTGAAAATGACTAAACTCAGAAATTTAGACATGGGAGTCATATATTTCAGAATACAACTAATTCAATTAATTACCAGAAAATAAGGGAATAGGAACCTTTTAATACAATATAGGATTATTAATATTAAATATAACTGATAAAATGGCTGAATTTACATTATAACAGGAAGTAAATTTTGGAAATGTTTGACTTATCAGAGTATATCAAACTGAAAGTAAAATTACTATTTTTCGGACAGAAAACACTATAAAATGGCATTATTTAATCTGAAAATAACCAGAATGAACTGAAAGATTAATTTAAATCAAATCTAGTGAATAAAATTGACAAATAACCAAAGTTTAGGCATTCATATAGTGAAATAGTAAAATGTACACAGGATGTGAAAATATTTTTGAACAATGTTAAGGATAATATTATATGGGCTAAGAGTTTAATTGAAACTGGAGGAAACAGTTAGTTAATTATTGGTAGTTGAACAGTTAACATGACATACCTTTGAAAACGTGAATAACCTAACCTATAATCGTCATACAAAGCGAGTGTATAGTGAGTTATTGTGAAATCGCGAGTGACTTGTAAAATACTTCTGAAACTATCATATTATAACAGAAACGATCAAGTAACACTCCATAACACAGAACAATATAAATCTACTCCGAAAAACACCATAAAACACTAGAAAACTGTATAATACATTAAACCAAATTAGTGACGGAATCGGAGAAAGTGTTTGAACTAATAATTATACAGATACACTAAATACAACCCAGAATCACTACACCAGTCACTACACAACATATAACAAGAGATTTGCGGACACGAGAACAGAAATATTGCGTCAAAATACATTATTTGGAATGCAGCAGCAACGAGCAACATTTTCATCGACTTGACGGCGGCCATTTGCTTTGACAGTTCCAGTGCCTCTTCTTGGTTCATCACAGCTGTTTGGTGAAAACAATTATTATATTTACAATTTATTATTCAATGTCTGTGTTTATTAATAACTATTAATTTGATTGTAACGTTATACTTTTTAAATATAAGCCCGATTTCTCTGACTTTGGTAATAACTGGCTGTTTAAAGAACCCTATATAATTTTTATATCATATACTTGTAACTTTTTTCGATATCCTGAGAATCGATACTAATCGATAAGAGTCAATATTGCTATTACTTAATAAAATATTAATACTTTTCAATACTTAATAGTTCTTTATTTCTTCAATAATACTAATTACCAATAATATAATTCTAATTGATAATCTACAAGGACTTTACCACCCGTAAGTGAAGATAACCTAAAAAATAGAAAGGTAAACAAATATCGATTGGTTTACAGACAGTCTTATGAGTGGTGATAGATTATTTAAATTATACTAAAACTTTAATAAAAATTTTCAGAAGAGCATTACACTGTTTCAAACTTCACAGCCCTATATTAATTAATTGATCCTAATTAATTAATTAATAAAATTAAAATAATTTTTTTTTATAAACATAATTTTTTTTTAAATTTCCTTCAAAACAATAAATTTTGTTTTGAAACGTTCGGCGAAGCCGAGCATATATATTTCTTCATCAACTTTACGCTGCTCGACCGGTCTTGCTGCCATTGGGACTCGACCAGCTGGGAAACTTAAGGAAGTGTTTCAGGCCAATAAGACGTCGAGAGCCACACCAATTACACACCAATTAAACACCTTACAACTTACAGATTCACACATCAATTTTAATTATTTTATTACAATATATATATATATATATATATATATACTTGGAGTGTAAATGTCTGAATAAAATTCATTCAATACATTTCATTTCATTTGCAAGTATTATAGCAGATTTAGTTTAATATGAAAGTGTTGATTTTATGTTGAATATTCTCATACTGCCAAATATTAGCTTAATTATTTTATATTACCAATAATAATATTGTTAATACCATATCTTAGTTGTAATCATTGATGTGAATGAAAGATAAAGGACTGATTTATTTAGGGTTAATTTGAAATGAGAACTACGTTTTTTAGTACATGTTAAAATTCAGTATAGTCTGTATAAGGTTTCAGTGACTGCACAATAAATATGTGACAAAATTGTTGACGATAAGAGGTAATCTGAAATATGAAAGATTTTTTTTTTTTGAGCCAAATATATAACAAGGATAAATATATATATATATATATATATATATTAATAAACCTGAACTTGTCACTGCTCACAGTATGTGGTGAGCAGGTCATTTTTAGTGGTGTGAATGTAATGAACATTGTAGACTTTAATAATGAGAATAAAGATATTAAAAAAATAAATAAATATATAAAGTTTGCCTACACAATAAGTGTAGAAAACGATTGGCTCATAAGCTGGTCAATTTTTAAAACTGACAAAACGTTTAGAACTTGTAATAGATCTGCAAAATTAAATCAGTTAAATTGACATTCTAAAAATGTGATACTTTCAAAAATAATATAAAATTTTTTAATATAAAATAAAAATACCCGTCGAAATTCACAAGAAAATGTACAAGGGAAACCTCAGAATTTAAAAATTCAACATCTAATTAAATTTATCTGAGCACAAAACTTTAATTGTAAGTACAACAATGTATAATTCATACACATGAATACACTGGTACTCAGAAAATTAGGTATATGCAATTTATTGTAACAAATTTTTTTATACCGTATATAAATTACATAATAATAATAGCATTAGAGGACATCTGTAACTTGAATTAATGTATGTGAGTATTTGTTGATTTCAAACTGTTACACTCTTTGTGACTCATTAAAGCTAGTAATAGTGATTTCATTGGTGTCTGTCTTTTATTCAAATTTTCCTACTGTACATACAATAGGACGACCAGTGAGACAGTAGTAACGACATTAATAGTATGGATTTCTATTACATTTTTTAACGTTTTTTATTGTTCTAATATCACAATCAATACGATTCTCATAGTATTCGGCTGTCTGTATGTAAATCAGTTTTAATATTATGAACTGTTTTCATTATTTTTTTTTGTGGAACAAAGGTTATCGGAATGGAAGATAAAATATAATTATAACTAGAAAGCATTTTCTTGTAATAAGAACTACCTTTTCTCTTGTTACTCAAAAACTTAACATCTCAGACTTTAAAGCATGATGGATTTTATGATTCAGGCAAATGGGTTGTTATTAAGAGTTAAATATAACTTTCGAATCCATTTAATATTTTTCAAGAATATATAATTCAGGGGCGAACCTATGGAGGTGATATGGGGGATATATCCCCCCCCCGAAATCTGAAAATGTTTGAGCAAAAATTATAAACTGTTTGCTGTTTTTTTAGGGTAGGCTAATTACTTAAAAAAGACTGACAATGATTATATTTTTTGTAACAAAATTATTAACATTCTTTTACATTTTGTTAAATTTATATCCGCAACATTGTTGGATACATTTATATCCACAGTAATTATATACAATCTGGTAACCCTCATTTTCTCAATTTCAACATTCTCTTTAAAGTATTTATATTCCACGGGAAGGTATTATTAGGCTTGCAAGACAAACTGGAAGCCCATCTGATGTATGTTTTAAATTTATTTTATGAAATTAGTGAATTGCCGTTATTATTTGCCTGTTAATTTTAATTTTTGGTACGTATTTTATTATAACATGAAAAAAACAATACTTTAAGAAAACGTGGTTTAAAAATATCACCCCTCCCGAAATGGAATCCAAGGTTCGCTCCTGGCATAATTACTAATTAATGCCTTAAATTCGTAGTGACCGTCAATTAAAGAATTTTTTGTTGAAGGGTTTGTGAGGATCGGTCAAATTATAACACAAATTTTAACTTATTTATGTCGTCGTTTCGACAATGTTTATTGTCATCATCAGGACCTGTGTATGAATACAAAAGAACAATGTATTTGAGTGAACGTGTTTGTGTATGTGAGTGTCTGTACGTCTGTGTGCGCACACGCGTGTGCGTGCGTATGTATGTAACATTGTATATGTCAAGGGGTTGAGATAGTTTGTTTACATCTTCAAATGTTTACTTTAAGACAACGAGAAAATTATAATATCACAGACTTAATTTATACACTATTACGATTTAAATTACTCATAATGTAAGTACTTTTTAATGAATTATAAAAGAATAATCAACAATTGGATATTAGAATTGGTACAGGAAACGTTTATACATATACCAGTCAACATATATCGTAATAAAATATATTATAGCTAAATACAGATTAAGGGATGTTAAATTATGTAATTATTAAAAGTAATTTTTAAAATATTTCACTCACCACTACTGGTATTAAAAAGTATCAATAATTTAGAAAATTCTAAATACACAATAACTTTAAATAATAATAACTATAATAATAAAAAAAATAACAAAAAAATAATTATTACGAATATTTGCATACACTTTTTATCAAAAGACACACAGTTCGGTAAATAAGTAATATTCTCTTCTATACAGACTCAACAGTACGTATTCAACAACATTAATAACTTTCTATTAGATTGAGCGTGAATAATTCAGTGTGAGAGGAAGCTTGAGACGTTTGTTGGTGAACATCTCTGTGCGCTGATAAGGTTAATCCTTCATTCTAATGTAAACCAAACAAAACACGCCGCAGCAGAAGCTCCTAAAATAACATACCGACGGCATTCCCGCTTTTCCTTGCTCTTACATAAACGCGTTTTATACTTCCATTCCTTGCCCAAAGTTAAAGAACGTTTCCATTACGTAAGGTTTCGAATTACATTTCTGATGAACGTGTGTTACAAATTATATTTTTATTTTTACTTCCATGTTCCATAAGGAAATTAAAGTATGGTGATGGGAAAAAAGCGTGTTCAAGATAAGGGTTGATTCTGATTGTACTACCCTCAAAACATGAAGAAAAGTCATTTTCCAAAAAGTGTCTGTGTGTAGAATGTTTTCTATGGCGAACGATAACTGCCGCAAATTCAAACAGAATCAAATAATTTTTTCCATATTTACCTGAGTTGTGGAGGACTCAAGGCCTATTGATTTTGGTGAAGATCGGTTAAGAGAAAGGGATGGTTTACCACCAAAATTTTATGTTTTAACAAGAGTAAAGTACTTAATTACTTCCATGTTCCTTAAGAAAATGGATGTATGGTGATGGCGAAAAAAATCGTGTTCGACATAAGGGCTGATTCTGATTGCACTACCCTAAAAACATGAAGAAAAGTCATTTTTCGTATAGCGTTTGTGTGTCTATGTGTAGAATTTTTTCAATGGCAAACGATAACTGCTGCAAATTCAAACAAAATAAAATAATTTTTTGCATGTGTGCCTGGTTTGTAGAAGACTCAAGGCCCATTGATTTTGGTGGTGATTGGTTAAGGGAAAAGGGTAGTTTACCAGCAACGTGTTATGTTTAAACAAGAGTAATTTTTCCTGTGTCGAACGATAACTGCCGCAAATTCGAACAGAATCAAATAATGTTTCGCATATCTGCCTAAGTTGTAGAGGACGCAAGGCCTATTGATTTTGGTGAAGATCGGTTAAGGGAAAGGGGTAGTTTACGGGCAACGTTCTACGTTTTAACAAGACTTAATTTTAATAATAAATATCGGTACATTAAAAGTAAAGTACTTAATTTTGATAAAGTATCCTGAAAAGGTCATAATAATCCACTGCGTAAAGGTAGATGAAATATCTATAAATGAAAAGGGTAGTTGAAGGGGGAGGGGATAATTTTTTATAAATGAAAATGGTAGTTGAATGGGGAAGGAAAAATCTTTATTTATATGTGTACTACGTTATCGGCAAAAAAGAAGTAGTTTATTGTAAAAATTCCTTCCCGGGCTGTTTGGCCGTGGTCCAATGTTTTCCGCAAGACTAGACGTTCCTGCGGTGCCATCGACTACCATGATTAGTGAAAATCGAGTGCGCTAACGTGAGGTGGTATACGTTAGTGACCACAGTACTGTGGTTAAGGCTGAAGAAAGAAGTGGAAAGAAGTAGTTTCTATGGAAATATTTCATTTCAAAAGCGATTTTAAATATAAATCCTAGAACATGGAAGTCATGTATGGTTCTCCATACCGGTATTTTTACTGTAAATAATCATGTCAAATATGACAGTAAAAATGTCGACAGGGAAATTGATCCATATGGACTTTGCGATGTAGGTCTTTAGAGTTACAACACATAATGATTTGAAAATATTAAAACGTTAATATAACTTAGACAGGGGAATGCACTTTCTATTTTAAAATGATCAAACGTTTGACCAGATTAACAGACAGATTCAGATGATAATTTACCATTAAAACTCCGACATGATCTACAGGAGAGCAAATGAAACTAACAATTAACTAGTATTTCTCTTGCCCAACTGTTGTGAGAGTGTCTTAAGCTTACACGACCGTTGTCAGTATTCTCAAAATCATTAAATACCGGCGGTGGTCGGTTGCTGTAAATTCTCGACATCGTTGGCAACGTTTCGTATCCCACCCTCCGGGACCTTCTTCAGGCCGCAAAAAGCGACAGAGTGTTACAAAAACAGATACGCCAGATCTTAGGCCGAACGATAAACGACACTTGTTTTGGGTAAAAGCGACTCTAGTGTCGCCTATCGTTCGACCTAAGATGGGTGGGAATGGGGATATCGGAGAAGACTGCTTGTTTAATATCCAGTTTACTGATGACCAAGCAGTAATAGCACAAGACTCTTATGACCTGAAATTTATGTTCACCAGACTATACAAGGCATATGAAACGTGGAGATTGAATGTTAATGTAAATAAGACAGAATATATATATATATATATATATATATATATATATATATATTACTATAATACATATAACTAATTTACCTCAAGATATACTTTGAGGTAAATTACGAAAGTATATCTTGACGTAAATTAGTTATAAGTATTATAGTATTATATACATCAAGAAACGGACTGTAGCAGAAAGTGATTGAAATATATATATATATATATATATATATATATATATATATATTGTAACCAGACCCTGTATGCCGGTCTTTACAAAAATAAAATAGTAGAGAAAAATTTTATAAAAAATAAAATTTTCAATAAAAAAAAAATAATGTTGTTTATGTTAATCAATGTGTGTAATTAAGAAATAAGGCTGTTTTAAAGGTTTTGTAAAAATTTTGATAATCAAGAAGGTAATTATTAACTATCGAGCACTTCTGGAAGATTTGCACCAAGCCTGGAGTTAAATAGATTAACTCCAGTCAGCAATCGATCTATGATTTTTCTTGCTGGTCCAATATCTCACTCAAATAAAATATTTTCTTCTTCTTGAAGTCCCTTAGCCTTAACAAATAATCTTAAATTAGCCTGTGAAATAATAAGAGATAAAAAAAATTGAAATATATGGATTTATTGAACAATTTAATAAATAATCGATTTTTTATCGATTGAGAACAATTATCGACTCCGTCTCAGGGAATTATCGATTGTGCATACAGTATAAAAATTATTATAGGTATTATGTAAAGGACAGGTTCTTTGAGCGATTAAATTAATAGTCAGAGAAGGATGACGAGAAAGTATAACATTAACAATTAAAATAAATTCAATAATTATTATTTAACAGTATTTAAATAATTCTGATATATAATGTTTAATAAAATTGTTTTGTCAGACCAACTGTAGCTTCTATGACGTCACTCGAAGTAGGAAGCAGATGTGTAAAATTCAAAGATGGCCGCTACTCGATCTGGATATGTTACTGCAAAAGTCGTCTTGTTAAAAACTCAACAAAATTATCTTCATGAATGTTTGAAATGTTCCCGCACTGGTGTAATCTGTCTATTAGGTAGTTTGGTGTGTTCTGAAGAAGTGTTCCGTGTATATTGGTGTTAATTAAGTTATTTGGTATGTGTTCACTTCTGTTGGTTAGGTTGTCTGTAAAAGTGATTATGCGTTGTAGCGTGAATTATGTCAAATATATTGTTTTACTGTTTTATATCACTCGCATCATGAAGTTAGGTGTTATTTTTCACTATTGTCGTTAAAGTTTTGGTAAATTTAGCTAAGAAAGTGTTCAATTAATCTAAGTCTCGATGCACTACCATTAATGGCAATTTGTCGTACCATTTTCTACTCGGTTTTAAGGAACGTTTTTTCACACAACTATTCAGCTTGATATTCAACAAAAGACTAATTAACTTGGTCAAAATCTGGCCCAGTTAATCTTTGAAAAAGTATTGTTAACATATTTCGATTACCCATACACATGATACAATATTACATTATATATGGAATTTATTTATTTTATTCATCACTTTCATGAATTATGAACCTTATCATTGGTTTAATCATCTCATTCCCTTTAAATTGATATATTATAGTCCATATCTGTAGACATTTTGTGGAATTTAACAAATTTCTTTCCCTTTTGGAAATATAGGCTCAAAATTGGATTTCCGTCTTTATACAAATTTTCCTCCATTTTATTTATCATTAATACTATTATAATAAATTTTAATTAGTCATATTCCTCCTCCTTTCCTTGAAATACATATAAATTAAACCTTTGAACTGGTTTTTTGTGTTAGTCTCTGAATTTGACATTGCTCTTTAAAATTAATCAATTTATATATTTTGAAAATTTACAATATTTTAAGGTATATTTCCTTATTATCATTTTAACTCATAGGATCATTCCCAGTAGTGGTTAACTGATTTACCTTATCTAAATCTTGCTGGTTTAGAGGATTTATAAGTGAATTATACTGGTTTATATGGTTTCTGTGAATTCACCAAATGGCCTAGAGTTTAGAATTTTATATTTCTGTCTTTCTCAAATAAATTTAATCCTACTTCCTCCTCTGACTTTACATAGTTACTATTACATGAAAATAAAATGGTTTATAACTTATTGTGAGGTGTAGTATTTAATTAACACTACAGTTATACAAAATAATTATGAACATTATTTAGCAATCTGTACAATTGAACATATTGCTGACATGGTTTGAACATATACTTTTAACTCTTTTTGAGTTAACATAGCATACCTATTGAAACATTATTAATGGTATGTATGCTGTTATTTAGCAAACATAATTCATTTTAAACATATAATATAAATCTTATTTTCTAACAACTCTTACAAATACATTGATTTTATGGCTGTGAACAAACAGTCTATTTAAACGTTTTAAACCTATGAATACTAAATTAATGCCAGTCGTTTCTGGTCTAAACCATTATTATTTATGATCCCCTTCATCAGTAAACATGACCACCCATACTCTAGTTATTATGCATTTTTTACAAATGTCTTGTAAATAAAGAGTTACATTAAAATAATAAAATACTGGAAATCTTCCATTTTATCATTTTATTATACTGTTTATTATTGGATACTAAAGTTGTTATATAGCATATTGATAAGTCATAGTATCCCTAACTTTAAGTTTATTGCATTTCCAAAAAACACTTACACAAATTCACTTTCACTGTTGGTTCTGATATTTTGAGTCTTATTATCTCAGACCAGACCTTTAGTAATCATGGACTGTTAAGACTTGTTTATTTTCTTATCACACAATAGCTTTAGTCGGTTCACTTCTTATAATACTATACAGCACTTTAGTGTTCTAAATAATTACATTTTTATAGGATTTTGGTATATTATACTTTCTTTTTAATCGTTTTTGTGGGTTTGGGGTTGATGGTAGTTAATAATAATAATAGGTTTTACAACGGTGTTTCCTTCATACTATTTCTTCCTCTCCTCCTGTCTTCTTTCTTGTCTTTCTTCTTATCTTCTTTCTTGTCCTTCTTCTTATCTTCTTTCTTGTCTTCCTTCTTGTCCTTCTTCTAGTCTTCATTCTTCTGGTCTTCTTGTCTTCCTTCTTCATTCTTGGGTAAACTAAGGTACTTTGTGTTATCTCGACTGATGTTTAGTTTGGAGCATCTAATTTATTTACTGACACGGACCTTGTTCTTCTCTAAAGGTTTCAGGGTATTGTTTTCTTCCTGATCACAAACTTTATTCTTCCTTCTTCCTGTCTTTGGGGTATTTTGGTATTCACCACTCTTAAACTGATTCTCTTTCTTCTTGATATGGTGTTATTTAATTTGTTTACTGCTCCTAGCTTCCTGGGTAAATTACTGATCTTATAATATGAGTTGCTTTCAATACTTTCTTTGATATGTAAACAGTGGTTATTGTATAATGTAATTAGGATTTTTATTTAATCGTGGTTCATTTCTTTGATTTCATTAAATCTCATTCAATATTATTTTAACATATGTGGTGTAATTAAACTTTATGATTTTATATGACTTAATAAGTAGTGGATTTTCTGTCACGCTACAGAATGCCCTTCTCCAGAAGTAATTTTTTCAGACTATACTTGCTTTGTCTGAAACAATTGCTTATGATAATTATTCTAGGTTTGTTATTATTCTGGACTTCCTTCCATTTTAAAAATTTTCTTATTTATATTTGAGTTTATATCATTCTCATCCTCACTGGATCTTCCTTGATAGTAATAGTCATCTGAGTTTTATATTTATTATTTCATTTTCATATTTCTTCTTAGTATTTTCTCCTTGGGATATTTCCTCCCTATCGTTCCCTACTTTGTGAGCTGGTTCAGTTCAGAGAGGCACTGTACGCTACTTCCTCTGCTGTCCAATACTTCACACATATTTGAGTACAGAGGCAAATCATCTCTGCTCAAAAAACATATTAATACTGCTTGAATTATCTACAGACAGATTAAAAAAAATTATTCAGAATAGTACACATTTGTTACTATTTAAAAAAAATATCTTTGGGATATTTCACTTATTACTTATTATATTTCTCAGAGATTTTAATATTCCTATCTCAGTTGTTCTTCTGACTCGTTAACTGGATGTTTCTTTCATTTGATATTATCGTAGGAAGCTCTTCTATTATTACATTTTTTAACTTTTCTTATCATATAAAGCTTTTGGTGATAAAATCTTTATTACCTTCTGGTTTTTTTATTATAATCTGCATTGTTTATTGTAGCATATCTTTATGACATATTTAGACTGTTTCTTTGTTCTTATTATTTCCACTTGTTCTATTTTCTAGAACTTTTTATAACTGTCATTATCATAATTGACATTTAATTCATAAATCATTTTATATTAATTCGTTTAATTACATATATCTTTGATATTATTCTCACATTATTCCTGTCATGGTTATTATACTTTCGAATGAATGTTTTTTATTAATTTCATAATGAGGTCATAATTTCTCCTCATACCACTTCAAAGTTTTATTATCTCATAATTCCAAATAAGTTTTTGTACTTTATTATATTCAATCACTGAAATCGTATGAACTCAAATCGTATTAACTCAAATCGTATAAAAAATTTTTTTTTTTTTTATTTTCTTTGGCATCATTTTATGGAAAGGTTTTTACTCTTTATATTGAAATTAGACATGATCATATTTTCCAGAATTATTTGTTGTAATTCTAAAGTCTGTTTCCTTTATTCATCCCATTATGATCCTTTATTAACATGGTAATTATATTTTATGCTTACCATAAATATGGCATTAAATCTCTTCTGTTTATCTCACCAAAGTGTTTTATTAATAATTGGTTGGTAAGTTGTACTTATTCTTGGTTTGGAAACTTGATTTATACACAATTCAAAATTCACTCTTCTTATATTATTCCATAAAGTTTTCTCAAATAATTTGTATGTAAGGTGGGCTTGCTTTCCTTTTTAGAACTTATATTATTTCAATCTAAATTCTGTTTAATATTTATCTCTTCAAAATGTTTTTTCTCAAATTCTTGGTTAGTAAGGTGAACTTACTATCTTTTTAAATCTAGATGATTTCTCATTCTAAATTCCTTTTTATATTCTTGCCATAAAGTTTTCTTCAAATAGTTGTTATGTAAAGTATTACATTGTTTTTGGAAGTTTGAGTTATTTTTTATTTCTAAATTCTCTTGGTATTATTGTCAAAATGTTTCTCTTCAAATAATTGTTATGTAAATGTGTTACATTGTTTTTGGAATTTTGAGTTTTTTTTATTTATAAATTCTCTTGGTATTATTGTCAAAATGTTTCTCTTCAAAACGTTTATTTCAAATTCCTGGTTTAGTAAGATGGTCTTACCTTGCTTTATAATTTTGATGATTTATTCATAAAATTTCTTCAAGGATGCCTGGTTAAAAACACCCTTAACTTTATTTGAATTCATTTCCTTTATTTCGTACGTGTTGTTGTTATTGTTCTTAGAGACAATATAGGGACCAGTGTACAGAAGCAATAATTTTTTTGTTATCCCCTCTAAGGAACTGGGTAATTCCCTATTCTTCAACAACACCTTCTCTCCAACGGTATAATTAATAACCTTACCCATGCTTTTATCGTACTTATTCCGCCGTTTCTCCTGATCCTCGGCCACCTTATTATGAAATTGAATTCTATTAAATATATATTTATGCTCTCTGGGGAACTCCAAGATATCTTCGATCTCCCTAGGGGGTTGTCTCTCGTACATTGCGGAGTATGGGGTTATTCCTATGGCTGGATGGTATGCCAGGTTGAGGAATTCTTCAGTGGCCTCCAAGTATTCTTGCCACCTCCTCTGCTGATCGTGGCAATACGTTCTTAATAGACGCCCCACCTCTCGCAAGACTCTTTCGGCCGGGTTACTGCTCGGGTGGTATACTGATGTCTTGTATGTATGAACCCCCATTGACAGCAGTGTATCATGCCATTTCCTCCCCTTGAATTGTGTTCCGTGGTCGGTTATGATCGATACCGGTTTTCCGACGGTTGGCAAGTACTGGTTGATCAGGATTTCAAGAACTTTATTCGTAGTCGCCCGATTCGCTGGGTATAGCTTAACGAACTTGGTATAATGGTCCATTATGATGACGAGATATTTGTATCGGTGGCGGCCTCCACTGCGGGGAAATGGCCCACAGATATCCAGGAATACCTTCTCAAGTTTCGACTGAGAGGTTATCGGAATCATCTGCCCCTCTCTTTTCTCGTTGTTTGTTTTTACGAGTTGGCAAATGCGACAGTTTCTTATGTACTTTCGTACTTTCCGATTTATGTCTTTGATATGGCAGCTCTCTTCCAGGGCCTTTACCACCTTTAAGGCGCCCATATGCCCATATCGAACATGATAATTGAACACTATCTCCTTCTCGATATGGGTCGGAATTATAACCTTCCATTCCTCCTTATATAAAGATGGTCTTGAAAACAGGATTCCATTATGTATTTTATAATATTGGGAGATTGTCTCATCCCCTGCTTCCAATCTTGTGATAATAGAGATTAACTTCGGGTCAGCTTGTTGGTGTGTGCTTAGGTGTTCTAAAATTGATTGTAGACCGGCGCTGCTGCTTAGAATATGGTATACTTTAAGAATACTCTCCTTCTCCCCCTCGAACGTCTGTTTGTCAATGTCTACTCTAGACAATACGTCCGCGACGACATTCTTCTTTCCGGGGATATACTCCCACTTAAGGTCGTATTCTTGCAGCAATAGTATCCACCGCGTTAACCTTCCATGTCTTAACTTACATCTCTTAAGGAACGAGATAGATTTATGGTCTGTCCGGACGGTAACGGAATAACCAAGGATATAAGTGCGGAACTTTCCGCACGCGAACACGACACTCAATAATTCCTTTTCTGTAACGTGGTAGTTTTTCTCAAATTGATTCAATGCTCTGCTGGCAAAGCAGATCACAAGATGTTCGCCCTCCTCATCCTCTTGATATAAGGTACTGCCGAGACTGATGTCACTGGCATCACAATTAAGAAAGAAAGGCTTGTTAAAATCTGGATGGCGCAGTATAATGGGTTCAAGGAATTTTTGTTTTATTAGAGATAATATATTCTGTTGTTCATTACCCCAGATCCATTTATTTTTGGATGACAGTTGCGGCTGAAATCTGGCAGTCAGTTCTGAGTAATTTTCCTGGAACTTGCGGTAATAATTACAGAGTCCCAGGGACGACTGTAACTGCCTTCGATTCTTAGGTGTAGGAAAGTTCTGAATCGCTTCGACTTTTTCAGCCGACGGTGAGAATCCCTGATCATTTAAGATGAAGCCTAAGAATTGTATTTCCTTAGCAATGAAATGAGATTTTGCTAATTTCAGCGTAATATTATTTGTCGCTAGCTTCTGTAATACGTGTTCCACACGGTAGCAGTGTTCCTCCCAAGTTTCTGAGGACACTATCAAATCATCGACGTAATCATCGGTGGTGAATTGTAGTGCTTCTTGGCCAAGTATCTGGTCCATGCAGTGCACAAAGACTGCGACTGAGTTTACTAGTCCGAAGGGCAACCTCTTAAACTGGTAGTTCCGCCCTTCGAATATAAAGGCCAGATACTGGCGACTCTGTGGATGTAATTCCACCTGCCAGTACCCGCACACCGTATCCCAGGTACTGAAGTATTTGGTACCGTGGAACCGTTTTAAAATCTCCTCAATCTCACCGGGCGAAGTCCTGTCATTAATGATCATTTTATTTATTTCGCGCGCATCTAAACACAAACGGATTGGTCCGTTTTTCTTAGGATTAGCCACGATAGGACTTGTATATGGGGAATGGCTACTCTCTATAATGTCACGGTTAATCATTTGCTCTATTTCAGCTCTTACTGCTTGCTTTCGTGATTGCGCAATGGGGTAAGACTTCCGGTTAAAGTCCACTGTGTCTCGGAACTGTAGAGTACACTGGAAGTTTTTCACTTTACCGGGCTCATCAGAAAATACTGATTTATATTTGTTATATATGTTTATTAATTTGTTCGCTTGGTTTATTGTTAACTTTTCGCCAGTTATACCGCTCCGGAAATCCCTGATCTCCTGGATTTTTTGTGACCATAAATCTTCATTGGAGGTGTCGTCTATCCTTTGTTCAATTATAGATGTTGGATGGATGTAATTAATTTTGCGGATTTGCTGGTGGATACTATCGGGAACGACTTGGTCACTACCCACCAAGTTCGCCGTCCAAGTATGTCCGTTAGTACACAGCGACAATGTTTCAGTTCTCAGATCAATGATGGCGGAATTCCTCCTAAGCACATCACACCCGACCAGTATATTAAATGGCAGACCGCTCGCCACCAAGAATTCCATATCAATTGCTATACCACAGCTCATCACACTGGCGGAGACTTGCCTACGTATTGTTTTATTTTGTCGGCCGGTTGCTCCCAACAAAATAATATTATTCAACGGCAACGTTGGTAGAGTTCTCCCGCACTCTTGCTGTATCCTTTCCAACTCCGTCGTACTTATGATTGACACGTCCGAACCACTATCGATCATTAACTTGGCTGGGATGCCTTCTACCTTGGCGTCGACATGTATTATTTCATTGTTGAAGTTATTGGTGGGATTCCTGTTATCCTCTTCCAATAACTCATGTCTGATGTCCTTTAGGTAGTTGCACCCTATGACTGTGATCCGATTGTTACTATACTCATGATTGCACTCATTATTATGACTATACCCAGTATTTAGGAGCAGTAACGGGTTCTGGCGATTTATTACTGCCTGTGCCCGTTTAAAGGCTCGGCATCATTGTTCCTTTGAGCCATACTAGTTGATGCCTCAGTTGGGATGCTTAGAGTGGTTCCCTGTCGATCTGTCCTATGGTCTTCCGGTCGTTCGTGATTAGACCTCCGTTCAGCGTCATCTAAACTATTACTCCTTCTTGCCGGATAGTACCTTGGTTGGTCCCGTTATAGGCTCCTCCGCCTTTCTTCGTATCCGCGGTAGCTGTTTCTTCGATTGTGGTTGAATCCTCGCTGTCGTCCATCTGTGGCTCGTATGAAGTTCACTCTAGGGCGAGAAAACCTATTATTAACGGAATTACCATTATTGGGACCCGCACGATTATTGTTATTATGGTAACGACTATTACCATAACTGGGGCTTCTCTGACTATTTGTGTTATTAGGGTAGGGATTGCGGTTACCCTGATAACCATTAGAGGGTCGACTCGGGTTTGGATGGTTTGGACCCGTATTATTATTATTATTATTGTAACTCGAATTGTTCATATTATTATTATTACTAAAATTGTTATTTTGCGGGTATGCCCGTCCTCCTTGGTACCCAGTGTTTATGTTGTTCGTACCCTGGTTATTGTTCTGATACGTCCTTGGTTCGGGCCCATCACTTCTTCTACGACTCTGTCGGTAGTAGTCTTCATTTTCATAGTTTTCGAGGAGTTCGGTCATTGCCTGGATGGTTTTTATTTGGCTATCCCTCCTCGCACGAACTACCTCTTCATCATAATGATAGGACAACTTATTTATTAGGCACTCCTCAGGTATGGCCGGTTCTAAGTGCTTGGCCATACATACCTTGCCGAGGAAATAAGCTGTCATCGAACTACCGACTCGTGGTTTGTAGTGGCCGTGGCATATATTTTCTCTTGTCAAATTTTGAGTTGTCTCTGACCAGTACTTGGCCTTGAATAGGCTCTTAAATTGCTCATAATTGTCGATGTCGCTCCGGTTGGCCATCCACCAATGGTCATTCACCTCCCGAAACGACTCGTCAAGGATTTCCCTGTTCTGGACCCATCGGTTCCCTCTGTGTTTTTCGAGGTATTCCTCTATGCGTGCCAAGAACTCCATGGGCTTCCGTTTATATTGCCGGAAATTGAGCCATTCTCTGTTTTCTGACATGGGGAAATTATGATATCCAGACGGTCTGTTCTTTATCAATTCTATCTCCTCCTGGCTCTGACGCACCTGTCCGGTTATGTTCGACATAGCGGCTTCTACGCCGTCGCATCTTTCGGTTACCTGTGTCCGCACTTTATTCACTTCTTCCAAGGCAAATTTCTTGGTCTCCTCCATTTTCGTTTTCTTTTGTTCTTGGACCTGAGTAATCTCCTTAGTTATTACTTCCCGGACTTCCAGCGCTTCGTTTTCTGTTTGACGACATCTTTCGTCTACTTCTCTGATCTGCTGGTTAACCACCACGACCTCCTGTTCTAATTTTTTGACGATGGACTTCTTCGTCTCTGTTATCTTTTTATTTAACTCTTCCTTTGCCAACTCAATTCTCTCGTCTAACTTATTCATCTTCTCTTGGTTAAGTTCCCTTAATTCTTCTCTCAGCAGTTGATTATCCTCTCTCAATTCTTCCCTTAATTGTTGGTTATCACTTTCTATTTTCTTGCTGGTTTCTTCCATCTTCTCTTCCAAATTCTTATTATTTTCTTCCATTCTCTTTTCCATCTTCCTACTGGTTTCTTCGATCCTCTTATTAGTATTTTCTATCTTACGGGCCAATTCTTCCTTTGTGGATCGATTGTCTTCCTTCAAATCTTCTAATTTCTCATTTAAAGAGTTGTTGTTTTCCTTCATTTTCTTGCTTAAATTTTCCTCCATCTTCTTGTTACTTTCCGTGGTGGAATCCATTTTCTTCATCATTATCCTGAGCATCTCCTGTATGTTACCATGCTCTGCTTGTGACGGTTTCTCCTTCTCTGGGACATTAACTTCCACTGTCTGCGTTGGTACTTCTAATTGTTCCTCTGGTGGTTCAGGTTGTTTATGTTCCACCTGGATTAGTAACACTTGCCGATCCTCCACAGGTGTTGCCTCCTTATCCCCCATGTCAACCTCTTTTTCGGCCTCCGCCGCCCTCTTTTTCGAAGTAGCTCGTCTTTGCATATTTCTCTCTTCTATTAATTAACCGCTGCCAAGCTTATCTTATCAAGCCCTCTAAGTTGGACGCCACTTTGTAACGAGATTCCGTATGCCGGTCTTTACAAAAATAAAATAGTAGAGAAAAATTTTATAAAAAATAAATTTTTCAATTAAAAAAAAAAAAAATGTTGTTTATGTTAATCAATGTGTGTAATTAAGAAATAAGGCTGTTTTAAAGGTTTTGTAAAAATTTTGATAATCAAGAAGGTAATTATTAACTATCGAGCACTTCTGGAAGATTTGCACCAAGCCTGGAGTTAAATAGATTAACTCCAGTCAGCAATCGATCTATGATTTTTCTTGCTGGTCCAATATCTCACTCAAATAAAATATTTTCTTCTTCTTGAAGTCCCTTAGCCTTAACAAATAATCTTAAATTAGCCTGTGAAATAATAAGAGATAAAAAAAAATTGAAATATATGGATTTATTGAACAATTTAATAAATAATCGATTTTTTATCGATTGAGAACAATTATCGACTCCGTCTCAGGGAATTATCGATTGTGCATACAGTATAAAAATTATTATAGGTATTATGTAAAGGACAGGTTCTTTGAGCGATTAAATTAATAGTCAGAGAAGGATGACGAGAAAGTATAACATTAACAATTAAAATAAATTCAATAATTATTATTTAACAGTATTTAAATAATTCTGATATATAATGTTTAATAAAATTGTTTTGTCAGACCAACTGTAGCTTCTATGACGTCACTCGAAGTAGGAAGCAGATGTGTAAAATTCAAAGATGGCCGCTACTCGATCTGGATATGTTACTGCAAAAGTCGTCTTGTTAAAAACTCAACAAAATTATCTTCATGAATGTTTGAAATGTTCCCGCACTGGTGTAATCTGTCTATTAGGTAGTTTGGTGTGTTCTGAAGAAGTGTTCCGTGTATATTGGTGTTAATTAAGTTATTTGGTATGTGTTCACTTCTGTTGGTTAGGTTGTCTGTAAAAGTGATTATGCGTTGTAGCGTGAATTATGTCAAATATATTGTTTTACTGTTTTATATCACTCGTATCATGAAGTTAGGTGTTATTTTTCACTATTGTCGTTAAAGTTTTGGTAAATTTAGCTAAGAAAGTGTTCAATTAATCTAAGTCTCGATGCACTACCATTAATGGCAATTTGTCGTACCATTTTCTACTCGGTTTTAAGGAACGTTTTTTCACACAACTATTCAGCTTGATATTCAACAAAAGACTAATTAACTTGGTCAAAATCTGGCCCAGTTAATCTTTGAAAAAGTATTGTTAACATATTTCGATTACCCATACACATGATACAATATTACATTATATATGGAATTTATTTATTTTATTCATCACTTTCATGAATTATGAACCTTATCATTGGTTTAATCATCTCATTCCCTTTAAATTGATATATTATAGTCCATATCTGTAGACATTTTGTGGAAATTAACAAATTTCTTTCCCTTTTGGAAATATAGGCTCAAAATTGGATTTCCGTCTTTATACAAATTTTCCTCCATTTTATTTATCATTAATACTATTATAATAAATTTTAATTAGTCATATTCCTCCTCCTTTCCTTAAATACATATAAATTAAACCTTTGAACTGGTTTTTTGTGTTAGTCTCTGAATTTGACATTGCTCTTTAAAATTAAACAATTTATATATTTTGAAAATTTACAATATTTTAAGGTATATTTCCTTATTATCATTTTAACTCATAGGATCATTCCCAGTAGTGGTTAACTGATTTACCTTATCTAAATCTTGCTGGTTTAGAGGATTTATAAGTGAATTATACTGGTTTATATGGTTTCTGTGAATTCACCAAATGGCCTAGAGTTTAGAATTTTATATTTCTGTCTTTCTCAAATAAATTTAATCCTACTTCCTCCTCTGACTTTACATAGTTACTATTACATGAAAATAAAATGGTTTATAACTTATTGTGAGGTGTAGTATTTAATTAACACTACAGTTATACAAAATAATTATGAACATTATTTAGCAAACTGTACAATTGAACATATTGCTGACATGGTTTGAACATATACTTTTAACTCTTTTTGAGTTAACATAGCATACCTATTGAAACATTATTAATGGTATGTATGCTGTTATTTAGCAAACATAATTCATTTTAAACATATAATATAAATCTTATTTTCTAACAACTCTTACAAATACATTGATTTTATGGCTGTGAACAAACAGTCTATTTAAACGTTTTAAACCTATGAATACTAAATTAATGCCAGTCGTTTCTGGTCTAAACCATTATTATTTATGATCCCCTTCATCAGTAAACATGACCACCCATACTCTAGTTATTATGCATTTTTTACAAATGTCTTGTAAATAAAGAGTTACATTAAAATAATAAAATACTGGAAATCTTCCATTTTATCATTTTATTATACTGTTTATTATTGGATACTAAAGTTGTTATATAGCATATTGATAAGTCATAGTATCCCTAACTTTAAGTTTATTGCATTTCCAAAAAACACTTACACAAATTCACTTTCACTGTTGGTTCTGATATTTTGAGTCTTATTATCTCAGACCAGACCTTTAGTAATCATGGACTGTTAAGACTTGTTTATTTTCTTATCACACAATAGCTTTAGTCGGTTCACTTCTTATAATACTATACAGCACTTTAGTGTTCTAAATAATTACATTTTTATAGGATTTTGGTATATTATACTTTCTTTTTAATCGTTTTTGTGGGTTTGGGGTTGATGGTAGTTAATAATAATAATAGGTTTTACAACGGTGTTTCCTTCATACTATTTCTTCCTCTCCTCCTGTCTTCTTTCTTGTCTTTCTTCTTATCTTCTTTCTTGTCCTTCTTCTTATCTTCTTTCTTGTCTTCCTTCTTGTCCTTCTTCTAGTCTTCATTCTTCTGGTCTTCTTGTCTTCCTTCTTCATTCTTGGGTAAACTAAGGTACTTTGTGTTATCTCGACTGATGTTTAGTTTGGAGCATCTAATTTATTTACTGACACGGACCTTGTTCTTCTCTAAAGGTTTCAGGGTATTGTTTTCTTCCTGATCACAAACTTTATTCTTCCTTCTTCCTGTCTTTGGGGTATTTTGGTATTCACCACTCTTAAACTGATTCTCTTTCTTCTTGATATGGTGTTATTTAATTTGTTTACTGCTCCTAGCTTCCTGGGTAAATTACTGATCTTATAATATGAGTTGCTTTCAATACTTTCTTTGATATGTAAACAGTGGTTATTGTATAATGTAATTAGGATTTTTATTTAATCGTGGTTCATTTCTTTGATTTCATTAAATCTCATTCAATATTATTTTAACATATGTGGTGTAATTAAACTTTATGATTTTATATGACTTAATAAGTAGTGGATTTTCTGTCACGCTACAGAATGCCCTTCTCCAGAAGTAATTTTTTCAGACTATACTTGCTTTGTCTGAAACAATTGCTTATGATAATTATTCTAGGTTTGTTATTATTCTGGACTTCCTTCCATTTTAAAAATTTTCTTATTTATATTTGAGTTTATATCATTCTCATCCTCACTGGATCTTCCTTGATAGTAATAGTCATCTGAGTTTTATATTTATTATTTCATTTTCATATTTCTTCTTAGTATTTTCTCCTTGGGATATTTCCTCCCTATCGTTCCCTACTTTGTGAGCTGGTTCAGTTCAGAGAGGCACTGTACGCTACTTCCTCTGCTGTCCAATACTTCACACATATTTGAGTACAGAGGCAAATCATCTCTGCTCAAAAAACATATTAATACTGCTTGAATTATCTACAGACAGATTAAAAAAAATTATTCAGAATAGTACACATTTGTTACTATTTAAAAAAAATATCTTTGGGATATTTCACTTATTACTTATTATATTTCTCAGAGATTTTAATATTCCTATCTCAGTTGTTCTTCTGACTCGTTAACTGGATGTTTCTTTCATTTGATATTATCGTAGGAAGCTCTTCTATTATTACATTTTTTAACTTTTCTTATCATATAAAGCTTTTGGTGATAAAATCTTTATTACCTTCTGGTTTTTTTATTATAATCTGCATTGTTTATTGTAGCATATCTTTATGACATATTTAGACTGTTTCTTTGTTCTTATTATTTCCACTTGTTCTATTTTCTAGAACTTTTTATAACTGTCATTATCATAATTGACATTTAATTCATAAATCATTTTATATTAATTCGTTTAATTACATATATCTTTGATATTATTCTCACATTATTCCTGTCATGGTTATTATAATTTCGAATGAATGTTTTTTATTAATTTCATAATGAGGTCATAATTTCTCCTCATACCACTTCAAAGTTTTATTATCTCATAATTCCAAATAAGTTTTTGTACTTTATTATATTCAATCACTGAAATCGTATGAACTCAAATCGTATTAACTCAAATCGTATAAAAAATTTTTTTTTTTTTTATTTTCTTTGGCATCATTTTATGGAAAGGTTTTTACTCTTTATATTGAAATTAGACATGATCATATTTTCCAGAATTATTTGTTGTAATTCTAAAGTCTGTTTCCTTTATTCATCCCATTATGATCCTTTATTAACATGGTAATTATATTTTATGCTTACCATAAATATGGCATTAAATCGCTTCTGTTTATCTCACCAAAGTGTTTTATTAATAATTGGTTGGTAAGTTGTACTTATTCTTGGTTTGGAAACTTGATTTATACACAATTCAAAATTCACTCTTCTTATATTATTCCATAAAGTTTTCTCAAATAATTTGTATGTAAGGTGGGCTTGCTTTCCTTTTTAGAACTTATATTATTTCAATCTAAATTCTGTTTAATATTTATCTCTTCAAAATGTTTTTTCTCAAATTCTTGGTTAGTAAGGTGAACTTACTATCTTTTTAAATCTAGATGATTTCTCATTCTAAATTCCTTTTTATATTCTTGCCATAAAGTTTTCTTCAAATAGTTGTTATGTAAAGTATTACATTGTTTTTGGAAGTTTGAGTTATTTTTTATTTCTAAATTCTCTTGGTATTATTGTCAAAATGTTTCTCTTCAAATAATTGTTATGTAAATGTGTTACATTGTTTTTGGAATTTTGAGTTTTTTTTATTTATAAATTCTCTTGGTATTATTGTCAAAATGTTTCTCTTCAAAACGTTTATTTCAAATTCCTGGTTTAGTAAGATGGTCTTACCTTGCTTTATAATTTTGATGATTTATTCATAAAATTTCTTCAAGGATGCCTGGTTAAAAACACCCTTAACTTTATTTGAATTCATTTCCTTTATTTCGTACGTGTTGTTGTTATTGTTCTTAGAGACAATATAGGGACCAGTGTACAGAAGCAATAATTTTTTTGTTATCCCCTCTAAGGAACTGGGTAATTCCCTATTCTTCAACAACACCTTCTCTCCAACGGTATAATTAATAACCTTACCCATGCTTTTATCGTACTTATTCCGCCGTTTCTCCTGATCCTCGGCCACCTTATTATGAAATTGAATTCTATTAAATATATATTTATGCTCTCTGGGGAACTCCAAGATATCTTCGATCTCCCTAGGGGGTTGTCTCTCGTACATTGCGGAGTATGGGGTTATTCCTATGGCTGGATGGTATGCCAGGTTGAGGAATTCTTCAGTGGCCTCCAAGTATTCTTGCCACCTCCTCTGCTGATCGTGGCAATACGTTCTTAATAGACGCCCCACCTCTCGCAAGACTCTTTCGGCCGGGTTACTGCTCGGGTGGTATACTGATGTCTTGTATGTATGAACCCCCATTGACAGCAGTGTATCCTGCCATTTCCTCCCCTTGAATTGTGTTCCGTGGTCGGTTATGATCGATACCGGTTTTCCGACGGTTGGCAAGTACTGGTTGATCAGGATTTCAAGAACTTTATTCGTAGTCGCCCGATTCGCTGGGTATAGCTTAACGAACTTGGTATAATGGTCCATTATGATGACGAGATATTTGTATCGGTGGCGGCCTCCACTGCGGGGAAATGGCCCACAGATATCCAGGAATACCTTCTCAAGTTTCGACTGAGAGGTTATCGGAATCATCTGCCCCTCTCTTTTCTCGTTGTTTGTTTTTACGAGTTGGCAAATGCGACAGTTTCTTATGTACTTTCGTACTTTCCGATTTATGTCTTTGATATGGCAGCTCTCTTCCAGGGCCTTTACCACCTTTAAGGCGCCCATATGCCCATATCGAACATGATAATTGAACACTATCTCCTTCTCGATATGGGTCGGAATTATAACCTTCCATTCCTCCTTATATAAAGATGGTCTTGAAAACAGGATTCCATTATGTATTTTATAATATTGGGAGATTGTCTCATCCCCTGCTTCCAATCTTGTGATAATAGAGATTAACTTCGGGTCAGCTTGTTGGTGTGTGCTTAGGTGTTCTAAAATTGATTGTAGACCGGCGCTGCTGCTTAGAATATGGTATACTTTAAGAATACTCTCCTTCTCCCCCTCGAACGTCTGTTTGTCAATGTCTACTCTAGACAATACGTCCGCGACGACATTCTTCTTTCCGGGGATATACTCCCACTTAAGGTCGTATTCTTGCAGCAATAGTATCCACCGCGTTAACCTTCCATGTCTTAACTTACATCTCTTAAGGAACGAGATAGATTTATGGTCTGTCCGGACGGTAACGGAATAACCAAGGATATAAGTGCGGAACTTTCCGCACGCGAACACGACACTCAATAATTCCTTTTCTGTAACGTGGTAGTTTTTCTCAAATTGATTCAATGCTCTGCTGGCAAAGCAGATCACAAGATGTTCGCCCTCCTCATCCTCTTGATATAAGGTACTGCCGAGACTGATGTCACTGGCATCACAATTAAGAAAGAAAGGCTTGTTAAAATCTGGATGGCGCAGTATAATGGGTTCAAGGAATTTTTGTTTTATTAGAGATAATATATTCTGTTGTTCATTACCCCAGATCCATTTATTTTTGGATGACAGTTGCGGCTGAAATCTGGCAGTCAGTTCTGAGTAATTTTCCTGGAACTTGCGGTAATAATTACAGAGTCCCAGGGACGACTGTAACTGCCTTCGATTCTTAGGTGTAGGAAAGTTCTGAATCGCTTCGACTTTTTCAGCCGACGGTGAGAATCCCTGATCATTTAAGATGAAGCCTAAGAATTGTATTTCCTTAGCAATGAAATGAGATTTTGCTAATTTCAGCGTAATATTATTTGTCGCTAGCTTCTGTAATACGTGTTCCACACGGTAGCAGTGTTCCTCCCAAGTTTCTGAGGACACTATCAAATCATCGACGTAATCATCGGTGGTGAATTGTAGTGCTTCTTGGCCAAGTATCTGGTCCATGCAGTGCACAAAGACTGCGACTGAGTTTACTAGTCCGAAGGGCAACCTCTTAAACTGGTAGTTCCGCCCTTCGAATATAAAGGCCAGATACTGGCGACTCTGTGGATGTAATTCCACCTGCCAGTACCCGCACACCGTATCCCAGGTACTGAAGTATTTGGTACCGTGGAACCGTTTTAAAATCTCCTCAATCTCACCGGGCGAAGTCCTGTCATTAATGATCATTTTATTTATTTCGCGCGCATCTAAACACAAACGGATTGGTCCGTTTTTCTTAGGATTAGCCACGATAGGACTTGTATATGGGGAATGGCTACTCTCTATAATGTCACGGTTAATCATTTGCTCTATTTCAGCTCTTACTGCTTGCTTTCGTGATTGCGCAATGGGGTAAGACTTCCGGTTAAAGTCCACTGTGTCTCGGAACTGTAGAGTACACTGGAAGTTTTTCACTTTACCGGGCTCATCAGAAAATACTGATTTATATTTGTTATATATGTTTATTAATTTGTTCGCTTGGTTTATTGTTAACTTTTCGCCAGTTATACCGCTCCGGAAATCCCTGATCTCCTGGATTTTTTGTGACCATAAATCTTCATTGGAGGTGTCGTCTATCCTTTGTTCAATTATAGATGTTGGATGGATGTAATTAATTTTGCGGATTTGCTGGTGGATACTATCGGGAACGACTTGGTCACTACCCACCAAGTTCGCCGTCCAAGTATGTCCGTTAGTACACAGCGACAATGTTTCAGTTCTCAGATCAATGATGGCGGAATTCCTCCTAAGCACATCACACCCGACCAGTATATTAAATGGCAGACCGCTCGCCACCAAGAATTCCATATCAATTGCTATACCACAGCTCATCACACTGGCGGAGACTTGCCTACGTATTGTTTTATTTTGTCGGCCGGTTGCTCCCAACAAAATAATATTATTCAACGGCAACGTTGGTAGAGTTCTCCCGCACTCTTGCTGTATCCTTTCCAACTCCGTCGTACTTATGATTGACACGTCCGAACCACTATCGATCATTAACTTGGCTGGGATGCCTTCTACCTTGGCGTCGACATGTATTATTTCATTGTTGAAGTTATTGGTGGGATTCCTGTTATCCTCTTCCAATAACTCATGTCTGATGTCCTTTAGGTAGTTGCACCCTATGACTGTGATCCGATTGTTACTATACTCATGATTGCACTCATTATTATGACTATACCCAGTATTTAGGAGCAGTAACGGGTTCTGGCGATTTATTACTGCCTGTGCCCGTTTAAAGGCTCGGCATCATTGTTCCTTTGAGCCATACTAGTTGATGCCTCAGTTGGGATGCTTAGAGTGGTTCCCTGTCGATCTGTCCTATGGTCTTCCGGTCGTTCGTGATTAGACCTCCGTTCAGCGTCATCTAAACTATTACTCCTTCTTGCCGGATAGTACCTTGGTTGGTCCCGTTATAGGCTCCTCCGCCTTTCTTCGTATCCGCGGTAGCTGTTTCTTCGATTGTGGTTGAATCCTCGCTGTCGTCCATCTGTGGCTCGTATGAAGTTCACTCTAGGGCGAGAAAACCTATTATTAACGGAATTACCATTATTGGGACCCGCACGATTATTGTTATTATGGTAACGACTATTACCATAACTGGGGCTTCTCTGACTATTTGTGTTATTAGGGTAGGGATTGCGGTTACCCTGATAACCATTAGAGGGTCGACTCGGGTTTGGATGGTTTGGACCCGTATTATTATTATTATTATTGTAACTCGAATTGTTCATATTATTATTATTACTAAAATTGTTATTTTGCGGGTATGCCCGTCCTCCTTGGTACCCAGTGTTTATGTTGTTCGTACCCTGGTTATTGTTCTGATACGTCCTTGGTTCGGGCCCATCACTTCTTCTACGACTCTGTCGGTAGTAGTCTTCATTTTCATAGTTTTCGAGGAGTTCGGTCATTGCCTGGATGGTTTTTATTTGGCTACCCCTCCTCGCACGAACTACCTCTTCATCATAATGATAGGACAACTTATTTATTAGGCACTCCTCAGGTATGGCCGGTTCTAAGTGCTTGGCCATACATACCTTGCCGAGGAAATAAGCTGTCATCGAACTACCGACTCGTGGTTTGTAGTGGCCGTGGCATATATTTTCTCTTGTCAAATTTTGAGTTGTCTCTGACCAGTACTTGGCCTTGAATAGGCTCTTAAATTGCTCATAATTGTCGATGTCGCTCCGGTTGGCCATCCACCAATGGTCATTCACCTCCCGAAACGACTCGTCAAGGATTTCCCTGTTCTGGACCCATCGGTTCCCTCTGTGTTTTTCGAGGTATTCCTCTATGCGTGCCAAGAACTCCATGGGCTTCCGTTTATATTGCCGGAAATTGAGCCATTCTCTGTTTTCTGACATGGGGAAATTATGATATCCAGACGGTCTGTTCTTTATCAATTCTATCTCCTCCTGGCTCTGACGCACCTGTCCGGTTATGTTCGACATAGCGGCTTCTACGCCGTCGCATCTTTCGGTTACCTGTGTCCGCACTTTATTCACTTCTTCCAAGGCAAATTTCTTGGTCTCCTCCATTTTCGTTTTCTTTTGTTCTTGGACCTGAGTAATCTCCTTAGTTATTACTTCCCGGACTTCCAGCGCTTCGTTTTCTGTTTGACGACATCTTTCGTCTACTTCTCTGATCTGCTGGTTAACCACCACGACCTCCTGTTCTAATTTTTTGACGATGGACTTCTTCGTCTCTGTTATCTTTTTATTTAACTCTTCCTTTGCCAACTCAATTCTCTCGTCTAACTTATTCATCTTCTCTTGGTTAAGTTCCCTTAATTCTTCTCTCAGCAGTTGATTATCCTCTCTCAATTCTTCCCTTAATTGTTGGTTATCACTTTCTATTTTCTTGCTGGTTTCTTCCATCTTCTCTTCAAATTCTTATTATTTTCTTCCATTCTCTTTTCCATCTTCCTACTGGTTTCTTCGATCCTCTTATTAGTATTTTCTATCTTACGGGCCAATTCTTCCTTTGTGGATCGATTGTCTTCCTTCAAATCTTCTAATTTCTCATTTAAAGAGTTGTTGTTTTCCTTCATTTTCTTGCTTAAATTTTCCACCATCTTCTTGTTACTTTCCGTGGTGGAATCCATTTTCTTCATCATTATCCTGAGCATCTCCTGTATGTTACCATGCTCTGCTTGTGACGGTTTCTCCTTCTCTGGGACATTAACTTCCACTGTCTGCGTTGGTACTTCTAATTGTTCCTCTGGTGGTTCAGGTTGTTTATGTTCCACCTGGATTAGTAACACTTCCGGATCCTCCACAGGTGTTGCCTCCTTATCCCCCATGTCAACTTCTTTTTCGGCCTCCGCCGCCCTCTTTTTCGAAGTAGCTCGTCTTTGCATATTTCTCTCTTCTATTAATTAACCGCTGCCAAGCTTATCTTATCAAGCCCTCTAAGTTGGACGCCACTTTGTAACGAGATTCCGTATGCCGGTCTTTACAAAAATAAAATAGTAGAGAAAAATTTTATAAAAAATAAAGTTTTCAATTAAAAAAAAAAATAATGTTGTTTATGTTAATCAATGTGTGTAATTAAGAAATAAGGCTGTTTTAAAGGTTTTGTAAAAATTTTGATAATCAAGAAGGTAATTATTAACTATCGAGCACTTCTGGAAGATTTGCACCAAGCCTGGAGTTAAATAGATTAACTCCAGTCAGCAATCGATCGATGATTTTTCTTGCTGGTCCAATATCTCACTCAAATAAAATATTTTCTTCTTCTAGAAGTCCCTTAGCCTTAACAAATAATCTTAAATTAGCCTGTGAAATAATAAGAGATAAAAAAAAATTGAAATATATGGATTTATTGAACAATTTAATAAATAATCGATTTTTTATCGATTGAGAACAATTATCGACTCCGTCTCAGGGAATTATCGATTGTGCATACAGTATAAAAATTATTATAGGTATTATGTAAAGGACAGGTTCTTTGAGCGATTAAATTAATAGTCAGAGAAGGATGACGAGAAAGTATAACATTAACAATTAAAATAAATTCAATAATTATTATTTAACAGTATTTAAATAATTCTGATATATAATGTTTAATAAAATTGTTTTGTCAGACCAACTGTAGCTTCTATGACGTCACTCGAAGTAGGAAGCAGATGTGTAAAATTCAAAGATGGCCGCTACTCGATCTGGATATGTTACTGCAAAAGTCGTCTTGTTAAAAACTCAACAAAATTATCTTCATGAATGTTTGAAATGTTCCCGCACTGGTGTAATCTGTCTATTAGGTAGTTTGGTGTGTTCTGAAGAAGTGTTCCGTGTATATTGGTGTTAATTAAGTTATTTGGTATGTGTTCACTTCTGTTGGTTAGGTTGTCTGTAAAAGTGATTATGCGTTGTAGCGTGAATTATGTCAAATATATTGTTTTACTGTTTTATATCACTCGTATCATGAAGTTAGGTGTTATTTTTCACTATTGTCGTTAAAGTTTTGGTAAATTTAGCTAAGAAAGTGTTCAATTAATCTAAGTCTCGATGCACTACCATTAATGGCAATTTGTCGTACCATTTTCTACTCGGTTTTAAGGAACGTTTTTTCACACAACTATTCAGCTTGATATTCAACAAAAGACTAATTAACTTGGTCAAAATCTGGCCCAGTTAATCTTTGAAAAAGTATTGTTAACATATTTCGATTACCCATACACATGATACAATATTACATTATATATGGAATTTATTTATTTTATTCATCACTTTCATGAATTATGAACCTTATCATTGGTTTAATCATCTCATTCCCTTTAAATTGATATATTATAGTCCATATCTGTAGACATTTTGTGGAATTTAACAAATTTCTTTCCCTTTTGGAAATATAGGCTCAAAACTGGATTTCCGTCTTTATACAAATTTTCCTCCATTTTAATTATCATTAGTACTATTATAATAAATTTTAATTAGTCATATTCCTCCTCCTTTCCTTAAATACATATAAATTAAACCTTTGAACTGGTTTTTTGTGTTAATCTCTGAATTTGACATTGCTCTTTAAAATTAATCAATTTATATATTTTGAAAATTTACAATATTTTAAGGTATATTTCCTTATTATCATTTTAACTCATAGGATCATTCCCAGTAGTGGTTAACTGATTTACCTTATCTAAATCTTGCTAGTTTACAGGATTTATAAGTGAATTATACTGGTTTATATGGTTTCTGTGAATTCACCAAATGGCCTAGAGTTTAGAATTTTATATTTCTGTCTTTCTCAAATAAATATAATCCTACTTCCTCCTCTGACTTTACATAGTTACTATTACATGAAAATAAAATGGTTTATAACTTATTGTGAGGTGTAGTATTTAATTAACACTACAGTTATACAAAATAATTATGAACATTATTTAGCAATCTGTACAATTGAACATATTGCTGACATGGTTTGAACATATACTTTTAACTCTTTTTGAGTTAACATAGCATACCTATTGAAACATTATTAATGGTATGTATGCTGTTATTTAGCAAACATAATTCATTTTAAACATATAATATAAATCTTATTTTCTAACAACTCTTACAAATACATTGATTTTATGGCTGTGAACAAACAGTCTATTTAAACGTTTTAAACCTATGAATACTAAATTAATGCCAGTCGTTTCTGGTCTAAACCATTATTATTTATGATCCCCTTCATCAGTAAACATGACCACCCATACTCTACTTATTATGCATTTTTTACAAATGTCTTGTAAATAAAGAGTTACATTAAAATAATAAAATACTGGAAATCTTCCATTTTATCATTTTATTATACTGTTTATTATTGGATACTAAAGTTGTTATATAGCATATTGATAAGTCATAGTATCCCTAACTTTAAGTTTATTGCATTTCCAAAAAACACTTACACAAATTCACTTTCACTGTTGGTTCTGATATTTTGAGTCTTATTATCTCAGACCAGACCTTTAGTAATCATGGACTGTTAAGACTTGTTTATTTTCTTATCACACAATAGCTTTAGTCGGTTCACTTCTTATAATACTATACAGCACTTTAGTTTTCTAAATAATTACATTTTTATAGGATTTTGGTATATTATACTTTCTTTTTAATCGTTTTTGTGGGTTTGGGGTTGATGGTAGTTAATAATAATAATAGGTTTTACAACGGTGTTTCCTTCATACTATTTCTTCCTCTCCTCCTGTCTTCTTTCTTGTCTTTCTTCTTATCTTCTTTCTTGTCCTTCTTCTTATCTTCTTTCTTGTCTTCCTTCTTGTCCTTCTTCTAGTCTTCATTCTTCTGGTCTTCTTGTCTTCCTTCTTCATTCTTGGGTAAACTAAGGTACTTTGTGTTATCTCGACTGATGTTTAGTTTGGAGCATCTAATTTATTTACTGACACGGACCTTGTTCTTCTCTAAAGGTTTCAGGGTATTGTTTTCTTCCTGACCACAAACTTTATTCTTCCTTCTTCCTGTCTTTGGGGTATTTTGGTATTCACCACTCTTAAACTGATTCTCTTTCTTCTTGATATGGTGTTATTTAATTTGTTTACTGCTCCTAGCTTCCTGGGTAAATTACTGATCTTATAATATGAGTTGCTTTCTATACTTTCTTTGATATGTAAACAGTGGTTATTGTATAATGTAATTAGGATTTTTATTTTATCGTGGTTCATTTCTTTGATTTCATTAAATCTCATTCAATATTATTTTAACATATGTGGTGTAATTAAACTTTATGATTTTGTATGACTTAATAAGTAGTGGATTTTCTGTCACGCTACAATATATTTATATATATATATAACGGATCTTTACAGCTGTCGCCGTTTCTCCGTCCCCAACTTCCATTGTAACCTATCGTAGCATGTAAGTTCTTCTAAATTTCTTGCTTCCGCTACGTCATTTCGCCAACTCCTCCATGGACGTCCTCTTTTCCTCCTCACCGGTGGTATCCATTCCAATATTTTGCGGGGCCATCTGTCATCTTCCAATCTCTTCACATTCCCAAACCAAGTCAATTTTCTCCTTTCTATTTCGTCTATTATTGTCCTGTCAATATTCATCTCGGCTCTAATAGTCTCATTTCTAACCCTGTCTAATTTTGATCTTCTACAACTCCTCCTGAAAAAGTCCATTTCCGCTGCCATCAGTTTTTTCATATTTACGTTTGAAACGTTCCAAACTTCTGGTCCGTAAAGGATAACACTTCGCACCATGCTATTATATATATGTTTCTTTGTATTTCTGATTATACTTCTTTCCCATAGAAGCGAATTCAGCGTTCTTATAACAGTTCGCCCCTTGTTAACACGTTCTTCAATTTCATCTTTGCTGCTTCCCTGTTTGTTGAAAATAACGCCTAAGTATTTACTTTTTTCAACACCTCTTATCCTGTCTACATCCAATTTTAAGTCCTTAACTTCTTCATTGCCCACTATCAGGTATTCACATTTTGCCATGTTCATCGTCAAACCAGCTGCGTCATATTCCTCTTTTAACTTTCTGACCATATACTCGAGGTCTTCGTCATCCTCTGCTACCACAATCTGGTCATCGGCAAAATATAGAGTGAACAGATTGTCATCTCCTACTCTCAGCCCCATGCTTTTACACTTCCTTGTCCATTTTACTAGAGATCTGTGTAAGTATATTTTAAAGAGGGTAGGGGACAAGCAGCATCCTTGTCTTACGCCTTTTGTAGTTTCGAATGGGAGAGCGAGTTAGTTTCCCAGTTTGACCCTGGTGATATTTTGTTGATAGTATCTTCTGTTGGCTGCAATCAAATTTGCATTTATGTTCAAATGCTCCATCTCCTTCCATAACTGTGAGATTGGGACGCTATCGTATGCCTTTTCTAAATCTATTAAAGATATATGCGTTTCTCTATTATGCTGTACTCTCTTTTCAACTGCTATTTTGATTGTAAAGATGTTGTCTACCGTGAATCGCCCCTCTCTAAAACCTGATTGTTCTTCGGGCTGCTTGGTCTTGATGTCTTCTTCAATTAAGTTTTTCAAAATCCTTGAATATATTCTCCCGATGGTCGGGATCACAGCAATTCCTCTGTAATTTCTAGGGTCCAACTTTGAACCCTTCTTACAGACTGGTGAGATATACGATGTTCGCCCCACTCAACTGGCACTTCTTCTCCATTGAGGCATCTTTCTAATAATTTTCTGTGCATTTCAAACGCTTGGGGGCCCAATGTCTAACTAATTCTGGGTTTATTCCTCCCGGACCTGGGGATTTCCTCAATTTTGTACCTTTTAAGATAGAATATCTGGTTGTTAATTCCGATACCAGATTTGAAGTATTGATTAAAGACAGTACGTCCGTTGAACAGATCGATGAATTTAAATACCTAGGAGCACTAATAACATGGGAAGGACTAGGAAAACCCGAAATCAAAAAACGAATAGAACAGAGCAGGAAAGTTGTAGGAAGCTTGAACTCTATTTAATGGGACAAACATATTTCTAGAGCCACAAAGATTCATATAGGAAACGCTTCTGTTGAATCAGTTCTGTCTTATGGGTGTGAGGTATGGACGCTGAGAACGGAAATTATACGAAAATTGAATGCCGTGAAAATGGATTATCTCCGTAGAAGTGCCGGAGTCTCAAGAAGGGAGAGAATAATCAGGGAGGAGATCAGAAGAAGGATGCATGCAGAAGACACAATTATTAACAGAGTAGAACGAAGAGGCCTAAAGTGGTTCAGACACTTACTCGATGGAACGGATGAACAGAGATGGCCAAGGAAAATATTTCAGTGGAGGTCCCCAGCCAGAGGAAAAGGGGCAGACATAGACTGTCCTGGTACGAAAACATGTGGAAGGCCATGGAACATCATAACTTGGCAGAAGAAGATGCATGGGACAGAAATAGATGGCCGTTAGGTGTGGGTATGCAGCAATAGCCAATGAAAGTCCCTTAAAAAAGAATTATTCTTATAAAAATAATTAAATAAAGAATCAGTGATTTTTTGACGTTAAATTTTCTTGTCGTTACTAGGTTATTGAATTTTAACCATGAGTTTTTATAATTCTTTAACAAGCATTAATTTTACAAATTCTCGTAATCGAGAACACATAATTCTATACGAGATTACCAGTGAAAAAAACTATTTGCTATAAAATACAATGAAGTTGATAACACTGTGTAGAACATAGGAAATATACTTCCAGCAATTTTTTTATTAATTAATCAAATTTTCATGTCTGTTGGTCAAAAACTATAAATGCATAAGTAGCGTATCCGTGTCAGCTTCAGTCAGTTGTACATTAAATATTTAATACCTAAACGGGAGATATCGCTTTCATGATTTCGTTGCGTGATTCACGGTTTTTTTCTAAAGTATTGAAAGGTGTGCTACTTACGGGGTTATGCGAGTCTATTGATTTTACAATTTACGCTAAATTATTCATATGCAACAGGATTTAATTAATTATCACCAAATGGTATTCGCTGTCATATCACAGGTACACATTACATGAAAAAAAAACGCAAATTTGTAAAGCTTATAACTTTTATTCCACTAAAACGTGCATTAGCCCTTTAATTAGTAAAATACTTACTTTAGGGCTAACATAATTATACAACCAATTGTAGAGGCAATAATCCGGGGACCAAAATACCTCCAAAGGCCCTTTTTAAAACGACAAACAAAGAACTCGGGACCAGCCACGCCACCAAAAGTGTAGCCGTCCTATTCTCTAATCGACGGGAAACCCCGCTTAGATAACTTCGCATCGGCAGGACGTATTTGCGCTGGTTCAACAAGGTGAAGTACGTCGGTGTACACCTTGAACGTCGGCTCAACTGGCGTACCCACGCCCTTACGCGAGTATCCGTTCGTCTGACCTTACTTTTTCCACTCCTGATCAGCTCAGCCATGACCAGGAAACTGGGCAAAATGATCGTCGTCGCGTATCTACTGCCGGTCTATAACATACGCTTGCCCGGCCTGGGGTTACCTTGCCAACGTGCATAAAAAGGATTTGCAGAGCGTCCTCGAGAGGGGGCTCGGCTAGCGGTCAAAGTCTCCCGCCAATTCTTATATTGCGTTCTCAGGAGAGGACTTGGAGTCCGCTCCTTAGATAACACCTTCAGACGGCTTGCACTCAAATTCTATGCACGTGCGATGAGGTTCCCAGACAATCCTCTAGTGGCTGGGTTGGCCAGGTACCGTATATGTCCAGGTGATTTGTGGAAACGCCCTCGGTGTATACTGCGCTAGTGTAGGCTAGCATAACAGCCGAGAAACGGCGTGCTAAAGAGCAAGTCGCCCAACTTGGGCAGGGCCACGAGGCAGGAGCTCCTGGAGGAATCTCGCAACTTGGAATCCATTGTGGTAGGTCTCTGCGAGGTATCAAGCAAACAGTCCAGAGTCAGCCAGTTAGTCGCCGATCTTAGCATGCTTCTGGATCTAGACGGACTCCATATGAAGGTGACGGAAATACGCACTCACTGACGACTGAAGCTTCGTCTCTTCAAAGAGGAGTTGATGGTCAATATTGGTGTCTGAGTGCTCCGCTACGGCAGACTTCTCCGCCAGCCTCAAGAGACAGTGGCGGCTGTGTTCACCTACGCGGGTGCGGACACTACGCTTCGTAGTACCGACGTACGACTGGCCACACGAGCAGAGAACTCCGTAAACTCCGCTGACGGCAGCGGATCCCTGACGCCTTTCACCGGCCTCAAAAACTGACGGATATTCTCGCCGGCTTGAAGGTCGGTCTGACGCCGCGTCAGCTGAGCAGTGTGTCAATGGAGTCTGTTACCCCATGGACATAGGACAACACCGCAAAGCCAAGACTCGCCCGTCACACCGGCTGTACCGGTCTGGTTGTTCTTCTCGGTCGGACCGCTCGTCTCACCTCCCCGACGGAATAGCCATTGACCTCCCAGCACGTTCAAGATGCCGCAGCTTGTCGTCGAGGTACCGTGGCTCGCAAATCCTCTTCGCCCGGTCCACCAAGGTCTTCAAAATTGCCCGCGTCTGACTAGGATGGTGGTGGATAGCTTATGGTGATAGCGATCGGTGTGTGTGTTGGCTTCCTATAAGCTTTGTGTGCCAGGCTGCCATCGGCCGCGCAAGCCTACGAAGTAATCTAAGATTAAAATGACTCACTAATTAAGCGTCTATAACATGCTTCCTACTAACCGTAATATTTTATATCGGATAATAACATCTTAAACTGAACCCTTCAAAACCTTGAAATAGACACAAAAATTATAGAGGTAATAAAAGACTTCATATAACTTAGCTCCCGAGTAAACGCCACTAACGACAACAACAGTGAAATAATAAAAAGAAAATATCTCGCAAAATAAAATATATTTGGATTAAAAAAACACCTGACATCTAGCTTCATCTCAAGAATCACGAAATGCAAAATTTACAAAACAGTTATCAGGCCAGTGCTTACACATGCTTCAGAAAACTGGACAATTACAAAAAATAGCGAGAGACGTCTAGGTTGCTGCGAAAGACGGATTCTAAGTACAATATTTAGAGGAGTCTTAGAAAATGGAAAGCGGTGCACGCACTATAATTATAAACTACACGACCTTTACAAAGAGCCGAACATTGTCACGATAATCGAAATATACAGGCTAATGTGGGTTGCACACATAGAGAGAATGGAGGAAGGACATCCTACGAAACATATTTTCTACAAGAAACTATTCTTCCCATGAGTAGTAGAAAAAGGGAAAGATCCCGAAGTAGATTCAAAGACCATATAGAGGAGAACCTAGGAAAGCTGAACACAAGAAACTGGAAAGCCAGGGCACGCAATAGGGAGGAATACAATCGCCTCTTGGAGCAGGCCAAGACAAACCAAGGGGTGTAGAGACACGGCTGATGACGAACAGCATCTTAGCCAATTTCATAAAAGTTGAAAGGGAAGCAGATGTGTATATTTTGATTTCAATATTATAATACACTGAAAGTACTTTTACCAGCACACATCAATTGATGTTTGTATACAATTGGGAATCAAATAATTGGGGTAAATAACATATGATAAGGTATTATGCCATTATTAAGCTACTCTTGAGACAAAAATAACTTGAAAGGCAGCAGATATACTGTTTGTATGTTGTGAATATGTGTAGTCCCCCCCCCCACACACACACACAAATAAAATTTGTTAAGTGATTAATTAAATTTGTGTAATACTAACTATTGGCATACATACTTTAATTTACTGTTGTTTATTGTAAATTTTAAGTTTACACATTTCGTGACTATAAATTCTCGTAAAACTCTACTGCGTGACGGTTGTAAACAGTACTCACAAAAAAGTGAACAGGAATAAAGTTTATTAAGAAGCAAACATAAATTCTTCGTTAACTTGGAGTGTATTCGTTTTGAATTTACTTAGAAACAGAACGAATAAATATTTCCTTAGCTTTGCAACAATATTTTTTCAAGGGATGTAACTGTTAATAAGGCCTTTGATCCAATTTGCACGGACAAACGAGTCCCGTGGGAATCTTGCAAAAGACTTTACTGCTTGCGTTCTGTTCTTTGTTCAACACACCGTGAATAATAAATAAAAGGGGATTCTTGGTCTCTTCTACCGGCATTAAACTCATTTTTACAGTATTCTTGTAATTAGAAGAACAGAGTTTAAATTAACGGCACTTATTAATTAAACTAGCTATTTACACTCTGTAGTAATAACACGTAAAATATTTATGAAGGTAATTCAAAAATTGTATCATTTTTAATTAAGAAAGAATCGTTTAAATATAGGCCATTGAATGCTATCTAATATAGAAATCATATTATGAGTATATGTATTGCGTGATTTTTCTGTAGTAGACGTAATTATTTCAAAGTGTTATGTAATTCTGTTTATGTACACATGTACTTGGTTTTGTGACAAAGAGTATACAATTACAGTCGTCAAAACTACAACGGATATTTGTGTAAAAAAACACTCGTTTCATTCATAAGTACACACGATTCCTGTTTTACACCAATTAGTAAATTTAATTATTAAAACTAATTACAGTAATTACAACTCGGTAACGAAGTAAATTTAATATGCAAGCAAATACAAAATTAATAATTACAGTGGAACTTGCTATGAACGAGCTCGCTTATAAAGAGAACTCGAATGTAACGAGCAAAAGTACAAGATTTGTTTGATTTCGTATCTTAGTAATGATAACTAAACTCGCTTTTAACGATTGGGAACGCATTAGAGGATTGGCTATAACGAGCATTTTATCGCAGGCTTGTCTATGTGTTAAGGTCTAAAAAAGTTCTTTACAGTACAGCATTTTAAACATTCGTTTAAAATCATTAACGCAATTTAGTGAATCTAATAATGTAGGTCATGAATTCGTGGAATATTTAAGTAAATTATAAAACTGTTTTGATGTTTAAAGATACAAAATTACTAACTAAAAAAAGTAGATGACTTTTTTAAGGTTAATTTCTGTATGCGAAATATAATTTTGACGATTCCATTTAGAACGAAGAACAAAAAGGCAAATAAATTAGAGGAAATTTCCTTGTTATTTAAAAATGAATATTGTAGGTGTGGCATGGAGAGCTTTTGGGTTTTTTAAAGACAGCCGGCTGATTTTTGGTAAGTTTTTCCTACACAATTACTTTTACTATATTTCGCGAATGCACTATACGCCAACGTTCAGCAAAGAATGATTCCTTGTCCGGTACCTTGAATCTCGTTATAAGCAAGTTCCACTTTATTTTAATAATAACATAAAACATTTATTATAATTTTTTTAACATATTGTAGGTCTATAAATGTTGAAAAACTAAACAATATGAAATTCACATAAATTCAGATTAAGACAAAATCTGACAAAATTTTTAAATACTATAAAATTTTAGATACTCATCGAACCTGAGTCACACCATAATCTACTTACATACAAAAATACCTCCATTACTACCAACATGCGGAAAATTAGCCCATACACAATTACCAAGCATTGTGTGTGAACATAACTGACTGTATATGTTCCTTGATGCTTGAAACATGTCATGAGTACATAAAATACATCTTGAATTGTACATCGTGTTAAAAGTATTATACGATTTATAAATGTTATACGATTGTTTTTGACTGGTTTATTACTTGAAAAAGGTGGAAACGCTGAAAGGCCTCGTCCGGAACATGACAAGTGGGTACGTGTTCAGCAAGTAAACACGACAAACTTGGAATTATAGAAACTGCTAAATCAAATAACAAGGTCAACAATGACAGCGTATTGCACGTGGAAAGTGGTGATAAGTTACATAAAGTACGACTAATATTTAAATATTTAAAAACTAAAGTAAAAGTAGAGAAAACTCTTAGCAAAAGATGGTTTAACAAACAATGCATGTTTAGGGACATAATACCAAACTATGCGAAAATTAAGATAAATAATAATTGTGAGGTAGCAAATAAAGTAATAAATTTTAGTGATAAATTGTGGACACAATTTGATAAAAGTATAGTTAACATTTTATGGAAAATTAAATGTACTAAACCAAGACTTGTTTAAAAGACATTAGAATTATACAAAATATATACATTTATTGAATTAGAAGAAATTTTATATGTGTTTTGTGAAGATTATGTTAATAAGAAATTTAAAAAAATAAAGTCCGGAACATGACAAGTAGAGTTCAGCAAGTAAACACGAGAAAGTTGGAATCACAAAGACTGCTAATTCAAATAACAAGATGAATAAGCGTAGCTAAATGTGTAATAATATATGTATGTGTCTACATAATATTGGGTTTTTAATCTTTTTTCCGTAAAAATAGCCGTTCAGAGGACTGTTGTACCTTTCAGAGGTAGCCAACACACATATCTGCATTTTATAAACATAACATTATTTTAGTTTAGTGTATTTTTGTCTGGTTGAATTTAATAGTCCGCTATGACAGTAACGAGTATACTGTATATTGGCGAGACACAGGATCAGGATTTTGTTAAAATCCATTCCCTGGTTGTTTGGTCGTGGTCCATTGTTTTCAGCTAAAACAGACGTTTCGACAGTAACATCGACTACCATCATCGGTGTAAAATTCGAGCTTTGCTGACCACAGTACTGTCTCCAACGTCGGTTTAATGCTTGCAGTGACAAGCCACATACAATAAATAATTCATAATTATTAATGATATTTTTAACAATAGCATTAATTTGTTTTGGATCAATGATTGCTTAAAACTTAAACGGACAAGAAAGAACCACTTTGGAAATGACCACTTTGAACTTTCAAAAGGAAGGAGAAAACACTTTTTTTTACTGTATTTATTGATAGCGATTAGAAAATACATTCTATTAACCAATCTACTGATTAGTGTCCACACAGAAGAGATGTACGACTAGATGGCGTGAAGAGGTGTTCCATCCAGTGATATCACCTCGTGGTCGGATGGCCAAAGTCTTCTAAATCTTATATCGATTGAAGGCTGTAGAAGTGGTATTATCATCGGGTTACGATGGTCGTAAAGTCTTGTATAGTGTCTACTTCCACGATTATGGATGAGTTCACGGAAGTATAGAATATTGAGGTATGTGTGCAAAGTGTGTTTGGATACATACACAACGGGGCATCCGCGGTAGCTCGTAGGACCTTTGATTGGCATCTCTGTATGATTGCTATGTTAGATTTGGTGGCAAAGCCCCAAAGCTCAATTCCGTAAGTCCATATGGGCTTAAGGACAGTTTTATAGAGGAGACGTTTGTTGTTTATAGATAGATTAGGTTGTCTGCCTACCAGCCAGTAAACTTCCTTAATCTTAAAACTAGTTGTTTTTTCTCGGTTTTATGTAGTGTTTCCAGGTCGGTTTAGCGTGTAAATAAAGGCCTAGGTATTTGACTACTGCTTGTTGAGGTATTTCGACGTGGTTGAGATGAACTGTAGCGCAGTTGCCTCTCCGTAAGGTGAATGTAATGTGTGACAACTTGGATTTTAATGTGTGACAACTTGGATTGTAATGTGTGACAACTTGGAATGTAATGTGTGACAACTTGGATTGTAATGTCTGACAACCTGGAATGTATGTGTGACAACTTCGATTCGTTGGCCTTTATTTTACATTTTCGTAGACATTCTTCAATGAATTGTTTTCTAATGTATTGTAATTGCGGTGATGTAAATAGGAAAAGGTAAATCAACAATCTGGGACTCATTTTATGTTTTTTACATTATTCATAAGCTTATTAAATAAATAAAATCTTAAACCTGATTTAGCAGCATACAATAAAACTACAGCAAATGAAACCCAGAGTAATATCAGTTAATTCAAATTCAGTTATAAATAATAACAGAATACTAATAAAACATGTGTGAAGAGAGAAAACATGTTCTTTGTATATATATGAAAATCGTAATAGACGTACACACATAATATAAAACCAGCGAGCAATATACATCTTACATAAGTTACGAAAAGTATATAACTATAACAAATCTGAATCAAAGACAAACGTCTCTCCTTTATTGGACATTAACCGGTTTGGACCAAAATATGCGTAGACAACACATGCACAGAACAAGTAAGACATTTCAACTATCTTGGACGTGACATTAGTTATGATCAAGTTAGATATATAGAAAATAAAGCGACGAATTTCACAAGAATGTGTGGAACGATCTGGAAAACGTTGAAAAATAAATGTAGAAAGTAAACACAAATAAAATTTTAAAAAAGAATGGCAATACCTACACTACTGTATGATTCTGAAACTTGGGTCGTAAAGGAAAAAGATGAACAGAAGACACAAACAGCAGAAATGAATTTTCTGAGATCAGTTAGAAGGTGTAATAGACAAGATCATATAAGGAATGAAGAGATAAGAAGTGATTTATATATTTTTGCAGTTAATGAAATGATTAAAGAATACAGAAGAAAATGGATTCATCACATAGATAGATGGAAGAAAGTATAATACCGAAGATGGCGAAAGATTACAACCATGGAGGCAGAAGAATAGTTGGTAGACCTAAGAAGATGTGGACTGTGGAATAAGAACAGACCGCTAAAGCCTAAAACCGTTAAGAAGCTAAAGAAGATGTTGATATGATAAAACTACAAGAGATAAATCTTAGAGTATAATCAGTTATTTCAAATTCAGTTATAAGTAATAACAGAATACTATTATGTATAACATGTGTGAAGTGAGAAAACATTATGTAATTGAATATATGTAAAAAATAAATAATAGACGTACACACATATGTAAAACACAAAACGGTTTAAGACCCTAAAAAATTCCAGTCAAGACAAAACACGTCTCAAAATTTGAAACAATATTGGAAAAACTGAGCGAATCCATCTGTCCATCATCCATCCGTATCCATCAATACTAGTTAAGACAGTAGAGCCAATGATGTTTACATTGTTAACAAAAACAGCAATAATGAACTCTAGCTCTAGTTGTTTACCAGATGCTGAAGCATTATCTCCCTGCAATATGCCTTTAGATAATACATCTCCCGTATATTTAAATAACTTGAAAATTAAAATATCATTTGAAATGTGTTTGTGCTTGTGTGTATTTCTGTGAGAAAAAAACGTGTTACACTTGTGTTAATTCCTCGGTTGTAAGAAAATATTTATGTAAATTTTATAAAAATTTTAAAACATTAAAGTCAAAGTAGAAGATACAGGATATATTGAAGGTATCTTGCATTTTAACTATTGAAAATGTAGGTGCGACCTACTTTAGTAAAGTATCGTATTACTTCGTAAAAAATGATGAAAACTTAAAGTCTGAGTGCTAAAAAAATTACAATGGAAATGTATAGTAAGCTTTATTTGAATTTACAATTCAAATGTAAAGTGCTATCAAAATGTAAAACTACAATTGTGTTTGTGAAGATTTGAAGCTGCCATCTCATTTGTAAAGGCAGGTTGGCTATCGTGTCAGTACTTTATAATTTAAATGAAAGTTGAGCAAGTCATTTTTACAGAAAATTTCTCGTTCTTATTCACAGGCCACAGTCAATTTAATTGTTTCCACGTGTCTCGTTAAACGCATTTAGTAACCGCTGATTATGTTGTCATTAAAATTCAAATCTACGTTGGGTGTTAAAAATTCTTATTGTGAATAAATTTAAAACGGAAATTTTTTAGTGTAATTTCAAATTATTTATTATTTACTTAATATAAATAATTATTATCTATTTCATGTTAAATCATTTATTATTCGAAGTACGTATTGTATTTAATAATATATTATTGTTAATAATATTTAGTATTGTAAATAATATATTACGAGGAGAAATACAATTTAGCGAGGATAAAGTTTTCATGTGACAAATATTTACTACCAAGTAAAGGCGAAAATATAAATATGGTTGTTAGATATCCATCAAATACGCGTAGTATGTTAGTTTTGTAAGTGTAATTGTATGTATGCAAATAAGTATACAAACAATATGTAAGTATATGAATATGTAGAAAATTGCTCCGTTATGCTGTAAACATTTACTGCTGTACATTGTACGATAAACATTGTGTGTGTTGTGTTCTGTGTCTTTATGAAGCACAGAACAACTGTTCCACATCATAACACATATTAATGCAATTGAAACCCGTGACCTACATCGGTTTGCTGTCAGTGTGTCTCCTCATAGGTGGTCAGAATGGTTAGGTATAATAATGTTAGTTCTGATCACTTCTGACCACCCACCACAACATAAAATGACAGCATTCTATTCACTATTTAACAGAATGTACAAAATACCCGAAACAAACAAGAAACAGACAAAGAAAGAAATATAATACACCAAATTGCATATGAAAATGGATATAATAAAAATACTGTGAACAAAATAGAAAATAAAATCAAATATGAAATAAAAACTGAGCAATTAAGAGTTAATCAAAATGAACAAAACCAAAATAATAATAACAATAAAAAATGGGCCACATTCACCTACATAAATAATAAAATGACAAAGCTAACAAAACTGTTTAAAAACACAGACATTAAAATAGCATACAAAACTAACAAAAATAATCTACAAAAACTAAATAACCCACACAACAAAGATAATACAACAACCAAAGGTATATACAAAATTGAGTGCCAAGATTGCAATAAATGTTATATAGGACAAACCAAAAACAACTGAAAAACGTTATTTTGAACACCTAAACGCATACAAATAACCAGAAATATACAAATCTAATTTGGCCACACATGCAATAAACACTGGATATGAGTTCGCGGACATAACCAACATGACACTAATAAACTCATACCACACAAATAATGAACATTTGGGAAAATTTACAATTATACAAACATAAAACACAAAACAAACTAATACCTAAACAAATACAAATCAATACAAAACATGACACAATTTTCAAAGCACTCAACATCGAAAATACACAAAATACTAATACATACACCACAAACACACACAATAATATCAATTTAAAGTACCAGAGACCAACAGGAAACCACAATAACAACAAGCCAACACACAAGTACTTCACCAAACTCAAAATCACGAAGGCCGAGGATGGGAACACAGTGGTTCCCGAAACATGTTCCTAATAAGGAAAAAAATATCTTGAGGTAAATTCATTATAAATATTAAATATTATAATGTGGCGACGGTTTACTTGATCATCGTAGGTTCAGTGGAAACAAAATAAGTACAAGACGCCAATTAAGTCATTAATCACCAGCTTCAATTTTTACAGTTAAGAAGTTCGTAATTAACAACACAGTCTACTACAACAAATTAAATATAAATTGTTCACACGCAATAAGATGTCCACTAATACTAAAACTCAATTGTATTACAATATACCATCCGAATATAAAACACAACACTTAACTAATGACCACTTGAACGCGCACAGTAATATCGCCGAGAATAACTCTCGAACCGCACAGTCAATAATTTGCTCTAATACTGAAAACTAAGGCCGCTACCGCCATGTATTTATAGTCCCGCTCACACACCAGAAGCTTCCAAACTGCGTCTTATCTCTCGTGTGAACTACGTAATTAACTGCAGCCTTGACACAGTCCGAGCGCGCGAGCGAAGCCCGGCACAGTCGAGAAGATTCTCGCAAAATGTGTCTACAAGCACGTACGCCACACGCTTACATTCTGGATCTCTCTGGAACGTTCGATCAACAGGTAGATTGTTCTGTGACGTCGTAACAAAATATATATACATATATATATATATATATATACACGCGTATATATATATATATGTATATGTATATATATGTTATTTATTACTGAGATAAGCGAGGTTAGCACGTGGTGTCCATATAAAAATATCTTCTTCTTCTTCTTCTTCTTCTTCTTCTTCTTCTTCTTTTACTTTTCTCCCTTTATTTATGAGGCTTTCTTAACTGCTTCACAAATTTACAATCTACTCACTATGTATCCTTTACAAGCTTTGTAGTTGCCGATTTTCCTTCTCTATTTTGGGCGATTATCTCGAATTTTTTTTGAGTCCGCATCTGTCCATCAGACATGGTCGTTCCATAGCTTTCTGTAGTTACAGACTGCGTGTCTGTTATTTCACACGTCTTTTGATGTGTACGTTTGTCCCCTTAAGTACAAAGGCGAATGAAGCAATATTGGCAATGATTACCTCGTTAAGCAACAAAGTGGTTGTCTCGGTAAAGCAATAGGATTTTCAGGTTACTCAATACAAAAAGTAACTAATAATTTTTGGCTGATCCAAAAGGCTCTTCAAAGATGTGCAAGGGCAGATAAGGAATTAGGAAACATGTCTAACTTTTAAAGTGATGAGGAAGTAGTAGTAGCAGTAGCAGTAGTAGTAGTAGTAATAATAATAATAGTAGTAGGGGAAGAAGAAGAAGAGGTTATTAATAAGTATTTGCAGCATTACGAAAATAGAATATGTTTATAATGTAGCTAAAACGATGAATTTCTCTTTTATTTCTATTTACGGTGATGTGAGTAAAGAACGGAATATAGGTAGTAAATTTTCTACGTAAAGTAAGTTCCAACATTCTCATGGGATTCGTTTGTCCGTGAAAATTGGATCAAAGACGTTATTAACATTTACATCCATTAAAAAATTGTGTCAAAGGTAGGAAACATATTTCTTCCATCTCTATGTGACCTGAAATAGAACTATGCAAAACTATTTTTTTTGCATTATAAATCTTTAAAACTTTTCCACATGTACGATTTATTTTCTAGCTAATATTCACAATATTATGATGTTTTTAATCTAATAGTAATAATAAGCTTTAAATTGAAATGTTTATAAACTTACATCTATGTAATTAAAATTAACAGTAATAATTTTTTTTTGCGATAGCCTCTACATCTCTACTTACAGTCATCACGATCTTCTTGAAGATGTTTATCTAACGGGGAAGCGTATTGACTGTATTCTAATGCGAGGGTCCACAGAACAGTATGAATACCTTGATGTATTCACTCTAAGAAACTAGAAAGTATTTCAACGTAACTGTACATCGTCAACATTACAGAAGAAAGAGATATATATTACACGTATATAAAATAACAAGAAAGTTCTTTATTACACTACGCAACTGATTGCATACAACTGATTGGAAAAAAGTTGTGGGGCATTGGTTTAAATGTAGCCTATCACACTTACTCCAATTGCTTGCACGGTCTGCAATCGATTGCAAGACATTTGCAAGCCTTGCAACTTTTAGTTTCACGCATTCATTCAAATGTAGCCTATTACACTATGTAATCGATTACATGCAATTCGCCTGCGAGCGCATTCTGTAGATAACGAAGACATTTCATTACACAGGTCCGACACAACATATACAAAAATGAAAAGGAGGATTTTATTATAGCAAAAACCAAAATAAAATTTGTAATAATTTTTTCTAAATTTCTCTTATAGAACGAAAGTTTATCGCATGCCAAAAATTTCACTAAATGCAAATTAATAAAATTTCATGACATGAGACCGTTTTAAATCTATGTTCTTGAAAATTATTAAACTTATTGGTTCAAATTTATGTCTTAAACCATCCTCAAACTTTAAGGAACACGGTAACGAAAGAATTATTTTTATCGGCTCATTAGTCTCTAAGGTTAGCCCAGACAACGGTACAAACAAAATTTACCTCTTTATAATAGTAGTATAGACGACAGGTTTACTCTGCAACTGATTGCAGAGCGGTTGCAGCCTGTTTTTACTACCGTGTAACTAGTCTTATGTAGGCTTGAAATCAATTGCATGCAATCAGTTGCTTAGTGCAATAGAGGCTTAACGTTAAATATACGCATACACATTTATAAAATAGGTAGACATTCTGGTCAAAATCTATTGTTATTTCAGATCCAGTGTCTCCGTAAGCTTCTTCCTAAAGTCATTAACCATGTGATTAAAAGTGTTAACTTCTTTAGTATTCAAAACTCTGTTACCAAATTTGGTAAATCTCATGAATAAACCCAAGTCATTCCTTCTGTGTCATACGTAAGGCACTTTGTAACAGTTCCCAGTGATAACCTTCTCAGAAAGGCCGTCGTGAACACGCTTGTACATAAGTAGCACGTCTTGCAGTGATCATCTGTTTCAAGAGTCGTAATACCTCCATCCTAACAAACATCCTAAAGAAACGAAAAATGCTGAATAAGCCCACGATACTGTAGTTAAGGACCAATTTGTTTTTTGAACCTCCTCAATCTTCTGATCAGTGTTGTCCCCTTTATATTCTCAAACAACTGAACAGTACTCCACAATTAGTCCAACTATGGTTTATTATAGCAGCAGGATACCATTAGCGGATTAAAAAAGACAACTTACTCAAAGAAAGAATCTTAACGCCCTCGTTGCTGTGGAAGTTATTATATCTACATCGGTAGTTGAAATAATTTAGTGTCAAAGTTTGAACCCTAATTTTAAAACGAATTTATTCAGTGTATAGTCCTAACAGCAATATGGTAGTCCAGTTGAATAATATTATCTACTGTGAAAAGGTCGTGACTACTGTCATGATCCTGGTGCAATTTCTAACTGACCATATATAGATGCTTTCAACAACACATTTCAGGCCAACATAGGCATCGTAGTTGTTGACCTTCGGAGGAAGCTTCAAGTCATTAGCAAACGATAAGATCTTTCAATGAATGGCCTCGCCAGTATAATTAATAAACAAGGTGAACAATAATGAGATTAAATCTGAAGAGTGAGGAATGACTGAGTTACCATTAAACCATATGGAAGTCTTCTCAGCTTCCTCATCATGAAGGTCTTATTGATGAGGTAAGGTTGGATCCACATTTACATGGATTCCGTAACATCAATAACATGCTTTACTCAATCCATATGGTGAAAAATGCTTTGTAATGCACTCTCCTATTCAGTCAAATATCAACTGTAATATGATAACTGAATTATCAGCTTAATTATGATTAAATGATAATATAATATAATATTGTCTGTCGCTATGCACTGGTAAGAAAAGGCAACATAAATTACTATAAACATGTGAATAATAAATTGAAAAACGACTGCTATATAAAATTTAGTTTTAATTTTTATAACGTCTTCAGATAATTCTTTTGAAAAGTCAACGTCGTTTTGAATGCAATTAATTATTTTCTAGTATAAGTTGGTATTTTCTAGTCTAAGTCGGTATTTTCTAGTATAAGTTGGTATTTTCTAGTATTAATTTGGTGTAAATTGGCACTGACCATACACTCTCTTTTTTTGTTAGAGAAATAATATAATTTGTTGTTTGTAGACCTATAATCTATTTGTAGATCAGATCTACGCCTATAGACTGTCCATATACGTATATAAACGCATGTAGACACATAGGATGTTTTTAAGTAGCATATAGCCTATAGTGTAGGTAGCAAATATTTGTACTTGTACATTTGTTTGATTTAGTCTTACGTGTAGATTATATACAAATATAATGCTGCCAGAATTGAATATTTAAGTTGTCCTTAGATATTCTATTGTTTCCAATTTAAAAGGTTGCATGGTTCAGTTTAAAGCTTGAGTTATTAATGAAAGTCGGAGGTAACAAAGGGGAGGACTTACCCAACACCTGAGACACACGTTGCACACCTCAGGCAAAAGTTTTTATTTGTTTCTCTTCCCTGCTGTTTAATTTATTGCTGAAATACGCCATGAACAAGAAGTATATTATCGTTAGGTTTCACTAGCGTTTTGAGGTACGTGCAGGGTAGTCGCGTCTTGATTTTCTTAGCACTACATCAAACAAGTTTATAATTTTTCAAAAAGACGGAAGGTCGAATTTTTGTTGTACGATCAGCCTGTTAATTGAAAATGGTATAATCTAAAGCTAAAATATAAAATCTCTTATTCATTTATTTAATTTAAAAAATATTGAAGTCCATCTCTTTTGTATTAATAAGAGCAAAATTTGCTTATTTTCTAGATGTAATTATATTTTAGTACGTTATTTTTATATTTCAATATTATAATTGTATATTTTTAAATAGTAATGATCACTTTTCATGAAAGTTTTATTTCATTTCACTATTTAGACTTTTCTTAAAAGGCATGATAATCTTCTAATTAAAGCCAAAGCGTTCACTGATTATCTCTAAACTACAGAAGCTACTGTCCTCACAAATATACAGAAACTTTTCGAGACTTATTTACCTGTGCGGAAATGGAATCTTTGTAAATTTGCGTCCCGGATGGGCTACTTAAAGCAAGATGTTAATGTAGCCAAGTCTCCTAAAACTTTATTTGTGTTTAACAACATGTAGTCCACAGAGATCTTCATGTTTGAGGGAGTTTCTGTATAAATTGTTTTATGTACAACTCACTGTGACTTGTAAAGCTCCGTAAACCCTGTATCTGTAGGCTACCTTCTTTGTTCCAGACTAAACGATTGATTATAACAACAGTCTTTCAAAAAGTGTTAGGTGTGATGTTCAGTTTGTTTTTGTTCTCCTAGTTAATCTATTATTAGTTGATGATATTTAGTTAGTTGGAGAGCTGAATATACGAGGGCGATTTGAAAAGTTCGCGGCCTAACATATAAACAAATGTGTGGCGTTTCTGTTTTTTACCGCATCGTGGCGCCACGTTCGCCCCACGAACAGCAGTGAAGCGTCAAGGCATTACCCCGTCACTTACCCCATTGACTAGATTATAATATATTTTTTAGTTGTAGAAAAATAATAAATTGTCTTACAATTCTTTGTTGCTGTTGAATATGAGGGACTGTATGTAGGCCTATATTCTAAGTTGATGATGATGCCTCAAGATTGCCATCAGCTTCGACAGATGGGGTTGATTCCTGTTGAACTTAATTTTTTCCAGTAGTCTAAAACAGATTGTACACTTTTATATAGAAATTACTTCAGTATTTGGGTTGAAATTGAGTACTCTTAAATTTTTAAAAAAATTTTTATGTTTTAAATTTATAGAATTCAATTTTTACTTCATACATTTCTTAAGAATGATAAAAAAGTTAAAAAACTCAAAGGCTTACAAAACAAGATACTTTATCACTACACTGTCTTGTATTATTAATTTTGACTGTTTCCAAATAAGTAACCAAAACGGACTCCAAAGATTAAAAATTTTCCCTATGAGCCCTTTTTAAGAAAATAAAAGTTTAGTTATGAACTTAATTGGCTTAAATATTTTTATATAAACAGAAAGATGTACATCAAATTTCTTAATAAGCCTTCTACGTTTTGGTTGCTTTGTGTGCAAATAAGGTGGGAAGTGAAATAAAATAGGGACTGCATCCTTTTTTAATTTTCTGATTATACCTCCGACTTCAAACGCACTGTCTTCGAAATGCTTACTACAAAGTCTGGACTGCGCCGACGGTGTAAAGCCTTTTCTCTTCGTTGCATTTATCCTCCTGCTTCGAAGTTCTGGACATTTTGGAAACCTGCATTAAATTAAAAAAAATGAAATTTTTTTTACATAAATGCTTAACTTTCAAAAATATCCTTTTTTGCTATTAAAATTGGAAAATAACTCTACAATATTAGGTATACGCCAATTTTTCTTTCCAATTTTCAACACAATATCAGCCTCAATGTGACAAGTAGAACTGACAAAAATAAATTACTATTTTAATTTTAATAATTTCAGAAAAAACATTAATTTAATCAGAGCAGACTACTAGTATGATCGATAAATAAATCAATACTATTACAAGTACAATGATTAAAATACCTTTTTTATATAAGTCATAATGTTGTTGATAAAAGTTTTACTTACGTGTGAAATGACAGACAGCAGTTTTTAACAGCATAGTTCTTACAGTTGTAAGCTACACAATACGTTGGGATCTTGTTAACTTCAAATTATAAGTTGTACTTTATAGACATCCACAACCTTCCAACAATCACGCGTCAACGAAAACACGGAATGCAAACAGCATGTAAGTAGACGAGAATGCACTGGAAGTGCACTACAGAGTGTTGGGGGAAAGTGTCACAGCCGGACCGAGTTTCGCGCCTTGTCTGCATTAGAGTGCGCAATCCAGTAGTGTATATACATCTATGAGGAAATTCGATTCTTCGAGGTCCTCAATATTACCGTTTACTACCGCTTTCAGCTCGTCATCTGAGGAGAATCGCTTCCCCTCAAAACTTTTTTGAGGTTTTGGGAATAGATGAAAGTCAGATGGTGCTAAATTAGGCGAACAAGGCGGATGGTGCAACAGATCGTACTTCAACTCGGCGATTTTTGCCATAGACACAACGCATATGTGAGGACGTGGATTATCTTGATGGAAAATGATCTTCTTTGCTAAACCTGGTATTTTTCTCAAATTTTTACATTCAATTGCCCCAAAAGGTTAGCGTAATACCCTGCATTTATCGTGTGACACTTTTCAAGGCAATCTAGTAACAGTATCCCCTTAGCATCCCAGAAAAATGGACCCATACACTTGCCAGCCAACAAAATTGATTTGACCGTTTTTGGAGGCGGCGAATCAATATGCATCCATTGTTTCTACTGTTGTTTTGTTTCTAGAGTGAAGTAATGGGCCCAAGTTTTATCAGATGTTACAAATCTACAGGTTTTTCAAAAACGGTCCAAACATTCCTGAGAAGCCTGCATTCGCATGCGTTTTTGGCCACTTCTCGACAAACGCGGCACCCATCTTGCAGACAGCTTTTTCATACCTAATTCCTCAGTAAGAATGTGATGTACTCTTTTATCTGTGATGCTCACAGGCTTAACAATTTTTATAGACCTTCGAACGGCGATCTTACAAACCAATATCTGCACTTTATTGATGATTTCTGGTGTAGTGGCAATTTTCGGACGCCCAGTAGGCGGATCATCTTCCAAACTTGCACCACCACGTTTAAATTCAGTAGCCCATTTTTTCATTGTAGTAAATGAAGGTCCAGCATCAAACAACACATTCTTCATTTCATTAAAAATTTCTGTTGTCGGTAAACCTTTCTTAACAAAAAATTCGATCACTGCACGATGTTCAGTTTTCTCAATTTTCAGCATTGCTGTGAGATAACCTTATTTTTATACAGCTGTTTCTCCGCAACAATAACTTGACCCGACTTGACGCTTCATAGCTGTTCATGGGGCAAACGTGACGCCACGATGCGGTAAAAAACAGAAACGCCACAGATTAGTTTAGGCTATATGGTAGGCCGCGAACTTTTTAAATCGCCCTTGTATTTGTTTTTTTTAACGGAAATATTGTATACTTAATTCCCACGTATGTACCTTATTTCAGATATATAATAATGTTAGGTTTGTTAGATGTGTAAGTGGTGAGTGTTTTTTGAGCTACAACCATCGGAAAAGAATAGACAGTCTTTCAAAAAGTGTTAAGTGTGACACTTTTTGTCAGTTACCTGAAACACTATTCATCATTGCGTAGAATTAATTTTATTATTTATACATTCTTGCGTATATGGACGCTTGAAATTGTCAGCAAGTTTGTCGTCCTCTCTGATTATTCTAATCTGCAATAATAATATACGAGTCCCATTAATCTTTGTGAAATATCATTACACAATTCACACACACACACACACACACACACACACACACACACACACACACACACACACACACACACACACACACACACACACACACACACACACACACCTAATCACGTTGTTTACCTGTATCTTCCAATTCACATGTATTCATACTTTATAACTTCAATATACTTCGTACGCTTACACGGTCGGAGTCAATGTTGTTACACGGGCGATTCAGAAACATGCTGCGATAGCAATGATTCGGAGGTAGCAGCATGTAGCATGTAGCACTGTAGTAGCGGGGCGTCTTTGCACCCGGTGCATGACTGCAGCATCTGGGTCTAGCCCAATGGCTGTCTGTGGATAGAGGTAGTGCTGGGCTGGTTCATTCGACTGGTACCTAAAAACTGGAATGGACAACCGCCGACCAGTTAACTGAGAAAGCGGGGGAGAAAGGTTTCATTTTTTATTTATTTTTAAATTTGAGCAATCAGCGGGCACTGCCGCATGAACGGGTTCAGATGACAGATGTCACCCGTTCCCAGTCCCGCGTGCAGACGCCGTGAGGCGTCGGTCGCTCCCCGCGAGGCGGAGAGCCTCCGTGCCAGTGATAGCGCGTAGCAGCGGCATTCAGCGCGGTCGGCATACTAGGAAGGGAGGAAGGAAACAGCTTTTCAGGTAAATTCTGGGCATGGTCAGATGGTAAATATGCAAAATTTGATTTAAGTAATTTACGATTCGGAGGTGTGAAAGCCTGTCATTAAGTACTCTTTGGCATTGTGTGTTGCGATCCTCTAATATAGGCCTACGTTCTTCTTTCTGATAGGCTGGCGGTTGATTTATGACTGCATCGTGACACGTGGTGAATTCATAAGTATGAGTGGTGTTCACGGGACTGCTAGCCTTAACCACAGTAATGTGGTCTCTAACGTGTACCACCCTCCTTTGCAAACAGAATTAACACTGTTGCACACCACTGTAGAAAAATTATTCCGATTATCGCTTTCAAGCTTTACAGCTCATAATCTGATCGGAAAATGAGCTCAGTAATCATTTTCTGATCTGATGATGAGCTGTGAAGCTTGAAAGCACTAATCGGAATAGTTTTTCTATAGTGGTGTGCAAAAGTGTTAATTCTGTTTTGTGATTATAACCACTAAGACAACTATCTTAATTAAACTCCCTACGTTAGTAAAGATCGAATTTTACACTTCGTGATGGTAGTCGATGTTACTGTCGAAACGTCCATTTTAGTTAGAAACAATGCACCATGGCCAAACAGCCCGAGAATGAATTTTTGTAACCTTTAGCTGATTAAATTTTACTAACTAAACTAGGTAAGATATTCTTATCAACTTCTAATGACTAACGTAAGTACTACCATAGGCTAATAGTCATGTTTGAGAGAGTTTCTGTATTATTTGTTATACAATTCTTGTGTCTTCTAAAGCTGAGTAAACCCTGTATCTGTATATGTCGGCTCTAGACCCCTTGTTCCAAGCTAAACGATTGATAATAAAACACAGTCTTTCAAAAAGTGTTACGTGTGGTGTTAAGTGTATGTTTTTCTTGTTCAAATTCATCTCTTATTAATTGTTGTTCGTATTTTGTTAATTAGGATGCTAAACATTTTTTCGTTTGTATTCGCGAAAAAATTTCATATTTATTTAATTTTGTTTAATCAAACACCTATTTATTAATTTGTTTATTTCATAGTAACATAATGTTAGGTACGTAAGAAATATAATTTGTTACGGTATTCTGAGCTACAACCATCGTCAATGAGTATACTATCGTCATCATTACGTAGAATTAATTTTATTACTTATACATTTTTGCGTAAATGGACGCATACAATTTCCAGCAAATCTGTCGTCCTCTCTGAATATTCTAGTCTACATTAATAATATATGAGTGTCATTAACCTTTGAGAAATGTCATTACACAATTAACACAGTCAACTAATCATATTGTTTACCTATATCTCCCAATTCACATGTATTTTATAAGCTTTAACTGCTTAAACTGTACTAACTACACTAGGTAAGATTTCTTATAAAGTTTTAATTACAAAGGTAAGTACTATCATAATAGTCATGTTTGAGAGATATCCTGTTTAATTTCGTATACTAAAGCTCCGTAGCTCATGTGTCTTCTAAAGTTCCGTAACTCATGTGTCTTATTTCTCTGCTCCAGATCAGTATTCCTGGCTGAACGATTGACAACAAAACACAGCCTTTCAAAAAGTGTAAATGAGGTGTCGAGTGTATTCCTATTGTTCTAATCTTCCTGTTATTAATTGTTGGTAACATTGTATTAATTATGAAGCTGAAAATTTCTATGTTAATATTTTCGGAAAAATGTTATACTCAGTTCCCACTTAGGCTATATCATTTATTTAATAATAACATATGTACTATCAACTTCTACTCACACGTTAAGTAAACGTTAGACACGTAATTTGAAAAGGTTTTCTGAGCTACAACACATGATATAACCATCGGCAAATAATATACTACTATCATCATTACTTGGAGCTAATTTTGTTCACAGTTTTTCGTAAATAGTCACATAAAGTTGCGAGTAAGGCGGTCGTCCTTTCTCAATATTTTAACTTACAATAATAATGCATGGGTGCTATTAATTTTTGAAAAATATCATTACGCAATAAAACATACACCTAATCACGCTGTTAAATATATTTTCCAAATCACATACGCTTCAAATGCTTTAATTGACTAAGCTGCAGGCCTACCAACTGAACAAAGTAAGATATTGTTACGTGATGCGGAAAAAGTGTTACGACATTACAGAACAATCTACGTGTGTCTCGTATGTTCTAGTGGAATCCGGCTGTAATGTTGTGTGCGTACGTGATCTCAACAAGCATTCGCGAGACTTTTCTAGGCGTCGCTAGCCGCGCGCACTGTGTCAAGGCCACAATCAATTACGTTCCAGTGTAGCGCTGATGCGTAGTATGTAGAATGTTCTGGTGTCTGAGCGGGGTATAAATACAAGGTTTCAGCGGCGCTTAGTTACAGTTTGAGTTGCGACTTATTCGATTGCGGTTCCTAGTATTGTGGCAAAGCGTTATGTGTTTTTATAATTGTGCCGGACAATTGTAATACGATTGTGTTTTATATTAGTTGACATTTTATTGCGTGTAAACAATTTTTATTTAATTCTTTGTAATAAACTATCTTTTTGATTAAAAACTCTTTAATTTTGATAATTAAAGCTGGTAATTAGTGACTTAATTGGTGTCTTGTATTTTGTTTACCACTGTATCGTACGACGATCAGTAGACCGTCGTAACAATATTTTGATTAAATTTTAATTACTAACCTAAGTACTATCATAAACGTACTGTGACTTAATATTAACCAAAAGCATGTAGACGCTAAATTGTTTATAAATTATGTAAAAAAATTCAAGCTAAGATTTATGAGTGTGAGACATTATTTGTAAGTAGAAAACAATATAGTAAATTTATAATTGAAGAGGGCCGGGTATTATTATACTCACGAACGGTGTAGGCGTTGTTTAGAAGCCAACTGGGAGTCGTACGTGAAATTCTGTTCTAAACGCCTCCACTGTCTTGGTTCCTACAGTACCAAATGTACTTAAACGTAGACAACAGTATTTACTTTACTTTTAGTTAAACCCTAATACTGCTGTCTGCTAAGAGTAAGAAATATTAGAAACTTTCTCACGAAAGCAGTATAAGATTGTTAATCTGTTTTTATAGATTACTTGTAATATAATTAGTCCTGCAATGTTTTCTATCTATGAAATTTAATAAAAATATTTTTAAAGTGAAAACAAACTAAAAGCTATCATTTTATGAAAATACTTCATTCTTAACATACTCAGCAGTTGCAAGTAACTTATAAATGGTATTATAAAATTTCTTAAATAATTAGAATAAAAGATTATTACATATCATTTCCAGATAAGGCGTGCAAGTGTTTTGTAAATGTAAATTGAATAATACAATTCTAGCATACGATTTTTTGTCATAACATTAAAGATACGTGAATTTTATTCTGGCTTGGTACCCTATGTGAAATGCAGGAATCGATATTCTTTTTTCATCGGGTTACAAATCGTAGAATTTAAGAATTAGGAGTTGCTTTAAGATTGATATTTATAAACATTATTCTTATAGCTAATTTAAGAATTTCAGAGTCTCAGTGAAATCCGTAGCCGGCTTAACTCATGAAGAAATCAGTTTCACTATTCTGTATATAAAAACATGTACAATAATTATGTGTAACTAATTTGCTGTATAAATTACAATTTAGTTAACTAAAATTTACTTATAAGCTCTACAGTAGTATTAGAAATTACAGGATTACAGGAATTTAGCCTAATTTCATGAAAGAATATTTTAAGGGACATGTAACAGTCTTCTCGTGGCAGTAATTCGTAATCGACGTGTATCAAATTAGAAAACTGAAGAAATTTTCTTGCAATTATAATATAACCAGTACCCATCTCAAATACATACCTTTATTTATCATTATCGTGCAAATAACAACAAGCGTTGTGCATTTGAAAAATGTTAACTGTTACAAGCCTCTAATATTATATTATTTTTTCACGCTAGTTTACATGCATTGGTTTGTGTAAGCCAAGGATTTATTTTGTCTATGCTGACTGAAAAAGTTACCAGGTCGTATGGTTAAAAAAATGAGTCTAGAAAATTACCATGTACGTGTAAGCACACTGCGCTGATTTTATGAAATTAATTAAGTTGTCCCCAATTTTCTTTTTAAAATTATTGACATGTCAGTTGTGCTGTGTGTAAAGCAGTGTATGTTGACAGCACTAAAAATCTTTCTTAATACTTGTAAGACGAACGCATAAAGCAAGTTAAAAGAATAGGTTAAAAGAGAATGTACATGTAAAGGTTTATATATAATAATTATACCTAAAGTGAGTCGCATTATTTAGAGAAGTCTCTAAAATTAAATGTGTTTTATCAGATTTTGCCTCAATCATGCCATAAATATTGAAAAATTAGTTACCTAAAGATAATCTGTCTTGAGACGTAGTGGTGTCCTTGATACTACAATCGGCGATAAATTTGAAACGGAACTTACTTAAAGAAACGCTCCATGTAAAGATCGATCTCAATGCACCTTCAAATGGTAGATCTACCTTCAATATTCATCTTCAAATGTAACTACGGTCATATAGCACCCTGGCCTGCTCAATGATTCTCCTCCATCCTTCCCTGTCCAGAGCCTTACTCCTCTCACTCGCATCTCTCTCGAATCCCGTTCCACATCTTCGCACCATCTCCTCCTCGGACGTTCTCTCCTCCTTACTACTACCTCCGGCTCCTTTACCAGTGCAATTGTTGAGCCTCCGTCATGGTTTATAAATGATTTTTTTTTTTAATGTCAGACATACGAGTTAATTTTTAATTTAATCGAACGTAGGGCGTTAATTAATGTGCTTATCGTTATCCTTTGTGTTAAGAAATTATGTTAAGGAAACTAATGAGTAGCAAAAGACGGATAATTTTGAGGTAAATAATTAACATGTTCCACACTGAAGACCGTATATAATGTATAAATAATTAAACTGATGTAGTCTCCAAGGTTTACAGTAACTGTTATTTCACTGACTAGCTTTGGTAATTCTTTTCTCAGTAATTCGTTTAGGTATATGAAAATGTTTCGTTTGCGACTAATAGATGCTACTTTGTAAACTGCTACACTAACAGCATTTCTAATATGGAAGACGGGATTCTACCATAGATTGCAACAAATCCTGTGAAGTAGCTTCGTTCTGTTAACGTGGATTCGAGCAGAGTGGCCTGGATTAAAAGAAAGTTATGATCTAGATTCGCTGGAAATATACAAATAACATTTTTAGCTCTAGTTTTTCCTAAAAAATCGATGTCGTTCAAATAACTTTCTATGTGTAATCTATTTTATTTCACATTCAATGTCTGCCTTCAACGAAATATTGTTAAGCTGATTGAGATGAAAGACAACACGTAACACACTTAATAAATCGAGAATTCTTGGATTGCGTTGTCCATGACTTGTCCCTTGATTAACTAAATATAATTGAATTACTACCGACCCGAAACAGAAAGTTCTTATGGGTAAAATCGTAAACGTTTTACCTTATAGCCTGAACCATTTTTCGCTTATTATAAGCTTCGTCAGAGGCTGCCACTGGGAGCGCTGTCCGTCTTGTTCTTGGCGACGGTGTCGACTTTGGAGGATCGATGATGTGTGTGTGGGGTGTGATATGTTTGAATAATGCGTGTAATTTGAATTGTGTGTGTTCGTTTAGTATGTCGTTTTTATGTTTTTTGTGAGTTTGTATATTTCCAATTGTTCAAGAGTGTTTAGTTTTCGGCCTTTTGTGTGTACGTATAGAATATCCTCCAAATACGTGTAATAGTAAATAAACTCTTACACAAAACACAAAACAAACAACAAACAAGACAGAAAACAACAAATTCGTAACACTAACATACATCAGTAATTACACTGAAAAAATAGCCCACAAATTCTAAAAAGCAGGATACATAATCGCGTACAAAACTACAAACAAAACAGAACACACACTCTAAAAACACACACACAAAGCACACAAAAAATTCGATCTACCTGGTGTTTGCAAACTAAATTGCTCAAATTTTATTCAGATTGCAACACATTTTACATAGTCCAGACATTACGTAGCTTCAGACAAAGATACATTGAACACACAAAGGCACTGCACTCTACTATTGAATCCACCTCATTGGAGCACACCACACATACAAAAACATCGACAATAACGTGGATATTATACACGTACACACAAAAGCCGAAAAGTAGACACTCTTGAACAATTGGATATATAAAAACTTACAAAAACACATAAAAACAACATCCTAAACGAACACACACAATTCAAATTACACGCATTATTCAAACATATCACACCCCACACACACAACATCGATCCTCCAAAGTCGATACCATCGCCAAGAACAAGGCGGACAGCGCTCCCAGTGGCACCCTCTGACGAAGCTTATAATAAACGAAAACTGGTTCAGGCTATAAAGTAAAACTTTTACGTTTTTTACCCATAAAAAACTTTGTGTTCCGAGTCGGTAGTAATTTAATTATATTTAGTTAATCGAGAATGTCTTTGTGTCCGCATCGCGACTAGTACAACGCGTGCGGCGCTGTGTCAAGGAAAGTAGATTACTACGTAATTATTATCGATGCGCAGCCGGGAAAGACCGCTGCGAGGTATATATAAACGACAATGGCCGGCTTAACAGTCAATTACTGTTGGCAATTACTTAGTGCGGATCAAGTGATTGTTGGGGATTAGTGGGAAGTGATTATTCTGTTAATTAGTCCAGCACTGTAATAAGGTGACAGTGGTATTGCATGTGGACAAATTTAACCTGAATTATTATTGAGAGTACCTTTGACCAAATTGTTGTTTGTGACTACTTAAAGTTGGTAATTAGTGACTTCATTGGTGTCTGTATTATGTTTCCACTGTACAATACGAAGATCGGAGTATCAATACGACCTTGCAACTGTATCATTATTTCATGTTAAGGTGAGTTTATAAGAGATCAACATTAGAGCAAAGAAATGTATAAGATATTAAGGACCAAAAGCATGATGACGTTTTAGTAGAATCATTAAAGAATGATTGCAGGGCAAACTCAAGAGAATGTTTTAAACAGGATATGAAAAGAATTTAAATTGACATTGACAGAGAACGGAAGTAGCCTTTGCAAATCTAAACGAAAATAAAATGTGTCTTATGTCCTTCACACTGCCCAAGAAAGAAACTGTGAGATAAGTGTTATAGGTCAACCAAATTAACAAAGGCTTTGCTTTTTTGTCATCCATAAACTTATATATTGTATAACAAATTATATTATATGTTCTATTATCCTGCAAATGTACAAGTGACTTTATCAATTTACAGTTTTCAACTCCAGTTTTTCCTGAAAAATCAATGTCGTCCAAATACCTTTCTATATCTAATCTATTTCCTTTGACATATGTCCATCTTCACCAATATATTTTTACGTTCACTGAGATGGAAGACAATTAGGTAACGCTCTAGAAAAATCGAAAACCTCGTTATGCACGCTTGACGACTAGTCCAACGGGTGCGACTTCTGCGTCAAGGTCGTACACTGACCTAGTCTCTTGGTTGTTCCAGAACCTGTACCTACGTAATCGTTTTCGACGCGTAGCTGGGAAAGTAGATGTTTCTGGACCTGTACAATGTATATATAAGCGATATTGACCGGCTTAACATTATATTACAGTTGGTAATTACTTAGCGCGGATCAAGTGATTGTTGCGGATTAGGGGAAAGTGATTATTGTGTTAATTAGTCCGGCATTTGGTGTCATAATGACCTTTCAGCAGAGTCAGTAAAGGATGATTGGAGAGCAAAACTCATGAGAATGTTCTATACAGGATATAAGAATTTAGATTGAAATTATCAGGGAACTGAAGTAGCCTTTATAATTCTAAAACAAAAATAAAATGTTTAATGAAGAAAGTTGTGTTAGTGGTTATAATCACAAACAGAATTATCACTGTTGCACACCACTATAGAAAAATTATTCCGATTAGCGCCTTCAAGCTTCTCAGCTCATCGTCAGATCGGCTAACGAGTTCATAAAACTAAAATGTGTCTAATATACTTTACAATACCAAGAAAAAAGTGTGAAATAAGAAATAATTGTTAGTGGTCAACCAAAGTAACAAATACTTTGCTACTAACTACATAGTTCCCCCCCCCCCCAAAAAAAAACAAGATTAAATTAAATATTACTGGCTTTCCGGTTTACTGGTACATAACGTGCAAAACGGTAGCAGTGCAAGAAAATTTTGAGATTCAATAATACGAAGTGGAGTTAATTGTTGGACATAAAATGTAAACATAAACGAACAGAAGTTACACAAAAACCCGTCATATTGACGGTTTCCGTAGTATTTAGTGCAAATATTGCAAACAAGTGTTTAATTAAAACCATGTAATAAGCACGATGGATAAAGTCATAATACAAAAAATTGACCAATGGAAACAGAAATTAAATATTGTTTGCTTGTTCCAATTTTACCTACCTTCACAATGTGACATATTAAAATGATCCTTTAATCACAGTAAAAAGGTAAGTTAACGGTACCTCAACTGAGAAATATCTATTTGTCATCATCATCATCAACCTCAAGGTTTAAACCAAGGATGGTTTGTTTCGGGTCTCAAATAGACAAAGATTAGAGATGGTCATCACTCCAGCGCTATCTCGGACGTCCCACACCTCTCCGTCCCCTCGGCTTATAGTTCCATAGTTGTTTGGGGATGCGGCAGTCATCCATTCGGCAAAGATGTTTCCACCAATTCAGCCGATACTGGGCGATCCTGTCGGGTATACTCATAATGTTCAGTTCCTGCCGTATATCTGTGTTTCTTCTATGATCATGGACAGTATACGTTGACACGTGTCTGAGACATCTCTTTTCAGCCGCTTGGATGCGACTGGCCTGGCATTTTGTTAAAGTCCAATTCTCAGACAAATAAAGAATTGTGGGAAGAACGATCACGTTGTAGAATTTTAGGCGTGTTCCTTTACTTGCTGTCTTAAGGGTTTGCCTGATGGTCCCGCACATAAGGTTGAACTTACTCAACTTATTCACAACTTCGTTGCATGCATTATAAGACACACTGTAGCCCAGGTATGCAAAACTGCTAACTTGTTCCAGGACAGTACCATCTATAACAATTTTTCCCCTTACGGGATCAATTCCACGAAAAGCCATCACTTTGGTCTTACGCGTGGATATCTGCAATCTATTTGTTCTTTTTAGAAGCGTTACACACCGTTATCAGTGCAAATTAATTAACGCTGAATCTCGTTATACCTCTTCGGAAATCAATACCGACAGATAACAGACAATTCTAAAGAACAATTGAAAAGACAAAAAGTGAATTAACATGGTGTTTAGTCTTCTAATTATTATCGTATTTTTAGATCGTCAATTACAATACAATACCAATCAAAACTTACCAGAGTCCCGTCAATTGAATAGTAATTTGAAATATGATATCATGAGAGAGATAATTCTATGTGCTGTTGTTTTATGACCACTTGCTCTAACTTCGAAATACAGAATCTGGTTTGCAGAAATATGTCTCTAAACTTCGTCAGGTTTACAATACAATATGAAAATCAACACTATAAACACAAAGTTAATGACGTTAATGGTATTTCGAGGTAAGAAACCAATAAGGACAAAAATAATGATTAGTGATAGAATTCTCGAACAGGTAAGCCACGTTAATTATTTGAAAAATGATATTGGCTATGATAATAATTGTGACATTGGTGTTAAATTAGATAAGTTCCAGACGATCTGTCGAACAATCAACCGTATTTTTAGAAACAAGGTACATCGACATACAAAATGTAAGTTTTATAAAGTTATGTCAGTCCCTGCACTGTCCTATAGGTGTGACTTATGGACAACAACCAAGACACAAGACACTAAAATACAGACCTCGGAAATGACATTGTTTAGAAGAGTTACAAGGCATTCTAAACTTGACCGTGTAAGAAATGAGGATATAAGAATTCTCTGAGGCCATAATAATTAAAAGTTTGTAACTTCAATGAAAAATTAAATCATTAACGGTGGAAATAACACTTAGAATGATGTCAGACTCCAGACTGGCAACAATGTTTGGAAATACATACCTATAGGCCATAGGTGTGCGGTTAGACTCAGGAAGAGATGGCTGGAGGATTTCTGAAGGCAAAACAGGCAGCACCTTGCCTATGCAGTGTTGTAAAAATGATGACGGTGACGAACGGGATCTCAACTAAGAAATGTCTATTCGTTCTTTTCACAAACGTTACACAACGTTATCAGTTCAAATTAATTATCGGTAAATCTCTTGGGACCTCTGCGGAAATCAATCCCGACAGATGTTATACAGTTTTAAAGGACATTTGAGACGACAAAAATTGAATCAACACGGTATTCACATTTTTTGTCTTTAGATCGTCAATTACAATATAATACCAATACCCCCAGACTGGTAAATCGTATTCTTCTTCTTTAACTTCGTTGTAAGCACTCTATTTTATTCTATAACAACGGTCCTAAATGCTGTCACTCCACCTCTTCCTTGGTCGACCAGTGATCCTCTTTGTATTTGGTTGGCTGTCTCTTGCCTTTTTTACTAGCCTTGTGTCATCCATTCTTGATATTTTTTCATTCTATATCGTTCTTTCCACAATCCAAAAATTAGTATCTGTTACATTACACGTTTCTCTTATACTATTGTTTGGCCATCTATTGTAGCTTGTCTTTCCTAGTACCCTGCGTAATATAGTCATTTATATAGTTTATTGTTTATTAGAAATCTTGCTGTATCTCTGACGCGTAGGATATTACTGGACGCATTGTGCTTTTATTGTGTGAACGGGTAATTTAAAAATGATGTCTAATAGACTTCTTAAGCAGAATAATGGACACTTGCTAAATTTGTATTAAGAATATAATTACTACTTTTTCACGTAGGCTTTATTGAAGGTTTCCTTTTAGGTAACATATAAAACTAACATATGTACCATTTTAAAACTTTTAAAATAAAATATTCAAAAAGTTATAAGATCTAAACATAAAATTAAAATAGCAGTCTCTGGTCGTTATTATTTATAGAATAGCTGGAACTGATACCCCAGATGATTGCAGGCTCAACCACATCGATTTACTCAGAATGAGCTCTATGGACGTTATGGAAACTTGACACATAGTGTAGATCAGACAACCTTTCTTATAATTTGATATTTGAACAAAGACATTAACAAGGTTTAAAAGTAGTATCGATCGTTCGAATTAACGAAGAACGACAAAAGACGTATATACTATTTTCGTTCTTAGTTAAATCCTAATGTAAACAAATACACGTGGCACATCTGAAACGGTATTTGCTGCTTGAATTAGAGGCGTGTCACTCTGACAGAAGCAGTACAGACAGAGTGTATACCGTATAATATTGATACTTTATGAACACGTGTAAATTGTAATAATCTGTCCTGACCAAAGTAACATTTGTGTGACTGTGTCAGACCAATAGTGAAATATTTTATAACACAAGTTAATGGCTTTTTATTATTAACTGTTTAAAAGTCGCAACAAAACAACAAAGTAAAGTTTATTTAAAACAAAAATAGAAGCTGTGACAATTACCAGTGTACTGTATATTATCAGTTGCTGTCAGAGTGTAAGTCAATCCCTTCCATATCTGTTTCGGAACTTGTATCATCACTTGAGTCAGCGTTATTATCGATAAGACTATCCATAACGACGTCAGTAATGTGAGGCAGTTCCCCAGAGATTACCGACTTCCTGCAAATTGTCCGCTGTTGGTTCATTTACCGCCTTTTCTATCAGTTGTTTTATATCGGCCGCTTCATATATGTATAAATATAAATATGTTGTGACGCGCAATATATCCAATCAACTGGCTCCATATTAATTGAATATGATTTAAAATACAGTGATAAGGAGGAAGTCTTAAAAGGATATGACCCGATTTAAGTGGCAAGATAACTCTCACATGACTATACAGATTCTCCACTTGCGCGTAACACATTACTCTGTGAAAAATGCCAACTCCTCTTACGAATAGTGTTTTAGATTTGACACGTGGGTTTGTTTACATCAGGATTGAATTAAGGGCAGAAAAATATTATACATTTTCCTGTAATAATTATTGCTTTTACTTGAAAAGCCAAGAAATGCACAATTTATTTGTAAAAACACTTGATTGTGTACAAGGTAATTCTATTTATGCATGATAACAGAACTGATTATTTAATTTTAAATGTGATTCATTTTTATTAGAGCTTTGTACATTATGATTGTATTGTACCAGTAACGTCACTATACACTTACATACCCACGAATGTGAATGAATACTGACTGTAATATTAGTGACTAGGTCAAAGCAATACAGACAAATTTAAGAGTTACATTATTGGAGTAACAGTCTGTTGTAGAACTACGTTCCTATAGTGTTAAAGTGTTAAAGTCTATAACAGTAAATACTACTGTATGGTGCAGATAAGTTTGTGTAATAACAGCTGCCAAAGTCAGCAACTAGCAGTCTCGACTCAGCAGATTGAACTCTGGAGCTCAGTAGTTATAAAATCTTCTGTCCTCAATATAATCTGTAATCAATATAATCTTCTTACTACTATTATCTGTAACAGACCTGCCACCGGAAGTTACATACTATTAAAATATTTTCACAAAACACAACAATATTATTGTTTCTAAAAGTGTATTCATAAATTACGTTCCTTGTGTCTTTACGTTGTTCTGACTGATTTCTAATAATATCTATACCCTGGAGTAACTAAAATGTGGTTGACTCATTTCTAATAAGATAAACTTGATAATAAAATACTGCTAGCAGTTTTACAAATTTATGTGAAAACAATTAACCTAATGCTATCTTGGTTACTCGCACATGTATTATAAAAAAAGTTACAAACCAAAATCAAAATTTTAATAAAAAATTAATTTAAAACTAGAAAAATTATTATATTTTCATTCTAGTTTGTTATGTATTTGTTTTGCCACACAATATACCTATACACTGTTGTACAGAAAGTTTCGTGTAGTATTCTATGTTGTACGGATTTTATTCCGCGCGTTATTTTGTGGTACCCGCTTCCGAGAATTAAGCCCTTCATCCAACGTACTTATATTTTATTTTACTCTGATTGGTAGTAACTCCAACTTCTAGATTACGTGACAAGGAGACAAAAATACTCATGGATATATTAAGCTTGCGAGAGAGTTTGCGCATGTTTATGTTTCTCTTGATTTTTTTCTCCTTTTTACAACATGTGTTTGAACTGAAGTTTAAATTACCTATGCAAAAACACCATATTTGCTTCAGTCGTTTAACTATCATGAAATATTTTAATCTTTACGCGTTACCTTTTCTGTGTGGTAAGTCTTTGCATGAATAGTAGGCCTACGTGGTTATACAATGTTGTAACGTATAAATGGATTACATAACCTGCAAGGCCCACAGGAAACCTGTCACAGGTGGGCTCGTTGTTACGGTAGGCTCTAATGAAATATACCAGTTTTAATTGAACAGTTCTCAGTGTTAACAGAATCGTTTACATTTCTGTCGCATGACAATTCTTGAACGCATGAACCCATATCTATAAAACTTTGTACGCTTGTTCAACCTTTTACTGTGCATATCCGTATTGGCTTTCAGTTGATTCCGTCAAAAATGGTGATGGGAACACCGGGTAAATATGTGTAACGTCTTTTCGCCGCGTTACAAATCCAGGGAACCCATCGTAATTAAACTCCGTTAATTAGATGGGCTGCCTACGTTGTAACAGAATGTATCACAAATAATTAATATAACAAATTACTTACTAACTGTGTAAGGAAACAATGGCAAGGTACACAATTGATTTAAGCACTCCTCATATGTGTGTAACAAGAAGACTTCTCTTTATTTAACATTTAAAAACATTTACTGACAGATCCTATGACATTACTAATTCAATTATTAAGTTATTTGAAAGTTTTCTTTAAACTTTGGGATCAAAATTGATTCTATATAGCTATACCTCGGATCCGGGTAACCTTCGGTATTTATTCATTACAACTTTTAGTCATAATCAATTCATGATATTAGCTTGCAAGACTTTCTTTTATTCAACCATTGGAAGAATGGTATTATTGCTTGAATTATATTACTCTACATTAGCATATAAACTGTTACAACGTATGAAGTTAGAATAGTTACATGAAATTCTTAGATTTAATTTATAAGTCTTTACAAAGTTAATAGTTTCTGAAAAGTCTCTTTCAAGATGTGTTGTGTAACAAATATTAGTAACCCTCGATAGACAGGCTATCGAGTCACCTTTTAATTGGTATGCAGAAGACTCGTCCTGGGGTATCCGTCTTGGGAAACAGGAACAGCTACGTCGTCATCTCGGTCTGGTCTTCGTCAGAAAAGGGCTCCAAAGTTCGCAGGTTGAACTTTCTACGATGATACTTGTAGATTCTCGGATGTCCTGATATGCATATTCTGTCGCGTGTACTAGAGTTTGTGGCTTCTGATAGTTCACATCTCCAGGTATGACGTTGGAAGTGTTGTTATTTCCTGAAGTTCGAAGTCATCTTGTGTTACACCTTTTTACGTTTCGAGTATTACACTTTAAATCTCTTGTTTATTTACATAACTATATTAGTTAACACATCCAGATGCTTTAAGCAGCTATTTCTGGTATACCATCTTAAGGTAAAACAAAGTATAGGTAACATATTTTAAGAGCACAGCTCTTACGTCTATACTGTACGAAGTCACCATTGCGAGAGAGCGAAATTCTGCTACCTTCGCCTGGTACTGGACAAAATGGTAGTGGGGCAATTACCGCGCGAGAATATAGTCCCTGTCTCTCTTTATGTTAACATTTTTATTTATACAAACTATCCCTAAACAAATATACATAATTTAAATCAGTTGTTTTAGCGACTATCTGTGTCTTCAGATTTTTAATTATTAACATTAGGTTTTTTTATCTTATTCTAACTTACACAAGACTCGGAAAACATGTCGAGTCTGGAATCAACAGGACAGCGCCTGCTCACAAGCAAAGGGTTAAATACGATATTAATAACTCTTTACAATTTATCTTTTTATTAGAGTATCTTCTTACTAACTAATTACTGCTTCCTCTCATACTGAGTACATACAGGTATTTTATACTAATACAGTGAGATTTAAATGGTTTAATAGCTCGCAACCTTAATTTTTAAAAATTTTTATTTTCTTGATTATTTCTTTTATTTACATCGTCACACACTCCACCGCTTAATTTGCACGCTACGGTTAAGCTTTTTGAGTCTAACTCACAATTGGGCACTGGGATATTGAATGGGGTTAGTGTGTGTAATTTCTTTCACATAGTTGTTGGACACTTTACAACGTTGTCCACATAGTTATTACCTATAGTTACAACACAGTATACTTTATATTCTTATAAACTACCCTTTTTTTTTACATACTATTTACACTTAATATTTACACAATTAAAACACAAAACTCTTTCTTATCTCTATCACTTAATTTTACTACCGGTTTTTTTGTTTGTCTTACTCTCTCTTCTGTAGAGTAACTTTCTAAATCTTTACTATTTAGAATTCTATCTTTTCTTCTGTGAGTCCTATATAACTCATGTAGTTAATGAGTGTTAGTACCCATCTAGTTAATGATTATTCATTAATGCATGCTTCGCAGAACTGGAACTCAGGTTGATCAGGCCTCGTTTCCAAACTCTACGTTTTACATTTTTCACGTGGATTCAGAAATATACTTTTCTTTACTGCCTAGTATTCCCTTTTCTTTTTGGGTTATACTATACCGTCACTTCTTCTTATACAACTTTAGTTGCGAAATATGCGTTCTCCGCACATATTTCTGAGTTGCAGGTTCGCACAGGGCTACTGTAACTGGAGTTAGGTACTTTTGGATTTGGTAAGGGCCACACCATCTGAATGATAGTTTCGAGGTGGTCTTATCAATCGCACTACTAATGGGGTGAGTCTTGTACATTACTAAGTCACCTACTTGGTACCTGACTGAGTTGCTATGATTTCCTTTCTCGTGGTATCTTCTGGATTTTTCCAAGCTTGCTCTTAAGTTAGAGCGGGCTTTGTTCCATATTCGCTTTATCTGCTTATCCGTTATTTGCGGAGGCAGCAGATCGTGTATATTCCATCTTGTGGACAAAGGGTGGTTTGGTCGATACTTGTATAGTAACTCGAACGGGGTCGACTTGTGACCTTCGTGGTAAGCTGAATTAAAAGCGTATTGAATCCAGGATAGATTTTGGTCCCACGACGTGTGATCGTTCGCATGATAGGCGATTAGCGCAGATTTGAGGTTTCGTAGATACCTTTCAGCAATATTGCCTTGCGGTCGATACTCTGTAGTGGTTATATGGTCTATCCCTAACTTGAAACACATATTCTTAAATTCTTTTGCTTTAAACTGTGGAACGTTATCAGATACTATACGTACTGGAGTACCGTAGTCTTTAAATAGTCTTTCCTGTAGCATTTTAACTGTTGTCGACGCTAATGCTCGTCGCATGGGATACATCCAAACAAATTTGGTGAACGAATCTACACATATCGGTAACATGGTATTTCCTGATTTGGATCGTGGATACGGACCTGAGAAATCTAGATAAAGTTTCGAAAAAGGGGTCTTTGGGATTTCTGATATCAATTGGCTTACTTGAGTATTTCTGGCGGGTTTACTCAATAAACATTTCTTTACGAAGTGGGCTATTTCGCAGTTCATATTGTTCCAATGATATTCCTTTCGAATACGATGTATCGTCTTATTGATTCCCATATGGGCTCCTATGGTAGATGAATGGAAGTATTCCATTAGCATGGGCTTAATTACATCCGGGGCTATTATTCTTAATTCCTTTCCGTCTCTTACCTTGAGACACAGTACATTCTTACTCAATACGTACTTCTCGGATTTAATACCTTGGGTAAGTTGTTCTATAATAGGCTTCAGTAAGGGGTCTTGTTGTTGATACAGGGCAATGTTTGTAAAGGCAAGGGGGAATTCAGTAATTACGGCGTTAGCACTTGCTATTTCCGGCTTCACTATGTTTTCGGAAGTTTTAGTGGGTGACTGGAACATACGGGACAGGGTATCGGCGACTACATTTTGAGTACCTTTAATATGCTGCACTCAGAATTTGTAGCAGTTTAATTTCAATATCCATCTGCCAATTCGTCCTAATTGTTTAGGGTGATTCAATAACCATGATAACGGCTGATTGTCGGTTTCCAAAAGGAATTCTTTATGTTCTAGGTAGGGTTTAAACTTTTCGAACGCAAAAACAATTGCTAAACATTCCAATTCATATGCGGAATACTTTCTTTCTTGATCGCTCAGTGTTCGTGATGCATAACTAATTGGTAGTCTACAGTTATCTATCTCTTGGTATATCACTGCACCTAACGCTACACTGGAACTGTCGGTTTGCACGACGAATGGTTTTGTGAAATCAGCTAATTGCAAAACTGGGGGGAGATATAATGCTTTCTTTAAGTTGCTCAAACGCGTTTTGATGTATTGAGCTCCATTCAAATTTCGTTCCCTTCTTTCGTAAGGAGTTTAGGGGTGCTGCTATTTCGCCAAGATGGGGAATATATTTGTGGAAATAATTCACCATACCTAAAAATCGGGCTATACCTTTTGCATCTCGTGGGGGTGCAAATTCTCTAATAGCACGGGTACGTTCGGGGTCAATGCTTACCTTTCCATTCGCTTTCACGATATGTCCTAAGAAAGAAAACTGAGGGACAGCAAAACTTACCTTATTTGGGTTCACCGTTAATCCTGCTCTTAGTAAACGAGATAACACTTCACGCAAATGTCTGAGATGTTGTTCCATTGATTCACTGTATATTACGATGTCGTCCAAATAGTGGTACACATATTTAAATTTAATGTCGTGAAATATCTTCTCCAATAGTCTACTACATACGGAACTTCCTTGAGATATCCCAAAGGGTACCCTAGTAAATTGGTACAAGTTAAAAGGAACTGCAAACGCGGTTAGACGTTTGGATTCTTCTGAAAGAGGTATTTGGTGAAAAGCTTGATTCAGATCCATTACCGTAAAGACCATAGCTTTAGCAAAATAATGAAACGCACTATGGATGTCTGGAAGAGGGATTGATTCAAATTCTATTCTTTTATTTAATTGCCTGTAGTCTACAACTAGTCGGTGTTTATCTGGTCCTTTCGGTACTAAAAAGGAGGGTGAAGAATATGGGGACGTAGAGGGTTCTATGATTCCTTGGTCCAATAACTTATTGATATGGTTTCGCATGACTTCCATCTTGGGAGGCGACAACTTGTACGGAGGTAGTCGTATTACTTTCTGATCACTCAGATTAATTTTATACTCTATTAGGTCCGTAAGTCCTAGTTTTGGTGTAAGAACCGAGGAAAATTCTTTTATTAGTTTTACTATTTTGACTCTATCTCTTCGTTCTAGGTGAGATAAATCTGAATGTTGGTGTATTACATGTGCAGTAGATGAACAACGTTTATCTTCATTACTATCAAATTTATGTTTTCTTGCACGGTCAAATCTGAAATAAAATTCTCGCTCGTAGATGTCAAGAATCATTCCTGTCTTACTAATAAAATCTGCACCTAATATTAAAGCAGGTCCTAATTCTTTACATACTAACATTGTAAACATCCAACTTAGGTTTTTTATTTTAACCTTAACGGTAATGCTCAGGTTTATATTTATTTTACGTTTATCAGCGGTAGCACACTTTATATTCACAGGTTGGTTCCGTTTTACTAGATGATGTTTAGCTAACATGTCCGCTAATTTTTGGCTGATTAAGGTTCTACTAGATCCCGAATCAATTAAGGCGATGGGGGATGTAACGCCTAAGTCGACTCGTATCAATGGTAGTAATTTTTTTTCCATTTACATCTATTAATTGCATTACACTTTTCACGAAATTCTCGCACATAGGGGTCGATTTCTTTCGCACCTTTTTTGTTTTTCACTTGGTTACAGAATAATTCATTCTTATTATTATTACTGGTTTCTTTTAGTTTACCCAATTTCGAGTAGCTGCGGAAGACACAGGTTTTCGGGTCTCCCTGCCTTACATGTTTTTTGAATTGGGGTTATTCCGTTCCAATGGCTTACTTTTGCACTCTCTTCTTATGTGCCCATATTTGCCACAATTATAACAGGTGGGTTTTCTGCGAGGTGGGTACTTGGTTTCCGCTTTATCTGGGTTTACAGTTAACTTACCAGCTTTGCGCATATGGTGAGGTCTACTAGAAACTTGGCTTTCATACGAGGTTGTTACATCAGGCAGTAGTGCTCGCAATTGATGTCTATTAGTTCCAGAGGTTTTCATTGCTTCTCTATTTTGATCTGAGTACCATACATTTGAAGAATGGATACTGCACTGTTCTAGATCAGCAATTCTATTGGGTCTATTCATCAATGATAGTCGAGATCTTTCTTCAGGTGACACGCCTATTAAAATGGTGTCCACCAGTTGTGTTTCATTCCAGCTTACACGTAGTAGTCGAGAGGACTCCCTAATATCGGAGATGTAGTGAGCTAATCTCTCCTGATGTCCTTGTACTCGGAGTACTGTCTTTCTTTTTATTTCCTCATAGATGCCGGTGGGAATAAAGTATTTTATTATAGACCTATGTAGCTCTTCTACTGGGAAAGTAGAGGTTAGGGCTTCTAGCACACGATTTTTTAACGGGGGTTTACACTTTGGTAACAGAACTTGTGACGATTTAAATTGTGACATTTACAGAATAAAAAAAAAATTTAATTAATTAAGGTTGCGTACAATTAACCATTTAAATCTCACAATAATAATAATAAAAACATGTAGGTACTAAGTGTGAATGGAAGAAGTAATTAATAAGGGCAAAGTATCCATAAAGAAAAGGCATATTGTAAATAATTATTATGTTCGTATTTAACCCTTTGCTTGCTATCAAGCGCCTACCTGTTGATACCGGACTCGACCTGTTTTCCGAGTCTACTGTAATTAAAAAATAATAGAGTAAACTAATGTTAATAATTAAAGTATCTGTAGACACAGATAGTAACTAAAACAATTAATTTAAATGATGTATTTTTATCTAGCGATAGTTTCTATAAATAAAAAGTTTATTTAAAGAGAAAACAGGAACTATATATGCTCGCGGAATAAACACCCCACTCTCTCTCGTCATGTACGAGGGTAGCGGACGAAAAAATCGCTCTCTTGCGATGACGACGCCCAGCTGTGCAGACGCACGAGCAAAATGCTCTGTTCAAACGTTATACAATTTGTTGTTAGTGTGGATTAATTAATTATTATTTTGTATTTTACTAACCGTTACAAAAAGTGTAACATGTAACGTTAACAAAAAGAAAATTCCAAAAAACTTTGTAACAAGAAGAAAGATGTAACTACAAACGACGAGTGTTAATAAAGAAAAAACGATGACTGCAATCTTCACCGATGGATGAATCTTTTCAACATCTGACCTGTGGTCATGGACCGTCTAAATGAGAACTCTAGTATACCCTACCGATGATGCAGTTCGAGACATCTGAGAATCAACGAGTATCTGTGTAGAAGACTCTACCTATCCTGCAGACGTATTAAGCCATGAACAACAGAGACCAGACCAAGACGAGGACGACGTTTTAGGACTCCCAAGACGGAACCACATGGAGGCGATTACTACATCCAAACAAAATAGAGGTGACTCGATAGCACGTCTATCGAGGAATAATGATAATATTTTTTGTAACACAATACTCTATTTAAGAGACTTACAGACACGATTGATTTTTATAAGAATATAAAAACTTAAATTTGAGAACTTAATTGTAACTATTCAATATCATTCAATTGTAACATTTTAGATATTAACGTAACGTAGTGTTATTAATACCATTCTTCTAATGGAATATATATGAAGCAAAAAGGTAAAGGTCTTGCAAGATAACAATTTTGAATTAAATATAATTAAAAGATTAGAGACTAAATACCAATGGTTACCCGGATCCGGGGGGTATAGCTAGATAAATTTGTTGTGATCCCATATTCTACATAAAGCATTTCACTTAATTTTACTAATTTAATTAGTAACGTCAAGGGATCTGTTCTTTGGAGTAAATGTTATATTTCAAATGTTTAATAAAGCAAGTCTTCTTGTTACACACATATACTGAGTATATAAATCAACAGTTTCACCTTCCCTGATTCCTTGTATGTCTTACTGTGTGTTGTTCTGATTTAAATTTCAGCTCGTCTCGAATAAGGCAGCCTGAAATAATTGGCAGAACCAATTATTTTGGGTTCCCTCCGTTATAACTCTAATGAAGAGGTTAAAAGATGCGCCACTCTGCTAATTTGTTTAAATTTTGCTACTAATAACAAAAAATATTTTGTGACTTGTGTTGCTAAACAGTAATTGTGTCCCTATTCATAAGCTGTTGATTTATTTACTCGTGTATTTTAATATGTGTCAGAAATTTAATTAAGATAAAATAATAATTAATATTATAGTAATATAGTATAGATAATTTTATTAGTAAATATGATATGTGTAAAGTAAGAGTAACATATAATCCAATGTAAATAAACCATGTAGGTACTTGTTAAAAGTCCCATTCATAAACGTACCCCATTCACGACAATCTCGGACATGTAAATTTCCTGTTGGCGATTGTTTAATATTATCGTAGTCGGTCTCCCCAGTTAGAGTGAGAACAATCGGTCACCCTTCTTGTGTGGTGTATTGTTATTTGAAGCGTGTCTGTTGATGTGTTGATAACCGAAGGGGGAATATTTTGCCGTACGCATCTGTAAACATGTGTGAGATTTCTCTCTCTCTCTACCTATGTAAAATGACAACCTTTGTCATCTCATTTTAATTGTTTATTAATAAACGTGTAAGAATACGATTTATTCATATTGTTATGTTTGTGTAAAATGATATAGCGTTGTATAGTAGTAAATACTAATCGTAGAATAATTAGTTCTTGCCACTTTACGAAAATGGCTGAATTTAATCCTGATTTATTAGTAAAAGATGAGCTATGCTACGAAGCACTTTTACGAGGTCTAAAACACGTGAATGTAACCGTGTCTGAATTACGAAAATCATTACGCCAAACCGGATCAGAGACAACCTCGCAGTTAGATAAATTGCGTGAACTCGATTATGACGGCGAACGAGAAACCTGTTATGCGAAATATCGGGAACTGATAGTATTATCTCAGAACCTTAAGGACAAGAAATCACCCACGGAACTTTTGCGCGTTACGCAACGTATAGAACATTTAACACACCGATTAAATAATTTATTAAGCTGGCCCGACGTCACCGTCGTCCCCGCCGATGTGCAGAAATTTGCAGACGAGGCATTACGCCAATTACCTATAATTATTAACGACTTACGTCGAAAGTCAGATGAATCGAGAATGGAGGAAATTGAGCAAGACTTACAAAAATTATATATCTCCCCTGTTCAATCCCCTAATGTAGAAGAACCCCCACCACCTAAAGTTCAGCGTACTCGTACTAGTCAAAATGCGACCACTAATTCTTTGAAGGAAATACAAAACGTAAATTTGAATGTTGAACTCTACGGAAAGATTTCCCACCCAGTAGAGAAAATAATTAATGAGATTCCTTACACCGATGGGTTAAGTATAACGATACTGTTAACTTTTATAAAATACCTGCTGCAAATAAAAGAGTTACAACAATTAAACGATCGGCAAATACTGCAAGTAATATTACCCAAATGTAAACCACCATTACGAGATCGTGTACTAGAAACATTAAACTCAAGTCTTTCAGTAGAAGATCTTCATACGAATATAATCAAATATTTTATCCCCACTGGAATTTATGAGGCTATCAAAAGAAGTACTGTACTTAGAGTACAAGGAGCTCGCGAAAGACTGGCCCACTATATTGCGGATATCCGAGAATCTTCACGTATACTACAAGTCGACTGGACTGAAAAACAATTGGTCGATACGATCCTAGTAGCCTTGTCTCCTGATGAACGCTCCCGTTTAGCACTAATAAGTAGACCCCTTACGTTCGCGGACTTTGAACAATGTAGTATTCATTCTTCCAATGTTTGGTACGCAGATCAGCACAGACATGCATCGATATCCACTACACAAAATAGAAAAGAAATGCATGCCTTAGTATCTGACGCAAGAAGTATACAAGAAAGAAGACCATTTCGAAGATCAACCAATGGCCATGGTAAGTCCCAGGAGGCTCAACCACTCCAGGAAACCAGTAAGACACAACGTAAAGAATATGTGTGTTATAACTGCGGAAAATCTGGACATCTCAGTAGATACTGTAAACAAAAAAGGTATAATCAAAAAACTCATTATCCAAAAAACATGTAAGGCAGGGAGATCCAAAACCCTGTGTCTTCCGCAGCATCGTAAAAAAAGGTAAACCCCTGAGAGTCAACCTAATAAAACAAAATAATAATAATAACAAAAGAAAACTAGACCCCTATGTAAAAAAATTTATAGATAAATGTAACGCTATTAATAAGTGTAATTTCAGTAAATGTCAATTACCTTATGTACAAGTTGACCTTGGTGTAACATCCACCCTTGGTTTAATTGATTCCGGATCAACGCGAAGTTTAATTAGTCATGACCTCGCCAATAAGTTATTTAAACATAATTTAGTCAAACGCAGTCAATCTGTAAACATTAAATGCTCAACCGCTAACAAACAAAATTTAATAATAAAACTTATCATCACGTGTAAAGTTAAAATAAATCATTTGACGTGGTATTTTCCGATGTTAGTAAGCGACGAATTAGGACCCGAGTTAACATTGGGAGCCGATTTTATCAGTAAAACAGGAATAATTCTAAATATTCATGATAAGAAATTTTACTTTGGATTCGATCGTTCACGGAAATATAACTTAGAGGATAATTCAAATAACAGAGAAAGTACAAGCACTACTTCTTCTCATCTAAAGCATCACGAATGTGAATTAGGTCATCTGGAAAGTAAAGATAGACGTAATATACAAAAGTTAATAAATCAATTCTCCAATGTGCTCACCCCCAAGTTAGGACTGACGGATCTAATAGAGTATAAGATAAATTTGAGCGATAATAAAGTAATACGTTTAGCCCCATACAAGTTATCACCGCCAAAAATGGAATTAATGAGGAACCAAATTAATAAACTATTAGGACAAGGAGTCATCGAACCCTCTACTTCATCTTATTCATCCCCTGCGTTTTTAGTACCCAAATGCAACGATAAACATAGATTAGTTGTAGACTATAGACAACTAAATAAACGAATAGAATTTGAATCCATTCCACTTCCCGACATCCACAGTGCTTTTCATTATTTTACGAAAGCAAAAATTTTTACCATTATGGATTTGAATCAGGCTTTTCATCAGATACCACTTTCAGAAGAATCGAAACGTCTCACCGCTTTTGCCGTGCCTTTCAACCTATACCAATTTACTAGGGTACCTTTTGGTATTTCCCAAGGTAGTTCTGTATGTAGCAGATTGTTAGAAAAATTATTTCACGACATAAAGTTTAAATATGTGTACCACTACCTAGACGATATTGTTATTTACAGCGAGTCAATGGAACAACATCTTGCACATATACGTGAAGTATTATCACGATTAGAGAAAGCTGGATTAACTGTAAACCCCAGTAAAGTAAATTTTGCCGTGACACAATTCTCCTTTTTAGGTCACATCGTAAAAGCCAACGGAACGGTAAGCATAGACCCAGAGCGAACCCGTGCTATCAGAGAATTTTTACCACCGCGGGATGCGAAAGGAATTGCTCGATTTTTAGGAATGATAAATTAGTTCCACAAGTATATCCCACATCTAGCCGAAATCGCAGCACCACTAAATACTTTAAGAAATAAGGGAGTAAAATTTGAGTGGAATGAGCAACGCCAAACCGCATTTGAGAAATTAAAGGAAAGCATCATATCACCCCCCGTACTACAATTAGCCGATTTTAGTAAACCGTTTGTTGTGCAAACCGACAGTTCAAGTGTAGCCCTAGGTGCAGTAATTTATCAGGAAGTAGATAACTCTCGATTACCAATTAGTTACGCTTCACGCACCCTGACGGACCAAGAAAAGAAATACTCCGCATACGAATTAGAATGCTTAGCTATCGTTTTTGCGTTTGAGAAGTTCAAACCATTTTTAGAACATAAAGAGTTTTTGCTAGAAACAGATAATCAAGCTTTATCCTGGCTACTAAACCACCCAAAACAATTAGGTCGAATCGGAAGATGGGTATTGAGATTAAATTGTTTTAAATTCAAAGTACAACATATTAGAGGCACCCAAAACGTAGTTGCCGATACCCTGTCACGTATGTTCCAGCCTAGTAGTAATAATTACGAAAACAAGAGTAGAGAGACACCGATTATTAATGCGTTAATTACCGAATTTCCTCTTGCATTTACGGATTTAGGCCATTATCAACAACAAGACCCACGTTTGAGTCCGATCATCAAACAACTTGAAAAAGTAAACAAGTCTGAAAAATACCTATTAAATAAGAAAGTATTATGTTGTAGAATAGCTAACGGAAAATATTTGCGTATCATCGCCCCGGATATTATTAAACCTATGCTAATGGAATATTTTCACTCTTCCACCATTGGAGCACATATGGGAATAAATAAAACCATACATCGGATTCGGAGAGAATATCACTGGGAAAATATGAACAGTGAGATAGCTAACTTTGTAAAAAGGTGTAAGTTGTGTGCACTCAGAAAACCAGCGAGAAACAGCCAAATAAGTCAGTTAATATCTGAGATTCCTGCCACCCCATTTTCCAAAATTTATTTAGACTTTTCTGGACCCTACCCACGTTCCAAGTCAGGAAATACTATGTTACTAATTTGCGTAGATTCGTTTAGTAAGTTCGTCTGGATGTACCCCATGCGGCGAGCTTTAGCTACGACAACAGTAAGCATTTTACAGAATAGATTATTCAAAGATTTCGGTATTCCAGTCCATCTAGTGTCGGATAAGGGACCACAGTTTAAGTCCAAGGAATTCAGGAACATGTGTTTCAAACTAGGTATAAACCACATTACCACTACCGAGTATCGTCCGCAAGGTAATATAGCTGAGAGGTATTTGCGAAACCTAAAATCTGCTTTAATTGCCTACCATGCTAACGACCATACTTCGTGGGACCAGAACCTATCCTGGATACAATTCGCCTTTAATTCGGCATATCATGAAGGACATAAGTCTACCCCATTCGAATTGTTGTTCAAGTATAAACCTAATCACCCATTATCCACAAAGTGGAAATTACATGAATTGTTACCCCTTGAAATTAGGGATAAAAATATTAGAAAGATATGGAACGAAGCGCGCGATAATTTACGAACAAACTTAGCGAAGTCAAGGAAATATTACGAGCAAAAGAATAATAAAGTAAAATACCAAATCGGAGATTTAGTTATGTATAACACGCACCCAACGAGTAGTGCAGTCGATAAGACAACTTCCAAGCTATCTTACAGATGGTGCGGTCCTTATCAAATTCACAAATACTTAACTCCGGTAACTGTGACCCTGTACGAACCCTCAACTCAAAAATATGTGCGAAGGACACATATTTCACAGATAAAACGTTATCTTGAAGAAGAAAATAGTAGAGTGCCAGTTAATTAAATAAGTAAATGTGAAAACAATGTTTAGTACTCAACCGCAAAAGTACTTGAGTAACCTTTGGCTACCTTGTCGTATAAGTAGGTACGAGGCCTGATCAACCTTGAATCCTCTTCATCGAAAGTAGAGCAAAGCATGAAGTCAGCTGACATCCAATAAAAGTAATGGAGTAATTAAAGAGTAAATTCTATAACGAAGAAAAACTCTCTCGAAAGAAAAGGAAAAATCCGGTAGTAGTAATAAGTAGTAGAGTTAAGGAAATTTAGAATGTTGAAAATACTTTATAATGTAAATTTTATGTAGTAATAGAATTAGCGTGTAAAACATGAAGTATATGTATAGATGGTAAGAAACAGCCAGTCAAGAATGACTTATGCTGCTAGTAATTATGTACAGCCAGAAACGGGTGAGAGAAATTTCACACGGAACTCCCCAAGCATACTCTCGGTACTTAGCTGACCAAAATTTTAGGAGTCTGTGTTGGTAAGGAGGCGGAGTATGTGACGATTTAAATTGTGACATTTACAGAATAAAAAAAAAATTTAATTAATTAAGGTTGCGTACAATTAACCATTTAAATCTCACAATAATAATAATAAAAACATGTAGGTACTAAGTGTGAATGGAAGAAGTAATTAATAAGGGCAAAGTATCCATAAAGAAAAGGCATATTGTAAATACTTATTATGTTCGTATTTAACCCTTTGCTTGCTATCAAGCGCCTACCTGTTGATACCGGACTCGACCTGTTTTCCGAGTCTACTGTAATTAAAAAATAATAGAGTAAACTAATGTTAATAATTAAAGTATCTGTAGACACAGATAGTAACTAAAACAATTAATTTAAACGATGTATTTTTATCTAGCGATAGTTTCTATAAATAAAAAGTTTATTTAAAGAGAAAACAGGAACTATATATGCTCGCGGAATAAACACCCCACTCTCTCTCGTCATGTACGAGGGTAGCGGACGAAAAAATCGCTCTCTTGCGATGACGACGTCCAGCTGTGCAGACGCACGAGCAAAATGCTCTGTTCAAACGTTATACAATTTGTTGTTAGTGTGGATTAATTAATTATTATTTTGTATTTTACTAACCGTTACAAAAAGTGTAACATGTAACGTTAACAAAAAGAAAATTCCAAAAAACTTTGTAACAAGAAGAAAGATGTAACTACAAACGACGAGTGTTAATAAAGAAAAAACGATGACTGCAATCTTCACCGATGGACGAATCTTTTCAACATCTGACCTGTGGTCATGGACCGTCTAAATGAGAACTCTAGTATACCCTACCGATGATGCAGTTCGAGACATCTGAGAATCAACGAGTATCTGTGTAGAAGACTCTAACTATCCTGCAGACGTATTAAGCCATGAACAACAGAGACCAGACCAAGACGAGGACGACGTTTTAGGACTCCCAAGACGGAACCACATGGAGGCGATTACTACATCCAAAAAAAATAGAGGTGACTCGATAGCACGTCTATCGAGGAATAATGATAATATTTTTTGTAACACAATACTCTATTTAAGAGACTTACAGACACGATTGATTTTTATAAGAATATAAAAACTTAAATTTGAGAACTTAATTGTAACTATTCAATATCATTCAATTGTAACATTTTAGATATTAACGTAACGTAGTGTTATTAATACCATTCTTCTAATGGAATATATATGAAGCAAAAAGGTAAAGGTCTTGCAAGATAACAATTTTGAATTAAATATAATTAAAAGATTAGAGACTAAATACCAATGGTTACCCGGATCCGGGGGGTATAGCTAGATAAATTTGTTGTGATCCCATATTCTACATAAAGCATTTCACTTAATTTTACTAATTTAATTAATAACGTCAAGGGATCTGTTCTTTGGAGTAAATGTTATATTTCAAATGTTTAATAAAGCAAGTCTTCTTGTTACACACATATACTGAGTATATAAATCAACAGTTTCACCTTCCCTTATTCCTTGTATGTCTTACTGTGTGTTGTTCTGATTTAAATTTCAGCTCGTCTCGAATGAGGCAGCCTGAAATAATAGGCAGAACCAATTATTTTGGGTTCCCTCCGTTATAACTCTAATGAAGAGGTTATAAACTTGTAAAATTTGCCAGTCATTCAGCTGCTGTAGATCCTTTATCTGAAGAAGATAACTAATAAATGTTAGTAATTTGGAAACATTTAAGCCATCTGTATAAGGGATTTCGGTTAAAATCTTCTCCACAGGGTGAGTCATTTTACCGTATAGATCTGCGTTATAGTTCATAGGTGTATTTCCTCGATGAGGGCGGTTAGATTCATTGGAGGTGGTGGTCAATTCATTATTTCCGGGACGAAACTGAAAATGCTCGGGAGGAGGGGCATTTACATCTGTATCAGTATTTTGTTCTGGGTTCGCTTGCACTTGCGATACGATAGGTGAGTTCCGATCCGAGTTAGGCGGAGGTAAACCAGTGGTGGGGGATTGTACTGGGGAGATGTGTAATTTCATTAATGATTTCTCTATTTCGTCCATCCTGAATGAGTCGGATTTTCGTCTTAAATCGTTAATAATTGAAGGTAAGCGGCGTAGAGCTTCGTCTGCTAGCTTTTGTACATCAACGGGTATTTCTGTGAGATTCGGCCAGATCGACAAATTTTTTATTCGCCTGGTTAAATGCTCTATTCTCTGGGTAGTCCGCAAAATTCTTGCCGGAGATTTCTCGTCTTGGAGTGTTTGAGACAATAAGTATAGTTCACTATACTTGGCATTACAAATTTCTTTCTCGCTTTCATAATCGAGTTGGCTTAGATAGTTTAATTGCACGGGCGCATCAAATCCACATTCGCGAATTGACCTTCGTAATTCCGCGACTGTTACATCAGCATGGGGTAGTCCACGCAAAAGGGCTTCGTAAGACAGCTCGTCTTGTAATAACAAATCCGGGTTAAATTGGGCCATTTTGTTCTAACACATTAGCACGTACTTAAATTTAATACTAGTACATTACACATATATTACATATATATATAATAAATTCATAAGTAATCAATTTACACAAATTAGAAAAGAACAATTTCTCTTCTAAGGGAGAGACAGAAATCACACACACATATTTTTCAAGGTTAAATAGCCGATCAGCTGTTTTCTGGAATGTAGGTCACCCTCTGTGTTTAGTTAACAAGGAACTGGTGTGTCAGTGAGAAAGGGGGTTTTACTCTTATTGTTCTCTACACAATGCGACTGAATAACACAAACTACTTTATACCGTTATAAACGAGAGAAGGGGAGCACAATCTTATTCAACAAATTTATTATTATTATTTCGCTTGACAACACTTTGACTCCATTCATTCATAAACTTTTCTCAATTAAATAAATTACTTATTTTGTTCACAAGTTTATATCACGAACTTCTACTTAATTACCTTGGTCTACATTACATACTTTATTATTAACAAAGTTATTTTTAATTAATTTTTTTTTATAACACATACTAGTGTATGTAAGCTATATAGTTGGACATACACTGTGCAGAATGATTCAGGAAACAACAGGTCATGGATTGTCGTAAACAAACCTGTTACAGATTGTTCGGTTGACCAAAATTGTTATGTTTGGTCACAATTCATGTATGCAAGTAATTATATCGAATAATGCAGGTTCCTACTGGCCTATAGAATGCAAAAGCTACATGCATTGTATGACGCTAAGGATATTTCACTTATACATACTACCAGTTACGTAACTTAATACACTATTAAATATGTTTTGAACATTAAAGTTATTAAAGTAACTTTCTGAGTGCATAGATCAATATTATATTTTTAGTTATTGTTCATACAAATTATCCACGCATAGTGATGCAATTTTGTTTGTGACACTCTATACACAAATAAAACTCTTTCCTTTGTTTCCTTTTTTTTTTTTTTTAAAAAGAGTGACGCAATTTTGTTTGCGTCGCGATGCTTACAACTACTTTAACTTTTAAGCAGAGTGGCGCACTTTTGTAACGTCTTTTCGCCGCGTTACAAATCCAGGGAATTCCTCGTAATTAAACTCCGTTAATTAGATGGGCTGCCTACGTTGTAACAGAATGTATCACAAATAATTAATATAACAAATTACTTACTAACTGTGTAAGGAAACAATGGCAAGGTACACAATTGATTTAAGCACTCCTCATATGTGTGTAACAAGAAGACTTCTCTTTATTTAACATTTAAAAACATTTACTGACAGATCCCATGACATTACTAATTCAATTATTAAGTTATTTGAAAGTTTTCTTTAAACTTTGGGATCAAAATTGATTCTATATAGCTATACCTCGGATCCGGGTAACCTTCGGTATTTATTCATTACAACTTTTAGTCATAATCAATTCATGATATTAGCTTGCAAGACTTTCTTTTATTCAACCATTGGAAGAATGGTATTATTGCTTGAATTATATTACTCTACATTAGCATATAAACTGTTACAACGTATGACGTTAGAATAGTTACATGAAATTCTTAGATTTAATTTATAAGTCTTTACAAAGTTAATAGTTTCTGAAAAGTCTCTTTCAAGATGTGTTGTGTAACAAATATTAGTAACCCTCGATAGACAGGCTATCGAGTCACCTTTTAATTGGTATGCAGAAGACTCGTCCTGGGGTATCCGTCTTGGGAAACAGGAACAGCTACGTCGTCATCTCGGTCTGGTCTTCGTCAGGAAAGGGCTCCAAAGTTCGCAGGTTGAACTTTCTACGATGATACTTGTAGATTCTCGGATGTCCTGATCTGCATATTCTGTCGCGTGTACTAGAGTTTGTGGCTTCTGATAGTTCACATCTCCAGGTATGACGTTGGAAGTGTTGTTATTTCCTGAAGTTCGAAGTCATCTTGTGTTACACCTTTTTTACGTTTCGAGTATTACACTTTAAATCTCTTGTTTATTTACATAACTATATTAGTTAACACATCCAGATGCTTTAAGCAGCTATTTCTGGTATACCATCTTAAGGTAAAACAAAGTATAGGTAACATATTTTAAGAGCACAGCTCTTACGTCTATACTGTACGAAGTCACCATTGCGAGAGAGCGAAATTCTGCTACCTTCGCCTGGTACTGGACAAAATGGTAGTGGGGCAATTACCGCGCGAGAATATAGTCCCTGTCTCTCTTTATGTTAACATTTTCATTTATACAAACTATCCCTAAACAAATATACATAATTTAAATCAGTTGTTTTAGCGACTATCTGTGTCTTCAGATTTTTAATTATTAACATTAGGTTTTTTTATCTTATTCTAACTTACACAAGACTCGGAAAACATGTCGAGTCTGGAATCAACAGGACAGCGCCTGCTCACAAGCAAAGGGTTAAATACGATATTAATAACTCTTTACAATTTATCTTTTTATTAGAGTATCTTCTTACTAACTAATTACTGCTTCCTCTCATACTGAGTACATACAGGTATTTTATACTAATACAGTGAGATTTAAATGGTTTAATAGCTCGCAACCTTAATTTTTAAAAATTTTTATTTTCTTGATTATTTATTTTATTTAAATCGTCACATATGAAGGAGCAAATTCTCCAAGAAATCGTAAAAATCCGTGTGACTTATAAAATTAAAGAGCATTGTAACCAAAATCTGAAGACAGACTTTTGAAATTGAGAATTTTAAAAAGTTTTGGAATAAAGGACTCAAAAAGATTTACAAAAGTTTTCATTATGCCAATAACGCATGCCGGCTATCAAATTAAACAGACGTTTAGTGAATATCTAAGTATACCAAACGGTTCAGAAATTTCGAACTTCAGGACAGTAAGCTCATATAAAAATTTGGAAAAATTTATAAAAATATATGACGTCTATAATATTAAAGGGAAAGTGTACTTTAAAGGTAGTGCTTACACTAAAACTTTTAATCTAAACCTTAGGTTTCAACGTCTATTTTGTAGGAATATAATTGACTTCTATTATCCACAATCTTTTGCCACAGTACTGTGGTTAACTTATGAAAACCCGTGCCAGTTCCCGAATTGTTTGTACACTCTCCTCCAGCGAAACATCTGTTCATAGCGGCAGGAATGGACCACGGCCTAATAGGCCGGAAATAAGTTAATTATATTCCAACAAACTAAAATGCTTTTTTTTTAATTTAGCGGCATCAGGAAGTCAAAACCAACCGCAAAAACGGAAGTCAAAATTTTGAAAAAGTTTTAAAATCAATGTAGGAAATAATTTTATGAGAATTTGTATTGTAATGAGTAATCCTTATCATTATTAATTTTAAAAAAAAGTTAATACGTGTTCACACCCTTTTAAATTTGACCTGATTTCCAAACGTTTATAACATACGTTTGCAAACCAAGTTACATATTGTTATGAATTGTGTGAAAATTGTTAGATGAAAGTATAGATTTTTCTACGCAAACGTACGCAAAATTAAAGCTAGGAATTTTTTTTTTGTTATCAATTAACCGTTATACACCTAATTTTAATTATTAAATAGTGCATGCTCAGAAGTTTTGGTGCTTAATGTATTCATAATAATTACAAAGTAATAATTAATAAAAATTCATATTTTACTAAACAAAATAATATTCTAGTAGTTAGATTTTTTTTTAATTTTTACCGTTGACGGTAGGCCTACAGCAAAACAGTGATAATGGCTCACAGTCACCTCCTTCTGGTGATTTATGGCTTACATAAGAGGAACTCAAGTCTCAGCTTTAAGAAATAAAATTTCTTATTTAATTTTGTAGAATAATAAATATATGTATTGGGGCAATTAGAAATGATGATGTGCAACATAACAATTCTTACAAGAGAATTCTCTTAGCGTCTAGCACTCCAGTTTCAATTGTTAAATTCCAAGACGTGCCCCTGCCAAGCCGAACAGTCCAGTGGAAGTTTGGGTAACCAATCCAAGCTGTAAGCCTGGACAGTGAACAGATTTGGATCAGCGGTCCTTCAACCTGAAAGTCATATTCCATTCAGAGTGTCAGAAAATAGTGGTGCACTTATAGTGAAGAGACACCATGAATTGAGGATGACTTTCAGGATTTACAACCCTTGGTTGTATCTGTAAAGTTGTCAATCAAATAATTATAAAACTAAACACATTTAAAGAATGAAAGCCTACTGAAAAAAGTGGTAAGTACAAAGTGTGCAAAGTGGTCCGTAGGATTAATCGAAGGAAAAATCTATTTTATTGCGATAGGAATGAGGTTACTACAGCTGAAGCAGGTTACTAATGTAATAAGTTTTATATAAAATTGATATTTATATAGTGTTAATATTATAAATATAAATTTATAAATAATAAATTTATCATTATTAGCAAAGTGAATAATCTCCGGTTTATTGGGGCCGTGGGTCCACTTCTGTTGTTACTAAGAGGCGTTTGGCCTCTCCTCTGGAGGCCACCTTCACTGTACAAACAATTCGCTAACTCATACAATCCTCGTCAGGTAACCACAGTAAACGTTTATCATTATATTTACAAAATAAAAAATAACTTATTATTACTTACAAATAATACTAATAATAACTACTAACGAACAATAACTAGAATTTGATCGTCGTCAGAATAACGAAAAACTTCTCAGAAACGATTACTTTGTACCAAACAAATTTTTTAAAAGGACATCTGTGTAAGTTAAATGTTTTATGAAACATTTTAAAATTACACTGCAAAAAGTGGCGTCTGTCGTGTATATCGTAGGGTTGTATACAATGGCATACGATACATCTTGGATTCTAAATGTTTTACAAGATAGAAAGCAGAATTCTTTTTTAATAAATATCATAAACGGTTTTCTTCATAGTAAATAATAAACTTACCTCTTACCGGCTGAGGCTACTGAATTCAAAAGAGATTGTAGTAATACTTGTTGATTTCAAAAATGCTTTTGATTCTGTTGATAGAGAAACTATAGATAAAATAATCTGAGAATTTTGTGTTAAATATAAATTTGCAAATATAATCCTTGAAACCACTACGGACACAGTCTCAAAAATAAAATTCATGGGAAAAATATATCAATCGTTCAAAATAAATAGAGACGTAAGACAGGGTGATGGTTTGTACCCAATTCTTTTCAATTGTGTCCTGGATAAAGTAGTGCGGATTCTGAATGAAAAATTAAAGAAATGCAAAATATCACCAATCATGTTGGGAAGAAGGAAATAATATTGAAATAAACTTGTTTGACATTCGCAGATGACTTTGTTATACTTTCTAAACTCTGACATCTGCAGGAACACAAATTAATTTTTAGAGGACATAGCCAGTAGAACAGGCTTAAGAATTTCTGCAGAAAAAATCAAATTTCTCACGAACATTAAAACTGCGCCAAAATTCCTGCTAACAGAAATTAGTCGAATAAAGAGTGTTAGAAAATTTAAGTATCTAGGGAAAACAATTGAAGAGGATGGCTTTAAAAAATCTGCTATAGAAGAAAGAATTCATAAAATAGAAACAGCATATGGTATAACGAAATATATTTACCATAAAAAGTGCATATCTAAAAATGCGGAAATAAGGCATTACAGTACAGTAGTGAGGACAGAATCCCTATATGTAAGTGAATGTCTAGCATTGAATTGTTACTTAGTAAAACTAGAAATATTGGAAAGACTAATTACTAGGAAAATATTAGGCCAATGAAAAACTTCAGAAGGTTGGAAATTAAAAGTAATGATTAGATATATCAAAGTATAGAAAATATAACAGGAACAGTGAGAAAAAGAAGACTATTATTTTTTGGACGTTTATATAGAATGGACGACAAAAGGTTAACAAAACAGATCTTCAGTTATCTGTTGGAAAAGAAGTCAACATCAAGTTGGATTAAAGAAGTCAAAAATGATTTAGAAAAAAATAATGTAAACTCAGAAGAAACATTTGAAAGATAAGTTTTTCGGACAAAAGTGTTAAAAATGGAAGAAGTACAGGTTAGAAGAGAGAAAAACGCAGGTTCAAAGTGGACTGAAAAGAGGAAGAAGAGCGAAAAGATGAAAGATTATTGGAGAAAAAGAAAAGAACAAGCAACAAAGAATTGAAATTGGCATGTGGTTTTCAGATGGCCGATACAGATAGAAAAAAGTTGCCTCTTACCTTTACGCAGTTATCCAGCGCAAAAATAATGATCATGCAGTATCCCTAAATAATGATTTCCCGCATCAAATATTGAGGTCGACATCAACCCATTGTCGACACTTGTCGCGTGACCTATAGTCTCTGGTATTGACGTCAATTATATTTTGAAATATATTGATTTCCTGAAACGCCGGACAAAGTGAACGTCAAACGTCATACAAATATTTATTATTTCAATTTTTGTGACTCTCGAAGTATATCCTAACAACAAATCTTATTGTGTTAGATACGTAATTTTATTTATAGAAATATAATTTTGTTAATGTGCAAAACTATATTGTTTTATCATTTTGTGAAAACAAGTCTAGTCGTAAATTGTTGTACAATTGTGCAGTACTGAAACTAATTTTAGAAATAATTATGTTTGTCATTTCTGTGTTCACAACAGTTACGAGGGTTAGTTGAAAAGTTCGCGGAGCGACGTCTATAGCTCAGTGGCAGAACTAAAATATATCGAGTGCTGCAAGACGAATATATTTTGCGTGAACACCTGTTAATTTCCAGATATACGAGGGACATTCAATAATTAAAGAGACAAATTGATCTAGAGAAAAACGGTTGGCAGGAAAAATTAGGTACTTTTAGGACTTCATGTTGGCATCCCTGGGATGATATCTGAGCAGCTGTTTCATGAAAATTGTTTTGCTTATAACCTCAACATCTCATTTAACAATGGCAAGTCCGCTAGAAGTTTCCACATTAGTTGAGCAACGTTCAGTGATTCGATTTTTACTTTCTCTAGGTGAAAAACCCTCTAATATCTATTCTAGAATGACTAAACAGTATGGTGAAAGTTGCATGAATCGCGGAAATTTGTATAAGTGGGTGGATCAGTTCAAAAACGGTCGAACCTCAATGACAGACGAACAGCGATCTGGACGTCCAAAGGAAGTTTCAACTCCTGCGCTTGAATCTCGAATAGACAATATGATTCGTGAAGACCGTCGTGTTACAGTTGAACAATTGGCTGAAAATTTGCAAGTAAGTGTTGGTACAGTTTATAGCATTATCAGTGACAAGCTTAGGTACCGCAAAACAAGTGCAAGATGGGTTCCAAAAGAGTTAACGCAACACAAGGACAACAGACTCAGAGTGTGCACAGAGCTGAACCAACGCTATTTGCAGGAAGGTGAAGCTTTTCTGAGTAGAATTTTAACATGTGATGAAACATGGGTTCACCATTTTGAACAGGAATCCAAAAGGCAAAGCATGGAATGGAAGCACATCAGTTCACCTGTCAAAAAAAAGTTCCGCACTCAAGAAACTCTGGAAAAAATTGGCTGGGAAACACCACCACACCCCCCGTATAGCCCAGACTTGGCATCATCAGATTTCCACCTGTTTGGCCCACTCAAGGAATCGCTACGTTGTAAAAAATTCAACAACAACGAAGAAGTCAAAAAATTTGTGGGAGACTGGTTCAAACATCAAGATAAAGAATTCTTTGCTGCAGGCATAAAAAAGCTGATTCATCGTTGGGACAAGTGTATTAGTGTTGGGGGGGATTGTTGAAAAATAGGAAAATTGTCAATTTGTAAAAATACACCATTTTTTCTCTAGATGAGTTTGTCTCTTTAATTATTGAATGTCCCTCGTATCTGTCCATTTTTCACTTTTTACCAGCTGTTTGAAATTTTCCTGTCACGCGCGTTTTTAAAATGCACAAAATCAAACATCGGTGTTGTCACGAATTCTCTGTGAAAAACGTTTTAGTACCAATGGAAAATCAAAGAGAAATTGTAAATGTGTTAAGAGATGCTGCACCTTCAGAAACAGAGGTAAGTGGACACAATCGAGTTTAAACGTTGCCGTACAAGCACTGAAGACTATCCCAGCAGTGGTCGTCCAAAAAGTGCAACAAAAATTGCATTATTGAAAAAACCTCAAAGAGTGTTGGAAGACCGCAGATTGAGGAGTGGATGAAATCATAGGAATCTCATATGAGCGTGTGCATCATACTTTAACTCAATAACTTGGTGTGAAAAAGCGTTGTGCAAGATGGCTGCTGCATCTGGAACTGCATTTTTTGGGTGTCCAGTGCGACTACGTTTTGAATGCTCGTACGACCACGTTTAAACTCAGCTGTCTATTTACAAACCGTTGGTTTTAAGTCGCAGCATCTCCTGACACATTTAAAATTTTGTTATGAATTTCCGTTGACGCTAAACAATTTTTAACAAAGAATCACACCACGATGTTTGATTTAGTCCGTTCTTAAAAACACGCATGGCACGTCAATTTTAAACAGCTTCTAAACAATGAATAAATTGATAGATAGGTTTGGAAACTAACAGGAGCTTACATAAAATACAAATCTTGCAGCACACGAAAAATTTTAATTTTACCGCTAAGTTACAGATGTCGCTCCGCGAACTTTTCAACTGACCCTCGTATTATCCTCATGTTTACATTAGGTTATTACTATCTCATACATTTCCTGTATGACTCCGTGTGTGATTGTGCAGACCATCCAAACTCAACTAGGCATATACTTTCAACCGTCCTACTGCTCTACGTGGTAAAGGTAATAATAAACAAGGTGAATGGGGTTTCAGTAGCATAACTAATGGATAATAAAGCAATTTCTTCCAGACCGATAAACACAGGAGGTGGAGAAATACTGTGAAAGCAGCATGTGGGATAACATTATTTAGGAAGTAAAATTTTATTAATGTTTTATGTTATTGTGAATAGCCTTATAATTTAATATATCGTTACAACGGTTGCACGGATCGTTGTGTTGAAGAATGGAAACAGAATAACTGACACCAGATGAACTTGTTAAATACAACTGTAATTAAAAGGTAAGAGTTTAATTAAACAGTTTTCGTTAAGGGTAGCATGTACCCTTCAGGGTTGCAATGTATTTTAAATGAGCAAACATCGCATGGCTTCGGTACCATTATTGCAAAAATTACTTGATAGATTGACATGAAATTTTTAACACTTATTTCAAGTATATACCCGCTTAAAATGATGCACATTCAGTGAAAAATAATGTGAATTTTTTAGAACAAAAATAATTAATTTTTGTAATTTCTTTGCAGCAATTTTTTATTTATTAATATATGAATATTTAGGTTACACTAAACTTAACTAAACGAAAGTGGTACACTTTACTTACCAGGTAATGAAGATGAGTTGTGCCAAATTTAAAGTTTGTGGGCCTATTAGTTTTTACAAAAATGGTACCCAAAGTTAAAAAAACTGCACTTTCGGGAAACTGAGTTTGAAGATGGATTAACACTTAAACTGAACTAAAAGCCGACAGGACAATAATCAGCACTATCACTGTCTTCTCTTTTTCTTTTCAACAGCCTCTTTCTGATTCTCTGCTTTCTGTTTCGTCCTCAACTTCTTTGTTTGATTGATTTACATAATTTTAACAAGAAAACCATTATATGATATTATATGATAGTAACGTTTGTGGAATCTTTTACTTTTTGATCTCAATTTCAACTATTAACAGATAACATTTTTTTAATGATAATAATATATTTTTTTGCTGTTTTACGATTATTCACACAATTGCTTAGATTTACATAGTCTTTTTATGTTTTTCATTATACAAAATAACAGACCAAAATTAAAATAACCAGTATTTTTCTTTTACCAGTTAGTAACACTTTTTAACCATTTTTATCATTATAAAACACAAAAATATATAAAGAAAAATTAACTGATGTTTTCCTTTTCCAATATTAGTACCATTTTAATCGTTTGGTAGTTCACCACTTTGTCCCTGTGTATTTGATGTAGGCCACGACATAATATTTCTGTATAAGTATTTCTTTATGTTAATATGGTATACACTGACGACGTTTAGCCACATCTTGGTATCTTCTTATCATTTATAAGAACTTCCGTATCAGAAACATTGCTAACAGGGAGTAAAATATCACCCCTTTGTATACCTTGAAGACTTCACTGTGAATACTATTGTTATATAATACGGAAAAAGTGTTACACCATCACGGAACGTTGTATTGGCTATCCCAGCAGAACCAGCTGTAACGTTGTGTGCGTACGTGATTCTTAACAGGCGTTAATGAGATTGTTCCAGACTCACCGGTCACACGCACGCGCTGTGTTTAAGGCCGCAAGCAATTACGCTCTAGTGTTGACGTGTATTATTGATTATTCTGGAATATCAGCTTGGTATAAATATAATCATTGATCGACGCTTAGTTTCAGTTTTAGTGGCGATTTATTCCAGTACGGTTCGAAGTATTGTGGCGAAGTGTTGTGTATTTTATAATTGTGCGAGACTCTATTAGTTGACATTATTATTGCGTGTGAACAATTTTTATTTGATTTGTTGTAAGAGACTATCTTGTCTCTTAAACGGTTTAATTGTGATAATTAAAGCTGGTGATTAGTGACTTGGCTTATCAATAAATAGCTCCAATCTGTTAACAAATAAAACTGTACCGCATATGGAGATGACATTAACATCATGTCAAGACGGATCACGGCAGCTAAAGAAATATTTATAGAGCTTAAAAATAAAGCCAAGGAAGTTGGGCTAGCCATAAATACGGATAAAACAAAAATGCTTATCCAAATAAGAAGGGACCAGGTTCATAACAACATTGAGATAGAGGAGGACACAATTGAAGTGGTGGATAATTTCACGTATCTCGGAGTGAATCTAGCAAAGACTGGATCAGAGGAGCCGGAGATCCAAAGACGGACCACCATGGTTAACAAGGCATACTTCGCATTGCTGCCATCATTTAGGTCTGGGGATGTGCACAGGGAAACAAAAATGAAAATATATAGGACTCTCATCAGACCAGTGCTATGCTACGGGTGTGAGGCATGGACAATCACACAGAAAACAGTCGACATAGTAGACACCTTTGAAAGGAAAATTCTCAGACGCATTCTAGGCCCAATACAAGAAAATGGTCATGGAGACTAAGTTACAACAACGAACTGTATCAAATATATAAAGAGATACCAGTCTCAAAATTTATAAGAATAAAAAGGTTGCGTTGGGTCGGACATGTTATGAGAATGGAGGATGGCAGGAACCCCAAGAGGGCTTTGCTAGGTACATGGGAGTGAACGAGACCTAGAGGTAGACCGAGGAAGCGGTGGGAAGATGGCGTTGCAGAGGACGCGAGAGACATGGGGATAAGAAACTGGAGGAGGGTTGCAGTGGATAGAGTGGATTGGAGGCGGAGTTTGGTGGAGGCCAGGACCCGACTTGGGCTGTAGCGCCATAGGAGGAGGAGGATTAGTGTCTTAATTGGTGTCTTGTATTTTGTTTTCTACTGTACCATAGGACGATCAGTAGACAGTCGTAACGCTATGAATAAAATTTCTTTTGCTCTTCCTTGTAGATGAAATGTAGATTTTTGCTTATGTTGAACATATTTCTACCCTTCAAGCTTTTAATACTTCTTTAGAAAGATTTGGGCCATCACTTTTTAAAATTTAATATTTGTTGACTTTACGCTGATCTTACTAAAAAAAAAATGCCTCTATACTGCAGCAAACATACAATACATGAACTACATATTGAGAGTAAGTAACATTCCAGGAATGTTTTCCTTCTTGCACTCAGATAAGTTGTCAACCTGTTAATGACTACATTAAAAATCAAGAAGTGTTTCCCTTTTATACACTAACTGATGTATTTTTAGTTTCGAAACAGAATGGTTATCTCAGTTGAATTTGAACAAAAAATTAAATGTTTCCTTTTTCTTCTTACTTATTCAATTATATTATCCAATGCGTTCGTTACATGTGTATTACTCCTTTACTGTCTTTATACTGGCCGTGATGGTGACAATTAAAGTTACTGATGAATGACAAAATGAGTTTTCATAACCTGCTAAAATAAATATTTTGAAATTGCCTGTGTTCAATAACCAAACTTTACTAAAACTTTTGTCACCGAAAGTTATAAAAAAATGCATTCTGTTAAGCCACTTACGTCCCTCTCTATACTGTAATATTAAAATACTGTATATATTAAAAAGCGTATACTAATTAAAAATTCTCTCCCGAATTATGTCATTTAAGTGAACTGTGCTTAAACGTTAAGTAGGAGCACAATGTAGGAAAGTTACAGGGAAGAATCTTTTAGGAAGCAGATATTAATTTGACAAGTAGTTAGAGTAACGTTATGTGTATTGTTACTGTGGCCAGACTGAGTTCACTCAAATCACGGTTTTTTTATTTTCGTTCTAATGTGAACTGAAATTCAGAATGTCGGTAATTTCTGTTCACAAACTCCTGCATAAACCGCAGTATGGTGTCATTTATTAATTTTGGTAATGGATTTCCTTGTATTGGTAACGAATGAGCAATAAAAAATTGTCTGTGTTCAATAACCAAACCACACTAAAACTTTCATCACTAGAAGGTATAAAAATGCATTTTTTCAAACCAGTTAGTGTCTCTCTCTCTATATATTAAAATTCTGGACATAATGAAAACTTAATAAAAATTTAAAAAATCTGTTCGAATAATAACGTTTAAGTAAACTGTGTTTAAAAGTTGAACAGGAGCACAATGTTAGAAAGTTACAGGAGAAAGTCTCTTAAAAAGCAGAAATTAATTGGACATATAAGGTATAATAACGTTATGTAATGTTATTGTGGCAACACAAAATGAACTCTGATTTCGTTTTTTTAATTTTCATTCTAATTTGAACTGAAATTCAGAATGTCAATAATTTCTGTTCACAAACTGCTACTATGAAACCCCAGTATGATGCCGTTTATTAAATTTAGTAATATAATTCCTCGTATTGGTAATGAATTAGCTGTAAAAAGTAATTCCAGTAAAACGTTTGTTAGTAATTGTATACTACAAATTTTAATTTGCAATTAGTACGGAAACAAAATGTTGATTAATTGGATAATAAAGTAATAGCCGTACCCGGTGTCATCACTTTTTCGCATTTCATTTACTACTGATATCGTTGTATTAACAACGATAAACAGCATATCATGATAAACAGTAATATACCAACAAACGTTTTGCTCATAAAAGTTTTATGTTTTTATTGTCAAATGTACACAAGTATTATGGAAAATTTTAAACAACAGTGGCTTAATAATTAATCCTTTAAAAAGTTTAAACAAATTAATTGTGAAATTTGAATAAAAGAAATAACAAATTAAAACGAACATCAGAGAAGGAAAAATCGTAGAGCTCGAGCAAAGGAGAACTCTGACAACCCCAAAATACAATTCATCTACTGCAATTAAAACTTTTTAAATTCGAAGTGCTAGAGGCACAAGTTACAAGAAATACGTAAATAATAAGATCGCTTGTTTTGTAATATGCAGTTCGAAGTTTTTCTTTGCGATCAGTCAAACACGTATTGTTTTCACTTAAACGTAGCGAAATGAAAATCGTTCACTTTGTCCAATTTAACTAATAATATTACTGCAGTTTTGTGTAGTATATTTTTATTATTACAGGAAATGAGTTGGGTTGATAAGGGAATTCGTTGGAATATGAGCAACTTAGAATTTGAAGGTAATTAAAAATGTATTTAATCATACATTATTAAAAGTATTATGATGGGTTTGTCTGCTGATGATTTTATCAATGCACAAATATTTTTAAGCTTCAATAACAAATATGAAAAAATTAGAAAAGTATAAGTTTGATAATATCTGCTCATATTCCCCCTGTATGTGGGGAATAAGAGAAACTCAATATAAATTATTGAAACACAACAATTTGTTAAAAAACAAACGTTTTTTGCTGTAATATACTATAATAATTACAATAAACATATAAAAAATCATTATTGTATTTAGAAATCAAGCATAAAGCAAAAAACGTCTGTAATACAAAAATGGTGTAAATATTTAACAAGAGTTCACAGAGCACTCCAACAAATTTACAAAAAATTACAATTTATTTGAAACGTTCAGAAGTTAAAATCAGTTAATAATAATTGTATTACAGTAAAGGTCAGGCATAACTTAATTTGTTTTTAAACTGTAATTGATGATAAATATAAAATTATGCACAATAATCACATAAAAAACACACAAAAAAATCAACTCACAGCTTCTTGAACCAATGCTTTTACTCCCCATACTATATCCACTTTCCCTACTGTCATCTTCATGGAATATTGACCATTGAAAATGGGCCGTATGACAGTCTTATCCTCTTTAATTATTTTCCGGAAAGATAAAAACATGTTAATGGAATTGTTTTAAAATTGTTCTCCTTTTTCGTCTTTTATTTTATATTCTTTAATTGAACCAGCTGACGTGACTTCCTTAGAAGTTCCTTGCTTTCTTCCCTGTGCACTTACTTAACAATTGGTAGTGGAGAAATTACATAAATGTCTTGTACAGACACTCTTTACACAGTTTTGGAAGTTATCCCGCTCATCAGCCACATTCCGTTAAGTGAAATAAGATGCTCGTATTCCCATGAGTGTAGATCCATAATAAAACTTGAAACATAAGCACATAAACTGCATTGCTCTCAGCCAAACATACCTCGGCCACTTTTTTTAAGTAGTTTTTACGGCAGAATATTAATTATTTTGTACAGCAATAATATATTGGTAATTAAATCTTAATTATTTAGACGCTTGAATAACTATGGAGACAAATTCATAATAACTTTAAATGACAATTTAGCTTAAAATACGATTGAAAAAGCAGAGGTGCGAGCTAGCGTGGCGCCACTTTCAGCACTGCACAATAACAATCCAAGTAGCGCGTCACCAACACAAAACTAGGGGAAAATAACTTTCCGTTTTTGACGAATATGGTTAAGTATTAACTCTGCTTATATTCCCCACAATGCTTATATTACCCTGAATTCCCTTATCAAAAATATTTTTTTATGGCTCCCATGTGTACCACCGAAGTAGCTTGGTGGAAGGCAAGGTAGGCTGCCTTATTGTGAGCCGTACAGCATACAAGGAAGGCAGTGTGGCCAGCACTACGCTTCAGCCGTCCATTATTATCCCCAAAATGTTATACCAGGTACTCATTTTCAACAGGCTGAGTCGATGAGTCGATGAGTCACATTGATTTTATGGTGCGGGCCCGGGAATCGAACCCGGGACCTCTAGATTAGTAGCTAGCTGCTATACCCACTGGTCTACTGAGACATCAATAAAATTATGTCTCGAAATCCTGAATACATCTAAAACGTAGAATATGAAACAAAACTTTCATAAACAAAATAGTAATAGAAAATATTTTGTTGACAAAAGCAAGTTCAAAATTCTTACCTCGGATTTCTACTAATCTTAATGTAGTTATTCACCATTTATTCAATGGTGAACATTTTTTGCAATGAAAAAATTTGTGATTCCAGGAACATTTGTTTAAGCTTATGACATCTCATCTTCACACAACACTGCCTCTAGCACCTATATTTTTATATTACAACATTTTATACCTCCGGTATGACTTTTAAGTATACGTTCAAGATAATTTTAAAAAGAATAAAATTCAATAATGGAATCTATGCTTCCGTATAGAAATAGACTTTCCAGTGATAGTAATAACGAAAGATATACAATTAATAAGCCATGATGAATAGTCTTATGTTAAATTACAAAAAAGTTTTAATAGCAAAAAATATGTTTTAAAAATTGGAAAATACAATTTTAATGGCTTTTCTCTTTGAGAGAAATTAAATAAAATTGAAAATTCTTTACGAACTATACAAAAACGATTACCACAAGTAACTTTTGAGTAGATTGTTGTAAATTCGGAGTACTGTTGGCACCAGACTGAAATCTTTAGTTTCAGTTTCTATTTAGCTACTTAATGCAGTAGAAAAGAATACAGAGTAAAAGCTGTTTGACAGTAAGAGGAAATTCTGAACAGACTAAAGGAAAACATAAAATTTTCCACAATCCTGAAGAGTTATTAGCTGGAATTCATATATTAAGAGGAAAAGAAATAACTGTGACTTTCTACAGGTACACTGTATGGAGAAGGGAGAAGAGAAAGGTGAAGAGTAACGATGATAAACCTTGTTGTGAGGGGACGGTATATGACAACTAAAGTGACGCCTAGGACTGAAGATTTAGGAGATAACAGTAGCCTACCTACAAACTGTTGGTTTTGAAGTCGCAGCATCTCCTGACACATTTAAAATTTCGTTTTGAATTTCCGTTGGCGGTAAACAATTTTTAACAAAGAATCACACCACGATGTTTGATTTTGTCCGTTTTTCAAAACACTCATGACACGTCAATTTTAAGTAGCTTGTAAACAATGAATAAAGTAATAGACAAGTTTATAAATTAACAGGAGGTCACATAATACACAATTCTTGCAGCACACGAACATTTTTAGTTTTACCGTTAAGCTACAGATGTTGCTCCGCGAACTATTCAACTGACCCTCGTACCATTTATTGTATATTGTGAAACAACACAATGATTCAAAATAAAAAACACTTTGAGATTTACACTAGGGTATGAAATGCAATTTTTTAATATGTAACCAGTCACAAGTATTCAATAATTTAAATTATACAACATACAACACATACATACAGAGGAGATAATACTAAATTTTGCGAGGCAAGCGGAGTGTAGCAACGCATCGCATTACAATTACAAAAGTATAAGTGATGTGTAACTACTCTGGTCAGGGTCGGCTGCGTATTTCCGTTGTATTTTCACTTGTCCCCGTTATATCCTGACTAAATAATACATAGTCTGCACTCAACTCTGATTACTTAATTAAATATAATTATATGACAGACCACATGCATACGAAATATGTTAATGGTATTCAAGGCAAGAAATATTTACAGACATTAATAAAAAATTAAATAACATTGAAAATAATTCTACAGAGTATCCAAACAACCTTCTTCTTCTTATTCTCTTCAACGATTAGGTTATATAAACATATTCCGGCACCCATCTCATCCTCGGACGACCCACGTCTATTCTACTAATGGCTTTATAGTTCAGTGGCAATTTCGGCTATCGATCCTCTGTCATCCTATGCAGATGATCCCACCATTGTCTTCCGTAAACTGAAATAATTTCATTTATGTCCTTTACTGCAAGTTTTGCTCTGATATCTTCGTTCCTTATTCTATCTTGCAATGTGTAATTTAAAGTATTTCAAAGAAACTGTATTTCAGCACTCTGAACCTTGTCGCCTTCCTTTTGTGTCATGACCAACGCCTCACTCCCATAAATCAACGTGGGTATTGTAATTTTATTATAAAATTTAATCCTTGAGCTGTGTCTTGTTTTATATCTAAGATTTCTATGAATCGTGCTACAAATATTTCTTTGCCTGTGCCCTACTGCCAGTTTCCAGTACTTACTCCGAGGCTGCTTTGGATACTACAAGTATTTCAAAGTTTTACATGAACAGGTTACTGGCCTGTTGGGCAACCCCCTACCAGGAGGATTAGGGTTTCATTGTACATTGTACATTGTACATTGAACATTGTAACCCCTTCTGTCAGGGTTACAATCGCCGAAAGGCCCCTGTTTTGGGGCGCAAGAGACTCTTCCTCAACCTTCTCTTTCTGAGATAGTATTTGGTAGCTTTGTATCAGTTAGTCTGATACTGAAATTTTCTTAGCATTTCCAGTGCTCACCTATCGGCATCAGTGAGCACTCTAAGATACTAAGCCATCCAAAATGAAGACATTATAATTGAACACACCCTAGCTCTTAATTACATTAATTGCGTTCTGATCACAAAAGAACAAGAGACAGGCAAGAGAGACTAGACAGAAAAGACTAAAGGAAGGGATTTCACTCAAGACCAGTTGAAGCAAAGTGAGAATCCAGCTACGGCAGATCGGGACTGCCAAACCCGTATCAAAAATATGTGGATCTCTGATATAGCCTAACCCAAACAACCTTATATTAGAATTTGCACCCAGACAACCTAAACATTTGCAACCAAGCTGTTATTTAGTTTAGTTAATTTTTACATTTTGCATTCAGATTATATTTAGTTTTTACAGACACTTGACCTTTCCTTAGATTCTCTAACCCCCCTCCATCTTCACACCCTACATATGTCCAGATACACGCCGTAAACAGATGTTAACCACCCTAACATTCTTTGTTTAGTTGTTCGCTGATCTCTTTGACAATTGCTTGACAAGCTGGAGCAGGTTTTAGTGACAAATAAAAACTGTGAAACGTACCAAGTGTTTATATATTATAAAACCTTTGTAAAAAGAAATAAATTAAATTGTTAGTGTTAAAACCCTTAGCAACAATAATCTGACTTTCAGATCATGGTAAAATCCACAAAACATTTCTTAATTTATATCAAAAAACAAAAAAAAAGTTTAACCTGTAGTGAATAATTGTTTGGTTTTTGCACGTATCCTGAGATTTTATTTACAGACAAATATCAAAAATTTATTTAATAATTTGAATTATACTGTGCAGATTCAAGAAGTAGAAAATGATAGTCTAACAAACACACAGCTTTTCCGTTAAACATTCTGCCTTATATGCATCAGTATATGATACATGTGTGAAATATATGTGTGGTTCAATTATACCAGTGACAACATTAAGTGTGCAAGATACACGAGCATTTTTGTGACAGATGGTGAGAGTAATATTGGTTCTATTGTTACCGCAACTATGATTCATATAAAAAAATTCGTTCAAATGTTAGCTCAGCTGTTTTATTACCGTCACGTAGTAGTTAATTAAGACGGCTGCATCTGTTTGAGTATTACTACAGTAATGTTACTTACAAGAACATAGATAATTAGATTGGGGGCAACAGTTGGTGTAGTCTGCTGCTTTTGCCCAGAGATTTCCGCCTCACAAACACTTCATTGTCGCGCGTTTATTTTAATCTTGTTTACTGTCTACTGCGCCGTATACCGTGACGTTTATATTCAACGATGTACGTTATTAAATTATATCTAAAGGAAGGGAAGTGTAACGTCTTATCATCATGTCAGACGTCAAGAACAAGACAGTCACCTGCATAACACAGCCTCCTATTAAATCATTTCCTGCGCAAATATATTAGTGACACTCAGATTTCGATTCACTAAAGTATTTTGTGTTAAGAGAGTTAGTAAACTATTTTATTTACCGATCGTATAGTTATGTTTCGTATAGGCCCACTCTATTAAAATGGTATGGTACATAATAAAATGATAGTGGTAACTCTTCTTCTGAGAGTTCCTATCAATTTCGGATGTTGGATATCACACAGACTATTTTAACTTTTTGTACTGCTGCACGGAATAAGTTGTATTCATGCCAAACCAGGTTCTTAAATTTCTCACCCATAATATTCTCTGTCGCCCAACTCCTCTCTTTCCGAGTACTTTACCCTGTAGTATGGACTGCAATAAGTAAAATCTCTGTTCATTTCTCATGAGATGTCCCAGATACTGAAGCTTTCTTATCTTCACATAGTGGTAACAGTTTTATAAAATAACACATATGGCTCTGTAATAAAGCAATTGTTTTTAATTTTTAAAATGAAAAAAAATTTACGTTACAGATCAAGAGAAATATATTGTTAATGTGTATAATGTAAAACGTAATCACCTAATTTTAAAATTGGTTTTTTGATTTAAAAAGTTTAAATAAATTAAAGTAAGTGTTAAAACTAATTTTTGTCTAAAGATTATACTCATCTAAATAGTAGTAGAACTCAAAGCAGTGCAAAAGAGTCACTGAATTATTTCATAAGAAGAAATATATTTTTTCGATGTCTTCTGCTTCTTCTCCTCTTCAAGAATTAGGTTATATAAACTTGCTCCGGCATCCATCTCATCCTTGGGCGACCCACGTCTCTTCTACCAATGGCTTTATAGTTCAGTGCCGCTTTCGGCAATCGATCCTCTGTCATCCTTTGCAGATGATCCCACCATTGTCTTCTGGAAATTGAAATAATTCCATTTATGTTCTTTACTTTGTGTTCTGCTCTGATAGCTTCATTTCCTATTCTATCTTGGAATGTATAATTTAAGGTATTTCGAAGAAACTGGATTTCAGCACTTTGAATCTTGCCATTTTCCTTTTTTGTCATGACCTCACTCGCATAAATCAACGTGGGTATTGCAATTGTCTTATAAAATATAATCCTTGTGCTGTGTCTTGTTTTATTTCTAAGATTTCTATGAATATTATCACAAATATTCCTAAATTTATTTATCTTCCCTCTTATATCATATTCAGATTCATAGCTTACTGCACAGCCGAGATATTTGAAACGGCTCACTTATTCCAAAGTTTATATAACTATCTTAGCCTTCACTGAATATTTACCTTTAAAGGCCTTGGTTTTGGTCTTTCTTAAAACCAAAACGTGACGAGTTGCACTGATGACATGTTGAGAGCATGGAAATCCAGAGTGACTTCGGTAATACAGCTTAAGAAATTAATTGATTTGTGTGACGAGGACGACAGAGACTATGTTTAGAAAATTGAAAGAGGAGTATGAGGAAAGGCGTCTAAACATAAACAGTACTAAAACAGAATATCTGAAAATAGGAGACATACAAGAAGAAGACCCAGATCTGGAAATACATACAAGCGGAAAGTGTAGCGAATTCAAATATTTAGGAAGGATTATTTCAGAAGATGGAACAACAAAAAATGACATCAGAAATAGGATACAACAGGGAAAAGGCTATTTGTTTGCTAAACTCGTTACTTTGGTCGAACAAAATGAAACTTCAAACTAAACTGACAAGATACTTAACTATTGTCGTTCCCATTTTAACTTATGGCTGCGAATACTGGCAACTTTCAGATAAAGAGGAAAAGATGATACAAACTGTAGAAATGGAATTCTTAAGATGAACGTGGTATATTTGTAGAATGCATCAGGAGCACGGGAATCAGGAAAAGCATTAGAGATCGAGCTATTGAAGATGATGACTGGAAGGATAGGGAGAATTGGCGATCGAAATGCGGGATGCGGCATAAACTGTATGCGGCTAATAAGAAAAAAAATTGTATCAGTTCCATGTTATATGCGTTTAACATAATTCCTACTCAAGATAATGAGGATGATTTACAAAGAGTTATGTTTCAATTACAATAAATAGCAAGAGAGTACTCACTGACAATTTTTTTCGATGTTACCAACTCAAATCTATTATAGAGTCCTGCGTCTTTGAACGCTCGTGTGTCTGCTAACACACTCGATTGCTCGCAAAGTAAAAGGAAGGAAGGTTGGTAACTAAAGGGCATAGTGGCAATATTATGCGGGACCCAGTACTGATGAATGAGACAGCTTTGACATGAGAGTCTGGAAAACAACAGTTAACTGCTGTAATTTGAATTAGTTTAGCCGATACACTGTTCTGCCATAAATAGCGTAGTGTTGGCAACACGTTAGCCGAGAGATTATTTTCACAAACGTAGAAAGCCTGTATGCGCTTATCCTTCTATGACTTTCAAAATTAAAATATTATTTCGTTATGTATTTTTATAATCAGAATACACTTTCTAAAAAATATTTGCTATAAACCGCGATGATATTATAAATATTCTTGTGAACATGTAATGCTGCTGTACATTGCTTTACATTTGTAGGTGTCATGTTCTATCAACTGAAAACTTTGAATTATATCAGTGACTATTTAAAGAGTTATTACGATATGTATTATTCATTATGAAATACATTTATCGTTATCATCCTGAACAAAAGCTGCCCACGTTTTTCATAATGTTAAAAGGACCTCCTTCAAGTAATAATTATTTTTATTTATTAACTAGTCTATTTCAATTTACGATTTCCTAATTGCTGCGGAGAGATTTACTGTTTCAAGTCTTAAATTATAACAAATATATTTCTAACAATATCTATAACTGTGCAATTCGTTAATTGAAACAGGTATTGATTGAACACAGTATGATAAACACGGGAATTGAGGTGCGGCAGTATGCAGCGCGACCGCTGAAGTATACGTATACGATTTGCTCAATAATTTGTAAACCAATAAAGATAATACACTGAAAGTTAAGCCAAAATGAAATTTTAACCATTTTGTATAATTCACTTGTTTAATGTACTATTCTATCTTGAATAGGGAAAAAGTTTCTTCCAGGCTACATTTTATGCCTCACACTGTAAAAAATTAATCTTTGATATGAAGTTTTATTTTTTATTTTGTTATCACAATAATATTATTAAATGTAAATGGCATGCGCATCGTGTACGTAAACTGTACTGCATGTACAACAAAATTATTGTTATGAATCAAGAACATCTTTCGTAAGGGCAGTTTATATTTTAATACGCACTAAATCGAGTGTGCGATGGTTTTATTAGGTCTTTTATTCTTACCGACTTAATTTTTTAGCTAAATTTATTTAAAATTCACAAAAATATGAACAATTAAAACACTGTTACTATTGTGTACATTTTATAGATTTAACTAGTAGTTCATTTTTATCGGTCAAGGTTTTCAAGTCTCGCAAGGTTATATCTCGCAAATAAAACATATTATGAATTAAAAAAGCAACTGACATCTAGCTTCATCTCAAGAAGCACGAAATGCAAAATCTACAAAACACTTATCAGGCCAGTGCTGACATATGGTTTAGAAACCTGGACAGTGCCAAAAAATGGCGAGAGACGTCTAGGTTGGTGTGAAAGACGGACTCTAACAACAATATTTAGAGGAGTACAAGAAAGAGGAATGTGGCGCAGGCGTTATATTTATGAACTATACCATTTTTACAAAGAGTCGGACATTGTGAGCCTAATCAAAATACCCAGGCTAAGGTGTGTCGGACACAGAGAGAATGGAGGAAGGACACCCTACGATCATATTTTATACCAGAGACCAATGGGTAGTAGAAAAAGGGGAAGACCCCAAAGTAGATTCAAAGACCAGATAGTAGAGGATCTCGGAAAGCTGAACATAAGAAACTGGAAAGCCAAGGGACGCAATAGGGAGGAATGGAATCGACTCTGGAGCACGCCAAGACCCACCAAGGATTGTAGAGCCATAGTTGATGATGATGATGATGATGAAGGTTTTCAAGTCGCGTTGTGACGATTTAATATGCCTAAATCCCACTATAAAATTAAATAAAAAATTATAAATATAATACTAAAATAATTTAATAAGGTACAAAAGTACCCTTTCTCTATGCCCCAAACCGGTAGTAACATGCCGATTTGCCGATGTATCAGTTAATAAAATTAGATTTAAGAAACTCAATAAATCCATAACGACCTCGCGTTAAATAAAAGAATAATAAAAGTATAGAGTGATGTAATTAAATTGTAAGCAAATTAAAGGAAAATAATTAATAATAATTAAGAACTACTTTTCGCGCTGAGAAACTACCCGCGCGCCGACAGTCCCATTACCCCTATAGTTAGTTAGTCCAGTTGAATCAGAGACTCCCCTGGTGATACAGCGTACAGCACTCATGTAGACCGCTAGAAAATATTAAATATGTAGACTAAGTAAAACTTACGTAATTACCGGACGAGGTGAATGTTGTGAATGACTTGAGTGTGCGGCGATGACATCTCTATAAATAAATAACATCACCTAAATGTGATGTTAAACTTCTAGAATGTAACTGTTAACCATAAGCAATATGTGCGGTACAACAATGTGAATACTAGTGAAAGTTACCACGAAGAAACAGACCACAAGAATCTACAGAAGAGACAGACTACTCATCTTTAAGAATGACACCAAACTTCACCACCACACGATAGACAGAAGATCTCCCAGACACCCTGCACGACCGATAGAAGCCCCGATTCGCCGAGGATATGTTACACACAGGTGACACGGAAGTTCTACTTCTGTGGTTCAGAACTTAACTTTAACTAATATATGAAAGACACTTAAATAACAATATAAGAGTAAAGTAAAACAGAAAAGACTGACCTAATTAGCATAAAATTGTAATTTCATGATAAGTAATAAGATGTGTTAAGTTTAATGAGTTTAATGAGTATACCACGCTAAAGTTAAATAAGCCCATTCTTCAGATGGCACAAAGTAAAGAATATTATTTTTAATATCATATACAGGGACACACAACTCGGATCCGAGGACAGTACAAGCTATGTTCACCCATGACTTACACTAATTACAATTGTACAAAATGCGCCAATATTTTTATCATTAGTATACACATTACTAATTTTCTTCTATGATGCTGAAACAGTATGTAATAAAGAGATGTCATGGTCCAAAAAGGTGAGTGAATAAATCTACAAACCCCAGTCAAAAATTCCTCAATTCACGGGATCCTATTTAGTGTTTGTTTATATTTCAGATAGTTATGAGTTTGTGAACATTATGGCAGCCTGTTTAATTGACCTGAGCCAATTAACCAGGTTCCCGATATTATAATGTCGTCCCGACGTTATAGCGTATATATAAACACCGCGAAGTAGTGAAGGTAAAACCCATAAGCGCAACGTATTTCCCTATCTCGCCCATTGCCTCATCCGTCTGTGGAACCATGAAGAGACTAGTCTATATGCGCGTATTACAATAGACTAAGATAGACTATAATCGATAGATGTATAAGTAGACTACTGGTGAATGTGTCTGTTCACGACACACTATATTGTTTTATTATCTTGTTTGATCTGATGTGCAAGTATGTACAAACAACATCACGTTATCCTTTTTACTTATGTTATCAAGAGTAACCTCTATTATTCGTAAACGGTTTTACTTTGAAGATTTTGTTTACGTAAAAGAAAGTAATTAAACAATTATAAGGCACAAGATCTGATTTACGTATTAACACAACGGATAAATAAAAAATAAAAAATATTTTAAACACAAGAATGTAAAATACTATTACGACTGTCTACTGATACGACAGTGGAAAACAAAATACAAGACACCAATTAAGTCACTAATCACCAGCTTAATTAATCACAATTAAACAGATTGTAATCAACAAGATAGTCTCTTACAAAAAATCAAATTAAAATTGTTCACACCCAATAAAATGTCAACTAAAAAAAAACACAATTTTATTATAAAACACATGACACTTCGCTAGAATACTTCGAACCGAACTGTGTAAATCGCCACTCAAACGCACTGTGTAATCGCCCGACAATAACTGAAAACAGCAGGTAGCAGCAGGTATGAAGGCCCCTTGGCTGGGGCTATTTATAGTGTACAGGTTTCCATATTATGCGTCCTTAACAAGCCATCAAAAATTCTAGAGGACACTTCAGCGCGACCTTCGCAGAAGCACACACCGTTGGGAGAGTCAAGAAGCTTCTAGAACGACACCATCGAACGCACGAGACGTTCCGCATTACGTAACACTGCCTCGCATGTCAAGCGTCGCGTACGCATTACAGCTGCCGGAATAGCCGAGAAAAGAGTAGAACAACGTCTCCAACGTACCAGAACGTTCCGTAACGGGGTAATACTTTTTCCGCATTACGTAAGAATGTTACAAATTGTGGTAGATTGCAAATTCCACATTTTAGAAAAATAAACTGAATATATTAGTCACATATCATCTCCATAATTTCAGTCTTGAATGAATTTTAATACACTGACGTCACACAATGATCAATTAATTTAAATAACATTATTTAGCGCATCTATATAGTTCCAGTTTTACTAATGAAATCATTTCCATTTTGACTCTAAATTTAACAAATTCGCATTGTAAAATTTGCACACCTAACTGTCGTAAAATTTACATAATTCACTCATATTAATTCAGTGCATTTTTACGTATGCAAATTACTTATTTTTGTCAGAGAATTTCATCAATGCTATGGTGTCTCCTACCAATACACTGAAAAGATAAATAGCAACATTATATATTCAAAATATTAAATATATTAAACTATACAGAAAACGTATATAAGGAATTTCCCAATGCACCCAGTTATTCTCCTTTCAACATGGGTATCCATTTATTTTTGTCTTCGGTATCCTCCAATTGAATGCCGTCCTTGTCCATATTCTCCTCTGCACGGTTACTCCATTTTTCCTGGGCTTCCCTTCCTTCTTCTTTGTGTTGGCTCCAATTCTGCCACTGCTTTGGCGATTTTACCTCCTTCCATTCTCCTGAGAAACCACATCAGTCTTTACTGTTTCATCATCTCCATCATCATGTTTTCCAATTCCATTATTTTACGTTCTTCCCAAATAATCATCTCACTTGAAAGCAACCTTTTCTGACGTTGCATGTTCACACTGTCCACGTTCTGTTCCGTGTAGCATTATAGTCTTAAAATCGTCTTGAATATCATCGCCATGCGTCTATTTATTATATTCCTACTCTATAAAATTGAACTTATAATTCCTATTGCTCTTCGGCCTTAAACAGTTCTTTTTCTTATATCCAATATTAAATGATCCGCCAGGTTCCACTATCAACCCTAATTAACAAATACTTACCAAAGTTTCAATTAAATTAAAATCGATATATTGGTGTTCCAGTTTACAGGTTGATGCAATGGGGCAGCTCCTTACTAATTGGAGAAAACATCTTCTTCTTCTTCACTAAGTCAAGATATAGTCCGACTTCACTGAAGCCGTCTCTTCCTTGGTCTACCTATATCACGTCTTTCCTGAGGTCTGTATCATATTACTTATTTTGGTAGCCTCACATCTTCCATTCTCTCGATATGCTGCCTCCATTTTATTTGTCCTTCCCTTATTCTGCTGGCTATAGTATACACATTTAGCTCAGTTCTTATATTTTTACTTCGTATTTGGTCTATGAGTGTGCAACCTTTGGTTTTCGTCAAGAACTTCATTTCACTTGTTCGAATTCTTCGTTCATCATTTCTTGTCATCGTCCGAGTTTCACTTCCATAAGTTAAAACAGGTGTTGCCATTACATTATAGAATATTATCTTGGTGTCTTTCCTTGTCTTATTTCCAAGTGTTCTGTGTACAGTACCACATATCATTTGAAATCTATTTATTTTTATATCGATTTCGCTGTCATACTCATAAGTTACATCGCACCCTAGAAAATTGAAATGAGATACCTGTTCTATTGCCTGGTTGTTTATAATTATCTTGGAACGTACCGAAAGTTTTCCTCTAAAGGCCATAAGTTATAGTTAAAGTTATGGCTTTTAGAGGAAGAAATATACAGTACGAAATATCCTAATACTTAATTTCTACTAAACCAATTACCAGGTACTAATGTCGTGCAACAGTTAACGCAACTGCATTAATTTGTTACTCAAGTTTACACAGAAATCAGGACAGGTTTTGCGATGGCAAATCGTACTGCTAATTATAATAGTTTTAATGTTATAGAACGTTTAACAATGTTATATTAGTTTGAGGTCTTATAACTCTTATGCCAGCAATAATTGGGTCAGTAGTTCAGTAGCTGAAGTGCAGCTGGTACGGTGTTCCATCTGAATGACAGCGGTTAAGTGTCGGGTTTAACTCAAGGTCACGCAAGTTTATCCCCGTTGCTTTCCAATGTGGACACACATTGTGGAACTGTTAGTCACATGGGTATAACATAAGATAAATTAGAGACAAGATAGATTTATCGTGTACTGCACACTATTTGCGAAATAAGGTTTTAGGAAACATGTTTTCCTCTAAGATGACCAAATAATTATAGGTAAGAGTGAAAATGAGATACAAATATCTATTTATACATTGCATACAGTCTGCCAGAAATACAACTTTAAGATCTTGAATACTAACACAAAAGTAATGGCCTTCCTAGGGAAGAACCATGTTAGAAAAAAAATTGTAATTGATCATAGTGTTTTGGAGCAAATTACACATTTTAATTATTTGGGATGCGATATCTCATATAGGAAGGATAACGATATCCATAGAAAGTTAAATAAACTTAGTTCTACCTGTGGAACAATAAGACGACTATTGAAGAACAAAACGCAGAGGGAGACACAGCTAAAGTTCAATAAGGTCGCGGCTGTGCCGACTTTAATGTATGGATGTGAAACATGGACTCTCCTGCAAAAAAAATTTCAAAAATACAGGCCTCGGAAATGGAATTTTTAAGGGCACTTAAGGGATGTAGTTTCAGAGATCATCTAAAAAACGGCGACATAAGGAAAAACCTGAAGTTACAGTCGGTTCTGGGGAGAATAAAGGAATACAGGTAGAATTGGAAGTCCCGTGTAGACCGCACGGTAGACAAGCGTATTCCTAAACAAGCGTCTGAATATAGGCCAGTGGGGACGACAGATCGTGGAAGACCATGGGAGTTGCCAGAGACTCTGTAAGGTCGAAAGGAGCTATAGTCCAAGCCATTAGTGAAGAAGAAGAAGAAGAAGAAGAAGAAGAAGAAGAAGAAGAAGAAGAAGAAGAAGAAGAAGAAGAAGAAGAAGAAGAAGAAGAAGAAGAAGAAGAAGAAGAAGAAGAAGAAGATGTTTTCCTCTATGATAGTTTCTCGTCCGAATAACGGTTTAGAAGACAAATGAGAAAACTCGAAGAATATCCGCTGTAGAGATAGATTTTGTCCAAAAGGAATTGTTCCACGCCCGATTAGTGTATAAACGTTGTTGTTCCTTATTTTACTTCCATGTTCCGTAAGGAAATGGAAGTATAGTGACCGCGAAAAAAACGTGTTTGAGATAAGGACTGATTCTGATTGCGCTACCCTTAAAAGAAGAAAAGAAAAGTAATTTTCCGAAAAGTGTCCGTGTGTGTGTGTCAGTGTGTAGAATTTTTTCTGTGGCGAACGGTAACTGCCGCTAATTCAAACAGAGTCAAATATCTTTTGCATATATGTCCGAGTTGTAGAGTACTCAAGGCCTATTGATTTAGGTGAAATATGGTTACTGGGAAGGGATAATTTACCTGCAACGTTTAACGTTTTAGAGTAAAGTACTTAATTTTGATAAGTAAAGTATCCTGAAAAGAAGCTCATAATAATCCACTGTAGAAAGGTAGATGAAATATATATAAATGGAAAGTGTTGTTGAAGGGGAAGGGGTCAATTTTTTGAAAACCAACTTTTTTTATAATTTTGATAGATAAAGTGACTTAGAAATAACATTATATTAAACGACTACCCGATAATAAGAAAAATGTCTATAAGTAGTGAAAATAGTTTGAGAGGGGGGGATATTTTTTTTGATAAATTATGGAACCGAATGCAAGTGAATGATTCTAAACATAAATGTTAGACCTTTTACTTGTAAGTCATGACTTCAAACTGGAAATGGAAGTCATGACTCATACTTCGAAGTCATGTATGGTTCTACAGACCGATATTTTTTAATGGACACTATGCAAAAAATGAGTGATTTCATATATTAATGTAAACTGGTTTATTGGAAAAGGGAATTTGAAGGTGGAGGGGGTTATTTTCTATAAATGATAATGATAGTTGAAGGAGGAGGGTGTACTTTTTTATATGTGTACTACGTTACCAGCACAACAAAGAAGTAGTTTCCATGGAAATATTTTATTTCAACTCGTCAAACATAATAGTCGATTTACAAGGAACACACATAACTTGATATAAATAATCGAACCGAATTGAAGTAAATGATTTTAAATATAAATTTTAGAACATGGAAGTCATGTATGGTTCTACATACCGATATTTTAATCCTGTTGTGAGTTCTTTAAAAAAACTCTCCTGGACTACATGGGGTGTCTTGGAAAGAGATAGGGCTACGTTTCATGAAGGGCTGGGATAGTGGAGGGGAAGTAGACAGTTCAGAAACATATTCATTCATCTGTTACATCAGCTAAGAAAAATTAGTATGTAGACCCAGTTAGTACAAGTAAAATTACGTATTATGTATATACAACTGATATCAATAATCAGATAAATACAAACACGAAACAGGTATGAGTTACTGAGCTCAGAGTCTAGTTAGTCGCTGCCGTTATCCAGTTATCGAATAAAAACATGCTTGAATCACGCAACTAAATAATAACCTGCTAGATATCTACTAAAGCAATAAATATTTACTGTCCATGACAAAATATGATTTAGAAAAACGCGTATTTTACGGTTATCATCCTCCTGTCTGGACGGTCTCATACACTATTTACGTTGCATGTTTATGATACATTATTTATACGTATCTCTTAATTTTATAAATTAACTATATCGAAAATACAAAAACAAAGTTATTCCCAAAATCTATTATTTATTGTACAACTATTGAATCTAACTCTACTATTGGTCAAAATCATACAAATCCACACGGTGTGTTGACGTGTCGTGTAAGCTGCAAAAAACAAAAGGCAGACAAGTTATAGGATTTCTTAAAGGCTACATGATCTTCTTGATACTTTACAAAATGCAACATCAACTGCAGAATTAAATTTTTTCCCAGGCGGCTGTAAGATAACAGTTATAATATAATTAATGTGACCCCTTTAATTTGGTCATTACTGTTACTACGGTCTAAATGATTGTCGTATGGTAGAGTGGAAAACAAAATACAACACACCAATGAAATTACTACTAACCAGCTTTACTTATCTCAATTAATAATTTATAATTAACTCGTACAATAATTCCAGTTAGATTTAACTACACTCAAAGGCTCAAAAAGGCTCAGCCTCAGCCACAGTACTGTGGTTCACTGACTGTTAGAACTGTGTCAGTGTTTAGTTCTCAGGCACGGAAGATGGTAACGATTGAGCAGCTGAAACGTTTGTGTCAAATAACATCGATCCACGGCCTGATAGCTCGGCAAATTATAATATCAGTAACGGTGCATGGTACTATTTCATTATTATCTAACTTGAATGTACTGCTAAAAAGTAATATTAAGTGCTCGAACTAAGTGCCAGCAAGTACTGAAATAGTAAACAAAAATGATAGTCCAAGTGTTCTAATTTATGTCTTTCCAGTTTTTCTAGGCAATTTTGTTTCTCCCATTTGCCACAATTATTTTCCACAGAAATCACAAGGGAATTGACGCAGATCAGTTGGTACTGTTAACAGTTTGTGTTGTCTGCGAAGCGAGCGAATTGTTATTGCCTCCATCTAACGCGGTTTGCGATGCAGGATTTATGTCCTGAATTTCATTCTACTCTAGTATAAGTAATCATACTTTTAGCGTACAATACAACGAAATCTGTAGTGTGAAATGACAGCTATATATTGTTATACTACATGCAAGTACTATGTTGTTTTTCTCTCTTATGAATAAGAATTACACTATTACTATGTTTTAGTCTTACTACAGGCGTACGTTAATTGATAGTAAAATAATATTTGTGGTACGATTAATAGAAACCTTAGAAATAAAACAAGACACATCACAAGGATTAAATTTTATAAGACAATTGCAATACCCACGTTGATTTATGCGAGTGAGACAAGGGTCATGACAAAAAAGAAATGCGGGAAAATTAAGAGTGCTAAAATGCAGTTTCTTCAAAATACTTTAAATTATACATTGCAAGACAGAATAAGGAATGAGGATGTCAGAGCAGAACTGGAAGTAAAGGACTTAAACGAATTTATTTCGACTTACAGAAGACAATGTTGGGATCATCTGCAAATGATGATAGAGTACCGATTGCCGAAAGCTGCACTGAACTATAAAGCCATTGGTAGAAGAGACGGGAGTCGTCCGAGGATGAGATGGGTGATCCTTGAAGAAGAGAAGAATAAGAAGATAAGAAATGACATATATGGGCATTTTGTTTAAGTCTACATATTATATAAAACTCAAAGTCTGAAGATTTATGGGTACTGAATACGAATCCACACAGCTACACCGATTGCTATCAAACTTTGCACAGTTAACCTTTGACACAAGGCGGAAACACTGTGTAACTTGGAATTTAATATTTTGCCCCGTTCGCACGATTTAGGCCCTTTTAATTATGCCTTTACGTTGACGCGTATAAAGATGTAAACATCACCATGGAGACCAGAATTAATTACCATAGTCACAAGTGAATAAACAAATGCTATTAAGCTGGATCGGAACTGTACCTTTATCCGTCCCTGCAGTTTTAATATTTTTAATATGCGATTGTATCGATATATTTTGTAATTTTGTGTACAGATACGTCTGTATATTTTGTAATTGTTTTAAACAATTATAAAATTTATGTGTGTACGTAATTTTGATGATGCAATGAATAAGTAATCAAACGTATTAAATACTACTACTAATAAAGGCTTTATGAACGCGTACTTTTAAATCTCCAAAGGCTGTTGCACCAACATAATAATTTAGTACAAGTTAAAATAGTACAAAAGTTGAAAACAACTTTGGAGAGAATTTGTTGACTAATGAGTACAAAATTGTTATACGAGCTGACAGAACGCTATACAGACATAGACAATAAAAATTATATTAAATACAAATAATTATTAAAAGTCAAATATTCGCGTGCAAAGACGCGGGTAACAGCTAGTGACATATATGCATATATCGATTATTATATTTTTTGTCAACTTAATACACGTTTTTAGATGGAGTACACAGGTTTCCTGTAGAAAGGATATAATTGCATTTATACATTAGAAAATACAAATTATTAAATAGATTTGCAATACAATGTAAATAAACTTAATTACAGCCATCCAATATTAAAATAGAGTAAAATACAGTAATTCAATAATACAATACTACATGTCACTGGATAAACAATAAATAAAAACATGTTATTCCAAAATTAAATACGATATTCCAACTTTAATAGTGACATCATTATGCCTCCTACCACCGTGTTTAAAATCACGTGTTTCTTAGTGGCATTTGTAGGTAAATAGCCGCACAATTTTCTCATCATCATTATCATCATCTTCTTAACGGTTTTAGGCTTTAGCTCCCCTGTTCCTTTTCCACAGTTAACCTTTTCTTAGGTCTACCAACTTTTCCTCTGCCTCTAGGGTTGTAATCTTTCACCATCTTCGGTATTCTACTTTTCTTCCATTCTACTCATGTATTGAATCCATTTTCTTCTGTATTCTTTAATCCTTTCATTAATTGCCAAAATATCTAAATCACTTGTTATCTCTACACTTCTTATACGATCTCGTTTATTACAGCTATTAACTTATCTCAGAAATTTTATTTCTGCTGTTTGTATCTTCTGTTCATCTTTTTCCTTTATGACCCATGTTTCAGAACCATACAGTAGTGTAGGTATTGTCATTGTTTTATAAACTTTTAATTGGGTTGCTTTTCTACATTTATTTCCCAACCTTCTGCAAATCGTTCCACTCATTCTTGTAAAATTCGTAACTCTATTTTCTATATCTCTATCTCGCTATCTTGATCATAAGTAATGTCACGTCCAAGATAGTTGAAATGTCTTACTTCTTCTATGCATGTGTTGCATATGCATATTTTGGTCCGAACCGGTTCATCTCCTGTAAAGGCCATTACATTTGTCTTCGATTCAGATATGTTACAGTTACATTCTTTTCCTATTTTATGTAAGACGTATATTGCTCGCTGGAGGTCGTGTTCTGAAGTGGGGAATATAGCTTTGTCATCCGCAAAAGAATGGTTTGCAATATTCCATTTTGCTGGATTTTAATACTGTTAGGGTATTGTTCTTTCCATTTTTTGATATCATTTAGATAAAGGTTAGAAAGCAGTGGTGACAGATAACAATCTTGTCTTACGCCTTGGTTTGTTTCAATCGGGATAGATTCTTCTCCGTCGTCTATGGTTGTCGCGGTGTGTCTATATATACTCCCTGTGGCCTAGGTATTCTGGAATACCTTTTTTTTGTATGTTCATAACTTTGGTCACTTCGGTCTGATCACCCTATCAAAAGCTTCGTTGAATTCGATAAAGGCAATATGTGTTTCTAAATTCTTTTCACGTCATTTTTCTATCACTTGTTTTAGCCCCCACACAGTTTCTTCTCTTGTTGAATTTTTATGTGTCAGTTTAATCTCTATATATATAAGCGGCTTTGTTCTGACTGACAGAGAATCAACGTAGAGCAAAAACTACTGAAGATAATGATCTCAAAATTTGAAGGTATATTCTTATGGGGTCGTAGATGCTCACTAAGAAACGGTTTTAAAAACTTTCACTCCTAAGGGGCAAACCCCCCCCCCCATTGTATGTATGTTCAACATCTCCTCCTAAACCACTGGACCGATTTCAACCAAACTTGGCACAAATAATTTACGCGACGGGAGAACCAACATAGGATATGTGTTGTTTTCGATGGGGTCCTTTGGGGTCTTCCACATCTCCTCCTAAACCACTGGACCGATTTAAACCAAACTTGGCACAAATAATTTAAGCGACGGGAGAACCAACATAGGATAGGTGTTTTTTCGATGGGGTCCTTTGGGGTCTTCCACATCTCCTCCTAAACCACTGGACTGATTTCAACCAAACTTGGCACAAATATTTTATGCAACGGGAGAACCAACATAGGATAAGTGTTTTCTTCGATGGGGTCCTTTGGGGTCTTCCACATCTCCTCCTAAACCACTGGACCGATTTCAACCAAACTTGCACAAATATTTTACGCAACGGGAGAACCAACATAGGATAGGTGCTTTTTCGATACGATCCTTCGGGGGGTCCTTTGGGTCTTAAAAAACTATTAGATCTGGTTACTATGGCAACCCAATAGAATAGATTCTGGTTACCATAGCATCGGTGGAAGTCTCCCGCGTAGGAAATAGCGCGGGAGTCGACCGACGGGCCTTCCCCGGAAGTCGTCCACGGTTTTTATAAATGAAGATATAGGTTATGATATAAAAGGTGGTGTATGCATCTTAAGAAACTTCTTAATAGTGTGTGAATTCAGAGTTGTTTCAGTTTGAATTTAAAAGTGGATAAGTTAAGATCGAAGTAAGTTATAAGCGAGTATAAAAAACAAAGTTTTGATAGCGAATGTATTCAGATCATAGTGTTCAGACAATATAAATGCACTTGCTTCAGTTTGAATTTAAAAATTGATAAGCTGAAATCTGTAGAGGTATTGTATTGTTAGAATAAGTTTAGGAGACACTAATTTAACAAATGCCTTATATCAACATTAACGCAATGAATTATAAAACGACAGTTAAATATGCAGCGCGTGCAAGTACTGTAAACATTTTATTGAAAACTAATTTAGCTGTTCGCCCTCTCCCAGAGTTAGAAATCGAGTAGGAGCATCACGCGGAACAGAATTCTTCTCCAGATATAAGAATTCAGTTTATGACATGTTCTTAAACAGGTGCGCTACAGAGTATTCCTCCAGTGAGAATGCGAGCGTAACAATATAAGGAAGATTATACAATATACAAGTAATATAACGTTAGAACAAGAATAGGTGCCTATGAGCCTATGAATAAATTATGAACCCGAGCAACGCTGGGTAAATCGGCTAGATATAGATATCTATATAAGCCAAATACCACCGACTGACTCACTAATCACGATATCTCTGAAAGCACTGAATGGATATCAATGAAACTTTGAACATAGCTTCATCATAGGTCTTAGGTGCTCACTAGGAAACGGTTTTAAAAACTTTCACTCCTAAGGGGCAAAAAACCAAATACTGAAATTTATCGCGGGAATTGCATACTTTGTAAATGAAGTGGTTGACATCTCAGTTTACTGGAAACCCCGAATACATTTAGTCCTGAGTTTTTAATCATTGTTTTAAATTGAAAAAAACTTCGTTGTTTGCATGTTCTTATAGTCGAGAAAATTTCGAAGTCAATTAATTAATAAATGTATGTCCTTTTTTTCTCGGAAACGGTTCTAACGATTTTCTGGAAATAAATAATAAATAGCTGTTGCTATGAATGTAAATAAACAAACTAAGAGTTGAGAATTTGTACAATCTATCTAATGCTATACTATTAAGCGAGCAATAATTGTACAATTACGTACAACGTGAAACTCCGTAGCGAAGCACGGGTATTTTGCTAGTATTTAATAAGTAACTGAAAGTCCGCAGGCTGCTGTCAATTATATAATATTAGATTAACAGTAATGTAAGCTAAATAAATTCAAATTTATTCGAATCTGGTTATCTTCACACACAGAGAAGGCTGAGAATATTTTGTAACAATTATTACTAACGTTAAAATAGTAACACATACAAAACAAGCAAAATATGTTAGCATGATTAAAATATTTTTCGCTCGGGGTAGCGATGGGAAGCTAAACTTACAACGAAAAATATTAAAACGTTTTGTTTGGCTAATAAACATTCAACCCCGTCGATGTACCAAAACGTCTTGCTTCCAAGTAGATATCAAAACGCCCACGAACAAAGTAAGAATAAAGACCTTTTAAATCTCTTTTTTTTTTTAATTTTTGTGTGTTCCAAAAAGGAATGAGACTTTGTGTACCTAAATAGTTAAATAGCAGAACTAATTAACTTAATTAATTATCAGGATTAATTAAGAGCAGAACTAAGTTTGTAACTTAGTCTAAGGTATATATTTTAAATAATTATGGCAGTGTATTTTGAATATACTTTCAACAAATAATGTTAATGATTTGTAACTGTGCATCTACACATCGGGTTTCCGTGGTCAAGCCGACAACATCTGATTTCTTCAGCAACTACACTGACTTCTTGCTCATCAGCGTGTTACATTTTGCTGTAAAATAACAATCGATATAAAATTTATTTATATTATGTCTACGTTTATGTTCTTAAAATATTTTGATACAAGGACAGAGAGAAAGAAAATTAAAGACATTACAATTTCTAAGTGCATCCTTTTTACTGGAGTAGAAAAAATTCTTTTTCTAAACGCAATAAAATCTTTGTTTTTAATGAGGAACATGTTGGTATTCACAGGTCGTATTCAAAGTACATAATGCATTAAATCATAATTTAAATTTTATCATGACTACGCAACATGTTTTTAGTCTATAGAATTTGTAATTTAAGTTTACGAGAAAAACAAAAAGCGTATACTATTTCCTTCTAAACATAGCAGAAAACTAAGATATAACTATTATAAATTAAATTTTGTAAAGGATACTACCAAATGCGCACAGCAAAATACTACTAAATTTTACAATAAACTGTGGCGTAACTTGACAGTGAAACTGATGAATGCACAGTTCGCTTTGCTGAATGCATAATTTAAGTACTCAATTGTTTACTTTCATGTTTCGTAAGGAAATGGAAACATAGTGATCGCGAAAAAAATCGTGATCGAGCTAAGTGCTGATTCTGATTTTATTACTCTTAAAACATTAGGAAAAGTTATTTTCATAAGTGTGTGTGTGTGTGTGTGTGTGTGTGTGTGTGTGTGTGTGTGTGTGTGTGTGTGTGTGTGTGTGTGTGTGTGTGTGTGTGTGTGTGTGTGTGTGTGTGTGTGTGTGTGTGTGGAATTTTTTCTGTGGCAAACGATAACTGCCGCAAAATCAAACAGAATCAAATAATGTTTTGCATATGTGCACGAGTTGCAGAGGACTCAAGGCCTATTGAATTTGGTGAAGATTGGTTAAGGGAAAGGGGTAGTTTACCTCAAACGTTTTACGTTTAAACAATAGTATAGTACTTAATTTTGATACATTAAGTATCCTGAAAAAAGGTCATAATATCCACTATAGAAAGGCAGATGAAATATCTATAAATGAAAAGGGATGTTGAAGGGTAATTTTTTTGAAAATCAACGTTTTTGATGTCGAATAAAGTACTTAATTTTAAAGGATAAGATACTTCAATAATTACATTCATGATAATGAAACTGTTACTCAATAAAACTGAAAACATCAAAAATGGGGTTGTTCGGTTGAGCGGGACAGGTAGTTTACCGGCAATGTTTTGAGTTTAACTAATTTACTTAATTTTAATAAATAAAGTATCATAAAAAGGAGATCACATAAATCCACTATAAAAGCTACATGAAATATGTATAAATAAAAATAGCGGTTGAAGGGTAAGGGGGTGGTTTTTTGAAAATTACTATGCTGATATCAAATAAAGTAGGATATTTAATTTTGAAAGATAAGATACCTTAGGAAGTACATATATTAAAACTATTACTCTATGAAAGTGTAAGTATCATTAATGGTGGAGATTGGTTGAGGAGGAGGGATGATTATTTGCGTAGTTCAGTTTCTTTACAAGATAAATTATCTAATTTTTATAGATAAAGTGACTCAAAGGTAACATTATATTGAACAACTACCCCTTAATATCAAAAATATTTGTAAATAGTAAAAATAGTTTGAGGGTGGGGGATAATTTTTAATTGTCAAGCCAAAAGCAAGTAAATAATTTTAAATATAAATCTCAGAATATGGAAGTCATGTATGGTTCTACATACAGATAATTTTTAATGGACACTACGCAAAAAAAGAACGATTTCTAATATTAAAGTAAACCCCTTCATTGGGAAAGAATATATTTTTAATAATTTTTTTTTATATTAGTGGTATGTGGTTGTACTCCATATATTGTAAATGAATATCTCTATGGAAACTTTGAAATATAATATTTGGAACTTTTATGCAGGATAAATAATCCATTAGTCTTATATTAGCTTAATGCAATCAATCATAATTTAATCTAATGTAATGAAACCTTTTAATATATTAAGGTTTATATTCGACTACACAAATAAAAGTTACATTTCCCTTGAAATCGCAATTTTCACGAGAAACACACGTAAAATATCTTACGCCCACGCAGTTATTAAACACACACAAAAAGGATGTTTGTAACGGACGCGACGTGTCAAATTATATTTTTCAGAAAGCGCGATGAGACGGTTTTCCGTAATATTCAGCTTCGGAAATCTCAACCATAGGAAAGCTGAGTCTCCTTCATCTGGTTGTCAATAAAACGTCAATAAAACATTTTCCTTGCCTTTCCTATAAAACAGAACCTAAATAAAAATTTACAGAACTACATCACCTGATTTCAAACAGTTGTTATACAATTCTAGACGGTTACTTTACTTCACAAATTCCGAAGGACTTAAAAATCAATATGTCCTTTCACAATCAGAAATTATTCACTCGAGGCTTTACAATTTCAGAAAAATTTAGACAATATATGTTTTACAAAAAAAATAATGAGTATATGTTTTATAGTTAGAAAAAATTAAACAGCAGATACTACAAGTGAAAGTTAATCAATATGTGTTTTGCCAGTTAAGAAAGACAATCAGTATAGCCCTTTTGTAAGGAGCAAAATCAACTAATATATGTCCAGTAGAAAAAACAAATTATTTTCTATTAACCCCGAATGGGTATATAAATATAATTAAAATGAAAAAATACAATAAGCCGGTTGTGCCCTAGCAGCTGTGGCAGCGCGCCAGCATGCGGTTGACAAAGTTTGACAGGCCTCCAACCTGCCTGAGGTTGCACCAACATGTGTCAGAGAAAAACTAAGTCCCCTTTTAAACCCCAGAAAACGGCCCACAAAAAAAACACAGGAAACCCCCAGCCCTTAAATGTTAAACCCATAGTGAAGTTAATATTTATTCATTCCTTTTCCCGCCGGAACAGAGTCCATAACATATTCTATACTTTTTGTAAAGAGTAAAGTAATAATGCAATACAAACGGTAAAATGTGCAAGTGTAAAAATATCTCTGGCACGCTCCCCCAGTGCAGCACACAATTACAAGCAAAGCACTTAGTGTTAGGTAAATCAGTCATTAAAAGTGTTTCTGAAATTCACTCATGATGATCAGCTGCTCTCATTTCTAGCAGACAGTCTGGACACGTGGCTTCAAAGATATTTAATGTAAAACAGGCGCACTGCCGGCCCGGCCCCAAAAAGGAAAATAAAAGTGTGAATATCACCTTAGTACTGCTGGCAAGTGCTACATCGAGAACCAGTCACCAGCTCCCTCTTCGGACAGGATCCTGTTTAATGGTCCATGACTGATGCAGGTATACGGCGATCAGCAAGGCCAAATCTCCGGCTTAATTCAAGAACCCTGTTAATTTATATAAATTAGAGAAATGTTCACCAAAAATATACACCCGAGTTCACGTAATTAACCTCAGAACGGGCCTCCAACTAACTCTCAATAAAAGCACAATTTTCATTAATAAAGTTTTTGCAACCAGCTTAAAGGGTAGAAAATCAGCCATGGAATAAGTAAATTTGAATAATGAACAGACTTTATTAAACGTGGCGTAATATAAAAGTCATCAGCTCACTGGCTACATGCCTCGACAGAACTTTGCAGGTTAAACAGACACGTGGTGAGCGATAATCATTATTTGACCAAAAATTCAACTGCAAGGCATTCACAGCATTAAGAATGTTTTAACATTAATAAAATTTCATCTAAGGAAGTTCACACAAAGAAACTCTCTACTGTACAGTTAATTAAATAGCTCCCCGACAGTCTGCTGCATGAATGGACATAGTTGACTAACTGACTACGCACTAACATTTAGCCCTTAATTTTTAATGTTGTACACCTCTATCATGACAATGACAATTGCAATCCCTCTCACACTATTCTAGTAATAATAAACGGAACATGAGCTATATGCTGAACATTAAGTAATTTACTGAACAATGAGTTTTCTCTTAATATAAAACTTGTCGGGTCGCACACACATAATTACGTATTTTATACGGTTGCATACACCTTGTTATTAATTATCCATATATATAATTACTTATAAAGACATAAGATAATGCACTTCTTACCGGGAGTCGTTTATGCTTCAGCCAGCCATGTAGAAACAGAAACTACGCCGTAATTGTTCGAAGAGAGAGACGGACCGTTGTATCTCGCAGCGGGGCAGTGAATCGTCTGCCGTCAGCAGCAGACAAAATGCTCCACCTTCCAACGAGTTGCGCGCGCAACCGTCCACGCCGGACAAAGGTCGCTTGCATTCGCTCTATTTTACAATTAGACAAAAACTTTTCTAAAACCTTTTCAACGGCCGGATTTACACCGGCACATTATTATAATGCGAACTAATAGAGTCCCGCACAATAATCATTTTTCACTAATAACCACTTGAACGCACTGTGTAATCGCCCCACGTAAACTGACTACCAAGCGGGATGTCTAGGCTACTTATAGTCTGCAGGGTTCCATAAAATGCGTCGTTAACCAGTACTCGACAATTCTATGGGATGCTTCAGCGCGGCCTTGGGAGAAACGCGCACCGTTTGGGATAGTTGAGAAGCTTTTAAAACGACACTATCGACTGAACGAGAATGTTCCGTATTTCGTAAAAATAATATTATAAATTTTCACGTTGGTGACTACTTCAATTTAAAATTATGTTCAAAATAAAAATTTTACCATTTAATCAATATTGTAATATTGACAAATACATACTTGTTTTTACATGTCAGCAAACATAAGCTACGAATTACTATAGTAATAATGACTCTGTTCTCCGTCGAAACAGTTTAGGAGTTGTGCAAGATAGGCTACATTATATGACCGGTTCGGCATAGAACGAAGATAGGCCAGCCAAAACTTCAGCAGCCCGTTAGTACTACAGGATGTTATCCCAAGTACTCATTTTGATTCGACCTGGGAGCTGTAAAACACACTTAATCACACGATAATCGAGGCGGCACATTTTAGATTACTGGCAGTCAGACGCAGTACCCACTGCCCGCTGCCCATACTAAGGGTGATTAACGGGTAATTTACGTACAGCGTCGTAAAAGTTACAGAGTTTTGTAATTTGTCTAAAAAGTATGATTTTAATCTATCTTAACGAAATTTAGTATAGATGCACAAAAAAGAACTTTTTTTTTTCAATATTTGTTCTTCCAATGCTTATTAATTTTTATAAATAATTTAATACATTATCATAAACAATGTACCTTTCCTCATTAATTTGTTATCATATTGCCCTGAATTTTCACTTTTTTTAGCCAAGAATAATAGTAACAAACTGAATTAATCAGATATTTGATCGCATGTTATATTATAAAATGAAAAAGTTTAATTAATAAAATAATATTTTTTAATATTTCTCTCTTATTATTATTATTTTTTCGTAAATGTGTGCCTTCATAAGACATTTTTAAATAATTCAGATTGTTTTAACATGTTTGAAAATGAACCACAAAAAATGTCATGTTATTAGGTTGAATAATTTGGGAGGAAAGATAGGTTGAATTAATAAAATTATGTTTGCGGAAAACGGCAAAAAATAAAAATACTGCATATTTGTATCATAATTCTGTTTTGTGACCTATTTTATTGTAATATTAGTCCTCTCCTGCTCCATAATCAGCTTTCTTTTGTTTTTCTTCATCATTTTTGTTCTGAGGTGCTCTTTTTTTAAGCCTTCTTTCTTGTTGGACACTGTTTTTAGCCCTGAATTCTGTCTGATGAATCCTGGCTTTATCAAGCTTCTGCAGTGAGGTCACACACCAAGATTCAGGAACAATTCCCAGCTTGCTTAGTACTTTACTTCTTGTAATATTACCTTCATTGAAACAAGCTACTGCATTTTTTACAGCTGTTTCAATAATAGATTTGGATGCGAAATGTGTCTTAGGGCATCGCTAATTTAATTACTGGTAATATTAAATTAACTCAAAGAAAATACCCATTTTTCTAGAATGAGAAATCGAAAGTTTATTTTAAGCTACTTCCTTGTAACGGTATTATGTAATTAGCGACTTGTAAAAATTAACCTTTCAATTCAGTGATATCCGTTCATTTCCAGTATATTCCTACTTACGATTACAGTTTATAGTAGTTGAAAATTTTTAAACTTTTTGTAATTTATCTATTTATTGTTTTGTTTATTCTCTAACGTCATTTAAATGCTTACAGTCGCTCTCACATATCTACTGATAGAATTTCATAAAAGATTATTGTGTGGTTATTTAAAAAGGTTTTTTATTAGTTAATACTCTTCTCCTGAAATATAACCTGTTATCTTCCACATAATTGAAATTATTTACTTTTCTCAAACATTTCGTTTACAACAGGTGATCTAATATAGTCTTCAATGTTCATAGATATAAACAGGTGATGTCTTAGTTGTCATAAACCCTCAAAAATGTTTCCAGTTACCTATACAACTCAACATCATTTCCTTGCATTATCCTTTTATTGTGAGAGTAATTATTGTTTACATAAGCCACAGAAATAATTTTAGTCTTCTACGAAAACGTTATTCGGCGATTAGTAATATAGAGTCTATCCCCTCACTTTTTGTCGAACGCCCTAAAATGAAATTTTACACACGACCACGCATCTCTTTTTTTTCCCGCAAAGCGTCATTGCTATTTACTTAATTTTCAATACAATCTGTAAAGTACGCTTGCATCTTAGGTAATATGGGATATATTTTTAAGCTTTTTCTGATTTTCCAAAGAGAATCTAACCGTGCATCGGCAAAGGATACACAACCGTCATCATTACATAGAACCAATTTTATTACTCATATGCAATCTATTGTAAGTTGTTCTAATGCGTTAAAAAACATTGCCATAAATTATGCACTCCACAAAATACATCTAGTAGGCTATATAATTTCTTTTATTATTTCTAGTCTATTTGTGAATAAGTTGCATAAGATCAACCTTACGTGCGGGACGATTAGGCCAACCCTTAAGTCAGCAAATAAAGAAACACGCCTAAAATTCTACAAGGTGATGGGCCTTCCCCACTTTTTTATGGGTCTGAGAATTGGACTTGGAACGAAAGGCCAGGCCAGTTGCTTCCAAGCGGCTGAAATGAGAGTTCGCAGGCGCGTGGCACGGTATACTCTCCATGATCATAGAAGAAACAGAGATATACGGGCAGGAACTGAATATTATAAGTATATTCGACAGGATTGCCCAGTATCGGCTGAATTGGCGGGAACATTTTTGCCGAATGGATGACTGCTGCATCCCTAAACAATTATGGGACTACAAGCCGAGGGGACGGAGACCCTTGGGACGTCCAAAGAAGCACTGGAGTGACCAGCTCTAATCTTTGCCTGTTTGAGACCGGAACAAACCATCATTAGATTAATCCTTGAAAGTGATGACGATGATAATGATAACAGACATTTCGAAAAGTAATATTAGCGTTTTTTTTTAATTGTCTAATCCGCAGTAGTAACGTATTCATACTGTGAATGATTTGAGCATATTATTACTATATTAACGCACATTAATCAGAATTTAAATATTTCCATTACTGCATGTACTAAATAAGCCTTCATTGAGTAAATTCTATTCATTGATCACGATACGATATGTTTATGAAGAGAGTTTCATTATTACCCTAAATACTATCATTATATTAGTGTTTAATATAGTATATTTAGTATAATATTACACTAAATAATATCACAATAGTATTGTAGAATAGTTTTAAATAAAAATATGTAAGCGCAAATGAATTTATATTACATTTACAAAAACAGTTTTAATAATGTTACCGTACTACAATTAACAAGTTTGTGAGTGTGTCTGTAAGTAGCAGACAATATAGTAAATTTATAAGTGGGAGCGACCAGGTATTAATATACACAAGAAGGCTGTAGGCGGTATTTATGGTCCAACTGGGAGTCGTACATGAAATTATGTTCTAAATGGCCCCACTGTCTGGCTTCCTACAGTACCAAAATTTGCAACTGTACTTAAACGTAGGAGGTAATGTTTACTTAATGCTTTGCAAACCACTACTACTTTTCTCTAGTAAGAGTATGGAAATTTGCAGCATCGTTTGCAGTAAACCAATAGATAATTACTATCGTATAGTTAGGGCACTTACGACATACAGTAGAAACTCTTTAAAGCAAAATTACGGAGACCACCTGTCTTTTTGTGTTAAGAGAATTCCGTCTTAAACAGAAACAAAATAAAACAAAATGACATAAACAAAGTAATACTGTATAGATCGCTGGAAACGCGTAGCAATTGCCCTGGCATTACAATTCTGTAGAAGAAAAACAATTAAATGGCAATTTTACTAATCAACACTAAATAAAGTGTTTAGGTGTAATAATTACAAAATATCTGTTTTCCCTTTCTTACGTGCCTGAACACAACCTTCAAAAACGCTAAGACCGAATTTGGTTGTCTCTCTTTGGTTCTCTATTTACTAGCTGTTAATACATAGTTAACATCATGTGCACTTTAATTACGGTTGGTGACCTTTATATAATTTATATAGTATGTTACTTACTTTATTGTGTATTAAAATAATGCAATGAAGAATATACAGAAGGTACTTATATATAAATGTTTTATTTATCTTCCAGATAATTTCAAGTTCATTTTGGGAAAATGTATGATTAATTTTTCTTAAAATTTAATAGACGTGCACTGTAGACGTTGTTCACTTAGTCTTACGATGTAGTCCTTAAATTCGTAGTGACCGTCAATCAATGAATTTTTCAGTGAAGGGTTAGTGAGGTCGGTCAAAAATATCGGTATGGAGAACCATGTTCTAAGATTTATATTTAAAAGCATATTTGAAATGAAATATTTCCATAGAAACTACTTCTTTCTATCGCTTCAGCCTTAACCACAGTACTTTGATCACTAACGTATACCACCTCACTTTTTCGCACTCGATTTTCACTGATGATAGAAGTCGATGGCACTGCCGAAACTTCTGGTTTTGCAGAAAACATTGGACTACGGCTAAACAGCCCGGGAAGGAATTTTAACAAAAACTACTTCTTTGTTGCCAATAACGTAGTACACATATAAAATTTTCGTCCCTCCCTCTTCAACTATAATTTTCGTTAATAGAAAATTACCCCCACCCCGTTCAACTAGCCTCTTCATTTATAGATATTTCATCTACGTTTCTCCAGTGGATTATTATGAGCTTCTTATCAGGATACTTTGCTTATCAAAATTATGTATTTTACTCTTGTTAAAACATAAAAAGATGCCGGTAAAATACCCCTTTATATTCACCGATCTTCACCAAAATCAACAGGCCTTCAGTCCTCGACAATTCAGGGATGCATGCAAAAAAATATTTGATTCTGTTTGAATGTGCGGCAGTTATCGTTCGTCAAGTAAACATTTCTCTTGGTTCAACATAAAATGTTGCAGGTAAACTACCCCTTTCCCTTAACCGATCTTCACCAAAATCAACAGTCCTTGAGCTCTCTACAACTCAGGAAAGTGTGCAAAAAATTGTTAGATGCTCTTTGAATTTTCGGCAGTTATCGTTCGTCATAAAAAATTACCCTTTTTAAAACATAAAACGTTGCTGATAAACTACCCCTTTCCCTTAACCGATCTTCAACAAAATCAACAGACCTTGAGTTCTCTTTAGTTCAAAAAGGTATGCAAAAACGTAGTTGATTCTGTTTGAATTTACGCCAGTTATCGTTCGTCATATAAACAATTAGCGTTGTAAAACATAAAATGTTGCTGGTAAACTACCCTTTTCCCTTAACCGAACTTCACCAACACCAATAGGTATTGCGAACTCTACAATACAGGGCTGTATGCAAAACATCATTTGATTCTGTTTGAATTTGCGGCTGTTATCGTTTGCCATAGAAAAAATTTACACTTGATAAAAAACCGTTGCAGGTAAACTACCCCTTTCTCTTAACCGATCTTCACCAAAAACAATAGGTCTTGAGTACTCTACAGATCAGGGCTGTATGCAAAAAATTATTTGATTCTGTTTGAATTTGCGGCTGTTATCGTATGCCAAAAAAAATCTACAGACAGGTAGACAGACAGACAGACAGACACACACAGACACTTTTCGAAAAATGACTTTTTTTCATGTTTTGAATGTAGTACAATCAGAAGCTGCAATAATCTCGAACACGATTTTTTTTCCATCACCATACTTCCATTTCCTTAAGGAACATGGAAGTAAAAAACAAATTTTTAACTTATTTGTATCGACGTTTCGACAATGTTTATTGTCATCATCAGGACAATTGGCGTCAGCAACAATTGTCCCGATGATTACGATTTAGGTTTTTTTGTACAGTAACGTAGTACCTATATCTTTTAAAGTTCCTATAGTGACAATGGTCTATTAATTTTTAAATGGTTGGTTATTTTCATTTCCACAAAACGTTCTGCGCTACATTATTTTCCACAATTTGTTGTATTTTATTAATGTGGTCAAACACTTCTAATTCTGAGCTGGTTTTCAAATATTGACGAACACGGCTCAGCAACAAAAGCAATTCGGTACCGGTAAAAAATCGCAAATTTTCACTGTAATTTTCTGCGTTAAGTTCGTCGGTGCTCTGCGCATTTGCATAGGTGATAACTTGCACAGTTTTGGGGCGTGCGTGAATGGATTTATTTATTAAGCAGCTATTGAAAGCCAGCAACAAAACTATTACAACAAAATTTGTCGTGTTAACCGCACAAACTGTAATTGTAAAGTAGAAGTAACGATCGGAACCTAACGACCGGTTATACTATTATTTCGTATAACCGATATTTTGTGTTAACTGTTTTCGTGTTGAACGTTTTCCACTGTAATACTGTAACTAATTCTATGATCATATCTACCAATGAGATTTTGTAAGAACACATTCTTAATTTACAAGAAACTAGATAATTGACACACTTCATTCGTTCGTCACAAGAATCGCCACCATGAGCCGACTTACTCATAGAGGCATGTCTTGATCCAAGCACATTTTGATGCAGCGTGCCTGACACCCAAGCACTGGAAATACTGCATCGGCTGAGGGCTAATGCTTTCACACTTGGCCTGTGCCCGGTCTTACCTTTTCCGGCAAAGTTGTGCTGTTGAAAGGTTACAATATAAGACGTTGATGGGAGCGTCTGTCCATCCCTTAGCACCGTGAGTTTTCGACATGCGATAACGCCTTTCGCAATTCCTTCTGTCGCAGCTCTGTAGCAATTTCTTCTTCTGTGCAGTTCAGCAGGTACACTACCACCTATTTCTACTTTTCAGTGCAGTATGAGGAATGTCTTATATATCTATGTCTTATTTATCTTGTACAGTTTAAGTAACATCGAATCCTGTTGATCGTTTAGGGTTTCGAAAAGTAGCCCATCTGTGGGTTTTGTGATGTCTTGTATGGCTAATCCAGCGCAAACGTTTACAGCTTTTACAATAAGTAATGGACTGACTTTTGCGAAGTCATCTTCCTTCCATTTTACTACCAGGTACTTTGACACCGCCGGCACAGTGACAGAAGATGTCACGAATCTTCGGCATCAACCGTTTCCTTTTTTTCACTTATTTTCGGAAAGTACCCCTTAAACCGATAATTATTTTGAGAACCTAAATTTTCTTCCTACAAGTACTGAGGAAGTGAAAGACTACCGCAGCAGACCCCAAGAGTACTACTGCTAGGACTAAATACAACAGTGTGCGTCCTGGTGCCCTGAGTCCACCGTCCGCGACTCACTAACGGAGAGCCATCCTCGGTATTGCCATGATCGGTTACACCGTGTGTTACGGTGTGTTTTCAAGCATGTTACCAGTACTGTTACCACTTAGGTAAAGAGTAACAGTTGTTGGCAGCCCCTTACTAGGTCAAAATACTGTAGGCCAAACGTAGGTTTAGATTTCTCAGTGGGACTGAACTAGTGTTAATATTATTAATAATGTTTAACACAAATAATAAATTTAATCTAAAATAAAAAATAATCACTAGTAAATAAATACTAAGTTATTTATTACTTACTGAATAACAAATTAAATAATAGTTGTATTCAATTAGTGATTAGAATTTTTTTCAGATGTTTGAGGCTGGTTGGTAATGATCAGTCTCAGGCTGTTCTATGGCAAGCCCCTTTTAGCCATTTGGGAAGGATGTATGGAGGCGCACGCCAGAGCAGACCGGCCGTTGAGAGGGTGGAGACACCAGAAAATTTAAAGGAGCAGATTGTGACTGTGTTTGTTGTAGTGTGACAGCCTCTTTGAGATGGGGGGGGGGGCAGGGACCAGCAGCGTTTGACGCTAAAGGTGGAAGAAAACGTCGTAATGGCGTCAAGGAATCGGCGTGGGTCAGTTTATGTGGGTTTTGAGTTGGGCAGGAAGGTTTTATTTATATTATTTTATTTATTTCGTTTTATTGTGGCCTTTTTAATCCTTCAGTTAGGTTTAGGGATTCGTTATGTGGGTTTTGAACGGGGCAGAGGAGCTGTATGCATGTTGAGTTTATTTTATTTTCATAATTTGTGTATTTATGGTCTCCAAGTTATTGAAATAAGACTTATCGTTTACCTTATTTCCTTTCCATCTTGCGACTTCGTTATAATGTCATACACGACATGTTTCGGAAAACTTGTTCCCATCTTCAGGTTTAAAACTTCTCGCTCTCACATGAAGAACTTGTCAACGCAAATAAAAAACTTTTACTAACATCATTAAAACATACTACATTAATAAAATGTCACAACGTACCGTGCGAAGAATCAGTGCGCACTGTTCGGTTTCATAATCGCAACTGTTGATTTCTCATTTGTCTGTAATCTGATAAACATGTTGTAACGCAGTATCGTACAAGCTATTCGAGTTAAACGACAATTGATCGTTGAGCACTAGGTTTTTTTGTGTTCTCGATGCTTTGTAGATTTCGAACTCTTCTAAAGCGCTCATAATTCGCCCTTTGTTGCAAATATGCAACGGTTTCAAATTTTTGGCGCAACTAGTGTATCCGTGGTTATTATTGATCAAATGTAACGCGAAGTTGGAGGTAGTATATCAATGCTGCCCTTCGGTATGTGTTTAATAAATCTATCTTTAAATTTTCTCCCTGTGTGGCCAATATAAAATTAATTGATAAGAAAATAATATTTGTGGTACGATTAAAAGAAATCTTAGAAATGAAACAAGACACATCACAAGGATTAAATTTTATAAGACAATTGCAATACCCACGTTGAATTATGCGAGTGAGGCGTGGGTCATGACAAAAAAGAAATACGGGAAAATTAAGAGTGCTGAAATGCAGTTTCTTCGAAATACTTTAAATTATACATTGCAAGACGGAATAAGGAATGAGGATACTAATTTTTATAGATAAAGTGACTCAAATGTAACGTTATATTGAACAACTATCCCATAACAACAAAAATATCTGTAAATAGTAAAAATAGTTTGAGGGTGGGGCATTTTTTTTTTAATGGTCAAGCCGAAAGCACATAAATGATTTTAAATGTAAATCTCAGAACATGGAAGTCGTGTATGGTTCTCCATACCGATAATTTTTAATGGACACTGCGCAAAAAAAGAACGATTTCTAATATTAACGTAAACCCCTTCATTGGGAAAGAATATATTTTTAATAGTTTTTTATATTAGTGGTATACGGTTGTACTCCATATATTGTAAATGAATATCTCTATGGAAACTTTGAAATATAATATTTCGAACTTCTATGCAGGATAAATAATCCATTAGTCTTATATTAGCTTAATGCAATCAATCATAATTTAATCTAATGTAATGAAACCTTTTAATATATTAAGGTTTATATTCGACTACACAAATAAAAGTTACATTTCCCTTGAAATCGCAATTTTCACGAGAAACACACGTAAAATATCTTACGCCCACGCAGTTATTAAACACACACAAAAAGGATGTTTGTAACGGACGCGACGTGTCAAATTATATTTTTCAGAAAGCGCGATGAGACGGTTTTCCGTAATATTCAGCTTCGGAAATCTCAACCATAGGAAAGCTGAGTCTCCTTCATCTGAATGTCAATAAAACGTCAATAAAACATTTTCCTTGCCTTTCCTATAAAACAGAACCTGTCTTTGTTTTGCTGATTTATTCAAAACAGGCACTTTCTTCGCTTCCGTAAACAGAAAAACTGTTTATACTTTCTTTCATATACAGTTGCTGTTGTTTGAATCGCTGGAAACACAATAATTCCCCTGGCATTACACTGTTGTAGAAGGAAAACATTTACACGGAGTTTTTACTAAACAACACTAAACTAAATACAATGTTTAGGTGTAATATTTACGAAATAACTGTTTTCCGTTTCTCACGTGCCTGAACTCTCCCTTCGAAGACCGGATTTGGTGTTTCTCTTTTGTTCTCTATTTACTATTTTTTGATACAGATTTAACATTATGTGTACGTTAATTATGGTTAGGTTTATATAATTTTTTATATATAATGCTATAGGTTTATGGCATTTATAATACCTTTGACTTATTACAGTCCATTACCTTTGACTTATTACAGGTTCATTACAGTCCTTGTGCAAACTGAATAAATTCCTAAACTTTTTATACAAAATATTTATACAAAACAAAATAATTATATAAAACTGGGTTTATAAACTCAGTGAGCCGTATTATGATTGGTCTGTTTCTCGTAGTTGACCTAATAGCAAACCAGACACACAATATAATTATATTTTGAAAAAAGTTGGACTATATCAATGAACAGTTTTAGGGGACGTCCATTAATTACGTGAGCTCAAAATGGGGGGGAGGGGTCCGGCAAAATCTCATCAAATCTCATTTAAAGGGAGGGGGGCCAATGAAAATCTCACGTCAGCTTTTTAATTCAGAGAGTATACATTATTATAACGGTTAACATTTTGTTTTATAAAATTAATCCCGAGCATAGACAATATTAAAGTGGAGTGGCTGCACGAGGAGGATGTAGATACGTCTAATGACTGCCTTCCTGTACTACCTAAACACATGGATGTCATGTGTCCAATCATTAGAATAGAGGAAGCACATGAATGCCCATGGAGTGAGTGCAGAATTAGGGAAGGTGGTGTCGCAGCCTATTTTGTATTTGCTTATTTGCGAAAATTATTTGCAAAAACCACGATATGTAGAGAGCCATTTGGCAGCTTTCAAGACAATTAATTTAATTAAACTCGTTATAGTGCACCTTAAACGTAGTTATCATTTTCACCTCTAATTTCACAGAAAAAATGTAGTACATAGAAGATATGCTTTAGGTATTTTTAGTGGTATGAAGCAAAAACATGAACATATCAAATAAAGTTAATTATTTAAAAATTATAGGGTAAACCTCACGTGAGGGGGAGGGGGTCCCACCACCTCTCACCAAATCTCACCAAGGGGTGGAGGGGGTCCAAATTTTAAAAAAAAAACCTCACGTAATTAATGGACGTCCCACTACAACAATAAATATCTGCAACAATAATAGCATATTGTTGCGACAGTCTCACTGATCGACGTACGGTAAACTGAAAGACAGTTGCAATTTTCACAATTAACAGTTTGTAATCAACAAGATTGTACTCGTACAATAATTCAAGTTAATTTGTCCACACTTATTATAATGCCAACTAATAGTGTCGCGCACAATAATCACTTTTCACTAATAACCACTTGAACGCACTGTGTAATCGCCCCACGTAAACTGACTCCCAAGCGCCATGTCTAGGCTATTTATAGTCTGCAGGGTTCCATAAAATGCGTCGTTAACCAGTACTCGACAATTCTATTGGATGCTTCAGCGCGGCCATGGGAAAAACGCGCACCGGTTGGGATACTTTAAAAGTTTTTAGAACGACACTATCGACTGAACTAGAATGTTCCGTATTTCGTAAAAATAATATTATAAATTTTCACGTTGGTGACTACTTCAATTTAAAATTATGTTCAAAATAAAAATTTTACCATTTAATCAATATTGTAATATCGACAAATACATCCTTGTTTTTACATGTCAACAAACATAAGCTAGGAATTACTATAGTAATAATAACTCTGTTCTCCGTCGAAACAGTTTAGGTGTTGTGCAAGATAGGCTACATTATATGACCGGTTCGGCATAGAACGAAGATAGGCCAGCCAAAACTTCAGCAGCCCGTTAGTACTACAGGATGTTATCCCAAGTACTCATTTTGATAGGCTCATTCGACCTGGGAGCTGTAAAACACACTTAATCACACGGTAATCGAGGCGGCACCTTTTAGATTACTGGCAGTCAGACGCAGTACCCACTGCCCGCTGCCAATACTAAGGGTGATTAACGGGTAATTTACGTACAGCGTCGTAAAAGTTACAGAGTTTTGTAATTTGTCTAAAAAGTATGATTTTAATCTATCTTAACGAAATTTAGTATAGATGCTTAGTATATTCTGATCTTAGAAAAACACACAAAAAAGAACATTTTTTTCAATATTAGTTCTTCCAATGCTTAATAATTTTTATGAATAATTTAATACATTATCATAAACAATGTACCTTTCCTCATTAATTTGTTATCATATTGCCCTGAATTTTCAATTTTTGTAGCAAGAATAATAGTAACAAACTGAATTAATCAGATATTTCATCGCATCTTATATTATAAAATGAAAAAGTTTAATTAATGAAGTAATATTTCTTAATATTTCTCTCTTATTATTATTATTTTACATAAATGTGTGCCTTCATAAGACATTTTTAAATAATTCAGATTGTTTTAACATTTTTGAAAATGAACCACAAAAAATTTTATGTTATTAGGTTGAATAATTTGTGAGGAAAGATACGTTGAATTAATAAAATTATGTTTGCGGAAAACGGCAAAAAATAAAAATACTGCATATTTGTATCATAATTCTGTTTTGTGACCTGTTTTATTGTAATGCTAGTGCTCTCCTGCTCCATAATCAGCTTTCTTTTGTTTTTCTTCATCATTTTTGCTCTGAGCTGCTCCTTTTTTAAGCCTTGTTAGACACTGTTTTTAGCCCTGAAGTCTGTTTGATGAAACCTGGCGTTATCAAGCTTCTGCAGTGTGGTCACACACCAAATTCAGGAACAATTCCCAGCTTGCTTAGTACTTTACGCCTTGTAATATTACCATCATTGAAACAAGCTACTGCATTATTTACAGCTGTTTCAATAATAGATCTGGATGCGAAATGTGTCTTAGGGCATCGCTAATTTAATTACTGGTAATATTAAATTAACTCAAAGAATATACACATTTTTCTAGAATGAGAGGTCGAAAGTTTATTTTAAGCTACTTTTTTGTAACGGTATTATGTAATTAGCGAGTTGTAAAAATTAACCTTTCAATTCAGTGATATCAGTTCATTTCCAGTATATTCCTACTTACGATTACAGTTTATAGTAGTTGAAAATTTTTAAACTTTTTGTAATTTATCTATTTATTGTTTTGTTTATTCTGTAACGTCACTTAAATGTTTACAGTCGCTCTCACATATCTACTGATAGAATTTCATAAAAGATTATTGTGTGGTTATTTAAAAAGGTTTTTATTAGTTAACACACGAAAATTCATTCAACTCATAATTGAAAATTTATATTTTTATACTCTTCTCCTGAAATATAACCTGTTATCTTCCACATAATTGAAATTATTTACTTTCCTCAAACATTTCGTTTACAACAGGTGATCTAATATAGTCTTCAATGTTCATAGATATAAACAGGTGATGTCTTAGTTGTCATAAACCCTCAAAAATGTTTCCAGTTACGTATACAACTCAACATCATTTCCTTGCATTATCCTTTTATTGTGAGAGTAATTATTGTTTACATAAGCCACAGAAATAATTTTAGTCTTCTACGAAAACGTTATTCGGCGATTAGTAATATAGAGTCTATCCCCTCACTTTTTGTCGAACGCCCTAAAATGAAATTTTACACACGACCACGCATCTCTTTTTTTCCCGCAAAGCGTACATTGCTATTTACTTAATTTTCAATACAATCTGTAAAGTACGCTTGCATCTTAGGTAATATGGGATATAGTTTTAAGGTTTTTTCTAATTTTCCAAAGAGAATCTAACCGTGCATCGGAAAAGGATACACAACCGTCATCATTACATAGAACCAATTTTATTACTCATATGCAATCTATTGTAAGTTGTTCTAATGCGTTAAAAAACATTGCCATAAATTATGCACTCCACAAAATACATCTAGTAGGCTATATAATTTCTTTTATTATTTCTAGTCTATTTGTGAATAAGTTGCATAAGTTCAACCTTACGTGCGGGACGATTAGGCCAACCCTTAAGTCAGCAAATAAAGAAACACGCCTAAAATTCTACAAGGTGATGGCCCTTCCCCACTTTTTTATGGGTCTGAGAATTGGACTTGGAACGAAAGGCCAGGCCAGTTGCTTCCAAGCGGCTGAAATGAGAGTTCTCAGGCGCGTGGCATGGTATACTCTCCATGATCATAGAAGAAACCGAGATATACGGGCAGGAACTGAATATTATAAGTATATTCGACAGGATTGCCCAGTATCGGCTGAATTGGCGGGAACATCTTTGCCGAATGGATGACTGCTGCATCCCTAAACAATTATGGGACTACAAGCCGAGGGGACGGAGACCCGTGGACGTCCAAAGAAGCACTGGAGTGACCAGCTGTAATCTTTGCGTGTTTGAGACCGGAACAAACCATCATTGGATTAATCCTTGAAAATGATGACGATGATGATAACAGACATTTCGAAAAGTAATATTAGCGTTTTTTAATTTTCTAATCCGCAGTAGTAACGTATTCATACTGTGAATGATTTGAGCATATTATTACTATATTAACGCACATTAATCAGAATTTAAATATTTCCATTACTGCATGTACTAAATAAGCCTTCATTGAGTAAATTCTATTCATCGATCACGATACGATGTCTTTACGAAGAGAGTTTCATTATTACCCTAAATACTATCATAATATTAGTATTTAATATAGTATATTTAGTATAATATTACACTAAATAATATCATAATAGTATTGTAGAATAGTTTTAAATAAAAATATGTAAGCGCAAATGAATTTATATTAAATTTACAAAAACAGTTTTAATAATGTTACCGTACTACAATTAACAAGTTTGTGAGTGTGTCTGTAAGTAGCAGACAATATAGTAAATTTATAAGTGGGAGCGACCAGGTATTAATATACACAAGAAGGCTGTAGGCGGTATTTATGGTCCAACTGGGAGTCGTACATGAAATTATGTTCTAAATGGCCCCACTGTCTGGCTTCCTACAGTACCAAAATTTGCAACTGTACTTAAACGTAGGAGGTAATGTTTACTTAATGCTTTGCAAACCACTACTACTTTTCTCTAGTAAGAGTATGGAAATTTGCAGCATCGTTTGCAGTAAACCAATAGATAATTACTATCGTATAGTTAGGGCACTTACGACATACAGTAGAAACTCTTTAAAGCAAAATTACGGAGACCACCTGTCTTTTTGTGTTAAGAGAATTCCGTCTTAAACAGAAACAAAATAAAACAAAATGACATAAATAAAGTAATACTGTATAGATCGCTGAAAACGCGTAGCAATTGCCCTGGCATTACAATTCTGTAGAAGAAAAACAATTAAATGGCAATTTTACTAATCAACACTAAATAAAGTGTTTAGGTGTAATAATTACAAAATATCTGTTTTCCCTTTCTTACGTGCCTGAACACAACCTTCAAAAACGCTAAGACCGAATTTGGTTGTCTCTCTTTGGTTCTCTATTTACTAGCTGTTAATACATAGTTAACATCATGTGCACTTTAATTACGGTTGGTGACCTTTATATAATTTATATAGTATGTTACTTACTTTATTGTGTATTAAAATAATGCAATGAAGAATATACAGAAGGTACTTATATATAAATGTTTTATTTATCTTCCAGATAATTTCAAGTTCATTTTGGGAAAATGTATGATTAATTTTTCTTAAAATTTAATAGACGTGCACTGTAGACGTTGTTCACTTAGTCTTACGATGTAGTCCTTAAATTCGTAGTGACCGTCAATCAATGAATTTTTCAGTGAAGGGTTAGTGAGGTCGGTCAAAAATATCGGTATGGAGAACCATGTTCTAAGATTTATATTTAAAAGCATATTTGAAATGAAATATTTCCATAGAAACTACTTCTTTCTATCGCTTCAGCCTTAACCACAGTACTTTGATCACTAACGTATACCACCTCACTTTTTCGCACTCGATTTTCACTGATGATAGAAGTCGATGGCACTGCCGAAACTTCTGGTTTTGCAGAAAACATTGGACTACGGCTAAACAGCCTGGGAAGGAATTTTAACAAAAACTACTTCTTTGTTGCCAATAACGTAGTACACATATAAAATTTTCGTCCCTCCCTCTTCAACTATAATTTTCGTTAATAGAAAATTACCCCCACCCCGTTCAACTAGCCTCTTCATTTATAGATATTTCATCTACGTTTCTCCAGTGGATTATTATGAGCTTCTTATCAGGATACTTTGCTTATCAAAATTATGTATTTTACTCTTGTTAAAACATAAAAAGATGCCGGTAAAATACCCCTTTATATTCACCGATCTTCACCAAAATCAACAGGCCTTCAGTCCTCGACAATTCAGGGATGCATGCAAAAAAATATTTGATTCTGTTTGAATGTGCGGCAGTTATCGTTCGTCAAGTAAACATTTCTCTTGGTTCAACATAAAATGTTGCAGGTAAACTACCCCTTTCCCTTAACCGATCTTCACCAAAATCAACAGTCCTTGAGCTCTCTACAACTCAGGAAAGTGTGCAAAAAATTGTTAGATGCTCTTTGAATTTTCGGAAGTTATCGTTCGTCATAAAAAATTACCCTTTTTAAAACATAAAACGTTGCTGATAAACTACCCCTTTCCCTTAACCGATCTTCAACAAAATCAACAGACCTTGAGTTCTCTTTAGTTCAAAAAGGTATGCAAAAACGTAGTTGATTCTGTTTGAATTTACGCCAGTTATCGTTCGTCATATAAACAATTAGCGTTGTAAAACATAAAATGTTGCTGGTAAACTACCCTTTTCCCTTAACCGAACTTCACCAACACCAATAGGTATTGCGAACTCTACAATACAGGGCTGTATGCAAAACATCATTTGATTCTGTTTGAATTTGCGGCTGTTATCGTTTGCCATAGAAAAAATTTACACTTGATAAAAAACCGTTGCTGGTAATCTACCCCTTTCTCTTAACCGATCTTCACCAAAAACAATAGGTCTTGAGTACTCTACAGATCAGGGCTGTATGCAAAAAATTATTTGATTCTGTTTGAATTTGCGGCTGTTATCGTATGCCAAAAAAAATCTACAGACAGGTAGACAGACAGATAGACAGACAGACACACACAGACACTTTTCGAAAAATGACTTTTTTTCATGTTTTGAATGTAGTACAATCAGAAGCTGCAATAATCTCGAACACGATTTTTTTTCCATCACCATACTTCCATTTCCTTAAGGAACATGGAAGTAAAAAACAAATTTTTAACTTATTTGTATCGACGTTTCGACAATGTTTATTGTCATCATCAGGACAATTGGCGTCAGCAACAATTGTCCCGATGATTACGATTTAGGTTTTTTTGTACAGTAACGTAGTACCTATATCTTTTAAAGTTCCTATAGTGACAATGGTCTATTAATTTTTAAATGGTTGGTTATTTTCATTTCCACAAAACGTTCTGCGCTACATTATTTTCCACAATTTGTTGTATTTTATTAATGTGGTCAAACACTTCTCCTTCTGAGCTGGTTTTCAAATATCGACGAACACGGCTCAGCAACAAAAGCAATTCGGTACCGGTAAAAAATCGCAAATTTTCACTGTAATTTTCTGCGTCAAGTTCGTCGGCGCTCTGCGCATTTGCATAGGTGATAACTTGCACAGTTTTGGGGCGTGCGTGAATGGATTTATTTATTAAGCAGCTATTGAAAGCCAGCAACAAAACTATTACAACAAAATTTGTCGTGTTAACCGCACAAACTGTAATTGTAAAGTAGAAGTAACGATCGGAACCTAACGACCGGTTATACTATTATTTCGTATAACCGATATTTTGTGTTAACTGTTTTCGTGTTGAACGTTTTCCACTGTAATACTGTAACTAATTCTATGATCATATCTACCAATGAGATTTTGTAAGAACACATTCTTAATTTACAAGAAACTAGACAATTGACACACTTCATTCGTTCGTCACAAGAATCGCCACCATGAGCCGACTTACTCATAGAGGCATGTCTTGATCCAAGCACATTTTGATGCAGCGTGCCTGACACCCAAGCACTGGAAATACTGCATCGGCTGAGGGCTAATGCTTTCACACTTGGCCTGTGCCCGGTCTTACCTTTTCCGGCAAAGTTGTGCTGTTGAAAGGTTACAATATAAGACGTTGATGGGAGCGTCTGTCCATCCCTTAGCACCGTGAGTTTTCGACATGCGATAACGCCTTTCGCAATTCCTTCTGTCGCAGCTCTGTAGCAATTTCTTCTTCTGTGCAGTTCAGCAGGTACACTACCACCTATTTCTACTTTTCAGTGCAGTATGAGGAATGTCTTATATATCTATGTCTTATTTATCTTGTACAGTTTAAGTAACATCGAATCCTGTTGATCGTTTAGGGTTTCGAAAAGTAGCCCATCTGTGGGTTTTGTGATGTCCTGTATGGCTAATCCAGCGCAAACGTTTACAGCTTTTACAATAAGTAATGGACTGACTTTTGCGAAGTCATCTTCCTTCCATTTTACTACCAGGTACTTTGACACCGCCGGCACAGTGACAGAAGATGTCACGAATCTTCGGCATCAACCGTTTCCTTTTTTTCACTTATTTTCGGAAAGTACCCCTTAAACCGATAATTATTTTGAGAACCTAAATTTTCTTCCTACAAGTACTGAGGAAGTGAAAGACTACCGCAGCAAGAGTACTACTGCTAGGACTAAATACAACAGTGTGCGTCCTGGTGCCCTGAGTCCACCGTCCGCGACTCACTAACGGAGAGCCATCCTCGGTATTGCCATGATCGGTTACACCGTGTGTTACGGTGTGTTTTCAAGCATGTTACCAGTACTGTTACCAGTTAGGTAAAGAGTAACAGTTGTTGGCAGCCCCTTACTAGGTCAAAATACTGTAGGCCAAACGTAGGTTTAGATTTCTCAGTGGGACTGAACTAGTGTTAATATTATTAATAATGTTTAACACAAATAATAAATTTAATCTAAAATAAAAAATAATCACTAGTAAATAAATACTAAGTTATTTATTACTTACTGAATAACAAATTAAATAATAGTTGTATTCAATTAGTGATTAGAATTTTTTTTCAGATGTTTGAGGCTGGTTGGTAATGATCAGTCTCAGGCTGTTCTAGGGCAAGCCCCTTTTAGCCATTTGGGAAGGATGTATGGAGGCGCACGCCAGAGCAGACCGGCCGTTGAGAGGGTGGAGACACCAGAAAATTTAAAGGAGCAGATTGTGACTGTGTTTGTTGTAGTGTGACAGCCTCTTTGAGATGGGGGGGAGGCAGGGACCAGCAGCGTTTGTCGCTAAAGGTGGAAGAAAACGTCGTAATGGCGTCAAGGAATCGGCGTGGGTCAGTTTATGTGGGTTTTGAGTTGGGCAGGAAGGTTTTATTTATATTATTTTATTTATTTCGTTTTATTGTGGCCTTTTTAATCCTTCAGTTAGGTTTAGGGATTCGTTATGTGGGTTTTGAACGGGGCAGAGGAGCTGTATGCATGTTGAGTTTATTTTATTTTCATAATTTGTGTATTTATGGTCTCCAAGTTATTGAAATAAGACTTATCGTTTACCTTATTTCCTTTCCATCTTGCGACTTCGTTATAATGTCATACACGACATGTTTCGGAAAACATGTTCCCATCTTCAGGTTTAAAACTTCTCGCTCTCACATGAAGAACTTGTCAACGCAAATAAAAAACTTTTACTAACATCATTAAAACATACTACATTAATAAAATGTCACAACGTACCGTGCGAAGAATCAGTGCGCACTGTTCGGTTTCATAATCGCAACTGTTGATTTCTCATTTGTCTGTAATCTGATAAACATGTTGTAACGCAGTATCGTACAAGCTATTCGAGTTAAACGACAATTGATCGTTGAGCACTAGGTTTTTTTGTGTTCTCGATGCTTTGTAGATTTCGAACTCTTCTAAAGCGCTCATAATTCCCCCTTTGTTGCAAATATGCAACGGTTTCAAATTTTTGGCGCAACTAGTGTATCCGTGGTTATTATTGATCAAATGTAACGCGAAGTTGGAGGTAGTATATCAATGCTGCCCTTCGGTATGTGTTTAATAAATCTATCTTTAAATTTTCTCCCTGTGTGGCCAATATAAAATTAATTGATAAGAAAATAATATTTGTGGTACGATTAAAAGAAATCTTAGAAATAAAACAAGACACATCACAAGGATTAAATTTTATAAGACAATTGCAATACCCACGTTGAATTATGCGAGTGAGGCGTGGGTCATGACAAAAAAGAAATACGGGAAAATTAAGAGTGCTGAAATGCAGTTTCTTCGAAATACTTTAAATTATACATTGCAAGACGGAATAAGGAATGAGGATACTAATTTTTATAGATAAAGTGACTCAAATGTAACGTTATATTGAACAACTATCCCATAACAACAAAAATATCTGTAAATAGTAAAAATAGTTTGAGAGTGGGGCATTTTTTTTTTAATGGTCAAGCCGAAAGCACATAAATGATTTTAAATATAAATCTCAGAACATGGAAGTCGTGTATGGTTCTCCATACCGATGATTTTTAATGGACACTGCGCAAAAAAAGAACGATTTCTAATATTAACGTAAACCCCTTCATTGGGAAAGAATATATTTTTAATAGTTTTTTATATTAGTGGTATACGGTTGTACTCCATATATTGTAAATGAATATCTCTATGGAAACTTTGAAATATAATATTTGGAACTTTTATGCAGGATAAATAATCCATTAGTCTTATATTAGCTTAATGCAGTCAATCATAATTTAATCTAATCTAATGAAACCTTTTAATATATTAAGGTTTATATTCGACTAGACAAATAAAAGTTACATTTCCCTTGAAATCGCAATTTTCACGAGAAACACACGTAAAATATCTTACGCCCACGCAGTTATTAAACACACACAAAAAGGATGTTTGTAACGGACGCGACGTGTCAAATTATATTTTTTAGAAAGCGCGATGAGACGGTTTTCCGTAATATTCAGCTTCGGAAATCTCAACCATAGGAAAGCTGAGTCTCCTTCATCTGGATGTCAATAAAACGTCAATAAAACATTTTCCTTGCCTTTCCTATAAAACAGAACCTACTGTATCTTTGTTTTGCTGATTTATTCAAAACAGGCACTTTCTTCACTTCCGTAAACAGAAAAACTGTTCATACGTTCTCTCATATAGAGTTTTCTCTTTTATTTAAATCGCTGGAAACACAGTAATTCCCCTGGCATTACACTGTTGTAGAAGGAAAACAATTACACGGAGTTTTTACTAAACAACACTAAACTAAATACAATGTTTAGGTGTAATAATTACAAAATATCTGTTTTCCGTTTCTCACGTGCCTGAACTCTCCCTTTAAAGACCGGATTTAGTGTTTCTCTTTTGTTCTCTATTTACTATTTTTAGATACAGATTTAACATTATGTGTACGTTAAATATGGTTAGGTTTATATAATTTTTTATATATAATGCTATAGGTTTATAGCATTTGTAATGCCTTTGACTTATAAAAGTTCATTACAGTCCTTGTGCAAACTGAATAAATTCCTAAACTTTTTATACAAAATATTTATACAAAAAAAATAATTATATAAAACTGGGTTTATAAACTCAGTGAGCCGTATTAAGATTGGTCTATTTCTCGTAGTTGGCCTAATCGCAAACCAAACGCACAATATAATTATATTTTAAAAAACGTTGGACTATATCAATGAACAGTTTTGCAACAATAAACATCTGCAACAATAATAGCATATTGTTGCGACAGTCTCACAGATCGACGTACGGTAAACTGAAAGACAGTTGCAATTTTCACCATTAACAGTTTGTTATCAACAAGATATTCAACAAGATTGTACTCGTACAATAATTCAAGTTAATTTGTCCACACTTATTGTAACCCCTCCTTCCTTTCATGTCTTTTATGATTATAAAACAACTTATTTCATTTTAATATTTTTTTTTTTGAAAGAGAAGCCACAAGTCAATTAGGACTAGGCTGGAGCCTAGAGAAGCAAAAATTGTGCCGGGTCCAGTATGACGGGACTTGCAATGAAACTCAGCTGTAATGTAACAATAACAAGTTTATTGTATGCCTAGAATTCATACATGCAGGCCAACTCTATGACATAATTATCCCCCCCCCCATGAATCATAAATATCACGAATAATTTAATCCCACCTTTAATAGTATAAAAGAAAAACAACATGTGTATAGCATAACAAGTGTGTATAAATTCAGTAAATATATATATAAATATAATAGCATAACAAGTGTGTATAAATTCAGTAAATATATGTATATATAAATATAAAGTTCTCCCCCATCTTGTGGCTAGCTAGACACGGACAAACATAACACACACAGAAACATAAGGCACACAAACTCACAGTTACATCAATTCTAACACGAATGCCCCTGGAATGCACCCGCCTAGCAGGCAGTGTGGCTACAATACTCATAACCCCGCAGTGATAAAATATTCGCCCATCAACAACCCGTTTTTGTAGACTTACATAAAAGCCAGAACCCCAGAAAGGATGATAAAAACTCATGACGCATAAATAAACCCGGACCGCCCATTTATATAGCATTCCACTGATCAATGACCCATCATGAGCGTATGAACCTTAAGTTCCTTTCACAGCATTAAATAAAAATTTACAGAACTACATCACCTGATTTCAAACAGTTGTTATACAATTCTAGACGGTTACTTCACTTCACAAATTCCGAAGGACTTAAAAATCAATATGTCCTTTCACAATCAGAAATTATTCACTCGAGGCTTTACAATTTCAGAAAAATTTAGACAATATATGTTTTACAAAAAAAATAATGAGTATATGTTTTATAGTTAGAAAAAATTAAACAGCAGATACTACAAGTGAAAGTTAATCAATATGTGTTTTGCCAGTTAAGAAAGACAATCAGTATAGCCCTTTTGTAAGGAGCAAAATCAACTAATATATGTCCAGAAGAAAAAACAAATTATTTTCTATTAACCCCGAATGGGTATATAAATATAATTAAAATGAAAAAATACAATAAGCCGGTTGTGCCCTAGCAGCTGTGGCAGCGCGCCAGCATGCGGTTGACAAAGTTTGACAGGCCTCCAACCTGCCTGAGGTTGCACCAACATGTGTCAGAGAAAAACTAAGCCCTCTTTTAAACCCCAGAAAACGGCCCACAAAAAAAAACACAGGGAACCCCCAGCCCTTAAATGTTAAACCCATAGTGAAGTTAATATTTATTCATTCCTTTTCCCGCCGGAACAGAGTCCATAACATATTCTATACTTTTTGTAAAGAGTAAAGTAATAATGCAATACAAACGGTAAAATGTGCAAGTGTAAAAAATATCTCTGGCACGCTCCCCCAGTGCAGCACACAACAAGCAAAGCACTTAGTGTTAGGTAAATCAGTCATTAAAAGTGTTTCTGAAATTCACTCATGATGATCAGCTGCTCTCATTTCTAGCAGACAGTCTGGACACATGGTCACATGGCTTCAAAGATATTTAATGTAAAACAGGCGCACTGCCGGCCCGGCCCCAAAAAGGAAAATAAAAGTGTGAATATCACCTTAGTACTGCTGGCAAGTGCTACATCGAGAACCAGTCACCAGCTCCCTCTTCGGACAGGATCCTGTTTAATGGTCCATGACTGATGCAGGTATACGGCGATCAGCAAGGCCAAATCTCTGGCTTAATTCAAGAACCCTGTTAATTCATATAAATTAGAGAAATGTTCACCAAAAATATACACCCGAGTTCACGTAATTAACCTCAGAACGGGCCACCAACTAACTCTCAATAAAAGCACAATTTTCATTAATAAAGTTTTTGCAACCAGCTTAAAGGGTAGAAAATCAGCCATGGAATAAGTAAATTTGAATAATGAACAGACTTTATTAAACGTGGCGTAATATAAAAGTCATCAGCTCACTGGCTACATGCCTCGACAGAACTTTGCAGGTTAAACAGCCACGTGGTGAGCGATAATCATTATTTGACCAAAAATTCAACTGCAAGGCACTCACAGCATTAAGAATGTTTTAACATTAATAAAATTTCATCTAAGGAAGTTCACACAAAGAAACTTTCTACTGTACAGTTAATTAAATAGCTCCCCGACAGTCTGCTGCATGAATGGACATAGTTGACTAACTGACTACGCACTAACATTTAGCCCTTAATTTTTAATGTTGTACACCTCTATCATGACAATGACAATTGCAATCCCTCTCACACTATTCTAGTAATAATAAACGGAACATGAGCTATATGCTGAACATTAAGTAATTTACTGAACAATGAGTTTTCTCTTAATATAAAACTTGTCGGGTCGCACACACCTAATTACGTATTTTATACGGTTCCATACACCTTGTTATTAATTATCCATATATATAATTACTTATAAAGACATAAGATAATGCACTTCTTACCGGGAGTCGTTTATGCTTCAGCCAGCCATGTAGAAACAGAAAATACACCGTAATTGTTCGAAGAGAGAGACGGACCGTTGTATCTCGCAGCGGGGCAGTGAATCGTCTGCCGTCAGCAGCAGACAAAATGCTCCACCTTCCAACGAGTTGCGCGCGCAACCGTCCACGCCGGACAAAGGTCGCTTGCATTCGCTCTATTTTACAATTAGACAAAAACTTTTCTAAAACCTTTTCAACGGCCGGATTTACACCGGCACATTATTATAATGCCAACTAATAGAGTCCCGCACAATAATCATTTTTCACTAATAACCACTTGAACGCACTGTGTAATCGCCCCACGTAAACTGACTACCAAGCGGGATGTCTAGGCTATTTATAGTCTGCAGGGTTCCATAAAATGCGTCGTTAACCAGTACTCGACAATTCTATGGGATGCTTCAGCGCGGCCTTGGGAGAAACGCGCACCGTTTGGAATAGTTGAGAAGCTTTTAAAACGACACTATCGACTGAACGAGAATGTTCCGTATTTCGTAAAAATAATATTATAAATTTTCACGTTGGTGACTACTTCAATTTAAAATTATGTTCAAAATAAAAATTTTACCATTTAATCAATATTGTAATATTGACAAATACATACTTGTTTTTACATGTCAGCAAACATAAGCTACGAATTACTATAGTAATAATGACTCTGTTCTCCGTCGAAACAGTTTAGGAGTTGTGCAAGATAGGCTACATTATATGACCGGTTCGGCATAGAACGAAGATAGGCCAGCCAAAACTTCAGCAGCCCGTTAGTACTACAGGATGTTATCCCAAGTACTCATTTTGATTCGACCTGGGAGCTGTAAAACACACTTAATCACACGATAATCGAGGCGGCACCTTTTAGATTACTGGCAGTCAGACGCAGTACCCACTGCCCGCTGCCCATACTAAGGGTGATTAACGGGTAATTTACGTACAGCGTCGTAAAAGTTGTTTTGTAATTTGTCTAAAAAGTATGATTTTAATCTATCTTAACGAAATTTAGTATAGATGCACAAAAAAGAACATTTTTTTTTCAATATTTGTTCTTCCAATGCTTATTAATTTTTATAAATAATTTAATACATTATCATAAACAATGTACCTTTCCTCATTAATTTGTTATCATATTGCCCTGAATTTTCACTTTTTTTAGACAAGAATAATAGTAACAAACTGAATTAATCAGATATTTGATCGCATGTTATATTATAAAATGAAAAAGTTTAATTAATAAAATAATATTTTTTAATATTTCTCTCTTATTATTATTATTTTTTCGTAAATGTGTGCCTTCATAAGACATTTTTAAATAATTCAGATTGTTTTAACATGTTTGAAAATGAACCACAAAAAATGTCATGTTATTAGGTTGAATAATTTGTGAGGAAAGATACGTTGAATTAATAAAATTATGTTTGCGGAAAACGGCAAAAAATAAAAATACTGCATATTTGTATCATATTTCTGTTTTGTGACCTATTTTATTGTAATACTAGTCCTCTCCTGCTCCTAATCAGCTTTCTTTTGTTTTTCTTCATCATTTTTGTTCTGAGGTGCTCTTTTTTTAAGCCTTCTTTCTTGTTGGACACTGTTTTTAGCCCTGAAGTCTGTCTGATGAATCCTGGCTTTATCAAGCTTCTGCAGTGAGGTCACACACCAAGATTCAGGAACAATTCCCAGCTTGCTTAGTACTTTACTTCTTGTAATATTACCTTCATTGAAACAAGCTACTGCATTTTTTACAGCTGTTTCAATAATAGATCAGGATGCGAAATGTGTCTTAGGGTATCGCTAATTTAATTACTGGTAATATTAAATTAACTCAAAGAATATACCCATTTTTCTAGAATGAGAAATCGAAAGTATATTTTAAGCTACTTCCTTGTAACGGTATTATGTAATTAGCGACTTGTAAAAATTAACCTTTCAATTCAGTGATATCCGTTCATTTCCAGTATATTCCTACTTACGATTACAGTTTATAGTAGTTGAAAATTTTTAAACTTTTTGTAATTTATCTATTTATTGTTTTGTTTATTCTCTAACGTCATTTAAATGTTTACAGTCGCTCTCACATATCTACTGATAGAATTTCATAAAAGATTATTGTGTGGTTATTTAAAAAGGTTTTTTATTAGTTAATACTCTTCTCCTGAAATATAACCTGTTATCTTCCACATAATTGAAATTATTTACTTTTCTCAAACATTTCGTTTACAACAGGTGATCTAATATAGTCTTCAATGTTCATAGATATAAACAGGTGATGTCTTAGTTGTCATAAACCCTCAAAAATGTTTCCAGTTACCTATACAACTCAACATCATTTCCTTGCATCATCCTTTTATTGTGAGAGTAATTATTGTTTACATAAGCCACAGAAATAATTTTAGTCATCTACGAAAATGTTATTCGGCGATTAGTAATATAGAGTCTATCCCCTCACTTTTTGTCGAACGCCCTAAAATGAAATTTTACACACGACCACGCATCTCTTTTTTTCCCGCAAAGCGTACATTGCTATTTACTTAATTTTCAATACAATCTGTAAAGTACGCTTGCATCTTAGGTTATATGGGATATATTTTTAAGGTTTTTTCTGATTTTCCAAAGAGAATCTAACCGTGCATCGGAAAAGGATACACAACCGTCATCATTACATAGAACCAATTTTATTACTCATATGCAATCTATTGTAAGTTGTTCTAATGCGTTAAAAAACATTGCCATAAATTATGCACTCCACAAAATACATCTAGTAGGCTATATAATTTCTTTTATTATTTCTAGTCTATTTGTGAATAAGTTGCATAAGTTCAACCTTACGTGCGGGACGATTAGGCCAACCCTTAAGTCAGCAAATAAAGAAACACGCCTAAAATTCTACAAGGTGATAGCCCTTCCCCACTTTTTTATGGGACTGAGAATTGGACTTGGAACGAAAGGCCAGGCCAGTTGCTTCCAAGCGGCTGAAATGAGAGTTCTCAGGCGCGTGGCATGGTATACTCTCCATGATCATAGAAGAAACAGAGATATACGGGCAGGAACTGAATATTATAAGTATATTCGACAGGATTGCCCAGTATCGGCTGAATTGGCGGGAACATCTTTGCCGAATGGATGACTGCTGCATCCCTAAACAATTATGGGACTACAAGCCGAGGGGACGGAGACCCTTGGGACGTCCAAAGAAGCACTGGAGTGACCAGCTCTAATCTTTGCCTGTTTGACACCGGAACAAACCGTCATTGGATTAATCCTTGAAAATGATGACGACGATGATGATAACAGACATTTCGAAAAGTAATATTAGCGTTTTTTTTTAATTTTCTAATCCGCAGTAGTAACGTATTCATAATGTGAATGATTTGAGCATATTATTACTATATTAACGCACATTAATCAGAATTTAAATATTTCCATTACTGCATGTACTAAATAAGCCTTCATTGAGTAAATTCTATTCATTGATCACGATACGATGTCTTTACGAAGAGAGTTTCATTATTACCCTAAATACTATCATAATATTAGTATTTAATATAGTATATTTAGTATAATATTACACTAAATAATATCACAATAGTATTGTAGAATAGTTTTAAATAAAAATATGTAAGCGCAAATGAATTTATATTACATTTACAAAAACAGTTTTAATAATGTTACCGTACTACAATTAACAAGTTTGTGAGTGTGTCTGTAAGTAGCAGACAATATAGTAAATTTATAAGTTGGAGCGACCAGGTATTAATATACACAAGAAGGCTGTAGGCGGTATTTATGGGCCAACTGGGAGTCGTACATGAAATTGTGTTCTAAATGGCCCCACTGTCTGGCTTCCTACAGTACCAAAATTTGCAACTGTACTTAAACGTAGGAGGTAATGTTTACTTAATGCTTTGCAAAACACCACTACTTTTCTCTAGTAAGAGTATGGAAATTTGCATATCGTTTGCAGTAAACCAATAGATAATTACTATCGTATAGTTAGGGCACTTACGACATACAGTAGAAACTCTTTAAAGCAAAATTACGGAGACCACCTGTCTTTTTGTGTTAAGAGAATTCCGTCTTAAACAGAAACAAAATAAAACAAAATGACATAAATAAAGTAATACTGTATAGATCGCTGGAAACACGAAGCAATTGCCCTGGTATTACAATGCTGTAGAAGAAAAACAATTAAATGGCAATTTTACTAATCAACACTAAATAAAGTGTTTAGGTGTAATAATTACAAAATATCTGTTTTCCCTTTCTTACGTGCCTGAACACATCCTTCAAAAACGCTAAGACCGAATTTGGTTGTCTCTCTTTGGTTCTCTATTTACTAGCTGTTAATACATAGTTAACATCATGTGCACTTTAATTATGGTTGGTGACCTTTATATAATTTATATAGTATGTTACTTACTGTATTGTGTATTAAAATAATGCAATGAAGAATATACAGGAGGTACTTATATATAAATGTTTTATTTATCTTCCTGATAATTTCAAGTTCATTTTGGGAAAATGTATGATTAATTTTTCTTAAAATTTAATAGACGTGCACTGTAGACGTTGTTCACTTAGTCTTACGATGTAGTCCTTAAATTCGTAGTGACCGTCAATCAATGAATTTTTCAGTGAAGGGTTAGTGAGGTCGGTCAAAAATATCGGTATGGAGAACCATGTTCTAAGATTTATATTTAAAAGCATATTTGAAATGAAATATTTCCATAGAAACTACTTCTTTCTATTGCTTCAGCCTTAACCACAGTACTTTGATCACTAACGTATACCACCTCACTTTTTCGCACTCGATTTTCACTGATGATAGAAGTCGATGGCACTGCCGAAACTTCTGGTTTTGCAGAAAACATTGGACTACGGCTAAACAGCCCGGGAAGGAATTTTAACAAAAACTACTTCTTTGTTGCCAATAACGTAGTACACATATAAAATTTTCGTCCCTCCCTCTTCAACTATAATTTTCGTTAATAGAAAATTACCCCCACCCCGTTCAACTACCCTCTTCATTTATAGATATTTCATCTACGTTTCTCCAGTGGATTATTATGAGCTTCTTATCAGGATACTTTGCTTATCAAAATTATGTATTTTACTCTTGTTAAAACATAAAAAGATGCCGGTAAAATACCCCTTTATATTCACCGATCCTCACCAAAATCAACAGGCCTTCAGTCCTCGACAATTCAGGGATGCATGCAAAAAAATATTTGATTCTGTTTGAATGTGCGGCAGTTATCGTTCGTCAAGTAAACATTTCTCTTGGTTCAACATAAAATGTTGCGGGTAAACTACCCCTTTCCCTTAACCGATCTTCACCAAAATCAACAGTCCTTGAGCTCTCTACAACTCAGGAAAGTGTGCAAAAAATTGTTAGATGCTCTTTGAATTTTCGGCAGTTATCGTTCGTCATAAAAAATTACCCTTTTCAAAACATAAAACGTTGCTGATAAACTACCCCTTTCCCTTAACCGATCTTCAACAAAATCAACAGACCTTGAGTTCTCTTTATTTCAAAAAAGTATGCAAAAACGTAGTTGATTCTGTTTGAATTTACGCCAGTTATCGTTCGTCATATAAAAAATTAGCCTTGTAAAACATAAAATGTTGCTGGTAAACTACCCTTTTCCCTTAACCGAACTTCTTCAACACCAATAGGTATTGCGAACTCTACAATACAGGGCTGTATGCAAAAAATTATTTGATTCTGTTTGAATTTGCGGCTGTTATCGTTTGCCAAAAAAAAAATCTACAGACAGGTAGACAGACAGACAGACACACACAGACACTTTTCGAAAAAAGACTTTTTTTCATGTTTTGAATGTAGTACAATCAGAAGCTGCAATAATCTCGAACACGATTTTTTTTTCCATCACCATACTTCCATTTCCTTAAGGAACATGGAAGTCAAAAAACAAATTTTTAACTTATTTGTATCGACGTTTCGACAATGTTTATTGTCATCATCAGGACAATTGGCGTCAGCAACAATTGTCCCGATGATTACGATTTAGGTTTTTTTGTACAGTAACGTAGTACCTATATCTTTTAAAGTTCCTATAGTGACAATGTTCTATTAATTTTTAAATGGTTGGTTATTTTCATTTCCACACAACGTTCTGCGCTACTTTATTTTCCACAATTTTTTGTATTTTATTAATGTGGTCAAACACTTCTCCTTCTGAGCTGGTTTTCAAATATCGACGAACACGGCTCAGCAACAAAAGCAATTCGGTACCGGTCAAAAATCGCAAATTGTCGCTGTCATTTTCTGCGTCAAGTTCGTCGGCGCTCTGCGCATTTGCATAGGTGTTAACTTGCACAGTTTTGGGGCGTGCGTGAATGGCTTTCATTAAGCAGCTATTGAAAGCCAGCAACAAAGCTATTACAACAAAATTTGTCGTGTTAACCGTACAAACTGTAATTGTAAAGTAGAAGTAACGATCGGAACCTAACGACCGGTTATACTATTATTTCGTATAACCGATATTTTGTGTTAACTGTTTTCGTGTTGAACGTTTTCCACTGTAATACTGTAACTAATTCTATGATCATATCTACCAATGAGATTTTGTAAGAACACATTCTTAATTTACAAGAAACTAGACAATTGACACACTTCATTCGTTCGTCACAAGAATCGCCACCATGAGCCGACTTACTCATAGAGGCATGTCTTGATCCAAGCACATTTTGATGCAGCGTGCCTGACACCCAAGCACTGGAAATACTGCATCGGCTGAGGGCTAATGCTTTCACACTTGGCCTGTGCCCGGTCTTACCTTTTCCGGCAAAGTTGTGCTGTTGAAAGGTTACAATATAAGACGTTGATGGGAGCGTCTGTCCATCCCTTACCACCGTGAGTTTTCGACATGCGATAACGCCTTTCGCAATTCCTTCTGTCGCAGCTCTGTAGGAATTTCTTCTTCTGTGCAGATCAGCAGGTCTCTGTACACTACCACTCATTTCTACTTTTGAGTGCAGTATGAGGAATGTCTTATATATTGTAACGCAACAGAAATGCTAGCATCCGTGTTACATAAAAACAAGGTTAACAGAATAATAAACAAGTCAATATCTAACCCCATGATAGAACAAAGATCTAATAATTACATTTATAATTATAGATAAAGGTAAATAAGGATGCAAGGTAGTATTAACAAGAATAAACGAACCTGTAAGTTAGATAATAGTTGATGATATATGTTTAGTGAAGAGCAAACAAAAAATGAAACAATAATTTACTTTATAGTAATAGCAAATAAGAATTTTGAGTTAAGGGATATTATTTTGTGACAACAAATATTATGATAAAGTTTATGTTATGTTATACCAAATATGTGTTGAGTTAATGAAAGATAATGAAACAAGATGTATTATTCAATGACTGTTGTAGAATGAAGTGTGAAGCAGCTAATTAACGTTAATAGATTTGAATTTTCTTATATGTGATCCATAGGTCAAGATAAAATTGTTATTAGATATGGAAAAAATAATTGTTTATGTAAATGTTAATAGTTAAGATTTGATTATATGTATGAATTTATGTAAAAGGGGCTATAGATGTTTACCAGTTATAAACACAGGTAGATCCGTTTACAATAAAAGGCCTAACAGCCAAAACCACTATATAACCACTCATAACATAAAGGTTAGGTACATCAATTAATAATAATTAATGAATACGATTTGAAGAGCTAGAAAAAAATATTAAATTAATAATGATATATAATAAAATTTATACAAATTATGATAATGCCATAATGCCATGATATCGATTAATAACGTTTAATATCGAAAGGGTATTAAATATAAAAAAGAAAAAAAACAGGCTTATATAAAAAAACCAGCAGAATATGTGTAGAAAATAATAAACCAACTATCGGTAAAGTTACATTCCGATAGGATTGCAAATTGATAAGGAATAGACAAAAAATATATGAAATAAACACTATATTCAAAACATGTGGAAGGAAGAAAAATCGTGTTGCTAGGGACGACAGGAAAAGAGGAAGTTGTTGATTTGACAATAATTGCTTTGATGATCTGAATGTGATGAGATTAAAAAACCCAAGAAATGTCTATTTAATCGGAATATTCTAAATTAGCAGACACTATTATAAAACACAAAATCCTAATGATAATATTTATGACTCTTACCAGTGCAGTTTAACCAAATAAGACTATAGTATGAAATCACAATAGACAATAAATAACTGGATTCTACAAGAAAGGACTTGAACTGTCCCATATCCGAAGGGAATTGATGATATATTAAACCAAATAGAAAGAATTAACAGTATCACAATTAATAATATACACTACACCAGAAGTTATAACCTTTCAAATACACGGAACAACACTAATTGCTTCAACCGAGAGAAGAACGTATTTGGATCCTGGAGTTGCAGAAGAAGCATCAATCGGGCTGTAAATCAATCCAGTGAACTGTATTTCCGAAGAGAACAGGACAAGAATTCCATTTTATTAAACCGAAGAAAGAATATCGTACGGCATAATTGTCCAGAACAGTAAATTTATCAATCAACCGCCTACACGATTTGCTTCGTTCTAGTCTGGTAAATTATTATTATATTAATCATACTAACTACACAACACTTCAAATTTGTAAATCTTGCATTCTTATCTATGTATTTTTAATCTTCCCCACAGTTACAAGAACCTTCACACCCTGAATTAAATTAATTACAAATTAAAACACACTATATAACTGAATTTAAATAAAGGATCGGAATAATCAACAATCGATTCACGCAATCTATAGCCCAAGCATATGTTAGTTAGAACATATCTTATTCAATGTTAAAGAAGTAAACAAATAAAGAACCTTTATATAATTGCAAAATCTTGTTATTTGGAGTATGATTTAATGAGTTGGGAATAAAAAAGTAACTGAATAAGTATAGAATAATTGGTTAACATAAACAGTGAAATAACCTATAAGTTTCGTTGAGCCGATACTACAGCGCTTATAGCGGAATTATCTGACACCAAAGAGAGAGCGTAAAAATACAAAATTAGACATAATTCTCTTCAAGGTATAATAGGGTTGAACGAAATTACAGAATAACGCATTAATTATTTAAGTTTCAGGTACACTAACACTGATATTTTTTAGAGAGCTAAGTTAATATTAATTAATTACATCAACATATCCCACAACTCCAAATATCTCAGATATTTAAATAATTAAGTAAACTAAACGACCTAAGAGAGTAAAACAGGGGAACATACCCGTTCATAGCAACGAATAAGCTTACATTGCGTGAAAATAACGAGACGCTCGTACTCGTCCCATTACAAATGAACGAACTCAACAGTGGGGGCTTGAACCGTACGTACTCGTCACGATACAAATTGACGCCGGCAACGTTGGGGCAGTAGGAACGAGAACACCGCAACATTAAGAGCCGAGGGTCACGATACAAATTGGCGCTCAACCAGTGTAGGGCTTAAGTTAAGTAACTATAACCATATTAATATTACTTAACCACAGCAGGCAACTGTGGGAGAATAAACATGCAACCAGAGGTAGATCAAGGTTTAGGGCAGGAGAAACGGAGAAGGAAATAGATGAACAAGAACAGGAAATAGAACTAATAACGGATAGTGAAATGGAACAACAGACAGACGAAATAGCGGAACCTGAAATTATTATGGACAAGGAAAATGGAGTAATTGAAGAAGTTGCCCAAGGGGACCAACCAGATAAATCCAACAAAAAGGAAGACATGAGTATGCAAGAGCTGTTGAGGATCATAATGGAAAGCAATAGACAAATGAAAGAGGAGATTAATGAAAACTCAAAGGAACAATTTAGGAAACAGGAAGAAAACTCAAAGAGACTGGAGGAAAAATTCGATAAAACAAATGAGGAAACTAAAGAAACATCAAAACAAATGAACGAAAGATTAAACCAAATTCACGAAAGGTTAGATAGGAATGATGAGGGTTTAAAACAAATGAAGGAAGACATCTTACAAATACATGAAGAAAATTTAAGGCAAATTAATGAAAAAATTGAGAATATTCATGTAACAGTTAATCAAAAGGTAGACCAAAATAATGAGGAAAGAAAACTAGAAATAGCCAAAACAAATGAAGGGTTAGAAAAAACTAACGAAACAATAGTACAGGTTCGTGAAGAATTACAAAACAAAATTAGTGATATAAAAATTGATAGTAAAACAGTGGTCGAAGAAATCCAACAGGAAACTGTCGGAAAATATGAGCAAATTGAAAACGAAGTACATCAGGTACGGGAAGAGAATAAGGAAGGTATTACGCAAATACAGACAGACATTGGCGAACGACTCGAAAGAGTCTATGGCAATTCAAACAGTATGGAAGGTCAAATTAATACCAGTAAAAATAAAATAGAGGAAATTAGTAGACGTGAATTACAATTACAAGAAGAAGTAGATTCATGGCGGGATAGGACATGCCAACATAGTCATACAAATAACCAAGAGAACCGGGAGTCGATTAATTTTCGTAATTACAAGCGCAATCCGATGGAATTTTTAAAGAGATTGGAAGAGGTGATCGCAAGAAATAGAGAAAATCGCTGGAGTATTATACGCAGTATGATTGATGAAACGTTTAAAGATACTTATGATAATTGGTGGACAGCGGTGCGCCCGGATATACTGGACATGACTGAGTTCAAAAAACAATTTAAAGAGAAGTATTGGTCTGAATCGACCCAGAACATGATTAGGAATAATTTGAGTAACGGTCGATACGAAACAAACATAGACCAGTCTCCTACTTCATACTTCCTAGGAAAAGTATGTATGGCGCGGAACTTAGAGCCCAGAATTCCCGAAGAATGTTTGGTGATACAACTATCCTACCATTACGAGGAAGGGATAAAAAATGCACGTATGTGTAGTCAAATCAAAACGATTACAGCCATGGCCAAATTCTTGGAGAATTATGAGCACGAGAACCAATACTAAAGAAATAGAACGTTAAATTATAAATATCAGAAGTATAATAATAACGCGCCACCAACCAATTCTCATAATAATGATCACAATCGACCTGCGCAGAACGTTAATGCCAATAGAACCCAAAATGAGCACGCGAATAATAATTCCAGGAACTATAATTATCGTGGCAATAATAATTATAATTACCGCGATAGTCGCAATAATAGAGGAGATGGGGACAGACGACCCAATAATTATAGGCATAACGTCAATTATATCTACTCCAGGCCTCAAGGTAATCAGCGACGGTATTACCCAAGGAGTCACCGATATGACAACCATTATGACCAGTCCCGGCGTGAAGACAACTATCCACCTGAAGGAAATTATAGGATAGCGGAACCTAATACGGAGGATCGCACTGAAACCGTACAAAATCAACACAGTAATCAAAATGAAAATAGAGAAGAGGGGGTAAGCCCTCATTTAAACTAGTAGAGGCAGTGAAAATTAATGAATACCCTTCACTGAACCGTAATCTTGGGGAACAACGACTTATAAACAAAATTAAGAATAATCCAAAACCAATTAAGTACCAAGTGGGTGAGAAAATATTAATAAGAAACAGGGAGCTACCAAGCACTCTAGAGGGAATAACTAAAAAATTATTATTATTATATACTGGGCCATATGTGATAACAAAAAATAATAATAACAATACGTATGAAATAATGAACCCTATCACGAAAAGGATTAAGGGAACGTACAACCAAGAGTCCATAAAGAAATATAATGAATAAATTCTAAAATATAATAAGAACAACTTATTACCAGTCTTGAAGAGAAAATACTTGGAATTTAAAAAGAATTTGAGTTGAATACTACCACTAAATTCTAAAATACAATAAGAACCACTTATTATCGATTTTGAAGAAAAAACACTTGTAAATAAAAGAGAATTTTTTGAACAATAAAATAAATAGAAAAAAAAAGTGTCATTCAAAATGAAGTAAGTCTGAATTAAAATATAGTTATGGAGAAGGTATTAAGAAGAATGAATAATGAAACCCCAAGATTACAGAAGAAAGCGAGAATTATTATTAAATGTTTATAAAGAAATAATGTGAACAATGAATAATGAAATCCCAAGATTACAGAAGAAAACGAGAATTATTATTAAATGTTTATAAAGAAATAATGTGAACAATGAATAATGAAATCCCAAGATTACAGAAGAAATCGAGAATTATTATTAAATGTTTATAAAGAAATAATGTGAACAATGAATAATGAAATCCCAAGATTACAGAAGAAAGCGAGAATTATTATTAAATGTCTATAAAGAAATAGTGTGAACAATGACTAATGAAATCCCAAGATTACAGAAGAAAGCGAGAATTATTATTAAATGTTTATAAAGAAATAGTGTGAACAATGAATAATGAAATCCCAAAATTACAGAAGAAAGCGAGAATTATTATTAAATGTTTATAAAGAAATAATGTGAACAATGAATAATGAAATCCCAAGATTACAGAAGAAAGCGAGAATTATTAGTAAATTTTTATAAAGAAATAATGTGAACAATGAATAATGAAATCCCAAGATTACAGAAGAAAACGAGAACTATTACTAAACGTCTACAAAGAAATAATGTGAATGATAAATAATGAAACCCCAAGATAAAAGTTTTTACCTCAAATCTACCTATGCAAAATAAAGAAAGAGAAAAATCATATGACCTGAAATACATACCACATTGCCAAATGAAGGAAACAACTTCAGTAAACGATTGAATGTAACCAATGTAATGTTAAAGAAGACAAGAAAGAAAGAGTATTTATGAACATAATTCATTGAAAAAATAAACAGCCAAAATAATGAAATACGATAAGAAGAAGAATAGTTGTGCTAAGGAATGTATTTAGTCAGAAACACAGTTATATTGATCATCACCCAATAACTATTTAGAAAATATTGAGATCAGAAAAAACAAATGAAGCAGATACTTAGCATTATAATCACAACAAAAATGAAAACAAAAATGATTACAAATGATAACTGTCAAATTTAATATCAAAGAATGTTTAAGGAACTAAAATGGAATCACAAAGTATGAAGGATAGTAATGAAGAAATATAAAAGCAACAAAGAAAAAAATTTTTTCCCAAATATTTATTATTAAATAATTAAAGAGATTATTAGGAGATTATTATATTTTATAGCTGACTGTAGATGAATTCCAGCAGTACTATATTAAGATGTGGTGTGGGCAGCAGAGTATGAAGCCAAACAGTGCCTCTCTGAACTGTACCAACGCATGTATTAGGGTTTGTTAGGGAAATTAAATATTTAAGGAATATTAGAATAGTTGCAAGAATGACTTCAGTTTCCAAAAGAGTAGGACGAAGAAAACAGAAAGAAATGAGTTGACAGAAGAATAATTGAGAAATACAGTGATTATAGTAATTATAAGTAGAAGAGATGTGAAACTAATGTATCATTGAATATTGTAGCCAACTATCAACAAATAATGTTTACAGAAATTAAAAATGATCAAGAATGTTAATTAAAATGATGAAATGTTGTTAAAAAAAAAAGGTATTAATACTAGTCTAATGAAGTTACATTGAAAATCCCATCGTCAACCATTAACAATGAAATGAAGAAAAGGCATGTGAAAAAGACAAGTTTATTTGACCTAAACTTCATTCAGGTAAACTAAACTTTTTTAGGAGGGGGAGCATATGTAACGCAACAGAAATGCTAGCATCCGTGTTACATAAAAACAAGGTTAACAGAATAATAAACAAGTCAATATCTAACCCCATGATAGAACAAAGATCTAATAATTACATTTATAATTATAGATAAAGGTAAATAAGGATGCAAGGTAGTATTAACAAGAATAAACGAACCTGTAAGTTAGATAATAGTTGATGATATATGTTTAGTGAAGAGCAAACAAAAAATGAAACAATAATTTACTTTATAGTAATAGCAAATAAGAATTTTGAGTTAAGAGATATTATTTTGTGACAACAAATATTATGATAAAGTTTATGTTATGTTATACCAAATATGTGTTGAGTTAATGAAAGATAATGAAACAAGATGTATTATTCAATGACTGTTGTAGAATGAAGTGTGAAGCAGCTAATTAACGTTAATAGATTTGAATTTTCTTATATGTGATCCATAGGTCAAGATAAAATTGTTATTAGATATGGAAAAAATAATTGTTTATGTAAATGTTAATAGTTAAGATTTGATTATATGTATGAATTTATGTAAAAGGGGCTATAGATGTTTACCAGTTATAAACACAGGTAGATCCGTTTACAATAAAAGGCCTAACAGCCAAAACCACTATATAACCACTCATAACATAAAGGTTAGGTACATCAATTAATAATAATTAATGAATACGATTTGAAGAGCTAGAAAAAAATATTAAATTAATAATGATATATAATAAAATTTATACAAATTATGATAATGCCATAATGCCATGATATCGATTAATAACGTTTAATATCGAAAGGGTATTAAATATAAAAAAGAAAAAAAACAGGCTTATATAAAAAAACCAGCAGAATATGTGTAGAAAATAATAAACCAACTATCGGTAAAGTTACATTCCGATAGGATAGCAAATTGATAAGGAATAGACAAAAAATATATGAAATAAACACTATATTCAAAACATGTGGAAGGAAGAAAAATCGTGTTGCTAGGGACGACAGGAAAAGAGGAAGTTGTTGATTTGACAATAATTGCTTTGATGATCTGAATGTGATGAGATTAAAAAACCCAAGAAATGTCTATTTAATCGGAATATTCTAAATTAGCAGACACTATTATAAAACACAAAATCCTAATGATAATATTTATGACTCTTACCAGTGCAGTTTAACCAAATAAGACTATAGTATGAAATCACAATAGACAATAAATAACTGGATTCTACAAGAAAGGACTTGAACTGTCCCATATCCGAAGGGAATTGATGATATATTAAACCAAATAGAAAGAATTAACAGTATCACAATTAATAATATACACTACACCAGAAGTTATAACCTTTCAAATACACGGAACAACACTAATTGCTTCAACCGAGAGAAGAACGTATTTGGATCCTGGAGTTGCAGAAGAAGCATCAATCGGGCTGTAAATCAATCCAGTGAGCTGTATTTCCGAAGAGAACAGGACAAGAATTCCATTTTATTAAACCGAAGAAAGAATATCGTACGGCATAATTGTCCAGAACAGTAAATTTATCAATCAACCGCCTACACGATTTGCTTCGTTCTAGTCTGGTAAATTATTATTATATTAATCATACTAACTACACAACACTTCAAATTTGTAAATCTTGCATTCTTATCTATGTATTTTTAATCTTCCCCACAGTTACAAGAACCTTCACACCCTGAATTAAATTAATTACAAATTAAAACACACTATATAACTGAATTTAAATAAAGGATCGGAATAATCAACAATCGATTCACGCAATCTATAGCCCAAGCATATGTTAGTTAGAACATATCTTATTCAATGTTAAAGAAGTAAACAAATAAAGAACCTTTATATAATTGCAAAATCTTGTTATTTGGAGTATGATTTAATGAGTTGGGAATAAAAAAGTAACTGAATAAGTATAGAATAATTGGTTAACATAAACAGTGAAATAACCTATAAGTTTCGTTGAGCCGATACTACAGCGCTTATAGCGGAATTATCTGACACCAAAGAGAGAGCGTAAAAATACAAAATTAGACATAATTCTCTTCAAGGTATAATAGGGTTGAACGAAATTACAGAATAACGCATTAATTATTTAAGTTTCAGGTACACTAACACTGATATTTTTTAGAGAGCTAAGTTAATATTAATTAATTACATCAACATATCCCACAACTCCAAATATCTCAGATATTTAAATAATTAAGTAAACTAAACGACCTAAGAGAGTAAAACAGGGGAACATACCCGTTCATAGCAACGAATAAGCTTACATTGCGTGAAAATAACGAGACGCTCGTACTCGTCCCATTACAAATGAACGAACTCAACAGTGGGGGCTTGAACCGTACGTACTCGTCACGATACAAATTGACGCCGGCAACGTTGGGGCAGTAGGAACGAGAACACCGCAACATTAAGAGCCGAGGGTCACGATACAAATTGGCGCTCAACCAGTGTAGGGCTTAAGTTAAGTAACTATAACCATATTAATATTACTTAACCACAGCAGGCAACTGTGGGAGAATAAACATGCAACCAGAGGTAGATCAAGGTTTAGGGCAGGAGAAACGGAGAAGGAAATAGATGAACAAGAACAGGAAATAGAACTAATAACGGATAGTGAAATGGAACAACAGACAGACGAAATAGCGGAACCTGAAATTATTATGGACAAGGAAAATGGAGTAATTGAAGAAGTTGCCCAAGGGGACCAACCAGATAAATCCAACAAAAAGGAAGACATGAGTATGCAAGAGCTGTTGAGGATCATAATGGAAAGCAATAGACAAATGAAAGAGGAGATTAATGAAAACTCAAAGGAACAATTTAGGAAACAGGAAGAAAACTCAAAGAGACTGGAGGAAAAATTCGATAAAACAAATGAGGAAACTAAAGAAACATCAAAACAAATGAACGAAAGATTAAACCAAATTCACGAAAGGTTAGATAGGAATGATGAGGGTTTAAAACAAATGAAGGAAGACATCTTACAAATACATGAAGAAAATTTAAGGCAAATTAATGAAAAAATTGAGAATATTCATGTAACAGTTAATCAAAAGGTAGACCAAAATAATGAGGAAAGAAAACTAGAAATAGCCAAAACAAATGAAGGGTTAGAAAAAACTAACGAAACAATAGTACAGGTTCGTGAAGAATTACAAAACAAAATTAGTGATATAAAAATTGATAGTAAAACAGTGGTCGAAGAAATCCAACAGGAAACTGTCGGAAAATATGAGCAAATTGAAAACGAAGTACATCAGGTACGGGAAGAGAATAAGGAAGGTATTACGCAAATACAGACAGACATTGGCGAACGACTCGAAAGAGTCTATGGCAATTCAAACAGTATGGAAGGTCAAATTAATACCAGTAAAAATAAAATAGAGGAAATTAGTAGACGTGAATTACAATTACAAGAAGAAGTAGATTCATGGCGGGATAGGACATGCCAACATAGTCATACAAATAACCAAGAGAACCGGGAGTCGATTAATTTTCGTAATTACAAGCGCAATCCGATGGAATTTTTAAAGAGATTGGAAGAGGTGATCGCAAGAAATAGAGAAAATCGCTGGAGTATTATACGCAGTATGATTGATGAAACGTTTAAAGATACTTATGATAATTGGTGGACAGCGGTGCGCCCGGATATACTGGACATGACTGAGTTCAAAAAACAATTTAAAGAGAAGTATTGGTCTGAATCGACCCAGAACATGATTAGGAATAATTTGAGTAACGGTCGATACGAAACAAACATAGACCAGTCTCCTACTTCATACTTCCTAGGAAAAGTATGTATGGCGCGGAACTTAGAGCCCAGAATTCCCGAAGAATGTTTGGTGATACAACTATCCTACCATTACGAGGAAGGGATAAAAAATGCACGTATGTGTAGTCAAATCAAAACGATTACAGCCATGGCCAAATTCTTGGAGAATTATGAGCACGAGAACCAATACTAAAGAAATAGAACGTTAAATTATAAATATCAGAAGTATAATAATAACGCGCCACCAACCAATTCTCATAATAATGATCACAATCGACCTGCGCAGAACGTTAATGCCAATAGAACCCAAAATGAGCACGCGAATAATAATTCCAGGAACTATAATTATCGTGGCAATAATAATTATAATTACCGCGATAGTCGCAATAATAGAGGAGATGGGGACAGACGACCCAATAATTATAGGCATAACGTCAATTATATCTACTCCAGGCCTCAAGGTAATCAGCGACGGTATTACCCAAGGAGTCACCGATATGACAACCATTATGACCAGTCCCGGCGTGAAGACAACTATCCACCTGAAGGAAATTATAGGATAGCGGAACCTAATACGGAGGATCGCACTGAAACCGTACAAAATCAACACAGTAATCAAAATGAAAATAGAGAAGAGGGGGTAAGCCCTCATTTAAACTAGTAGAGGCAGTGAAAATTAATGAATACCCTTCACTGAACCGTAATCTTGGGGAACAACGACTTATAAACAAAATTAAGAATAATCCAAAACCAATTAAGTACCAAGTGGGTGAGAAAATATTAATAAGAAACAGGGAGCTACCAAGCACTCTAGAGGGAATAACTAAAAAATTATTATTATTATATACTGGGCCATATGTGATAACAAAAAATAATAATAACAATACGTATGAAATAATGAACCCTATCACGAAAAGGATTAAGGGAACGTACAACCAAGAGTCCATAAAGAAATATAATGAATAAATTCTAAAATATAATAAGAACAACTTATTACCAGTCTTGAAGAGAAAATACTTGGAATTTAAAAAGAATTTGAGTTGAATACTACCACTAAATTCTAAAATACAATAAGAACCACTTATTATCGATTTTGAAGAAAAAACACTTGTAAATAAAAGAGAATTTTTTGAACAATAAAATAAATAGAAAAAAAAAGTGTCATTCAAAATGAAGTAAGTCTGAATTAAAATATAGTTATGGAGAAGGTATTAAGAAGAATGAATAATGAAACCCCAAGATTACAGAAGAAAGCGAGAATTATTATTAAATGTTTATAAAGAAATAATGTGAACAATGAATAATGAAATCCCAAGATTACAGAAGAAAACGAGAATTATTATTAAATGTTTATAAAGAAATAATGTGAACAATGAATAATGAAATCCCAAGATTACAGAAGAAATCGAGAATTATTATTAAATGTTTATAAAGAAATAATGTGAACAATGAATAATGAAATCCCAAGATTACAGAAGAAAGCGAGAATTATTATTAAATGTCTATAAAGAAATAATGTGAACAATGAATAATGAAATCCCAAGATTACAGAAGAAAGCGAGAATTATTATTAAATGTCTATAAAGAAATAGTGTGAACAATGACTAATGAAATCCCAAGATTACAGAAGAAAGCGAGAATTATTATTAAATGTTTATAAAGAAATAGTGTGAACAATGAATAATGAAATCCCAAAATTACAGAAGAAAGCGAGAATTATTATTAAATGTTTATAAAGAAATAATGTGAACAATGAATAATGAAATCCCAAGATTACAGAAGAAAGCGAGAATTATTAGTAAATTTTTATAAAGAAATAATGTGAACAATGAATAATGAAATCCCAAGATTACAGAAGAAAACGAGAACTATTACTAAACGTCTACAAAGAAATAATGTGAATGATAAATAATGAAACCCCAAGATAAAAGTTTTTACCTCAAATCTACCTATGCAAAATAAAGAAAGAGAAAAATCATATGACCTGAAATACATACCACATTGCCAAATGAAGGAAACAACTTCAGTAAACGATTGAATGTAACCAATGTAATGTTAAAGAAGACAAGAAAGAAAGAGTATTTATGAACATAATTCATTGAAAAAATAAACAGCCAAAATAATGAAATACGATAAGAAGAAGAATAGTTGTGCTAAGGAATGTATTTAGTCAGAAACACAGTTATATTGATCATCACCCAATAACTATTTAGAAAATATTGAGATCAGAAAAAACAAATGAAGCAGATACTTAGCATTATAATCACAACAAAAATGAAAACAAAAATGATTACAAATGATAACTGTCAAATTTAATATCAAAGAATGTTTAAGGAACTAAAATGGAATCACAAAGTATGAAGGATAGTAATGAAGAAATATAAAAGCAACAAAGAAAAAAATTTTTTCCCAAATATTTATTATTAAATAATTAAAGAGATTATTAGGAGATTATTATATTTTATAGCTGACTGTAGATGAATTCCAGCAGTACTATATTAAGATGTGGTGTGGGCAGCAGAGTATGAAGCCAAACAGTGCCTCTCTGAACTGTACCAACGCATGTATTAGGGTTTGTTAGGGAAATTAAATATTTAAGGAATATTAGAATAGTTGCAAGAATGACTTCAGTTTCCAAAAGAGTAGGACGAAGAAAACAGAAAGAAATGAGTTGACAGAAGAATAATTGAGAAATACAGTGATTATAGTAATTATAAGTAGAAGAGATGTGAAACTAATGTATCATTGAATATTGTAGCCAACTATCAACAAATAATGTTTACAGAAATTAAAAATGATCAAGAATGTTAATTAAAATGATGAAATGTTGTTAAAAAAAAAAGGTATTAATACTAGTCTAATGAAGTTACATTGAAAATCCCATCGTCAACCATTAACAATGAAATGAAGAAAAGGCATGTGAAAAAGACAAGTTTATTTGACCTAAACTTCATTCAGGTAAACTAAACTTTTTTAGGAGGGGGAGCATATGTAACGCAACAGAAATGCTAGCATCCGTGTTACATAAAAACAAGGTTAACAGAATAATAAACAAGTCAATATCTAACCCCATGATAGAACAAAGATCTAATAATTACATTTATAATTATAGATAAAGGTAAATAAGGATGCAAGGTAGTATTAACAAGAATAAACGAACCTGTAAGTTAGATAATAGTTGATGATATATGTTTAGTGAAGAGCAAACAAAAAATGAAACAATAATTTACTTTATAGTAATAGCAAATAAGAATTTTGAGTTAAGAGATATTATTTTGTGACAACAAATATTATGATAAAGTTTATGTTATGTTATACCAAATATGTGTTGAGTTAATGAAAGATAATGAAACAAGATGTATTATTCAATGACTGTTGTAGAATGAAGTGTGAAGCAGCTAATTAACGTTAATAGATTTGAATTTTCTTATATGTGATCCATAGGTCAAGATAAAATTGTTATTAGATATGGAAAAAATAATTGTTTATGTAAATGTTAATAGTTAAGATTTGATTATATGTATGAATTTATGTAAAAGGGGCTATAGATGTTTACCAGTTATAAACACAGGTAGATCCGTTTACAATAAAAGGCCTAACAGCCAAAACCACTATATAACCACTCATAACATAAAGGTTAGGTACATCAATTAATAATAATTAATGAATACGATTTGAAGAGCTAGAAAAAAATATTAAATTAATAATGATATATAATAAAATTTATACAAATTATGATAATGCCATAATGCCATGATATCGATTAATAACGTTTAATATCGAAAGGGTATTAAATATAAAAAAGAAAAAAAACAGGCTTATATAAAAAAACCAGCAGAATATGTGTAGAAAATAATAAACCAACTATCGGTAAAGTTACATTCCGATAGGATAGCAAATTGATAAGGAATAGACAAAAAATATATGAAATAAACACTATATTCAAAACATGTGGAAGGAAGAAAAATCGTGTTGCTAGGGACGACAGGAAAAGAGGAAGTTGTTGATTTGACAATAATTGCTTTGATGATCTGAATGTGATGAGATTAAAAAACCCAAGAAATGTCTATTTAATCGGAATATTCTAAATTAGCAGACACTATTATAAAACACAAAATCCTAATGATAATATTTATGACTCTTACCAGTGCAGTTTAACCAAATAAGACTATAGTATGAAATCACAATAGACAATAAATAACTGGATTCTACAAGAAAGGACTTGAACTGTCCCATATCCGAAGGGAATTGATGATATATTAAACCAAATAGAAAGAATTAACAGTATCACAATTAATAATATACACTACACCAGAAGTTATAACCTTTCAAATACACGGAACAACACTAATTGCTTCAACCGAGAGAAGAACGTATTTGGATCCTGGAGTTGCAGAAGAAGCATCAATCGGGCTGTAAATCAATCCAGTGAGCTGTATTTCCGAAGAGAACAGGACAAGAATTCCATTTTATTAAACCGAAGAAAGAATATCGTACGGCATAATTGTCCAGAACAGTAAATTTATCAATCAACCGCCTACACGATTTGCTTCGTTCTAGTCTGGTAAATTATTATTATATTAATCATACTAACTACACAACACTTCAAATTTGTAAATCTTGCATTCTTATCTATGTATTTTTAATCTTCCCCACAGTTACAAGAACCTTCACACCCTGAATTAAATTAATTACAAATTAAAACACACTATATAACTGAATTTAAATAAAGGATCGGAATAATCAACAATCGATTCACGCAATCTATAGCCCAAGCATATGTTAGTTAGAACATATCTTATTCAATGTTAAAGAAGTAAACAAATAAAGAACCTTTATATAATTGCAAAATCTTGTTATTTGGAGTATGATTTAATGAGTTGGGAATAAAAAAGTAACTGAATAAGTATAGAATAATTGGTTAACATAAACAGTGAAATAACCTATAAGTTTCGTTGAGCCGATACTACAGCGCTTATAGCGGAATTATCTGACACCAAAGAGAGAGCGTAAAAATACAAAATTAGACATAATTCTCTTCAAGGTATAATAGGGTTGAACGAAATTACAGAATAACGCATTAATTATTTAAGTTTCAGGTACACTAACACTGATATTTTTTAGAGAGCTAAGTTAATATTAATTAATTACATCAATATATCCCACAACTCCAAATATCTCAGATATTTAAATAATTAAGTAAACTAAACGACCTAAGAGAGTAAAACAGGGGAACATACCCGTTCATAGCAACGAATAAGCTTACATTGCGTGAAAATAACGAGACGCTCGGTCTCGTCCCATTACAAATTAACGAACTCAAAAGTGGGGGCTTGAACCGTACGTACTCGTCTCGATACAATATCTATGTCTTATTTATCTTGTACAGTTTAAGTAACATCGAATCCTGTTGATCGTTTAGGGTTTCGAAAAGTAGTCCATCTGTGGGTTTTGTGATGTCCTGTATGGCTAATCCAGCGCAAACGTTTACAGCTTTTACAATAAGGAATGGACTGACTTTTGCGAAGTCATCTTCCTTCCATTTTACTACCAGATACTTTGGCACCGCCGGCACAGTGACAGAAGATGTCACGAATCTTCGGCATCAACCGTTTCCTTTTTTTCACTTATTTTCGGAAGGTACCCCTTAAACCGATAATTATTTTGAGAAACTAAATTTTCTTCCTACAAGTACCGAGGAAGTGACAGACCCCCAGAGTACTACTGCTAGGACTAAATACAACAGTGTGCGTCCTGGTGCCCTGAGTCCACCGTCCGCGACTCACTAACGGAGAGCCATCCTCGGTATTGCCATGATCGGTTACACCGTGTGTTACGGTGTGTCTTCAAGCATGTTGCCAGTACTCTATGTTACCAGTTAGGTAAAGAGTAACAGCTGTTGGCAGCCCCTTACTAGGTCAAAATACTGTAGGCCAAACGTAGGTTTAGATTTCTCGGTGGGACTTAACTAGTGTTAATATTATTAATAATGTTTAACACAAATAATAAATTTAATCTAAAATAAAAAATAGTCATTAATAAATAAATACTAAGTTATTTATTACTTACTGAATAACAAATTAAATAATAGTTGTATTCAATTAGTGATTAGAATTTTTTTCAGATGTTTGAGACTAGTTGGTAATGATCAGTCTCAGGCTGTTCTAGGGCAATCCCCAATCCCCTTTTAGCCATTTGGGAAGGATGTATGGAGGGGCACGCCAGAGCAGACCGGCCGTTGAGAGGGTGGAGACACCAGAAAATTTAAAGGAGCAGATTGTGACTGTGTTTGTTGTAGTGTGACAGCCTCTTGGAGTGGGTGGGGGGGGACCAGCAGCGTTTGACGCTAAAGGTGGAAGAAAATGTCGTAATGGCGTCAAGGAATCGGCGTGGGTCAGTTTATGTGGGTTTTGAGTTGGGCAGGAAGGTTTTATTTATATTATTTTATTTATTTCGTTTTATTGTGGCCTTTTTAATCCTTCAGTTAGGTTTAGGGATTCGTTATGTGGGTTTTGAACGGGGCAGAGGAGCTGTATGCATGTTGAGTTTATTTTATTTTCATAATTTGTGTATTTATGGTCTCCAAGTTATTGAAATAAAACTTATAGTTTACCTTATTTCCTTTCCATCTTGCGACTTCGTTATAATGTCATACACGACATGTTTCGGGAAACATGTTCCCATCTTCAGGTTTAAAACTTCTCGCTCTCACATGAAGAACTTGTCAACGCAAATAAAAAACTTTTACTAATATCATTAAAACATACTACATTAATAAAATGTCACAACGTACCGTGCGAAGAATCAGTGCGCACTGTTCGGTTTCATAATCGCAACTGTTGATTTCTCATTTGTCTGTAATCTGATAAACATGTTGTAACGCAGTATCGTACAAGCTATTCGAGTTAAACGACAATTGATCGTTGAGCACTAGGTTTTTTTGTGTTCTCGATGCTTTGTAGATTTCGAACTCTTCTAAAGCGCTCATAATTCACCCTTTGTTGCAAATATGCAACGGTTTCAAATTTTTGGCGCAACTAGTGTATCCGTGGTTATTATTGATCAAATGTAACGCGAAGTTGGAGGCAGTATATCAGTGCTGCCCTTCGGTATGTGTTCACTAAATATATCTTTAAATTTTCTCCCTGTCTGGCCAATATAAAACATGTCACAATCATCGCACACAATTTATACCCACCCGAGTTATTTTCAAGTTCTGAACGTTTATTATGTCTGAAGAAATTCCGTAAGTTATTCGTGGTTTTAAAAAATACATTAATGTTTAGTTTTTTAAATACGTTTTTTATAATGTGTGGAAGTAGATTAGTATATTCAGTCGCGATGAAAGCGTTCTCTGTAATTGTTATTTTATTTGACTTGTTACATGTGTAGCTCATTACGGGGATTCTCCTGATGCGGGTTCTGTGGCTGTTTTTAGGAGGAGGTTCATTCGCAAGAGCTAGCAGGTGGTTGATGAGGAAGAATGGGCGTTGTGTATTCTCATAGTTCTGTTGATCAGAGAGGCGATGGATTGTAACGCGTTGCGGGTTTTTTCTATGTTGACATTAGAAATCAATTTGTTGATTACCAAATACGTAAGTTGTGAATAATTTTCTTAATTACTTTGAAAGTACTTCCTTTATTTGTTTGTTCGTTACAATAAATAAAAATGCTTTCCAGAATGATTTGGAGTAGAAATATACATATACTAACTGAATTTAATATACAGAGCTATGAAGTACTTAACTATTGACATTTATAACAATCAACTATCTACTATATAAGTAGTATACTAAGTGGTTTTTTGTGTGTAGTTGGATGCAGAGTGATAAGATGAAATTTCACTGCAGTAACAGGAGTCCGTCAATCGAACACATTATGGCTTCTATTTAATTTGTGGATGTTTGCCAAAATAAAAAGTCGAAGTTTTTAAAAAATAAATACGATAAATGTCGTTTATAGGAGTAAATAATTAATGAAATTACCTCTTATCGTTACGCAGCTATCCTGTGCGATCGTGCATCAGTAAGAGAAAACGTTGGTTTGCCGCATCAAATATTCAGGGCAACATCGATCCAGTGGCGACACTTGTCGCGTGACTTGGAGTCTCTGGTATTGACGTTAATTAGCTTCTAGTCCACGATTTTGATGTATTGATTTCCTATAATATCCGACCAAATGAACACCAAACGACATCAAAACATATTTATCACTTTCTAACTGACTCGGTGTGTGTGTGTGTGTGTGTGTCATAACTTTACGCAGATATACACATTAGTTTATTTATAGAAGTAAATTCTGTTTTCTTTTAATTTGTCAAATTATACTCTTTTTACTATTATTATATTTTATACTATTTATACTATTTCTATTTCCAATAGTTTTTGCTATTTTTAAACCCTAATTTATGATTATTTTGGTACATATGGAATTCATTCACATTTATTTACGGACTGTCTTTCTTCATAAATATTTTCTTTTCAATAACGATTAAAACAAAAATTTAATATACGCTTATCTTAAAATACACAGACACTTTGAAGAAGTTATTTACTGAGATTTACTTCTGACAATGTTCTTAATGGTGATATTAAATTATTATTTGACTAGTGGCTTGTTGGGGCAATACCACCAATTTACTGAGAATGCTTAAGGACAATTCAAATAAATGAGAAACAGATTTATAAAGAACTGTTTTTATTTAATATTCTTCTTTTTCTCTTCAAGGATTAAGGTTATATAAACCTGTTCCAGTACCCATCTCTTCCTCGGACGACCCACGTCTCATCTGGCAATAGCTTTATATTTCAGTGCCGCTTTCGGCAATCGATCATCTGTCATCCTTTGCGGATGATCCCACCATTGTCTTCTGTAAATTGAATTAATTTAGTTTGTGTCCTCTACTTCGATTTCTACTCTGATATCTTCGTTCCTTATACTATCTTTCAATGTATAATTTAAAGTGTTTTGAAGAAACTGCATTTCGGCACTCTGCATCTTGCCGCTTTCCTTTCTTGTCATGACCCACGCTTCACTTGCATAAATCATCGTGGGTATTGCAATTGTCTTATAAAATTTAGTTTGTGGTGTGCCTTGTTTTATTTATAAGATTTCTATAAAGCGTACCATAAATGTTCCTAAATCTGTTTGTCTTCAATGCACTTGAAGTATATATTTATATGTATATATATGAGTTTTTATTTAATATTTCAATGAACTCAGAAACAAGTTGCACCAGTTTTTTGCTGTCAGTATTATGTGGTAAAAGCAGCCTAGGTGGTTGTGCTGTTCTGTAACAGTATTTCTGTGTATACGATGTTCCCGGTACATGCCGTATCACCATCTTGGCTTTGCCTACTCGTTCCGTTAATGACTACCTCGTACATCTGTTGGAGCCTTTACCCGACTGAACGCCACATACAGTTCACAATTAACAAAAACAGGCTTAGATAGATTCAGATTTTCCTAAAACTCTGACCTTGGGAGATATATACAAGGTAGGAAACACTGTCCTCAATGGAGCTGCACCTTGGCAAACAGAATGACTTGCTTGGGTTGGTTGATTTCAGCATTACTCTTGGCACGAAAACTATATTGCCCTGTAAGAACTTCCAGGTTCACTGCGTTATCTCATTAACCACGTACCACCATGAGAGCATCGTTCACTATACTTAAGCCCAAATTCATATTTCTAATGAACATTACAATAGCGCCATCTAGTAATATAATAAATCTGGTCTTTGTATTTGTGACATAACCATATGTTCAACACTCTTCATGGTATCGAGCCAGCGTATTGTAAAGTCCAATAGTTATCTGTCGCATAGACTAAATTAGAAATCTACGTTTGTTTATTAATGTAAATGTAGATGCAAGCAATTTTAAAATCCTAAAGATATCACTTCACGGTAAATAACCATATAATGATATTGGAACTCGGGGTTTTATTTAAGTCATCAACCATGGAAAGTCGTACAGTAACTTTTGCACACAATTAATATTTATTTAATGAAACATAATAAAAAATTACCGTTGTCTTATAATTATGATCTGAATGAGTCGTCTCCCAAGGTCGTACGATGTACGGAAATCCGTAATTTTGTGTTAATTACAGAATTATATGTATGTTCACTATGCGATTTCTTGTGTGATATAGCAGATCTTCAAAACACAACTCTACTTTCAAACGTCCTATTATTGCTGTACATGGAAAAGACAATAATTAACCCAGTGAAGGACATTTCTTTAGCACGACCTATTGTAATAATGCACTTGACAATTGATTGATAACCACTTGAGGCCGATAGATTTACACCGCTGAGACGTAGGAAAATCAAAAAGTACCGGGCTATTGGTCGATTTCTTACAGATTGAGACATATTTTTCCTCTGCCCTGCGGTACTACTCCTAGGGGGGGTTTGCTAATCCCCTATCGGGCCCTTCTACAGGTGGTGGATAGATGGAATGCCCTCTGGCTCCTCGTGGGCTGGGGGGGTGCCGGTGAAATGAAATAAATGCACCTGGTGCTCCAGGTTGGGGGTTGTGGGAAGGGCTGGTACTTAGTTTACTCGAATACCTCGACAGAGGAAAATGGTTAGAAACTCTGTGAAGTCAGAACGAGCTAAAGCCCAAACCATGTGGTAAAGAGGAGGAGGGGGAGGAGGAGGGGGAGGAGGAGGAGGAGGAGGAGGAGGAGGAGGAGGAGGAGGAGAAGAAGAAGAACAACAACAACGTTTCGGTCACTGGAGGCCTTGTTCAGTAATAAAATAACGTTCGATTCAATATTTCAGGCTAAACGTACTCCCACCTGAGGTACCCCAACCAGTTTGGTTATACTAAAGAATGCCTCCGATAGGTGGTTGAAACGTTAAGACGAAAAATATATCTCGATCTGTAAGCAATCGACCACGGCCCAACAGCCCGGTAGTTTAATGTTTACTCCGGTCGTAATATCCTCCGCAACAGTTCAATGTATTCTTTCCAACTCACATTTTCACGATTCCTTTAAAATACAATTTTATACAACCTTGCGTATGTAAATATCGGTATGGAGAACCGTACATGGCTTTCATGTTCTAAGATTTACATTTAAAATCATTTACTTGAAATCATTTACTTGCCCAACCTCAAACTATTTTCACTATTCACAGATGTTTTTGCAATTGTATGGTAATCGTTTAATATAATGTTATTCCCAGTCACTTTATCTATAAAAATGAGGAAAAAATGGAAACCGTATAAAAAGTATAGAATCTAACATGTTTTCAACCAACGATGTAGGGTGTATTCATTTGTTGGAAAGCAAAAATGTTATTTACAAGCGTAATAGTGAGTACCACGTTTTCTGCAAAAGAAAACTTGCATGTGAACAATAATAATCTTAACTGGAAATCTCTGTACCTCATTAGACCTCATAACGTCAGACTTTTGCACGGTAGTTACTTGTCTATTTTATTACTTCGTCAATATGAGTATGGAGAACCTTCCACGCTCTAAGGTTTATATTTAAAGTCATTTACTTGAATTTGGTTCGAAAATTTCTAAAACAATGTCGCCCACTCTCAAACTGTTTTCACTGTTTATAGATATTTTTCAGAAGTTTAATAAAGAAAGTTGTGTTAGTGGTTAAAATCACAAACAGAATTATCACTGTTGCACACCGCTGTAGAAAAATTATTCATTGTGTGTATGGTCACCAAGTTGAAATAGCTAATCTTTAAAATAGGTTAAGATACCTGTTATTCCTTCGTGCAACTTACTTTGGTCGCTAGGCACGACGAGTTTCAGTATCATGGTCCGCATCTTCAGGTGATGATCACTCGGGGCGAGTTCGTCAGTTCATAAAAACACATACATAAAAAACATTGAATTCAATAAACACTCATACTGCACGAGGGGACGATGCGAATCGTCGAGAAAAGTAAACTCGCAATGCGCGTAAAGGAAAGTAAACGTAACGTTGTGTTGCGCGTTAACTTTTCTGTACGATGCGCATCGTCCCCTCGTGCAGTATGAGTGTTTATTGAATTCAATGTTTTTATGAGCTGACGAACTCGACCCGACTGATCATCACCTGAAGATGGGACCTTCATCCTGAAACGCATCGTGCCAGCGACCAAAGCAAGTTGCATGAAGGATTAACAGGTATCTTAACCTATTTTAAAGTAGAAAAATTATTCAGATTAGCGCTTTCAAGCTTCTCAGCTCATCGTCAGATCGGAATTCCGATCTGACGATGAGATGAGAAGCTTGAAAGCGCTAATCGGAATAATATTTCTATAGTGGTGTGCAACAGTGATAATTCTGTTATAGATATTTTTGCAGTCCTATATAATGTTATTTTCGAGTCACTTTATCTATAAAAGTTAAGTACTTTATTCTTACAAAGTAACTGAACTACGCAGAGAATCATCCTCAACCGATCACCACCATTAATAACATTTAGACTTTAATAGAGTAATAGTTTTGTCATATGTAATTTCCGAGCTATCCTTCAAAATTAAATATTCGTACGTTACTTGATTTCAGCGGAGGAATTTTCAAAAAATCACCCCTCCCCCTTCAACTATTCACTGTATTTATAATTATCTCATTCACTATTTTACAGTGGATTAATATGACTTTATTTCCGGCACACTTATTCAATACAATTAAGTACTTTACTCTTGTTACAACACAAAGCAATGCAGGTAAACTACCCCTCCGTCCTAACCGAACAACCTGGTTGCCAGGCAACAAAATTATTTTATTTTTTTACAATTACCATTGTTTGAAAAAGTTTTAATGAATTTTCCTTCCATATTCCTTAAGGAAATGGAAGTACAGTATAGTGATGGCAAAAAAATCGTGTTCGAGATTATTGCACATTCTGATTGTACTACACTCAAAACATGAAAAAAAGTCGTTTTTCGAAAAGTGTCTGTGTGTCTATCTGTGTGTCTGTGTGTAGATTTTTTTTTCTATGGCAAACGATAACAGCCGCAAATTCAAACAGAATCAAATAATTTTTTGCATACAGTCCTGAATTGTAGAGTACTCACGACCTATTGTTTTTGGTGAAGATCGGTTGAGGGAAAGGGGTAGTTTACCGGCAACGATTTTTTTTTATCAAGGGTAATTTCTTTTATTTGGCAAACGATAACAGCCGCAAATTCAAACAGAACCAAAAGATTATTTGCATACAGCCCTAAATTGCAGAGTTCTCAAGACCTATTGTTTTTGGTGAAGATCGGTTAAGGGAAAGGGGTAGTTTACCAGCAACGGTTTTTTTATCAAGGGTATTTTAAATGGCAAACGATAAGAGCCGCAAATTCAAACAGAATCAAATAATGTTTTGCATACGGCCGTGATTTGTAGAGTACTCAAGACCTATTGTTTTTGGTGAAGATCGGTTAAGGGGAAGGGGTAGTTTACCTATCACGTTTTTTATCAAGGGTAATTTTTTATGACGAACGATAACTGCCGCATATTCAAACAGAATCAAATAATTTTTTGCATACGTCACTGAATTGTAGAGGACTTTAGGACTTTTAATTTTGGTGAAGATCGGTTAAGGGGAAGGGGTAGTTTACCTGCAACCTTTTACGTTTTAACAACAGTAAAGTACTTAAAAATTCATTTAAACTTTTTCAAACAATGGTAATTGTTAAAATTAAAATAATTTTGTTGCCAGGCAATAAAATTATAATTTTTTCATTTATGTATTTTTTTCTCAGTTATGTACTGTTTACGTTTCCATTTTATTATTATGACTACCGCAATGAAAAGGCAGGGAACACACACACACACACACACACACACACAATTCGCGTTATTTCTGGCCTCATTCATGTTTATTTTCTTACATTTGCACGGTTTTTAAATGGAAAGTGCCGAACCCATACCAACATAACAAATGCAAGCCGAAAAAGTGTCCAGCGTGGATGGCGATTTGCTTCCTGTGGATCGCTGGGCAGTGTAACTGCACGTGTTTACAGAGGAACGATTCATAGACAGACTTTTCGTCTTTAGGGAATGAACCTCTGCAAGATGCTGAGGGTCCATGAGTGACTTCGGAGCGCTCCTTCTTTTCCGCGTGTTTGTTCTGTGAAAGGTACACTGTAGATTCGCAGCTTTATTCTAAGCAACGCTCAATGGGAA